>JAUMJK010000421.1:0-600000 GCA_033558105.1 Coccyzus lansbergi | reverse complement strand
AAAAAAAAAAAGGAAAAAAAGATAGAAAGCTCCACAGATTCCTCATTATATTCCACCATGCAATTGGAAAATAACTGTTAGTTTCTGTTAACCTTGAAAAAAGATGTGTTTTCTTACAGCATGAGGCTGGTGAGTTCAGCAGCAATTCCTAGTTTAGCAGAGAGAAGAACCTGGCGATAGCAGCTTTGTATTTTGGATGAACAAAGCAGGAACCTGGCTGTTTCCTCAGTTACTGCTTGGAAAGGAAGCGTGAATCTCCCACTGTGAACCTGGCCTCACAGCAGGCTCCTGCTGGGCCGTGGCCTCCCATCCCTGGGTCCAGTGCTGAGCTATTTCAGTCGACCTCCCTCCACAGCAGTTAACCTGGAATGACCAAGGGATGGAGCTGCAAAGGAGACAATTTTAGCTCCAACTCCAGAGCCAGTTCTGGAGACACTAACTGACCCTGAAGCTCTGGCTTCCAAAGGCATTGGAAAAGTATTTCTGGTTACTTTATAGGACGAACATGTTAGGCCAAATACTGTTCAGCTTTACATTGTGTGAGTTCAGTGACCTTTTGTTTAATTTACGTCATGGCCAGGGCTTTTTTGCTATTCAGTCTGGCTTTAGAGATGTTTGTCACATGCCAGAAGCTTCCATTTCTATCAGACCCAGAGCCAATGGTGTATGTGGAAACAGGCACTGTTTCTGTACTTTCAGGTTTCCTGGGCACCATGCCTTATTAATTCATGATTTAGGAAGCAGTGGAAAATCCTTTTTAAAGCAAAAATATAGTTGTTTTATTGAAGGGTTATCATCATTTTTGATCTTTCAGCCTGGCACTAACCTGTAGTTATTGCAGTTATTTTTGGAGGGAGGCTTAAAATAACTTCTGAAAATGTATTAATATTTTACTTGTTGAAATAGATAATAGACTTGGAGGTTTTAATTTAATACTAGCTCTGTCAACAAAAGCAGTCTGATTTTGTGGATGAGAATTCATACTGTAAAAATTTTTCTTTACTCTTTTACATCATTTGAGTAGCACTCCATGCTTCAAATTGATGTAGTAGTTTTAGTAGTTGATTGCAGAAGTAAAACATGAATAGCTGTACTTTATTATGCAAGAATTCCAGAATACCAAATAGAAAATTAAATTACCTTCATGTTGTAAAACCCTGTCAAGATTGTCTTCATGGATAATGGCAGTAAGGCAGGGCGAGTGGCTAGAGCACTTATAGTAATGAATGTAGTGTTGAAGGTGGCTCTTTCAGTGGCTCTCAGTGCACAGACCTTGCCACCTGAGCTCCACGGGGGTGAAAGCCCTTGCTTGTGCTGGGACTTGACAGCATGGGTGAGGTTACAGGTTGGCACCTGGGTTTGCAAAGCAGTAATTGGCTTGGAAGAACCAGTCACAGTCGGGGAGTTGCTGCAGTAATGCCCAGCTCCACAATGTGAAGTTCTGCCTTTGCTGGTGTCTCCCAGGTTCTCCCTTTATTGCTGTTCCTCCGCAGCACTAATGCAGTATCATTGTTTGGGGTTTTTTTTGGTTTTTTTTTTGTTTTTTGGGGTTTTTTTTGTCAGCTGACAGATCTTTTTTATTTTCATAGCTTGTCCCACTGATTTTTGGGGCCCTGATTGCTTTCATTCATGCAACTGCCACAACGGAGCAATGTGCAGCCCTTACGATGGAGAATGTAGATGCACTCATGGTTGGACGGGGCTCTACTGCACTCAGCGTAAGCCTTTCAGAGACACTGTTGTGCCAGGGAATCTGTCAAAGTATGTGCTGCTACCTCGTGTCTCTTCCATGTATTGCAGTCTCCCTTGTTAAATCCCCTGCTCCTCACCAGTGATAACTTCACATCACCCCGAAGACAAAAATCCTGAAGCTCTTCAAGGGACTTTATGCCTTCTGCACTCGATAAAGGACAAAGCGATCATTGAGATTATTGACTCATTGTCAGAATTAGCACAGGCCACATCCCTGCTTGTTAAAGCCCCAGTAGATGTGTCTGATATAGGAAATGTTTGAGATTGCTTATCCTGCTAGCACCAAGTTATCTGCAATGTCCGAAAGGGGAGATCAAAAGTCTTTTAAGAAGGCTTTTTCACTTGCAAGTAATTGATTGTTCTCTGGCCTTTTAGAGAGTTTCTGCTTAGCCATCTCCTTTCACTTCTTAAAAATGTAGTTTGGATAGGCAGGTCAAGTTTTCCTTCTTCTGAAACACTTAAGACGTAATTCTGTAAGATGTGAGAAACACTACTTTCAAGAAAATTGGCTGTTGTAGTGTCTCTGCAATTAGATGATCGAATAAATATTATTAAATATACAGAGGCTGAAAACCTCTATACGCCTACGTATTTTGTGCTGATAACGCATCCGAGTTTGTATTTCAGCTTATTTCTTAGCCTGTCCTTATTCTGATTCCTGAAAGGTTGCCCAGCTGCTTTTTATGGAAAAAACTGTGCCAATGTTTGTCAGTGTCAGAACGGGGCGGACTGTGACCACATCACTGGGCAGTGCACATGCAGGACTGGATTTACAGGCAAACAATGTGAGCAAAGTAAGTAGCATTGTGACTTCATTTTTCTGGTTTTTTTTGGGGGGGGAATCCTCTGCAAATTAGACATTTCAATTTCTAGCCTTAAGTGAAATAAAAGCAAGTCACTGCACTCAGTGCTGACTGGATGTAACCTTTTACAGTTGGACTTGATGATCTCAAAGTCTTTTCCAACCAAACAATTCTATGATTCTACCCGAACAACTTACATCTCATTAACACAAACTGCCTCATGCTTTGCTAGTGTCATTGGGTGCAGCAGCATCAAGTTTCCCAAGGCATGAAGGAAGATAGAAGGGTTAAAAGAAAGAACTCGTTTCTGCTCTCTGCCTCCCAAGGAATATTGGGGCTTTCTTGCAGAAGTTGTTAGGTTATAGATGTGGGCCAAATAAAGATTCATCTTTACAATGAAAACAGATCAAGGAAAACAATGTTTCTTCCCCTTTTTGGAAGGATTTGTGTTTGACTAAAGTAGCAAGCAAGTGTTTAACAATGAACTTCAATTACCTTGCAAGGATACCGGCATATATTACTGTAATTGTTGTCAACGTCTTGCTGGCATATTTAGCCAGCTGTGCCAAATGGCTTCTTCTAAAAACAAAAAATTAGGACAGTGGAAGCTCTGCAAGCCGTAGTTGAATAATTACTTGTTTGTCCAGTACAGTAAATCAAAAAGAAAATTCTCACACACTAACTTGGATTCCAAATGCTGGGTGAAATCTGTCTCACCTTACCAGGACACTAATTCCACAGGGTTTTGTTCTTTTTTTTTTTTTTTTTTTTTTTTTTTGTGGTGCAGTAATATTCCTGCTGGATTTGCAAGTGAAAGTTTTGTTACTATGTGAATCTTTATGAAAGTATTTGTACATAGATTAAATTCATGAACATCTCTTCTTTTTGCACACACTTGCATTCAGCAAAGTGTGCGTATCGGGACCAAATTTGTATGTTCTTGTGGGGATTACACGTGGCACCACTGTAACTCTCTAAGTGGGCAGTTTACTGTGGATTTGTGTACATCCTTAACACAACCATCAATAGATTAGGAAACTAAGAAGTTCCATAGTAGAACTGCAAGACAGTAGATTTTATACAAGAAGCTCTGTTTATCATTTGACCTCTGTACAAAGCCTGAGGCTTTCTTTTCTATCCAAACTGTGAATGTGTTTGTTTGTCTTTCTCCTGTTTAAATGTAAAAGTATCTCTTCATTGAGACTTCTTTTTTCTCAAAATCGTGCTGAATGGGCAGTCACACTGCATTGCAGATGAATTGCCTAAATGCAGGCATTGTTTCTGTGGTGCAGTCCAAACAGTTAGGCATTACTCATTTTAAATAAGCTACAGGTTAATATCCAAATGAGCATTAACAGTAATAATTTAGTTTTTCTGTGTTCAGGGACCTGCAGATCAATGAAAGAGGTATAACCTTATATACAGATACTGGCTGCTTGTTCATTGCTTAATATTAAATACTAGAAGTTACTTAGAGACTGTCATTGGGAAGGTGTCCCCACACTATATAAAATATTTGCAGACACAGAAGTCACATCTTAAAACAAACAATATCTATTCTAAAGAATAATATCAAGTATGCATGCCTTCAATAACGTGTCCTCTCCATTGAAATAACTAGAATGTGACAGAAGTTCTTTCTTTCAATTTAACATTGAATAGCGCCTCAAGAAGTTTAGTGTGCTGCCTACAGATTTATTGTAATAGCTCATCACGGTAATTGTATGAACGCATTTCTCAGCTGGATATTCAATCATTTTGTCTTTGATAGAAATATAAAGACAGGATAGAAATTCCTTCCATATTAGGAATCCTAATGCAGAAGCAGAGCAAACCAAACCATTCAGATGCTCAGTTACCTGATTCCACCTACAATGTCCTATTTATCTTCTAGTACAAGTAGGGATAAATGTCAAAGCATGTGGGATTTGTTTGGTAAAGTCTATTAATATCCATGTGAAGCTACGTTAAAACTTCTCTTTGCAACTGCTCCCATAAAGAAGAATGTGTAGAACTGGTGGAGGGTGCTCTGCATTTTCAAGACGTTGTCCACAGCTTCTGAGCTCATGCTCTGTTATGTACACTTGTAGTATATGTCAAGCCTTTTAAAGTCTGTGTGTATTATTGGTTTCATCCTTGTGAAGTCTTATATGAATCTTCCAGAAGGTTACAGCTTAATAAATAATACCTCAAATTGCACATGAAATACTTTAATCTCCTGCTTTAAAATACTAATAATGTAACACTGTGGTGATATTCTAGAAATACTGTAACCAGGGAGACCTTTGAACTGAGTTTTCCATAAAAAGTGTTAAATCCATTCCCCCCAAAAAGTACAATTCTTTCCAGTCCTTTTCTTTGGCTTCCCAGAGTGCTCACCAGGAACGTTTGGTTATGGTTGCAAACAACTATGTGAATGCATGAATAATGCTACATGTGACCATGTCACAGGTACCTGCTATTGCAGTCCAGGCTTCAAAGGAATCCGATGTGATCAAGGTACAGTGAATTCTATTTATAACACCATGCTTTCTCTCCATTTTTCACTCTCCCCCTCCAATGATGTCCTTGCTTTAAGAGAATAGTAGTTAAAAAATGAAATGCATGATTCAATTTACAGTGTGTTATGAATTACTTTTAACAGCGGCTCTTATGATGGAAGAATTAAACCCCTATACTAAAATTAGCCCTGCTCTTGGATCAGAGAGACACTCAGTGGGAGCAATCATTGGAATTATTATTCTCCTTCTAATTATTATGGTCTTGCTGGCACTGTTTGTGTGGTATCGACGGAAGCAGAAGGAGAAGGGCCACGACATGCCAAGTGTATCTTACACTCCAGCCATGAGAATGACTAATACAGATTACGCACTTTCTGGTAAGGGCCTTTTTATATTAATCAAGTATAGACTCATATTCCTGTATGCTGGGGAAATAGAAGCTTCTGTGATGTATAACATGCATTATCGAGCCTCAAAAATAATACTTTGTTCTTCCCCTGAATACCATGATCTTTTATCACTCAACAGGGACAAGAGAGCAAAATCAACTTAAAACTGATGCAAGCTACTTTATATATGAAAGTTTAATTAACATGATGCAGAATAGTCTTAGGCAAGAAATATGCTGCATGGAACACATCAACTGCATTTTTAAATGGACTGCATTCCTGTTGCAGTACAGAGAAGTTGTTTTGAAAGCTTCAAAAGATTTTTGCTTGAGGAATGGAATTGACTAGGTGAATCATAAGGTTTTATTTTGGTTTGTGATTTGGGATGTCCTGTGTGATACCACTTTCTTCTGTGTGCAAGACCAGTCATTCCCATCATCTAGGTAGCTGGTGTGAATTTTCTTCACAGGAGCTGATGGAGAGCAGGAAAGAGGAAGGCTCTTTAAGATCAAAAGAGAGTCATTCTGAGATCACTTATTTGCTTTTTTTTTTCTATCTTCTGCTGCTATGGAGCACAGCTTTTCTTGAGAAATTGCCTCAGCTTTGGAGAACGTCATCTCCTTCTTAATGTTTTCATTTTTCTTCATTCCTTTATGGCCAATATCAGACAGGTTGCCAGACAGGAGATGGCTTTATTTCCTTCTTGTTTCCTCCAGTCTGTCTCTAGTGGGGATCTCCTTGGGGTTTGCTGCCTTTTGACTGCAGTAGCTTCTTCCTTTCCCTTCAGACAGGTGAAATTCTTAGTCCAAGCAAATACAAGCTAATGAAGCAGGCAGCAGTTGGCCTGCCAGCTCTGCTTTCCCAGTCTCACAAAGCCTTTTGATTTCGTTCTTCTAGTCCAAATGCACAAGTCCAGATGCTTGTTGCTGTCTCTGACTTGACTTCTGTGCTGCCTCAGGGTGGCATGGCTGGAAGCTTTGTGCTGGACTTCCTTGCCCAGGATGCACATGGAAGAAGCCACTCCCACAGATCCAACTATATTATTGCCTGGCTACAGCTGGGACTTAATCAAGGACCTTCTCTCACAGCACCATGACTTCAATCCTCAAATCAGGGGCACGGTTTCCTGCGGTGGCATCTCACATCAGGGGCTGCCTGCTGAACGCCATTGGCTAAACTCATATATTAATCACTCAGGCCTGTCCTAGAGCAATCCTTCTACTGCTAGGTACAAGACAGGGGAAAAAAATCAGCAGTGTACCTCCCACCTGCCTCTTATTTTTTAATTTCAGCTTTGCAGGCTCTTGCTTACGCTGCCCATTGGGGTAAGAAATGTATGTAGGTGCTGCCAGTGAGGGCTTGTCTGATCCTTGCCAGCACAATTTTGGCCTGAAATTTGTCATTTCAACATTGTTTGATGGGCCAGACCATGAACGTGCAAAAGACAACTGTGGCACATCTCAACAGCAGTAAGGCTCCAAGTTCTGGGAGAGCACTTTTCAGCAATCCATTTCCTTTGTATTGGCACTTTATCCATTTATTTATAAAGCCTGCTACACCTCATTTATTTTTGCGCTTTTCCAGTCAGTGTATGTGTAAGCCAGCAGGCTTAAGAGGCACAACTTAGAAATTTTGAAATATGGAGAGAAATATTGCTGAGGTTGGGAGTTCCTGACTGGAGTAATTGAGCTTCTCCTTTCAGAGAAGGCAACAAAAAATGTTTGATTGTTTTTTCTCCATATTTTATGATGAATGAGGACTTCCCAACCAAGTCAATCCCAGCCTGACTCTGCAAGAAGTCTGGAAAAAGGCTAGTACTGAGAACAGGAACTCTCATCCTTTGAAGTTAACACAGAGAGAGAAAGCCATTGTGTTTGAAGACATTGGTAGCCCAAGACCGTCCTTGAAGGTTATGTTTTTGCAGGCATTGCATCTCCCTATGCAACATTCTTCACATTCCTTTCAGGTGCTGCCACCTATCCCAGAGCTCCTGATGCCACATGATACATGAGTACTTGAGGAAAAAAAATATTTTAGGGATGGTTGAATTCCTGGAAACATCATAAATATCTGAGGGATCACATCCTTCAGCTGCATTGAGCCTGGGATCTCTTCTGGTCCTTGGGCAATTTAGTTTAACTCTTACCCTTGTGGCATTGCTACTCTGTGTCAGCTAATTTTTCATAAAATCTGAAATAACAAATCCTTGCAATCCTGGACAGCACCAGGTCAGTGGTGTTATATGGGCTTCTCTAGAAAGAAATCAGATAATGTTTCCTTCCTTCACTCAGTCAGTGATGGGTACACAGAGACCTGGCCTTTTCTTTGTTGTTTCTTTCTGCAGTTCTTGAGGCAATATAAATTTTGTCATTCAGGAAGCTGCAGCTGAGGGTGGTCATCTATCTCTTTCTGGAGGTCACAAGAACAGTTTTCTTTCTGCCTCCCCCTTGAAAACTCTCCCTCTGCTACCTGAGTTTGCAGAGGAAGATGAAAAAATCAGAAATCATACTGCCTCATCTTCATCTCATTAGAAATTGTCTGCAGGTTTCTGCATTGCTTAAAGCTTTGGGGTTTGGTTTGTTTTAGAAGGTCATTTACAAATTTTAGACAAGGGCTTCTGAAAGCTCCCCACAGATTCTGACTGGTCCTACTGAAGCTTTCAACCTGTCAGCTTTCTTCTCAGCTTTGGCCTTACCTGTGCTGTTCTCAGTCTTTCCACAAAGCAGGAAGACAACAAAAGGTGTTGATGTGCATCTTCCCCTGCAGCAAATGGGAAGATGGATACTGAGACTGGACCCACCCAGCCAAGGAGAAGCAGCTGATGAGCTCTTCTTTAAACAGCTGGGGTCAACCTCCAAGTCAATGCCTCTTGTCCTTGTGGGAGACTTCAATCTCCCTGATATCTGCTGGAAGTACAATACAGCAGAAAGGAAGCAGTCTAGGAGGTCCCTGGAGTGCGTGGAAGACAACTTCCTTGCACAGCTGGTTAATGAACCTACGAGGGAAGGTGCCCTCCTGGACTTGCTATTTGTCAACAGAGAGGGCCTTGTGGGGAATGTGACAGTAGGGGGTCGCCTAGGACTTAGTGATCACGAGATGATAGGGTTTTCTGTCCTAGGTGAAGTGAAGAGGGTGCTAAGCAGGACAGTAGCACTAAATTTTCAGAGGGCAGACTTTGAAATCTTTAGAAGGCTGGTTGGCAAAGTCTCCTGGGAGACAGCACTTGGAGCCCATGAGGGCTGGGAGCTCTTCAAAAAGGAGATCCTGGCAGCTCAGGAGAAAGCCATCCCCGTGTTCTGGAAAAAAGGCCGGCAGGGGAAAAAAACAGCTTGGTTGAGTAGAGAAATCTTGAGTGAAATTAGGAAAAAAGGAATATTTATAAGCTCTGGAAGGGGGGACAGGCCTTTTGGGGGGACTGCAGGAGGGAAGCGAGGCTATGTAGGGAAAAAATCAGAGGGGCTAAGGCTGAACTAGAGATCAGATTAGCTAAGTCTGTGAAAGACAACAAAAAATCTTTCTATAAGTATATAAACAGTAAAAGGAGGACAAGGGAGCCCATACAGTTCCTTTTGGACTCAGAGGGAACAGCAGTGACAGGGGACGAGGAGAAGGCTGAGGTACTTAATGCCTTCTTTGCCTCAGTCTTTAATTGTAAAGAAAGCTGTTCCCTCTGTGTAGATACCCCGGAAACAGAGGAGCAATACGAGGCTCCCATGGTCCAGGAGGAGGTGGTCAGAGCTCTTCTTGGCCAACTGGACACCCACAAGTCTATGGGGCCAGATGGGATACATCCTAGGGTATTGAAGGAGCTGGCGGATGTATTGGCCAAACCCCTTTCCATCATCTTCCAGCAGTCCTGGAAGACTGGGGAGGTACCTCTGGACTGGAGGCTGGCTGATGTAGTTCCCATTTACAAGAAGGGTAGCAGGGAGGATCCGGGGAACTACAGGCCTGTCAGTCTGACCTCAGTGCCAGGAAAAGTCATGGAACAGGTGATCTTGAGTGCTATCATGAAGCACTTGCAAGAGAACCGGGTGATCAGGCCCAGTCAACACGGGTTTACAAAAGGCAGGACTTGCCAAACTAACCTGATCGCCTTCTATCACAAAGTGACTCGGCTGCTGGATGAGGGAAAGGCTGTGGATGTGGTCTGTCTGGACTTCAGTAAAGCCTTTGACACAGTTTCTCATTCTGCTACAGAAACTGTCAGCCTCTGCCTGGACGGACGCACACTCTCCTGGGTAGAAAACTGGCTGGATGGTCGGGCCCAGAGAGTGGTAGTAAATGGTGTTAAGTCCAGCTGGAGGCCAGTGACAAGTGGGGTTCCCCAGGGCTCAGTGCTAGGTCCAGCCCTGTTCAATGTCTTCATCAATGACCTGGATGAGGGCATTGAGGGTACCCTTAGCAAGTTTGCAGATGACACAAAGCTGTGTGGAAGTGTCAATCTGCTGGAGGGTAGGGAGGCTCTGCAAAGGGACCTAAACAGGCTGGACCGCTGGACAGAGTCCAATGCCATGAGGTTTAACACGGCCAAATGCCAGGTCCTGCACTTGGGGCACAACAACCCTATGCAGAGCTACAGACTGGGAGAAGCCTGGCTGGAAAACTGCCAGAAGGAGAGGGACCTGGGGGTGTTGGTTGACAGCCGACTGAACATGAGTCAGTAGTGTGCCCAGGTGGCCAAGAAGGCCAATGGCATCCTGGCCTGTATCAGAAATGGTGTGACCAGCAGGTCCAGGGAGGTTATTCTCCCTCTGTACTCAGCACTGGTGAGGCCGCTCCTTGAATCCTGTGTCCAGTTCTGGGCCCCTCACCACAAGAAGGATGTTGAGGCTCTGAAGGAAGCCCAGAGAAGAGCGACGAGGCTGGTGAAGGGGCTGGAGAACAGGCCCTATGAGGAGCAGCTGAGAGAGCTGGGGTTGTTTAGCCTGGAGAAGAGGAGTCTGAGAGGAGACCTCATTACTCTCTACAACTACCTGAAAGGAGGTTGTAGAGAGGAGGGAGCTGGCCTCTTCTCCCAAGTGACAGGGGATAGAACGAGAGGGAATGGCCTCAAGCTCTGCCAGGGGAGATTTAGGCTGGAGATTAGGAGGAAGTTTTTCACACAGAGGGTCATTGGGCATTGGAATAGGCTGCCGAGGGAGGTGGTTGATTCCCCTTCCCTGGAGGTGTTTAAGGCACTGGTGGATGAGGTGCTGAGGAACATGGTTTAGTGTTAGATAGGAATGGTTGGACTAGAAGATCCGATGGGTCCCTTCCAACCTGATTGTTCTGTGATTCTGTGATAAGAAATAGAGACTCATAGCATGGCTGTTGGAAAGAACATCATGTGTGTTTATGAGGGTATGTGTGTTCCGGAGGATAGTGAAGGACAGGAGCAGTATTGCCCAGCAGCCAGTGGGAAAGAAAACCACACATGCTGGGAGAGTTTAACCACAGAACATGGATCCAAGAGCAGACTTCCCTAATAAAACCTCAAATCAAAACAGTGCTCTCCAGCATGAGAAAAGTGCATTGCATCCAACAAAAGACTTCAAAGTGCAGGTTGTTTAGTTCAATGAGAGGGGGAGAGAAGGTAAAACTATGTTGCAGTACTGGAAAGCCAGAGATTTCTTTTCAGGATTTTCACAAAGACTTGGTTGTGGGATGAAGTGATGCTTAAGGACAACTTACCAAGATCTTAAAAAACTTTCTGATATGGATGAATTCTTTTCTGAGAGCCAAAACTTTAGCGAAGCTCGCTGAAGTAGTGTCATGCAGCCTAGACAAGACACTTACAGAAATGATTTGCAGATGATGTGTAGTAGGAGGTGACAGAGTGAACTCTCTGGCTTGGAATCTTCAGCCATCCCGCTGACACTCTGCGTGGGTGGAGAAGATCCACACAAGAAGAGGAAAACAGTTCCATTTTGCACCCTGTGATATCCGAGTTTGTTTACTGAGGAGTGCTAACTTAACCCTTGTTTCATGGTTGGCCTTGTGCTCCGTTTCCACACTACTGTCCTGCTGCCACTACAGGATGGGGACCAATGCTTTTTGCGTCACCCCACAGCCCTGGCTCGGAGCAGAAGCTCAGTCTTTTAAGTGTCAGAAAAATCTGACCTTCATCCAGAGCTAATGGTTCTTCTACTGAAGCACAGCTTCAGGCTTGAGGGTCTCACAGCAGGACATCACAGATCCCTTCACAGGACTGCTCTCCCCATGTTAACACTAACATAACCTCTGGGCTTTTTTGATTTATTTTAATTTAAATAATCCCCTTTCTTTTAGGCATTTAAGTCTTTGCTTACTGTTCAGAGCAAAATAAAATCCTCATCTTTGGGAAGAGAGGATTTTTTGTGGGTTGTGTTGTTTGGGTGTCGTTTTTAACTGGGATAGCAGTAGATTTGAATTTGATGTATTTCCAGCCAGGAGTTATAAGAGCTTCATGAATAAATGTGTAGAAAATGGACTGTGCTATCAAGGAAAATCAGCCTGGGTCAGTACTTAAGTATCAACCAAATGGAACTGTGTAGAAGGAGTAATTCTGAGCAAATGGTGCTGCATACAATGAAGGAAGAAAAGATTTTTGGTGATGCAGACGAGCATCAGATTCATTAATTCAGCACTGTGCTAAGTAGTAGAACAGTCTGGTAGACTTTACCTTCATCTCATTTTGTGTGCAGGAAACAAGCTATGGCCAGATAAGTTGGGTGTGAACTTGCAACATGTCAGCTGGTTCACAGTAAGCGTCAATAGGTGCCCTCTTATCTCACAGAAAGTCAGGGGACCGTACCTCTCTTCCTTCAAGCTGGTCCTTGCCTGCAGCTGAGCGGGGGCATGACAGATAAGGCAGGGATGAAGGCAGAGCTGAGAGCTGCCGTGACTCAACCGTCAACACTCACCCACATAGCAGAAGGACATGGCGTCAAGGGTCTAACTGTTTTTTCAGAAGGGTGGATGAGTTCTGCTCCCCTCCTGAGCCCCCTGCCCCTCATTAGTGGCTTCAAGGTTGCAAGTGAGCAGCTGTGTTTATGATGGGCATACACTGATTGCAATAGTTCGGTTCCAGCCCCAGCTCTCATTTGCAGACCCTAAGAGATATCTGTTTCTTCTTAATTCTATTGCAAGTATCACCGAGTTATAGCTAGGAAAGATGGCAAAGCCCTAGGAGACTGGCTGCTGTGCTGGGCAGTGACTAGCAGACAGAAGTTAAATGCAAAGACCTCAGTTCTGGAATCACATCCTGACCTGAGGTACTTTGTTAGAAACAGTCTTGGAAAACAGCTAGAACTAAAAGGCTCTGCACTTCCTACAAAATTGTGCCGATGTTGAAAGTTACTCTGCATGTTCCAGCAGAAAGTAGACGCTCGGTCAGATCTGTGTGTACAGTTTCTCAGCTTGTGCCACAGCTTTTATCTAATGGACACCCTGCAGATAAATTCCCTTACTTGAAATAGGATGTTTTGCAGTAAATTAAGTTAAATCTAGATCTCCACAAGATGTCAGCAAAGCAAAGCACACATTCACAGGAATTCAACTGCAGAGGGCAAGGAGAGAGGACTGATGGTGCCTGGGTACCCCCTGATGCGTCAGTGACAGCCAGCTCCATGTCCTTTCTCACTGCCAACCTTCCTTACAGATCGCTAGTGCTGGGGACAAGCAGCCACCCTAGCACTTTATTTCCCTTTTCTTGTGAAGGGGTTGCCTATATCTAACCTTTCTGCCTGCAATTTAAGCCCATGGTTTATTAAAACTAAGCCATTCATTTACTTCTTACAGGGTTTGGCTGTTTAAATGATGCTGCCTCAGTTCAAATTTTTGATCCTTTCATCAGATGGTACTTCGAAATATTTATCAATTTGTTGTTAGGCTGGAATGAGATTGGGAATGATGTTTTCATCTGAACTGCCAGTATAAATATGATGACTTTCTGGGTAAATTACTTTGTTTGATAAATGTGTTCCTAAGGTAAATTGAGAAAATAGATAAAATGTCTCTGAGCGTAACAATGTGACGGCCCAAGTTTGCCCTTCAGTGCTGCAGCTTTTTGTTTTTCTAAGTCTTTGTACCAAAAGTAATGTGAAATGTTTTGGACTCCGAGGTATGGTTATAGCACTGTGATTTCTAACATTAACTGTCTTTTTTATAACAACAAAGTTTTAATTAAGTGTTTGATAAGTATGAGGGTTATTCTTATCAGTAGCACTTTGATGTGTTTAAACTACAGAAGAAACTGTGTTGCAGACCATGCATTTCCTGAATTTTGTATTCCTTCCATCACCTACAAAACAGCTGGACGGGGATTACTTTTATAAGACCTTCAAAAAGATAACACTGTATCTATTAAATATTTTCCTTTTTTAATCTTATATATAATGCTAGCAGTCAAGAGCTTCACACCATAAATAATATAGGATAAATTTCATCTGGAAATGTCCTGTAACAACCAGGAGTCTACAGTTTTCTAAACTTGATCACCTCGAGTATATTTTCAGTTTTTTAAAAATTGTTATGGCTTCCAAAGTATTTTGTGATGACTTGTTTTCTTCCCAGATATATCTCAAGGTAGCGGCAGCGTACATTGTTTTTCCAATCCAAGCTACCACAGTCTCTCATGTGGTGTGACTTCACACTTCTTTACCAGTAATCTGGATGGAAACAGCTCCAGTAAGGTAGTTATTATTCCACCCCACTGTAGCAATAGTCTTATCAGTTCAAGGAAATCAACCAAAGCAATGCCTGTTGGATCCTGTTGTCTGCCAGCATTATTTAAAATCCAGTGTAGCAGTTCCTGAAGTCATAGCTCTAACAGACACTGAAAGGTCTGCATTCCCCTGAGTGTATCTTCACAAACTCTGTGCGCAGTAACTAGAGTTTCAGCACAAGTCTGCAAGAGTCAATAAGCCTCAGTGTCTTAGCAACTATAAAGTATGTTTGCTTCTCAGAAGAGATAAATAACTAGATAATTGTAATTATCCATTAATATAACAAAAGTAAATCAATTAAGCATTAAGTCAGTAATTTAACTGTACTATGTCATTGTTTCCCAGATCAATAGACACACACATTTCCTGCTGACTCAGACACTCAGATGCAAGAAGGTGTCTAGGGTGCGTCTGAGCACTGTTTTCGTGCAGGGGCATTCCAAGAGCTATCCCGTTACTTGTGGATCTCCAGTAGAGCTGTTCAGACTGTACTGCTCAAACATCCAGGAGTACATTACATATCACATGTTGCTATTCATGGACTACACTATTACTTGATCCCCCTCTTTAGCAGCAGAATTAGATATGGTAAATGGCAGCTTTTCCTTAGAACCTTAGTATGACAAGGTGGGACAAATGATAGAGAGCAGAGGAAAGAGGAAATGCGATTGATTTCATCAAGGCTGTCAGCTTTATAAATGGTGGTACTTGCATACTATGTTACCTTAATCCAAATGTAGCTGTGCCATGAGAACAAGGTTAATGCAAAAAAGACACTATTCTACGAGACAGGGTAAGCAAAAGTATTTCTATGTACGCTCCAGTATGTAATTTCTTGGTTACTCAGAGAAAATCTCATTAACCCATAATAAAAAGGCTGGTTCCAGAGATTTCTCAGACAAAAGTTTAGAGAAATGTGTAAATATGTTTTCTGATGAAGATGGTCCCCTGGCATGCATTTTTGCTCCCCAAGTTGAAAGTGCAAATGCTGATAATGTCAGGTATAAGATGAACAGCATGAGTGTGGGCCTGGACCATTAATCCTGTTGAAGGAATTTGAATGAATTCAGAAAAGTTCAAAGCAAGCACTTATCCCCATTTCTCGGCCCACTGTGCCATCTTCTCACAGAGCTACTCTAAATATTAAGCTGCGGAGAAGGTTTCAAATCCAAGTGATGCTTCTGGGCTGGCCTAGAAGCTGCTCAACCGGTTGCAGTATTGGTTGTCAGTAGTCAGTCAGCAAGTTGTCCTGGTTTTTAAAAAAAGAGAGAAAACAATGGAACCGACATTTTTTAGGGCAGTTATCAAAATATATGGCCTGACTTTTCCTTTAGATTTCCCACCACCTTACTTATTCATGAGAATGCTTTGCAGTACCAAAATGCTGAGTATGGCCGTAAGTATTGCTGTTTCTGTCTATGCAGTTCTTCAGCCAAGGAAGACAAAAGAGTATATAAAGCCCCTAATGGCTGCTTTCAGGAGTTTCATTTCCAAATCAGTTTGTCTGGTGCCATTCCCACTTTCTGCAGGGAAATGTGCACAAGTGGAGGATTTGGAGGATTTATTTCGTTATAGAGCCAGCTGGGGTCACAAAGGAACCGGCATAGATGCAAAATGATAAAAAATGGCAGAGGACACTCTGAATTGCTGAGCTAGAGCCTTGGACATATTGCCTTCCCTATGCTCAAAGGAGATCATGCCTTGAGGCAATGGACTGGAGCCATTCCTCTGTCACTACTTTCAGAGGGACAGCTTGAGCTATGCTCCAGTTTAAGAAGGCTTTCTCATTGGTGTGCTCCTCCTGTCCCTCTTGTCCTCTTCTTTCTGTGTCTTGTTTTGCCTTTTCTCTCCTCTTCCGTTGGTGTTACCTCCACTCTGTTTCCTCCCATATCCATTTTCCTAGTCTCTGTTCTCCCTCCTATTCTCTGTGTCTCACCTCCTCATTTCCCATCTGCCAGACAGGTATTTGGCCACTGCTCACAACGCTACGCATTTTCCTGAAGGTAAAAATTTTGAACTTGCTGAGAGACAAGTGTAAGCAGTGGCATTAAAATTCTCCTGGTGCATACAGGACTGGTTAGTTGTGCCAGGGGAGTGCTCAGACTAAAACACATGCAGGCAAAAGCAAGTGGGAGGACAAGAGGGAGAGTATGAGAAGAGACTAAAAAAAACGGTTGCCTTCTTTTATCTGGCAAAATGAATGCTGAGAAGGAGTATGATTGCCATCTCCATATACAATGAGGTAAACACTAGGAGAGAGAAAAGCTATTTAAGTTAGATGACAGAGCTGGCGTAAGAACAAATGAGGATGAACTGGCCATGAACACATCAGAGCTGGAAATTAAATTTCTGCCATCAGATCAGTGACATTTTTGAATAGTTTCCCCATCAGACTAATGGGACAAAGGAATCCAATTACTGTTAAAATGGAGCTTGATCAGCTAAGCAATTCTGTGTTTGGGTGTTTGCAGTAAAAGGCAGCTGGATGTAGAGACGCTGTCATCAAAGCCCTTCCAGTTCCATGTCCCTAAAGCCTACTCTGGCTGCCAGCAGCAGGTGAGCTGAGCTTTGCCTTTGTGCAAGGTACAGAATGGCTCTGCAGTTCTGGTTTTAATGAGGAGGCAGAGGATTTTTATCTCAGTGCATGATTTTAACTACCAGCACCTTGCCACAAGTAAATACTCCTCTCATGTGAGTGAGCTTTGCAAAGCCAGCCTGAAAAGCTGGCCCTGTTGAAGTCAATAGATATTTGACTCACAGTGCAGCCAAAATCTGACCTTTGCTAATTAGTTCCTGCAGGTGGTTTTTGCCTTTATTCTTATGACATATGCAGCAGCAAATAATAATGATGCTGTATTTTACCAAGAAATATCATACATGAGCTCAAGTGAAATTGTGCCACAGAATTACTACCCCAGCACATAGAGGTGCACGCTTACCTCCATACCCATGTTTTCACATCAGAGCTCTTAATGCTTGAGTTAGAGACCAGATTTTCAAACACTGAAGCCCTGTTTTGCTGAGAGGATGTTTGGTGGGCCCATTTACAGAGCCACTCACCATTCTTCAATGCCACCTGTATATTCAAGACTTTGAATGGTGCACAAACATAGGAATGTATCCCCATTTTACAAAAGGCTGCACAAGGCTGCCACACTGATATGTCATGAGCAAATGGAAGGATACTCACCTTGCTCTTTTCAGAGCTCTTAATTCCACCCTTCCTCCTTCTCAAAGGAGAACAGCATATCAACTAGAGTGCAGGTGTTGCTGGTTTCCACAGACATCATAAAAATCAATTGCTATTAGGTGTCCTGAATTTATTTAAAGCCAGCTGATTCACCTCTATTAAAAAAAGTTCTAAATTCTATTTAAAGGCCTCACACAAAATTAGAAACTGTAAAACAGAGGTTGCTGGAAATGGTCTAACTGGCTATCACCCAGGTAATAAAAAGGAATTCAACCACAGAAAGTGTTGTTAAAGTACCTTTGATTAAAACTTGCCTAAAGAAAAAGACTGCAAATACAGAAACACTGCAGAGTGTTCAGGATGGCCATCTAAAACTGAGGAACACAGGCTTGGACTGTGGAGACCTGAAGTTGGTAACCGGGGAAGTTAATGGCAAAACTTTTATCAATTGCTCTCTTGGAGGATTAAGGTAGGATGAAGCTCTTGCCAGCACCTATTTGCCTAATCACCGTTGACAAATGGCCTGTTGGTGATAAAATTGCCACTGTGCTCTATCCTATTTCGGATGGGCACATCATGGCTATTATCTTGTTGATCTAAAGGAAAAGTTGCCAGGCATGAGGTAGGTCTAACCAAATGGCTAAAGTTACAGGCTAGGATTTTTTGTGCTATCAAATGTGGTTTTCGCCTAGAAAAGCAATTTTACTTCACACTAAAAATTGAACTATTGTAAAAAAAAAAAAATTAACAAATTATAGCTCATTAAGTAGCACAGAAAGACAGCTATAACCACATTTCTTTGTAATTACTGCATTCTGAAAACCTCAGAAATGTCCCCAAATCATTTAATTTAAAAAAAAAATTCTAGCACATAGCTCTTCATGCCAAATTTTAGGTTTGCAAGCTGATTTGTAAGTCCTGCAATAACAGAGCTTTTAATAGAAACTCAAAGACTTTAATAAGTGGGATCTAAGTGGTGCAGCTGGACTGAGAAATTAGCATTCATGTTATTGTTGCAAGCTTTGAAATAAAGCAGAAAGCCACGGGCTCTGCTGATGAAAGTCAGCAGTGTCCTTAGTGGGGCTCTGTTGATGCACACAGGCCGAGCAGAGGGCCAGGAACATCCACTTCCTTCCTCTGCGACCACAGGACAAACCAGTCTACCTTCTTTAGCCCTTTATTGCTTGTGTGTTCTGACCACCCCATCCGTCCATGCTGGGTTTTGGCTGTCAGTATTTGTTCCCAGGTGTGGGGAAATACAAGGAACCTCTGAATGATAAAAAATTACTCCTGTGTTGTCACCCGGAGATGCCAGATGCAGAGTCTGTGCCAGGAGCAAGGATGCGCAGTCACAGCCACTGCTCTCAGGCAGTGATTTCTCTAGTAATATTGCAGACAACCAGATTTATCAACTCTCCCTCTACTCTGGGCATGTCCTTGAGGAGAGAGGATGGTGCAGAGGTGCCTAATGAGCTGATGACACATGCTGCCTTAGTGGGAATATATAGAGGTAGAAAATGAGAGGGAGTATTGGATATAGCTGTCACTGCACTGCTGGTGCTGTCTGATATGAGATTCATGGACTATGGGGCCACAAGAGACCATTGCCATTATCTGGCTTCACTTCCCATACCACACAGGGCTCAGAACTGCCCTGAATTAATGCCTGTTTCAAGGTCAGTGCTGGTGGCTCAGCAGTAGGGTCCTTTTCAGCCAGAGCCTGGCTTTCAGATGGATTTGAAACAGGCTCCTTTCAGGGTTCTGGCATTAATCTGTCTTTGTGTGTCTGTATGTATACATTTATATATATATATACATGCACGTATCTGTGTGTGTGTATGGTGGGTGGATTTGCTCTACTGTGTGTCCCAAATCTTTCTTCCAGGCTGGAGTTGAGCCCATTTAGAGCACAATTACATGTTTTGCAAAGGATGAAACCTGTTTGTGTAAAAGCTTAGCTGAATAGCTCTAAAAAATACTGTGCAGTTGCTTGTAGAGAGATCAAATATTTTCTGTGTGTGTGCATGCATGTAGCTTTCACTCTCTGCTGTCTCCTGTGTCTCTGTGCAGTGCTTGCACTGTGGTTTCTCCTGTGTCTAAGCAGGGCAGATTACATTTGGTGTAAAAACACATCAGACCACTTTCTGCATCCTGAATCAATGGACTTCAATCAGCACAATTCAGTGATCGAGGGCAATGTTTTGCCTCTGGTTGTTACAAATCAGAGGGGGTTCTCACAGGTCCCCATTATCCTGTTTATAGAGGAACTTTTGTCAGAAGATATTTCCTGACCTGAAGCCCTCACAGTGTGGTTGCTACCTAAACTAAGGGGCAGAGAAGCTGCATGGCAGCCCAGCCCCATGTTTCTCTAGGAGTGTTGGGGTCCCTGGACTTCTGGTAAAGTCATACCGAGTGTCTGGGGACACAGGGACAGTATGGGGCTGTGGCACTGAGGGCTGCGAGGGTGGATGAAAATACCTTTGGGGGTGGCCATGTGTGCCTGGGTATCAGCTAGGATTTCATATCCAGGTAGACTTCAGCACATCAGTGGGAATTTAAAACCCATTATGGAAGCTAAGCAAAAATTAATGAGAGATCAGGAAAAAACAAAATGTTTGGGTAGTTTTGAATATTTTGTTTCAATTTTAACCTCCTTTGTTGTTTAGCCTTTTCTTGTAACTGTAGTAAAATAGCCGAGCTGAACCCTCTGATGCAGAGGCAGGAGGTTTTACAGTTTGGAAGCAGACACAGGAGAGCTTCATAAATTTAATTTTTCAGGGATTTGCTCTTGAGCTGATACTTTCTGTGGACAACCTGCACTTTCAGCAGGTGTTGCTTGCAAGGGAAAAATGTCAAGGTGAAAAAAAACTCAGCAACTTCAGGAACTACAGTGATTCACAACCCCTCCCTGCTTGAACTCACCATACACTTTGCAGAACCACTTCTACTGTGGTGCCCCAGCCTTGCAGAGCTGTGTCTGCCCCAGAACAGCAGTCCCTCTTCTTTTGCTGACCATGGGAGATGCTCCAGCAAGCTCCAGGTCCCCAAAGTCCTCATCCATTAGGCAGATGCTGTGCTTGCCTTATGCTAGGTGGTGCTCAAAAGCCCCAAGCATACTGACATGTGCATAGTATCACAGCATCCTTCTGCTACTGGTACTGGGTGCAGGCTGTTCCCTCTGCTCCTCCAGCTGCACCGGCACAGGAGCTGCTGCCCTTGGGCACAGAGGAGCCCAGCTGCTGCGGTACCATTGGTGTTTTTCTGACAGAAGCATCTGGATGGCAGCCCTGGACTCCTCCCCGCTTTAGCTGGCAGATCTGCTTTATGCTTTGTTACTGCTAATGTTATTTTCCTTGAATTGAGAGAATTCTTGTGGCCATTACATCTCTTTTAACTACATGTACAGATGTATTAGCAACTACCCATCATTCTAAACGGCTCCTATCTGCATGCTTGTGTAGGTGGTTTTGATCCATCCATCTTCATTAGTGATTGAAACTGCCAGCATGTCCCTCCATGTACGCAGGCATCCAAGTCGTGATCCTTAGTTACTCAAGGAGACTCTGCATTTTCTAGCATGCTTGTGTTCATTACTTGGTGAAGTGACTTTCCTTTGTGATTTTCCCTAATGTTAGTGAACAACCATCAAATTCATACAGATAAAGAACTGAAATGGTGAGGCCAAGGTAATCATCTCCCATTTTTACTCGTGACATCATTGGGCTTAAGGCTTGGGTGGGAACTGTCTGTTTATTTCAGCATTAACCCATTATCATACTTTTTAAACAGCTCAGTAACAAAATCCTTGACAGAGAAACTGCAGACTGGAGACCCTACAGCTATCTGAATGAAATAGGTCAGTAATTTTTAAACCATTTAATCACTTCAGTAGAGTTTAGAGCAATTCCAAATCACAATCAGCCTTTCATAAAGGCATTAACAATAATGAAGAATATTGGTGTTGTCTTTATTTTACAATCAGAATTGACAGTAGCGAAGGATGGAGAATGGGAAATTGTTTCCTCTACCACAAACCACAGGTTGGGAAAGCAGAGTCAATATTTGTTCTACTATCCCCACTTAGTTGCTTGGTTGAATCACTGTGTACTTTCTAAATGTTTTTTAAACATCAGCTTAGAACATTAAAAACTTAAATTGGGGATTTTTTTTTTTCATGCTTAATGAAGTTTAGTTGTAAACACAGCATCTTGATTTAACTGTGGAGCCTCTGCTGGGAGCTGAAGCATGTGATAGACGCTTTTATCTCCCAGTTAATCATACAGTCACGATTTCCCCAGCACTTTTGAACCATCAATCAGTGCAGGCAAGCCAAGAGGGAAGTCTAATTGCTCTTTCTGGGTTAATTCTGCCTTGCTTCAGTTTTAACATGGTTTTCAGCAGCTCTTATCTCAAAACCAATCCAGATTTAGTGCTTTAGATGCTATTTATTTTCCTGTCTAAGTAGCAGGAGTTTAGATTGTCCATGGCAGGAAGTACTTGCCCTTTCCTTTGCTTGGATTAGTAGTATCTTACAGAAAATATGCAGTGTGGGTGAAAACACAGTGTTAAGTGGCATTATAGGATATTTAAGGTCAGCTGGCTTACAGGTCAGAGGAAGTAACACAGGTCACCATCAGGCATCACGCTGCTTTTCTGGTCACACACTATGCTTTGCTCCAAAGATCAAGTCTCCCCTGCATCAGGAAAATCACAAAAACTGTCAAGCTTCAGTGCAAAGCTTTTTTTCATCATTATCAACCATTAATACTTTCTTCCCTGTAATAAGCCACAGCACTGATATTGTGGTCATCTCTATGTAAATGCAGAGCTGGGGTGGTGAGGATTTCTGAATGCACCTCAAATCAAGTTAATTTACCTTTCTACCATTTTACTGCTTTGCTTGCTTGCTTTATTTGGTTTTATCTTGTGTGCCACGTTTGTCCTGCATTTGTCATGCATTATATCTTACTGGCAGACGTGATGCTAAATGCCTTTGCAGTAAGAATGATGTAGAAGTGATAAATATTTTTAGCTAAGTGGTCTCCAGCAAAAGTCATGATGGTTTCCATACTATTTTGCATTCCAGACACTTTTTTCTTTGTTTTTCGAGCATGTCTGTTTCACATTAATTGATAAGTGACATATTTTTTTCTCTCCTTTCAGTACCAAAATTAATGCTTGCTTATGCTAATTTTCATGATGTTGAATTCTTGCTCAAATCAAGGCAATTTTTACATGAAACTAAAATGTTTTCATTTCATGGTGTTATTTTTGTGCAATAAAAGCAGCAGATTCCATTCACATATTTCAATTTCAGAAGTAAAGCAAAAAACCACAAATTTTTAATTTTAACATAAAATATAACTGAAGCCTAATAAGATCACAGAGGGGATCTGGACCTTTAAACCACACCACCACAAAAGAACTGAGAAGTTATAGAGATGGACCACCTTCTCATCCCACTATTAGCCTCAGCTGTTCTGACACAGATGCTTCAGCTCACATGTTGGAATAGCAGCCAAGCATTGTGCATGGCAGGATTCTGTTAACAATAGTTAAAATGACTGTGGACAACTCCTCTGTGGTGACCCTGTGAAATATTATAGAGAACAGATGTGTAAGTGAGCTAGAGGCAGAAAAAATCTTGAAGGGGAATTGAAGAGAAATTTGGAATGGATAGAAAACCCTCAGCTCTTCTGGTCACCTCTCTGGTTCCTCAGCCAGCCCCTCCTGCAGCTGAGGAAAAGCTCCCAAAGGACTGGTGCTTTGGACTGACTAGACAATAAATAGCCTCAGGCTCATGGTGTCTTGTTAGAAATTGCAGGTGTTAATTATGTGAAATATAGTCAAGGAAAAGGAAATTGTAAGAATATCCATGTGAAAATTACCTCAGAGACTCTATCTTCTAAAGCTTGCAATTGTAAAGAGTCTTAACTATTTTTCTTTGTTTTTTCACCTGTGAAATGCATTTCTGCTCAAATATGACATTCAAAATTGGATGCAGTCCAGACCTGGCTGACATCTTTTGTATTTGAAAGGCATCAGACCATCATTTTTGAGGATCATGGCTGTGCTCAGTCTGGATCTAAGCATCTGTGACTGAAAGAGGATCAACAGAATGCTTTCTGGAATTACCATGTACTTTCTATTTGCTTGTGTGTCTCATAAAGGCAGTCACACAGGTAACAGGCACATGAGTGCTTTAATTAACCCCTCTTTGCTCTCCTCACTCTTGCAGGCTGCACATTTACAGCTTTGGGAAACACCTTTTGATTGCTCACAGTTTGAATCATCAACCTTTGCTGAGCCTGGAGCCTCAGCCCTTTTATTTGGAAAGGGAAAGAAGGATGCTCTCTGAGGGAGCAGAGGAAGGGCTGTCCAAACCAAGGGGTTTCATGGCCCAAGGATCAGGCTGCTGCAAAGGCCACCAGAGTCCTTTGTCAGGTGCACACTGCTGCAGCAGTGCAGATCAAGTAGAGAGAGCAAGCATGGCAGGGAAACGTGAGAGTGAATCTGCCTGGACCAGCACCGGTTCCCTGGGAGGCCAGAGGCTGTTCTCTACAGAATGACTAATTAGTCTTAACTGAGGACCCAATACAACACCTATCTAAGTTAATGTGTGTGTTCCCTCTGATATCAGTAAGGCTTTCTTTGTGCCTAACAGGGAGAAATTGTGTAGAAAGCAAGAATCCTATGTATATGTATGCATGTATATGCATAAGTATAGGTATGCATACCCACTATATGTACACCTACAGTGGATCTTATCAGACCGCAGGTATTTTGCCTGTTTTGCAGGACTTCACTTGTGAGATTTGTGTTCTTTCCAAGTGGGAAATGCAAGGAGTAGAACAGAGCCTGTGTTTTTATTGGTGGCACATTTATTTGCAAGCTTCAGATGTCAGGCTTTGTCAGAGAGAGAATCCTATCCATTAAATGGAGTTTAGTGATGAGCACATTTGCACAAGTAATTCTTGTGGTTACATGCTAGAGAGATTGGAGTTTGGGGAGCCTGTGGTGCTAGGTGCCTGGCTTTCTCACCTTCATTGTATGTCCCTAGCTGTTCAACATAGCCTGGCCCTACTAGTTTCAAGGAATGGCTTGCATTTTCTATTCACTGTTTCTTGTTGCAGAACTGGAGTTGTTTGCCCTGTGACTTCTCTCTCTTACTCTAGTTCCATCCACACTAAACAATTGCCAAGTCCAGCTTCCAGCTCCTTCATTCCAAGTGAGTCAGTAGTCCAAAACCACCTACTGAGTTTAGGAAAGGTTGTTATGCTCATCAGCTGGAGTGCTAGGCATGGGGTGCTGCAGACAAAAATGGGTCTATCTGTAATGGCTTTTTAACAGCAGTCCTCAACGCAGAGACTGAAGTGTGATTTGCAGGACATGTTAAGTGACTCAAAGCTGCATTTATTTCAGAGGACCAAAGCTGACAAGTTTGATTCAGAACTGACTTTGCTTTTATTCTCAAAGCCAAGAGATGGGCAAAAATATTTCAAGACAAGACACTGATTTTGCCCCAGTAGACAGTTTAGCTTCAGACTGAAACCTAAACTTTCCTGAAGTCCCAAATGATACCACTTAAGCATTCCTGCCCCTGAGACCTGCTCAGCCCTCATTGGATGATGTGTGATCCCCAGGGATGGCCTTTGGGAGCACCGCTGCTGGGAAAGGCAGCACCAGCCGTGTG
This sequence comes from Coccyzus lansbergi, assembly GCA_033558105.1. Lineage (NCBI taxonomy): Eukaryota > Metazoa > Chordata > Aves > Cuculiformes > Coccyzidae > Coccyzus > Coccyzus lansbergi. The sequence continues at coordinate 574,985 of JAUMJK010000421.1, read as the reverse complement.
GATCTGAGCCAAGGGATGAATTAGCTCCATCCTCTTCGTGCTAGACTCTGTCCTAGCAGAATACAGGAGGAAAAAAAAAAGAACACAGCTAATACACATGAAAGAGTTTCCCCGCTGTGCCCAAACTGCCCAGCCAGGCTTGCGCTCTTCATCTTCTTTCAGGGGGTTAGCCTGGGAAGTGGCTCACCATGAGTGGTGGAAGACAAAACAGACTGTGCTCAGGTGGCTTGGGGAGTTGCCCTTGTCCAGAAGGGAAGGAGCCCCCTGAGGGTGAGCCAGTTATGTGCCACCAGCCTTTTTTCTGTGCTCACAGATGGGCACTCTGAGAATTGGAGCAGAGGGTTTGTCTTTGATGTGCCAGTAACACATTTATTACCTAGTTTAGTGATTTTCCTTATTTAGCAAAAACCAAAGCTGTCATGAAAAGGAGGTTGTGCAGCATTGCCAGTGGTGGTCACAGCTCTTCCTGCAGAGACCAGTGGACATGTGGGGACAAATAGCTAGGAAACCTATGGGACATGCTGTTTGAAGGGCACTTTTATCAGGAGAACCTAGTTACTTGACTGGGAACCCCATAAACCACAAACACATTTCCAACTTGGCAAGCAAATTTGTGTTGATTTTGCCAGTCAATAAGAAATACCAGACAACAGTTAAAAGGATTTAAAGGCTTACATTAGATTTTTCCTTTTGACTGATGTGTAGGTTAATTTGCAGTAGTGAAAATAGAAAAGGTTCCCGTCCCCTTCTGTCTCTCCCTCTGTAAGGAGCAGCAAGTTCTTACAGAGTTGCAAAAGGCCGAAGTCTTTGCTCTCAGCTCTCTGCTGCTACGGTTCCAGAGCCCTGTAACCACTTAGGACGATTGTCACATTAGTTATTGAACTGGGCATATTTATAGCAAAGTCATATCAAGTAATCTAGAAAGACTGTACGCAGTCTGAGACTGTCAATTGAAAAACACAGTAGCTGTGAGTGAAACAAAGCCTAAAATTTACTAAAATTAGTAAACATAACAGTGGCCTCAAACTTGAAAGGTTCTGGTTTAGGCCTCTTTTAGTAATCCAACCTAGTGTTTCAGGTTATTTTTGTTGTGTTCTCCTGGTGGATAGCTGTTCTTGGTACCTTGGTTCAGTACCCTTTTTCAGGAAAGGCCTCCCTCACAGGGAAGCTCTTAAGCATATGCATAATTTTAGGCTTGCACAGAACCCCCACTGAAGCTTAGTGCACATTTACAGCTGAGGCTGTGCCTAAGAGCTTTCCTTGATGTACAGTTTAGAGGAAAGAATATGTGCTGCTCAGTAGTCAAAGCAATCCAATTTACATAAATATTTATTTGTTTTCCATTATATATCATTTTTATGCAGGTGCTTGTGGGATGGATAGACGTCAGAACACATACATAATGGAAAAAAGCTTCAAAGGTATGGTATCCAGTGCTTGCAGTCACCCTGGCAGAGTTTGAGGAGGGTGGCGTAGAAGAGGTGAGAGAGGAGCCCTGGGCACCCAGGAGAGTGGCCATGCAGGGGCAGGAAAGGACAGAGCAATTACCTCCCAAATATGCCTGCATGGCTCAGCTGGCAGCACTTTTGACTCTGAGCCAGATGTCTGGGGCCTATGAATTATGGATGCAGGTCTTTACAAGGCCATAAGCTCCTGCCTCGGCAAAGCAGCATGAAATGAAAAGGGAGAACTTTGCTGCAGGGGCAGGAGGTGCAGGTAGACCAAGGGAAGCTTTTCTAGGACCTATCAGCCATCCTATAAGGGCTTTCTGGTGGTGGTTGCTGCTCACAGAATCACAGAACAACCAGGTTGGAAGGGACCCATCGGATCTTCTAGTCCAACCATTCCTATCTAACACTAAACCAAGTCCCTCAAGACCTCATCCACCCGTGCCTTAAACACCTCCAGGGAAGGTGAATCAACCACCTCCCTGGGCAGCCTATTCCAATGCCCAATGACCCTCTGTGTGAAAAACCTCCTCCTAATCTCCAGCCTAAATCTCCCCTGGTGGAGATAGACTGTGCATGATAGACTCGTGCATATGCCTGCTCAGCTGTGGCTCTGTAAGGCACTTTTTAGCCATCCTGAGCTTAAACAATGCCACTAGAGAACAAGCTGACCTTGCTGTGTGACCTTTGCTGAAAGAGATTTATAGCAGAGCTTGAGAAAAGACCTCACTCAGTACATTAACCAGTCAAGCTGGCTCAAAGCAATTAATGGGCCTTGACTCCAGGGCAGTTCTAAAAAGGGTCATATATGAGTCATGAGCTCAAGGCTCAGTCATTTCAGATTTCACTTGTCCTCCAGATTTACATTGAAAATATTCCAGTTATGTGTGGACTATGAGACCGCTGGGTTAGTGGGCTGGGGTTTAGCACACTGAGCTTACGGTCTTGATGATGGAGCAAGGAGTCTGTTTCATTTGGAATAGGCAGGTTTCAGGCTGAGGGCCTTGATCTGAGGTGAGGGCTGTGGTGTCTGTGCACACTAGCTGGGAGCGACCCTCCATCAGCACAGGAGGTAAACACTGCACAGCCTCTGTCTGTAATGGCCCTGAGCTGGTATCGGCTGAGTCATCGGGAAGTGATAACTACCCACAGAGCTGGTTTCAAGACACCCACTGCCTGCCATGGTCAAGGTGTTGCAGAGCCATACCTGTGTCTGAACTAGCAAGGAATATTGAAAGCTAGTCCACATAAAAGGCAATGACCAGCTAGGCTTAGGGAATGCTAATCACTTTGTAACTGCTGTTGACAAAATAAAGTGATAGCATATTTGCTACAATATCACCTTACCACACAGAATCACCAAAGGAAACCAATAATCCACAGTGAAATCTTTCTTGATAAAGCTAAATTTAAAATATTAAAAAGGTTGTGTATCTATATCTGACTCAGCCCACTGGTTTTGGCTACTTCAATGATCCCGTTGTCAGAAAAAATACCTTATTATAGTATAGTTGGTTGGTCTTTTTACTCAAAACTATTAATTTCAAGTTTAAATTAAATTACTGCTTTGAACACATGCAGCAGGAATTCCCATCAATAGACAGGGTCATGCAGAGACTGGGGTACCAGTGCGACTGAGAGAAAAGAATTACACTAACAGCAAACTGTGAAATGCATTTTCTGCTGCTACATAGTTACTTAGGATCCAAGCCATTTTCTTTACATGTTTATCTCCTCACATATTGAAAAAACAGGCCTAGAGACCATGTCAGCAGAGCTGCTCTGTCTTCTGTGGCTGCTTAGGTGCTGCAGGCAAGCACAGCTGGCACTGACCAGAGCAGGATGCTGGGAACACACCCAACTTCCCAGGGGATCTGGTAGCTGACCTGCAGGTAATTAGCACCTGAGATTGCTCAGAAACATCTGCCTTCAGATTGGCCAAAGGTTTCCAACAGGCCTGTCCAAAGGGTTTGGGTAGCCCCAGGGCTCTGTTGGCAAAGCAGCGGGAACCCTTTGGGGTAAAGAGGGGCTAGATGCCATGGTGCCAGCTCTGAGCCCCATGGCACACAGTAACAGTGGTTGAACAGTCTCGAGGTTATCAGAGCAGTCTGTTTCCTGTGGGTGCTGGTCAGGGATACCATTTCCAGGTTTTTCCTTGACTCCTTTTCTGGTTTTTAATTTTTTTTAATGAATGTTGGCGTTCTGGTAGAACCATGTGGCCATAACATTTTAAGGAAAAAATCTCCTATGTTTTGCACAACAGCCAGTAAAATCCTAGCAGTTGGAAACATTAATGCACATACTTCCAGAACCTGGGGCTTGGTTCAGTGTGGTTCATTTGTCTGTGGTACAGGAATGTGTCCCCACAACCATGTCACACTGAAAAGCAGCTATTGGCTATCGCTGTGTTGCTGTCTGAGCAGCAGTGAAGGTTTGCCAGGTTCACGAAGGCAGCCAGAAAGGCAGGCTGCACTGATCACCCATAAATGGGATTAAGTTGTAGGAGAGCATGCTTTACCTGTGTACATCATATTTCCTTAGCACTTCAAATGTGGCAGAAGTTTGTCATTATGATGCCAGAGGATATTCAGAACAAAAGAGAGGAACATGTTCATGGGAGGACAGGTACATTTCTAGTGCTTGGTAACAAAAATTAAATCTCCTTCAGAGGTCTGGTGATTGGTATCCAGGCAACACAGCAGACGGGCTTCAAAATTAGGGCATATTCCCCATATTTCTCTAGTGTTTCCAGCAGGTGAAGTGCTCACAGCAGGTACCACCACTGCTGTGGCAGCGCCATGGGCCAGGCTGAGCTCTGCACCTGCACAAGAGTCAAACCCCATGGGTACGTAGAAGGCAACAAGGTGGCATTGCCAGAGCTCACACACGACCTGCAGGGTGAATGGACTGAAAATTCTAAATACATTTGTTCTGGGTTAAATTAATTCATGAAATGAAATTTGATAGTTGATGCCAGACTTTTTAATTATCCCCAGATTACCTTAATGACAACTCAACTGCTTCCACATCCTTTAGAGGTAAATTCTCCTTGATCTTGTGCATGTGTCTTGTGGGTAAATAGTGCATAGCATGTTACCAAATATAGGCTGGTACTCTGTAAATTATGTTGTATTGGGAGTGAAGGGTCTAATCCCTAGCTAGACACAGAGTTCCCAGGTCAGCAGGATCAGGCTCTTAGGCATGCTGTTTCTCAACATCTGGGAAAAGGCAGTTCCTGGGAGAGGCCAAATGAGCCTGAGCTGTTCAGGCAGTGTTTCTTTGTGTTTCCTGGGCAAGGCAGGGCTGGTGCTGTGGCTGCAGCGCAAGGGACACCTGCCCGAGGTAGGGTCAGTGCCCACAGCAGGGCAGAGGAATATTAGCATAGGAAGAGAAAAGGACCTCAGCTGGACATCATGTATTTTATTAACAAACCAGCACTGACCTACGCAGCTATTTACCTGTGTGCTACAGCACCCCAGGACTTCTCCATCTTCCCCCTTTTTCACTACCAGTCTTTTATAACCTACAATTTTATGAATTTAAACGCAGCTCAGCTTTGAATCTTTCCGTCCCAGCCATGGGGCTGACAGCAAGTGCTTTGTAGTGGACTCTTGGGGCACTGGCAGCCTCATGCTTATGCATGGAGCTCGCTTTGCCCCTCTGGTCTCACCTGTTCACAATCTTCCTGCACTCTCACCCCATAATTCAGAACTGCCCAGACTCTCCTAATTGAGCACTACATCCTCCTGGGAGCCATCAGCACCTGTAACTTGCTGACAGGTGGAGCTGAACCTCTTTTTGGCTAAGAGTGAAATAAAAGTCTCAGGGCCGAGCCTCTCTCCCTTACTAGGGTTGTGTCCCTGGAGCAGCACATGCTCCTGCACTGGCGTCAGCTCTGGGAGCATCCAGCTCCTTGCCTGCATGAGACAGTCCACCCATGTACCAGTGACTGAAGAATGGGCCCAGTCCATGCAGCACAGGTATTTTTAGCCTAAAGATTTTAATTTGATTGCGGGATTTCTTAGTCTTTGTCTGTTGCTTCCTCACCCTTAAACATTAATGGATCCTAGACTGCGTGGCACCTTAATTGCAGGCATATGCATGGCAAGAAACCAGTAATGCTGAGCTCACTCACGTGCACAAGCCCTTGGTCTTGCAGGGTTGCCTCACCACTCATTAAAAGGAAGGATGGGGCAACTTCTCCCTGACTTGTCTGGACTGGGATGGGGGGGATAAAGCTGGAGGGCCAGCCCTGCTGCCAGCTACTGAGGGTTATTTGTGTTGCTTTGGCTCCTCTCTCCTGTGGTGCTCCAAAACAGACTTGTTTCACTTTGAAGCAGAAACATTGTTAATCTCACCTAGGCAAAGATTTTCTTAGTTTTAATACTAAACAAGCATTGCACTGCTGCCAGGGCCTCTGCCAGCCTTCACGTCCCTGATGGTTCCAGCATGGTCCAGCTGGTTTGCTCTGCACTGGAGCTTCCTACCAAGCTGGTTTTGCTAACTTTGAGAGCTGGGGACTCTCAAGACTGCTCGTATCACTGAAATTGGAGCCCAGAAATGCAGGGCACAACCTGACACCTTGCTCTGGACCCCTGCTAAGTGCTAAGCCCTAGGTGAGACAAGACAAAGAAGCACCAGGCACACGGGTTGATGGAGGGAGAACTGCACTACAGAGCCAACCAGACCTGATGAGGGAGTTAGCAGGACGGGGCAGATAAGCACAGGGATGAGGTTTGTAAAGGAGAAGCGATATCTTGTTGTCTGTCTATTTCTTAACCTGAATTTCTCTTTTTGTCTCCCATACTAGACAGCAGGGGCAGCTGGGATTGCAACTATTTTGCAAGTCCCACTATTTCACCAGGAGTATTTCATATATACCAGGATCTGCCTTTGTACTGTAACCCAGCACAAGAAAATGCCTCATCTTTCATTGCATCGCTCTAATTCTAAATTAATGGCACTGCCCAGCAGGATGCACACAGCAGCAATGGCACGTTCTTGACTGTCAATGTTAAGACCTATTTATTCTCTATTGTGTTTTTTGTTTTTTTTAAAAAAAAAAAAAAAAAAAAAAAAAAAAAAAGCAAGACTGCACTGTACCTGGCAGCAGGCGGGCTTGCCCCATCCAGGGACACTGACAGGGGAGACTGGTGGTTACAGCTCTCACACCAGCCCTGTTGTTCCCATGTAGCCGCCTCAGTCACCATCTCCTGTTTTTCCCAGCCCAGGAGAGAGGAGCAGTAGATGTCTACAGCACTGGGAGAGCAAGGCTCAGATGGAGACCTGTTTTCCCCCACCCTACGGAAAGCCAAGCGTTCCCCGTTAGCAGGGGCAGCCTCCTTCTACTCTTAATGGCAGAGGGAGTATGAAGAAGTTGGTTTCTCCTGGTGCTGAATAACCCTAGAAACCAGAGCTCTCAGGGGCCACATGGTGCACTGATGCAGTTCTACACCTACTGGAAATATTTTGCTTTCAAGCACACGGCATTCAACATTATCCAAAGCCCTGGGGACAATAACCCTGTAGCTGGCCCAGCACCACCAGAAGTCCTGCTTGCTGAGCCAATATAGGTCTGCAGGTTGGTGTGGCAGATGGAGCAGGATTAAAATATAGGTCCTTAGGAATTAGGGGAGGGGGAGGGAAAGGATTGCCACCTCAAATTAAATACTGCAGAAAATGACAACAAGAACCTTTTACAGGAAAACCTTTGGTATAGAGCAGGTTTTATTTCTTTCCTGCTAATGAGTTGTGGATGCAATGGACGCACCCAGAGCACAAACGTCAGGTGTCTGTGCTGTCTTACCCCATGCCCCCATGTCCGCCCCCCACCCCAACCCCTTCCTGCAGAGGTGCAGTTGTAATTAAACTCTACAAGCTGACATTTCTAATGCTCTCATTCTGCTCTTGTTTTGCAGATTATATGAAAGAATCTGTGTGCAGCTCCAGCACTTGTTCCCTGAACAGCAGTGAAAACCCATATGCCACCATTAAAGACCCCCCCATTTTAACATGCAAACACTCTGAGAGCAGCTACATGGAAATGAAATCGCCTGGTCACAGGGAGTCCTCGTATTCAGAAATGCCAACTTCAGCCATGGCAAATAAAAACATCTATGAAGTTGGTAAGCAGGGTGAGCAGCAGAAGCTCTGCTCAAACAGTTGATGGTTTCACTGGAAATGTGGATTTTTTAATTTTTTTTTCCTTTCCTGATGCAAGTAGAATAGATTTGGCATGATGCAGGGAGGCACTGGCTTGCTTGTTGGTTTGGGGAGCTAAATCCCTGGTGGGGGCCTGTACTACAGTGAGAGATGCAAGTGTGGTATGGCATCGAACTGCTCCTCTAGCTCTGGTGCAGGAGGGCTGCATTCCCCTTTATGCTCTTGATTTAAACTGCAGCAAAATCCATCTGCAAGGCTTCGAAAGTACAGGTGTTATCTTTTGAAGTGTTGGTCTTTTGAAGCCCACAGGGCTTTGGGAACTCCCTGCCCCGATCTGTTTGGTATTGTCTCCCTCACCTACCCCGTGCACTGCCAGTAAAGCTGTGAGGGGTAGAAATTGTTTGGGAAGGTGATGTTATGTGCTCGTGCGTGCTGCTAGTTACCATAACCCAGTTTTCCTTGCCTCCCTAGAGCCCACTGTCAGTGTGGTCCAAGATGCCCATGGTCGGAGTGCCAGTTACCAAAATCCATATGACCTGCCTAGGAACAGTCACATTCCTAGTCACTATGACCTGCTTCCCGTAAGGCACAGCCCGATGCATGGGCCATCTTGGGACAAGCAGTCTTAAAGGGATGGACTTCCTTGGTGCAGTGCTGCAAACACAAACTTTAAGGAAGAAAAAAAGAAGACAATCCTTTTCTGCCCTGCAGGATGCTGACAGAACTTAAGACTGTATTACATAAGGATGTAACACAACATCAGCTTGGGCCAGCTGCTGCTGCATGATGTTATTTATCAAGACATTTTTATATGGTTAACAGGAATTAATGAGAACCTCCTCCACATGTGACTGGAGTACATCACCCCAGGAAGATGCCTACATCCTCCAGGCAAAAACTCTCCAGGGTGTGTAGTCTAACCCTGGCTTTGCTGTAAAATAAAACACAAAACCATGCTAAGTAGAAGGACTTACAGATGTACGATTCTACCAGCTGCATCAAGAAACCTTTTACTGTAAGGAACAAGGTGACTAGGAATACACTGGAATATATTTTACATCTTTGTCATGGAGATAGACATTTTTTTTCTGAACAGAAGCAGGGAAACTTGTCATTTCACTGTTACTGCCATCACCATGTGCAACCTGTGCAGATCATGGTAATTAGCACACAGATGTTCATCTTTATGTTGAGTACCAGGGTATTTGAGTAGAGGAATATTAACACAGACACATTCTGTGCAGTTTTTAAATCCTGACATCTTGGCAGATTTCCACTGATCTTTGCTAACGTTTTGAGTTTCAACCATGAGTTCCACACTCTTAACAGGGTAAAATACTTGGATTGGCACAGATAGGCTTTCCTTTTCCTTATACAGCTCTGATTTTGTTGGATAAATACATCAGATTTGTCAGGCAGTGTAAACTGATGCCTGCTCACTTGCTGCCCCAGTTTGCACAGACAAACCCTGGTTTGGTTTCCTTTCCTAAAGCCAAGGCACATTGGTTTCTCTACACCACCTTTACAAACCATCACATCATGATTCACTCAACAGCATGCCTTTAATTTGATGTGCATTACCATGTGGTACAACTTTATCCATTGGTGATTCTATCTGAAATATCATTAAATTGAGCTGAAACTCGGTTTTCTTTTTCAGCAGCATTTTCTGAAGTACTTATCAAGGGGTTAGCCCCTAGGAAAGTTTTGGACTAAGCCACGACGTTGGTTTTGTTTGGGGTTTTTTTGATAATCTTTATTGACCTAGAAAGTAGAATACTTGCTGTTAAGCAGTTCCTTGTAGATTTTGAGCATGAAATAGTATTGATTCTTAATATGTAATTTTATTAGGCAAACGCGGAAGTAGCAAGTTGATTGCCTCTTATAAATATAAAATAATCTGTTTCACATTCACCAGTCTGATGGAAGTGGAGAAGAACAAAACCAGCACCCATCAGTTTGCTCAAAGCATAACCTGCTGGTCTAGGGGACTGGTAAGAGGAGCCTTCCAGCTTGAGACAGCGGCTTGATCCTGTCTCTGAGTCAGACCAGGCTATAGATCACTCAGCGCACCCTGGTGGGTCCCAGCCCTTGACTTGCGGAGCAAAGCCCTCGACCTAGGAGTGCTGAGCTGCTAGCAGCTGGCCTAGCACTCTAGGCTCACTGCTGCAACCCACTGGAAGCACAGCCCTGGTGACACACTTATGGGAGGAGCTGGGATCCTGCCAGGTGGTCAGGATGGCTGTGAACCACTCTGTGCAAACCCAGAGACAGCCAAGCTGAGCCCAGAGATGCTCCAGGCTTCCAGAGCAGCTGATTTTCATGTTGCAGGATAATGCATAAATAGTTAAACAAATGCTGCATGTGTGCATGGGGGCAATGACCGATCAGCCATAGTCATTTTATTTTCCAGGAAAGCCTTAGGTGAGCTGTAAGTAGACAATTATTTCATAGGAATCTATTTTATGTATATGAATAGAAAGACTTCCCTCAAAAGACATAAAGAGAAGAGCGGTTGGATAAGGAACACTATTGTTCAAGACCCACCTTGACATAGAGCACAAGCAGTCTCAGCTGCCAGCCTGTTGCTGTGAAGTTTGTGAGATTCCAGAGACCAGAGGTGTGCTCAGTGTTTTTTTTTTCAAAACTGTCTTTTCAAACCAAACATAAAGGATGTGTTTTGAGCTTAACAGGGGGTAGAGAAAAAAAAAAAAAAAAAACACACACACACAAAAAGTTCCTTCTTGTATATTCACATTAGCTTAGGAAACAGACACCACAATGGCAATACTTTTTTAAGGTAAGACAGATTTGTAATATATTTGTTCACTGTGCAGAGATATTCTACCTTGTACAAAATAAATGGAATTTCTCTCAGTGTGTATTTCTCAAACATACTCACTTGCAGACTAACCTTGCAGCCCATGTTCAGGTCTGAGTTCTTCAGATGCTGGGGCTGGGCACAGAGGGGCTTCCCCATCAACAAAAAAAATCTCCAGGCATCAGGCTTGTGGGCCAGAAGTTGCAGGATTCTCAGAAAACACAAAGCTACAATTCAGACTATGATTTGGAGTTAACTTCGAGGAATACCCAGCTTTAAAATCAAAAGTAGCTGGCACTGCACGGATATCTCACAATTCTTCAGCAGTTTCACCTTGGCTGGGCTGAGCGAGAGCCCTAGGGGATGGACAAATCCAGCCACATAAGCTACACACCCACAGGGAGCAACGTGGGGCAAGTGCCAACACCAGGTCTTTTTGCTTTTCACGTGATGCATTACAGTGTGCACCATGACAGTTCTCATTGATGCCAGCAGGTGGTTGTGCCTTCAGGTGGACACTAAGGGATACAGGCCAGCACCATTACCCTCCTGCAAACAGCAGCAGCGAGATCAGATGCACAGCAGCCATCTCAGCAGGTTTGATGCAGCTCCCAGGGAGCCTCATCAGTAAATCACAAGCTCAGATTTGCAATAGAAACACCTTCAGAATTAATGCCTCCCAGGCACCACTGCAGACTGCTAGATGTTGAAGCTTTTTCAGTATTTGTGCTTTCTATTTCTAAAAATCTTGTTCACTAAAAGCCCAGCATGTAATCTTCTTATTTGACAAAGCACACTCAATAAGCTATTTAAGTCTGGAAATTAATCAGGTTTAAACTGATAGCATAAGTCATTCCAGCTTAATAAAAACATCTTTAAATCAGACCAATTCCAAGTCCTTTCTGCTGAAGAGTCAGAACCGCAGCTCCCATCAAATACAAGAACCACTGGTTCTCACTGAACAGCTTCATAAATGTTAAGACTGGGCCTTCCAAATATGCAAATGACAGCAAAAGCTTTTGGCAAGTACAGTCAATTGTGCAGTTACATACAGTTCCCAGAAACTCGGAAAGCTTGTTCCAGGGCCCAAAAGCAGTGTCTGTTAGAACCAGTCGTCTTCACTTCACAGAGACTTCAGTCCAGAAGTAATGCCAACTACAGAGAAGAGTGAAAACTCAAAAGCTGAATAGGAACACCACACCCCTGGGTCAGTGTTCAGATAATAAAAGTGCTTTGGAAGCAGCAGTGCAGGACAGCATGAAGTACCTTGCCGCAGGAGCATCACCCAACCCAGACCAGCCAGCTTCACTGCGACAGCACTGTGGTGACACCACCATGGTGCTGAGTCAAGGACAAGCTGTGCAAAGCCACAGAACAAAAGGCAGAGGCTTGAATAGTTACAACTCTGTACCTGCACCATTTGGTTTTGCTTTACACATGAGCAGCTTCTGAAAGCTTTACCAACTATTGCATGAAAATTGTATGTTCCATGATACAGCAGTTCCTAAATACAAAATCATGTTTTGGACAGCATTTCTAGGGCCTGTTTTATAATTGATTTTAAAAGTGCTGGTGGGAAAATAAATATGAGGGGTCTTACTTTGTCTACCAGCGCACGCAGCCATCCTACAGCTGCCCGGGACTTTGTTGTGTGCTGAAGGAAGAAGCTTGCGCACACATGCAAACATAGCAAGAGGCATCAGCCTATGCTGGTGGTTTGGGCTCCTGCAGGCTTCACTGCATTTGCATTCACTGCAAAAGGAAGCATTTCACATAAACCCATGGGAAATCCAAACCTAATGTGACAGCTGACATGAGCTGTGCCTGCTTACATGAATTGGAAAAAGAAGCAAAGTCAAAAATCATCCTCCATTTTCAGTTGCCAAATGAAGAACTAGGCTGCCTTGGTGACTTGGTTAATTCCAACTATGGAATTGCCTTTGTCCCCAGAGCAAACAGTGCTGCACCACAGCAGGTGGCTGCCCAAGCATAGCAGCAATCCAGCTCCTGCACACACCACTCCTTCCTCAGGGCACCAAAGAGTGACCAAAAAGTTTACATCACTTGCTAGAGAAGGCGGTAGGTTGCTGTCCCAGAAGCTTTTCTCACTGATGGTCATGTAGGAAAGAAACAGGTTTCTAAAAGCCACTCAGGTTTGACCAGATAGAACTCACAGACTTTCAGAGTGTAAAAGCTTCCTGAAGCTGCCAAACTATCACAGCTATGAATCGCAGCAGCCTCAAAAAGCTGCAGGCCTGGTCTAAGTGAAGACGGCAACTGTGTTGCACGAGCCCATCAATTCTATTCCTACGATACTTCCACTTCAGCACCTTCCCACAGTCTGTTCCAAGCTTACCAGCTCCAGTATATAAGAACCTTCAGGTCAAATCCCAGTTCCACCAAAAAGCACACCCAACACCATACTGCGTTGTCCCCTGTAATTCTTTATTAGAATCATGGATGACTATATTTTAAATCAATCTAAAAAAAAAAAAAAGGTACAGTACAAGCATAAAATACAAAGTAATTTACAAACAGATCAAAGTAGCATCTTCAGAACTAATCACAAGGGGAGAAATAGATTAAAAAAATAACAAGCGACCAACTACAGCAATGCCTTCCGTGTGCTTTACACATCATGAGCACCGCAGGACAGAAAGGTTGGGTACAAAACACAGCTGGTGGTGCCTATCCAGATCTGGATGTTCCAAGTGGGTCATATCAGAGTGAGAAACATCCTCTGCAGCCAGTTATTTCCCTGCAATTGTATAAATAACTGCAGCTCTTTATACAACAAACTTCTTTTAAATACTGTAGAACTCTAGTTCCTACAGCCCCCAAATCTCAATATTAATGGCATGTTTGAGTATAGCACATACTGGGCGATATACATCGAGTGCAGTGACAGAAGGCACAGTTCACATATCCCTGAACAAGCAAATTGAATAGATGATTTGAACCGAACAGGCACAGAAAGAAAACTACTCCAAACAGTTTCGTTAAAAGAAAATACACCAAACCACTGGAATAATTTAAAATACCAGCTGAAACAGGACTGAGAACTAAAACCGGGTTGTGGAAGTTAGTGACTCATCACTGGAATATATTAATATATATGGCATAGAGTAATAAATGTGATCTGTAATATGTGACAACACCCTTCCAGTCTGTGTACCACAGAAGAAAGAAGGCATCCTCAAACCATGACACCATCAACACTGCAAAGTCCAAGTCTGGAGCAGCACAGAAACACACAGTGTGTTGCAGTGTTACTTACCCTTCATCAGTCACGCAGCTTGAGCTTTGGCCCTCCTGTACTAGAAGCACTGCAATGGGAGCCCCACCAATGTCTCCCTGCTCCCCAGAAGCTCTGCCCCACAGCACAGCCATCTCTGTAGCAGGTGCCAAACCCCAAAAGCTCACTCACAGGTAGCAAGAACCCTGCTGCTTGTTCACAAGAAATTCTCTTTTCTCCCCCATAAAATTCTATTAAAAATCCTTAACTTGACAATCTGAAGATGTAGCCAAAAACATTTAACTTACATTAAAATTGCACTTCAAGCTTTAGATGCAGTATACATCATCTTAAGACAAGGAAAGGTTATCCTGCCCAGAGATATTTTCCTAGTTAACCTGTTAATAATAGTTTTGCAAGGAGCAGAATATCTTCAGGTGCGCACTAAAAGTGTCTGTGCTCTGACCAGCGGGCATCATGTTGCAAAGAGATCAGTTCAGTTCCAAATGATTTACTGAACCAAAACCAACAAGTTGGTGGTGGGAAAATACTGCAGCCACATCAAAGCAACAGATTTATAAACACTGAAATCAAAATGTTTAAGACATGGAGAAATTCAGAAGGAATAAGCAGTAACTAAACACAAGAAAGTAACCACGAGAATTACAAATATATTTAAATCTTGAACATGGGGAATATACACAGCCTGTTAGGAAAGACTTGAACGATTCTATATATTCTGACAGCACTGCATCTTTGGTTTGTTTTCAGTGGTTGGAGGAACGTGAATGGGAACCACATTGTTGCTTGGAGACATATCGTTTTCACGTCTGTCGGACATCTGCTTCTGGGAAACAATACGATAGATCTCTGGAAGATGAGAAAGAGCTAGTCATTACACAGACATCAGCAGGAAGTTAAGTCTGAGGGAAATCAGGCATAAAACACAAAGGCTTCCCATAGTTTCAGTAAGGCACAGAAGCGGTCACAAGAAGTTCAGTTGTATACTCAGAGAATAACATACTTACATTTTTGCAAAAGAAATTAATTAACAACTGTTTTACTCTCCTTGAGGTAACAATTAGTAAATGGACAAGAGTTCACCACTGGTTTTGTTAGGAATCAGAAATTACATGCCCATCACTTCTTTCTGATGGTTCTGAAGGCTCCAAGGACAATGGTCACGTTTGCCAATGAATCCACAGACAACAGCACAATTAAAAAGAACCACTCAAAATTTCCGTCTCCAGTAGGACTGCAGGAGCAATTTCATGGCCATAACACCTTGCCTATCATCCAAGTGGTTTTAAATCCTCAGAAAAGGTCGACTAGGGCATAAAAGGGGAGACCTAGCCCCTTAAGCAGCACACAAACCCTTTAAAAATTACACTGTGTAAGCACAACTATATTTCAAAAATACAGTAAAGAAATACAGACTCCAGATGAAGAAATTCAAGCACAGTTAAGCTCCCATGCCTTCCCCAGCACACTGCCAAGTGGGGAACACTGCACACCTGCACCAAAAGCCTTGCCCAGTTCCCTGAGATTTGTGATGGTGCCTGCTGTACATAAACTCAGAGTAGCACCAAGAGGGCTTCAGCTGCACAGAAGAGTATGGCAAGTGTAGCATTTCACACCCAGAAAGGAAATTAAGGATATCCAAAAGAGAAGATGGGGAACTTGCTTGCAAATTCAAGTTTTAAACCATTTAAAGTGCCTTTTTAAAAAGGCAGCTTGCTGAACCTCAGCTCAAGGGAAAAATTTGAAGGTGTTTCAGATTCAGCAAAAAGGTGACCCTGAAATGACAATATCTTCTACTTTGCCCAACAGAAAAGCGCACTGGCAACAAACGTACCAGCAAGCAGAGCCCTGCACAGCTGGCTAGTGCCCACATCCTGCTTGCCTGCTCCAGCTCACTGCCCAGCTGTAAGGTTCCAGATAAGGCCAGGCTGCAGAAGAAAAGGTTCCAGATAAGGCCAGGCTGCAGAAGAAAAGGGTGTCTACACTTCACTCCTGCAGAGCAAAGCAGGGAGGAGCACAGCCTGCTAACAACTCTGGCAAAACAAAACAAAGGTCCAAGTTCTTCCGAAGGTCTGAATCCTCTTACCAGCTGGATAACGACTGTCCAAACACACACCTCAGGTGACACCACACCAACACTCATCTTTCTCATCAGAAATTTGTCATTAGCGAGGGGCATTTGTTCAGAATTTTAATGAGCTGCTGCTTAGTGCACATCCTGATATCATTTCAGTACTGGAAACCAAGCAACCTTGTGCAGACAGGTCCTCTTTGCTGCCACAGGCTGATCACACAGCAAAGCGCCTGCTCTTATGACAATGGGAAGAGAGGGCATTGAGTAGTTGAAAAGGGCACCTAACAAACAAGCCTGGAAAACCTTGCCCTTGATGCAAGAAGCTTGCACTGATGTAAGGGACCCACACAAACAGGCCAAGTGCTCCACAGAAAAAGAAGCTGGGCTGCATGCATCCATGGGCCTGCTGGCAAAACAGCAATGTCTCACACAGACACTGTGCTCTATCTGTGGACTGTACAAGTGACAATAACCTTTGAAAATGGCATGTTGAGAGAATCTGCCTTTTGGCCCTCCGAGCTGACAGCTCAGGCTCCAACAGGGATAAACTGTTCAGACAAATGAATTTTACACATGCATTCAGTTATGCATCAAGTCACTGAGGCAACCAAACCAGAGCTGCACATAAAAAAAGCTTTTCAGATCTCCCCCCTGCTCAACTTCAATCTTCTTTCCAACAGTCTTACACATAAATAACTTGTGAAGGGAATCCCATGAAGTCAGATCTGTAGAGCCACCTGCAACGCCAGGTGGGGATTTGCAGATAAGGATTGGCTTCGCCCTGTGTTCACGCCACTCAGCAATGTTCAGCAGAGTGCCTGTGTGCAGAGGCGGGAGCAGCACAGCTGGAAGAGTTAACTGCTTTGCGTTCTTCAGGACCAATTTCCTGATCCCCTGTCCTGCCCTAGTTTACCTCCCAGTGCAGAATGCTGCCCATTCCTATTCAACAGAAGTCTCTTGCACATTTGTGACTGCAAACTCTCAGAAGCACCTTCAACAGCAGCAGTTCTCAGCTTTCCAGAGACTTCCTGAACAAGTTCATACTCATCCCTAACATGAGTTGTCCCATGCTTACTTCACCAAGCAAGGACTGGCAACCAGGCTGCTCTCTTAACACCCTCATCTGCCAGCAAAGAGCTTCAGTAAATAGCCCTGAAGTCTTAAAAATAACCTTCACAGGCCAGCACTGATTTCTCTGCTGATAAAGGGTCAATCCTTTCTGTCTCTGGGAACATATATCCATTATTCCCACTTCCCTGGCCTCCCCAGCAGTCCTGCAAGTACATTGTAGCAGCTATGCTGCTTGAATCAACTTGCACCAGCCTCAAGTTTGTTGCTCAGTGCTGCTTCTCCCTCCTTTGCAGTGCAAATCTCTGTGAAGCCACAAAGTACTGCCCTAGATGAAAGCCTAAATGGACAAAACCTGCCATTCCCTGTAGCTGCACACTCTTTCACCACACACAGCTGTGCCTGTGTGAAAGGGAAGGTGGGAACAGCTTCAACCTGCTCTCTCTGGGCTAAAATGCCTAGCAGCAAAGCCTACACTGAAGCTGGTCTGCACAGAGGAATGCCAAGCTAATGAAGACATGTGCTTTTAAATAAAGACACCACACTTTATGCACTGCTCAGTAACTGAATGAGACCTTATTAAGAGTACATTCAGTAGAATGCATCACTGCATAATTGGTAACTGTGTGAGACAGGCCTTGCACTGTAAGAGGGCTGGGAACAGTGGCACCACTGCCTAGGAGGAACTTGTCCAGTCCTTCCCTGCTGAAGACTACACTAGCACTTCATTCATCGTCAGACGTACAAAGCTAACAAACAAGGAAATCCCGAGATTTTTTTTTTTTTACATTACGGCTCTGTGATATTGTTTCCTTGGAGATGGGATTCCTTAGGGATGGAACTGCAACAGAATGTAGTATGGAAACAGAGACAGCACAGAGTCAGGTAGGGAACAGAGGCAGAGTCCAGTTTACTTTAAGGATGCTTTATCCTGCTGTGAATGTTCAGTAGCTAGGATTACTCTCTTACTGGCCAGATGATACAAAGCAGCTTTGTGTGCACAACAATCAGCCCTTGAAGTCTAGACATCTTAGCACAGAATTATTTGGATAGGGACCATTACTCTAAGCCACAGAATGAAAGGGTCCCCAGAACCTCATCTGGTATCCACAGCAGGACAAGATATACCCACCTCTCGAAGTCATCTGTAATACAGGGTGAGGAAAAAAAAGCTTTTTCTCCCTCCCTCCACCTGTAACAACAGATCATGCACTTAGGCTGTGGTAGCTATAACAGCTTCATATTTCCTGTTCAAGTGGCATAACCTGAGAATCTAGGCATGGAGAACCTGGACATAGGCCCTGCTACACCAAGGGAAGTACTGTGACAAGTTTCTAACACATCCCAACCAGAACAACTTTAAGTAGGGCTGGAGAAGTAAGGATTTTTGGTACAGACCTTAGTCCCAACAGGTCTGTTCAGGAGAGATCTAAGCAGATGTGAGAGAGGCATTGGGAACAGCCTGGGATGTCGCTGGGATGCAGTTCCCAGCACTGCAAATACCAGCTGAGCAGGTGCAGCAGCATACTCTGCCTCTTCTTCTGTCAGCCACCTCCACTCACAGCCTGTGCGTTTTACCAATTTCCTTCTTCAAAGGATAGAAAGCATTCCACTTGCAGGCGCTATGCTGGGAGGCAGCCCTGCCTACTACAGACTACCCACAATTCTGCAGGAACACTCCAAAAACCACATTCCTCAGATGATTGCTCCCCTTTTTCCTTCAAAGCAAATCATTAACAGAAAAAGCCAGCTGTGAAGCGTTATCAAGAAGTTTATTGGCAGAACATTTGTCCTTTGCATGCCAGTCACAGTTGAGATAGAGCCAACCTGCTGCTAATGCATTATTTACTCCATCTTTATCTCCCTGAAACAGGAGCTTCTGTATGGAGGCAGCCACATGCCCACTAATCAGCAGAAGTGTTTTTTCCAGCACATTTGAACCAGCCCCTCCTGAACAAGGAACCTATCTGCACACCCGAGAGTTTTTTACCCAAAATACTGTTGCAGCAACATGCAGAGAACACTGATGTTTGTGGAAAAGCAACAGCCTCAACAATCTGTTCAAGTCCATGGAGGGCACGTTTTAATTACTTGTTCTCCCATTACAGACTGTTCTCCCTTACAGAAAGGTTAACCAGAAAAAAAAAAATCAGCAAATTAGAATCCAAAATAACTTCTGGAATAGAAAGTACTGTTGGCAGCATGTGCGGAGAGATAAAGAAACAGCCTAGCTTGTGCCCAAGAGGTGACCTGCTTCCCCATGGCAACGGCAGCGTATCATCCGAGCGTCACACAGCTCTGTGGAAGCAAGGCCACAGCCCAGGGCATGCAGGAAACTTCCCCACCTCCAGCTGTCACTGTTAGAGAACAGAACAGTCTGACATGAGATGGGGGCAGTCTGGTGACCAATTTATACTCACTGTGACAACCTGACAGCCACCTTGGGAGGGAATAAATGTCTGACATATTTCCAGTTCTTTTTTACTAGTGCTGGTGCTGAACAAGTATGAAAGTTAATTAATTAACCTTCATCCAAGCACCCAGATCCCCTCTGAAAACTGCAAGAGCTGCTTGTCCTGCATTATACACAGTACATTTGGCCAAAATCTGACCTCAATGTTCAGTCTAGGTGCTTCTGAGAGGAGAGGGGATTCCAAGGACACATACATAAAGGAGGAGGTTTCAGGTTTTGGCAGTTATAAGTAAGCAATCAAAATTTCTTTCTCCTGAAAAATCCATGCCCAAATTCATAAGAACTTTTGCCAGGACTGCCTTTAGGTAGGTGAAGGAAACAGGAAATCCAGCAGGCATCCCAGATACTATCACATTGCCACTCCTTAGCCATTCACCCTCACATGGCACTAGCAGTTAGTCACGCAGGGAGTGAATATATAAACTAACTTAACTTCTCTATTTTTATTAATTTGTGCAACATCGAATTACAACCAAATGCCTACAACTGAAGTTAAAACGGAACCACATGGTGCAGGCTAAAGAGGAAATGAACTCAAGTTCTAGTTTCAGCATTGTATGACGCAGGGAGATGACAAACATCCCTGTGCACTGTTTCTTCATTCAACATGGACGTGGGGTTTTTGCCAGTACTGCTTAGGAATCCACTGTAAGAAACACAATAGAACCAGAACACAGAAGGGGCCTCTTACAACCAAGGATAAGGCAAGAAATGGACACAGGCAGATAATAACTCAGCAGTCTACAACTCTATCCCCTCACTGCTAGAATGCACACAAAGCATTTCAAACAAATCAAGACATGCTGAAGAATTTATACTTTTATTACAGTAAATAACTCCTAGCTGCCTCCTCACCTGCATGTTCCAGTATAGCTAACACATGTTTTTTAGTGGGTTCTAAAAAGAATGTCTAAATTAGCGAAAAAAATTTCAAAACTAACTAGCTGCCAGTGAGAGCTGATTAACAGAGACACAGTTTAGAAGTGGAGCTGCTGCTCATACCAAGTGGATCATGAAGCCTGGCACGCGCTACATTGGGCAGGAGGGAGTTCAAATTAGCAACTGGGAAAAACACTGGGTGCACTCACAGAAAACAACAGAAACATTCCAAAACAGAGGAGACCCTCATACTCTGAAGGCCCAGACTACAGCTTTGGAAGCACTTGCCAAAACTGCAAATCACAAAAGTTCAAATCCTGCACACACCACTGTTGTCCCACTACGCTCTGGAGCACAGAGCAATACACAAGTCCCACGACAGCTAGTGATTTCCACATCAAGCTTTGAATTCCTACCCTATCCTTTATAAGCCATGGCTAAATTAAGGTCCCGCACATAGTTGTAATGGAACATCTTGGCATCTCTACAAGTTTTGCCTATCTAAAAAAGGGTTTAAACAAAAAAGAAGTACTTTATCTACAGAGCATAAAAATGCAACACTCACTGCCATCATGTCAGATAGGACAGAAGTCCAACCAGGACTGTTAAATGTAATGACAATGCCACCCGGCAGCTCAGGAGTCACTACACCTCCAGCTACCAGTACTGTTCAAAGGAAGGATCTTTATTCTTTCATCCCTTTTTTTCTGGGCAACTGTTATTTTTTTCCATCTTTAATGGTGACTATAACAGATACACTTCTCTGACAAACAATGGTTGTTTTAATGCTTGCATGAGACAATTCGCTCCTGTGGGCAGTCCCCATACCATTCACAAATGGGAAACAAACATAAACCAAGCTGACTAGAAACCTGGGGCAGATCAAAGTGAGCAAGGATTCATTCCTCCATTCAAGGCTGGCCTTTCAACTGTGACACTTTGAAACTGGACTCCAAGTCTTATGGCTGTGAGAAATGATTAAACAGCAAATTGTAAACACTTTATAGGCAAAGAAATGCCTATTTGCATATCTGAGCAGCCTCCTGGCCTTCCCCCTTTAAATACAAAGCACTAGATGACTCACCTGTGAGAATAGTCTGGAAAGCTGCTTCCACATTTGTGGAGTCTAAAGCAGATGTCTCAATGAATGACAAACCATTTTTCTCTGTGTGGACAAAAATAGTATAATTAGAGGGATACATTACACATCTGGAAGAACATCAGTACCACAGTACATTTAAAGTGTTCCTGATGAGGTGCACTGGTATCAAATATAAAAAGTTGCAGGGGTTTTCCATTTTACGTGATCTGAAAGCAACATCACCCAAAACTAACATGAGAATTTACACTCGTCCCCAGCACAGGGAGCCACCTAATGCTGTGTTACTTTGAGGCACATCTTCCTACATCACTGAAAGTGAATTCACGAGGAAGTTTCCTGGATTTCCTTTAACCTCATCAACCTTCTCTGCCTCACACCTGCAAGCATGTCACAGGCAGCTTCTTTAACAGGGCTATGATCTTTCTCCACCTGCAGGCAGTGATCCTCACTGGCCATAAGGCCTGCAAATGCAGCTACAGCAAAGCCTTAATGTAAGAAACCCAGCTACAGTCCTGGACAAAAGACATCTGGCCCAAAAAAAGGCAAGATTTATAGAAACTAGAATTATTTTCACAGATCTTAACTATTTCACAAGAGTCCAAAAGCTGGTTTAATGAAAGTGTGTTCAGCCTTGGCCATCTATGGAAGGTTGCAGATCAGCTGGTACAAAGAAGGCAACACATAGGTACAAAGTTAACAACATACAAGAAAATCAAACCTAATGCCATAGGCACAGTTTCTACAGGAAAAGTGAAGCACAGGCAAGAGAGTAAATCTGGTTTAAAACCTTTTAAATGCCTCTGGCTGATTCTTGAAACCACATCAGTGTGCATGTTCTGCAAGGCCTCCTTTCTGACTGAATTAAGAGGCAAACACCAGTGCACGACACTGAGGAACATCACCAAGAGCACTCTTTCCCCCCTCCTACCAGCACACTCATATATCCAAAACCAGGTACACAGATTCCCAGACAGTTAACATTACAGAATAACTAAATTCACCAACCTGCAAAAGCCCTGGCTTCATCTGTAGGGACTGCTCTCAGGTGGCGCAAATCACTCTTGTTTCCCACAAGCATGATTACAATATTGCTGTCAGCATGGTCTCTCAGCTCTTTCAACCATCGCTCCACGTTCTCATAAGTAAGGTGCTTAGCGATGTCATACACCAAGAGTGCCCCTACAGCTCCGCGATAGTACCTGAGGGTGAAGAGATATGTTAAAAGAATCAGGAAGGAACAGCATGACACGAAGTGACAAGTTACTCTGCAGTAATGGGAAACAGAGATTACTAAACCAAACATGCAAAAAAAATAGTCTGCTTATGGATATGTGGGACTTGAAACAGTGAAGAGCATCTAGACTAGGGTTACGCCACAGGGCTACCAGAGCAGCTGAGATAGCTCAGAGTCTGGGGGTAAGCACACCCTGTGCTTGCAGGGTGAACCCTGCATCCCAAAAATAAATCTCTGTGATCCATGGGGAGCTACTGTCACCTTCAACCTCTGATTCACTCCTGAGAATTCTCCTGCCCATCACTGTGGGTGCAGTACGGGCATGGCCCATAGTGACAGACTTCAGAACGATTCACTAGATCATAAAAATGTCAACCTGATCTATTTCCTTTACAAAAGGCCACAGTTGGTGTCCTTTCAGACCAGAGAGAGGCTTGGTAATGAATTTCAAATAAAACAGGCTGTGTTCTCCTACCCCAGCTTTACTTATACTCAGCTTTTGCTATGCTGTTCGTTACAATTAAACAAGCAAGCAAAGTGAGCAGTGTCTCTCCTTCTACAGCAGCGCTTCTAGTCTTAGGTTACCACTGTCAGGCCTCCATGAACACACATTATTTTATCAATTGCTTCCATTCATACAAGTCTCTTAAAACTCCTGAATTCCAGGCCTGAAGTGACTCTATAGTTACATATTACAAGAGCACAGAGAAGTAAATCAGTTTGTTCAGGGACACACTATAGCAAGTTTCTGAACTGAATTATATTTAAGCTTTCTTCCCCCATACGCTATGGATATCACATGAGAAAATAAACACCTCCTGTGTTTGGAGCCTCCACGGAATTGTAAGGGCCCAAAGTTACCCTCCTCAGCAAAAGTTTCTCTGCAGCAGTACAAGCTGTCACTTACGCTGATGTTATAGCTCGGTATCGCTCCTGCCCTGCTGTGTCCCATATCTGAGCCTTTATTGTCTTCCCATCAACTTGAATGCTTCTTGTTGCAAACTCTACTCCAATGGTGCTTTTGCTTTCCAAGTTAAACTCATTGCGAGTGAATCGAGACAGAAGATTACTCTTGCCAACTCCAGAATCACCAATGAGTACAACTAAAAGACAAAAATGACATGAGGTTCAGATTCCAGATGTAGATGATACTTTGACAACCACCTGCAATAAACATTTATTTTCTGGAATAAAGCATGAAGGAAAAGAACAGCAAAACCACCACTCTTGCCATGGGGCTACTGTGCATGTCTTGATATTTTTAGAGACCCAGAGCCAGTATTTTGAAAGGAAGTTAGACTCTACTTCCATTTGTTACATTTCAGTCTCCTCTACCCTATGAGGAAGAACACCCTCCTCCAAGAAGAATATGCACAGCTGTCCTTTTGGATTTCACTAGAACTAAAAAAAAAAAAAACACACACACATACCATGTAAGTGAAATCTGTTTTGCTGCAGAAGTCAAAATAACAGGACAAGCAGGCAACTCTGCCTTCATTCTACACTCTTTATATTTTAGCAGAAGAGAGGTTCCCCACAGGGGCAGAAAGAACAGTGAATAGAAAAAAAGAACCAAAGCCAAAAAAACACCAGACCACTAGCATCCTGATGGTTGGTGTAAAATACCAGCTGAGCCGCAGCACTCTGCCCTTCTGTAGTCCCTCAGCTGCTGCTGTGACTCCCAGGCACTTCAGGCCAGAGCCTAAAACTGCTCTGAAACTGTCAGGGCCTTGGAATTAGGAACCCATCCACTCCCCCTTCCCTGGCTCAGCTGTAACTCATTGCAGCACCAGTGCCAAGCAAACTAATTGGAAGGATTCAGCTATGCTTGACAAGAGGTTGACAGAACACTTAAAGCCCAGTTCCTCAGGGAAAAAAAATCAAACATCATGAGGATTTGTGGCAACATCCTTAATGCTGAGTTGAAAGGTGCAAGTTTAAATGTAACTTAAAACTCACTACCAAAGTGCAGGCCACTGAATGATACACATTCACACCCCTGAATCACATCAACACGCGCCTCTCGGAATGATCTCATGCCCTTAACAAAGATAAGATACTGACTGAACTGCTAACACAAGGAAATTGGGGGGTGAGGGGCTTGGGGGAAAATCAAGGCCAGTCAGAGCCAAAGAGTGCACACCAAGGTGACAATACCATGTTGTGGGTATGCTCATTTTGAAAAAACAGAAATACATACTCAGCAACTCATCTTTTAACAGTTAGAACACTGCCACACAGTGTTAGAGACAACAGAGGAGTGAATGCACCAAACACACTTCAGTCACACGAGAAACACTCACTGCGCCTTAATCTAGCAGCATACACTCCCATCTGCTTCTGCACCACAGAGCAGCCCACCCAACACCACCTTCAATTTAAATAATGCAAAATAATTCTGACAAATGGGATCTGTGCTGACTGTAAGGGCAGAGAAGCACATTTTAAACATCCTCCACAAAATGAGAATTGCAACAAATGCTAGCTTCAAACACGGCCTCGTAGAGAACGCTTCATCAAAATAAACATCATTCCAGCTTCCTCTGCCAGCTGACTCAGCACACAGCTGGCCAAGATATAGAAGTTGCATAAAGCATAGAGTGACTCTGTTAACCACTTCTATTTATGAAGATCCCTAGTGCAGATAGGTGGCAAGCACCTATACTGCATGCAAATAGGCTCCTGCTCTCCTACGTGACAGGTCAGCACTGCTCAGTGTCGGCTGCCCTGACACAGCTGAAAAGCTCTGCTGGCTCAGGAGATCCTAAACTGTACCAAACTTTGTGCAGGTGACAGGGCACCTAATTGCACCATCACCACCTGGCAAGCTGCCATAGTTTTCCTCTTTTTGCTGCCAAATCAGCTTTTCAACACAGTTTTGGCAGGTTCAGGCCATGGTTTTAGGTGACATCATATTTGTATTCACTGGGACATATTACAGACAACAAGTTCCTCGGTTTCTGGGAGGCAGAGGTTGTCAACTCTCTTCACACACCTCACTCCTGCTATCACCCAGCATCACCTCTGACAACAGCCCAATATTCTCTGAAACAGGAAAGTAATCCATACATCATTTCCTTTTCCCATCAGGACAAATCATTCACCTGTTAAGCATTCCCTCAAACAAATCCTGTTGTTCAGTTTGTATTTCAAAGCACAGCTCTTAAGTCATTTAACAACAACCTGATTATTCCAATTCCTCTGCCAGTGCTTTTTTTCCCCTTACTTTGTCTGAATCCCATGCTGCTTATGTTCTGAATGTTTTCCAACACCAGAGTTAACATGTCCCAATTAAAAGGGGAAAATGTTAAGACTTTCCTCCTGGAAGTCAGCTGTTCCCTGTACTTAATTAAGCCACTGCAGCTACTCTCAAAAACGGACACAAGCACAGCTGGTCATGTCTGCAGGTGCCCAAGACACCTCATACTCTCCGTATTTACTGCCAGCCTGAGCAAGTATCACTCTTTGGAATACAGTTATGAACTGAAACAGCTTTAACAGCCACGCAGACTGTATTATTAACTCTAGTTTTGCTTTCCTTACCAAACCACCTCATTGCAATACTTTATACTATACAATATGCCCACGTATCATATTCTTCATACAGAAACACAGCAGGATGGCTGAGTTCCATTTTGACTATCCTAGGCAAAGAGTTTCTGGGAGGGAAATGACGTTATCTAGTTCCATGTTAAAGCTAATCATTCCTGCACATGCCCTTTTATTGTGGTTTTTTTTTTTTGCAGAAACTCATTCCTAATGGTTAGAAATTGCCTTCCAATTTCCAGAAGAAACTAGTGGTCAGCTGGTGGTGTGCATGTGCCGGTGCTGTCCATTAGCTTATCAGTTTCTTCCCCCAGTGGTGATTATGCTGGGGTGGTTACAGAAAGCAGCCTTCTTCTCTGCTTCATTCTCCTACCTGAATAAGCCAATCTCTCAAGTGTTTCCCTATAAGCACCCTGTCCATTTCATCAAATTTCTTCCCTACCAGTTTTTCTATTTCTTTTCCACACAGTGAGAAGAACCATACACATCATGCTAGGTGAGATCTCTATGTGATGTATACAAGGATTTTAATATTTCCAACTCTGCTAGGCACACCTTAAGCAGGGATTCTCTTCTCCTAACCATACCACCTTGACAGCTCAGGCTGCCTGTGGTCAGACCTAATTGTTCCAGCTTTTAGTTGGGAAGCTCTTACTTTATCAAACTCCTGTGAGTCCCCAAGTGTACAACCTTATGTTCCAAATTCCATTCCATTTGGAGGACTACAGTCCTCATCAGCACACAGAGGCATAGAAATAAAGAGTATGGGCACATCTTCGTGACCCCCAGAAGAGGCTGCTGATGAACACCTCTTCCTGTCTGCTGGAGTAGGAGTTAAAAGGAAATGTGAGTAAGACAGCCTGATTCTACACCTGCTAGGTAGCTGGTGACTAACCCAACTCGATCCTATTTTATCAATCTCCCTCCTCAACTGTGCCCTGTTTTATTCACTCATTTCCCACCACAAAGAGAACCAGTATCTCAAAGACACTGTGGGGCTAAGGCTGTTCATCACCTGTACATACCATAACCTAACACAGAGCTGTGTCTCCAAACACATCTGCAGCAAAATGGCTGAGCCAGCAGGTTTATCACAGCACAGAAATGCCTCCACATCCAACTCTGTGAAGATGACAGGTTGCTACCACTGCAAAAATTGATAGATGTCATGCAACTGCTCTTCCTTACAAACATCTCTAAACACCACACACAAGAAAACCTAAACCCCAGGCCAAGAGCTTTGTTCAGTTTCAAAACATTTCCTCATTATTACTGGGAAAAGTTGGACAAATGAACACGATGCAAAGTAGGCAGCAGATAGCTGGAACTGGAGTTTTTCCTAATGATAAAATGAATGTCACTGCAAGTCAGGTCCACATTGAGAAATGGGAAGTCTGACCCCAAATCCAGAGCTCCTGATGGTTGAGGTGCGGGCACAACCCTCTCAAGCTTTGCCCAGGGAAACAAAGAAGACATCTTCTACATGTGAGGGTTACTTTGGTAACTACTCATCTACTGCAAGCATGTTAATTTAATCAGAGAGTAAAAAGTTCCTGTGTTTAAGCCAGGTTTAATTTATTTAGTAATATATCGCCATTACTTTTCCTCTCATTAAAATCAGAGCAAGATTTCTACAAACTGAACTTCATAGGTCTTGTGTTTCCTCAAGTGCAGTGCTGGGAGCAGCAGACTGCTCTCAATTAATAAAGTATGGAAGAACACAAAGATATGTAACTGGACAAGAACAGTTTACCAGAAATCGGTTTTTTACAAGATAGGCTTCGGCTTTAGCATATGCTGAAGTGCTGCAACAAAGTCAGGAGAAGATATGTTGTAACAGGTACTGTGATTTAGCTGTGCAGCAGCACATGTGGGCCCACCTTATACTGACTAGCAGCATCAACCATATTTTGACACACAGCTGCTGTCAGGGACTGACAGGACAAACCCAGAGGTCTCACATAAACACATTAACTCAAGAGTGGTAGAAGAGAGCCACATTAGAGAGCATCACCCCATTTTGTTTTAAACCAGGACAAACTCTGCACTCAGTCCCACCAATCTATCACTTCACTTTAAAGTTCACAAACCCAGAAAAAATGTGCTACTGGATTAAGTCTCCAACACTCAGTCTGGCTGTGAAGGACTGATCCCTGAGAAATACCATGTGTAACAGAACCAGGCTAATCAGTGCCCTAGCAAGCCCTTGCATCAAGCAATACTTGCTATTGTAACCATCACACTAAAATACCCAACATTTTTCTTCCTCTATAAATTCAGGCAGTCTCTCAAACCAATTTATGGTATATATGGCAATGTACCACTCCAGAATTTGCATACACATTCTGTGAGATTTTATGGCCTTCTGCTTTCACCTGCTGCTCAATAAAAGCAGCATTACAGATCCCGAGAAATTATTAAAAAAGCAGATACTTTGCCTATTTACCCAGATCACTCATTGTTTTCATTTTGATAAAGCTATACATCACTTCAGTGTAAGGGATACAAATCCATAAGGTCTTTATTCTAGTCATTTTGATGCCCTTCCCCATCTTTTTCAGCCTACAATATCACTCTCAAAATGAGTATGCCTGTCCTGCCTACATTTCCCCTCATTCCCCAAGATGCTCACGTCTCAGATCCAAATATCAGCTTAATGCTTCCCGCCATGAGTTCTTATTTCCTTTTCCAGTTTTTACCTTGCCTTTTTGACCAGTGTAATTTGGTAATGAGACATTAATTCCAGGGACCTAGTCTAATTTCAAGCTCATCATAGAGCTGTGAGAGCTTGTTTAGGACCACCATCACCTTTGGGAAGTTACAAAAGTTGCCACAATTGGTGTTACTGTGCGTTTGTTATTTCAGATGCCACATTAATCCCAGTTATTTAACATCCTATAAACTTCCTGCAAAATCTGAACTGCCGATCTTCACACCACCATTGTCATAGCACACCCTGCATTCCAAACAGCTTCTATATAACCAGAAAAAGCTTTAGGAGGGGCAATCATTAAACTAGCTTTGAACATTTCTATATAACTGCAACCCAACGTTATTATTTCTTAATTATATAATGAAGCAGGTCTAATGAAAGATGGGACCTCACCCAATAAACTCTGCATCACTGATATTTCCAGACCTCAACTAAAACATTAATTTAAGCCTACTGACAGAACTGTAGGAATAAGTAAAAGTAATGCAATAGTTGTGATAACTTGCACACATAAATGTCTACAAAAAGATTGATGCAATTAAACTAGTGGTCAGCAAGGCCCTAATCAATGTTGCAAGCTGAGAAAAGAGGCCTTCTTGGTACTTTCCAATCTGCCTTTAACAGTAGTATAGATGACTGATTCCTAGTTAGAAATAAAGCCGCTTACCACAAAGCAAATGGATAAAAGAGGCAAGATTAAGGGTACAGAAGAAACACACTGATATTTTCCTTTATTTAAGTTTCATGTTGACACTGGATCTCTCATGATCACAACATACCAAGCAACATTCTAAATCCCAAATTCAAATTTCCAATGCCAAATCACAAAGAACAGCTACTTCTTACAACACTTCACTTGCTTTTGCAGTAGGATTTTAAAAATTGCACAAGCAACTTCAAAACACAACCATTTCCATATGGGTTTCACTGCATGCCTTATGGACCTCTACAGCGGGCTGGCATTTCACCCTGTGGGGAGCAATAACCCAGCAGTCAGCTTCAACCTGCAGCACTCCAGCCCAGCTCCTGAGGTGCAGCTGAATGGAGGGGCTCGGGTCCTAGGACACATGGGGACACAGGAACCACAGGCACAGCCAGGATGTGACACAGGACCACTGGCCGTGAGACAGTAGCTACAACTGCCCTACAAAGGGCTTGGGATAGAGATGGGGGCAAGTTATACTGCTTTATTAAATCGGCTGCATCATCTGCTAGCACTGAGCACATAACTCCTTTACTACACTGCCTATTTAGCAGCTGGAGGAGGAAGTAGCCCCAGCATCCTCACCGATGACCTTTGCTCGCCAGCTCAGATTGGGCTGACATGGGGCTGGAAGGGACATTATCCCCCTGCCCCACAGCTGACATCGAGTCTGGCAAAGTCCCACAGCCCCTCCCTGTCCCACACCTCCACCCTTGCTCCATGGGGGACAGAGGGGCTGGCAGGGGGATACACACACACATCCCTGCCCCACACAGAACTAGCAGGGGACACAGACCTCCTCCCTGTCCCACGGGCGACAGGGGGGCTGGTGGGGTCCCACACCCCCTCTCTGCCCCACGGCCACACAGGGACTAGGGGGGGTCCCACGCCACTCTCACCCCCCACCCTATGGGCGACACTGGGCTGGCAGGGGGACACAATCCCACCCCTCCCCGCCCCACCTGGCAGGATCCCTATCCCTCCCAGCCCCATGGCTGACACGGGGCTGTCAGGGTCACACACACACGCCCCACACACGGCTCGTGGGACCCCACACACACTCCGTTTTGCCCCATGTGGGGCTGCTGGACTCCATCCTCCCCATCCCTCCTCCACACGGGGCTGGCAGACGGACGGCCCTCCCATCCTCCTTGTGTCCCCGCCCCACAGAGGGCTGACGCCCTCTTCCCTCCCTTTTGACCCCACGGAGCCGCCGGGGTCTCATCACCCCCTCCCTGTTCCACGGAGGCTGGTGAGGTCCGCGTGTTCCCCCGACACAATGGGGCTGCCGGACACCCGCCCTCCGTGTCCCCTGGCCCACACGGGGCTGAATGGGACCCTCTGCCCCATACAGGGCTGACTGGCCCCCCCACACCTCTGCCTCACACGAGGGGCTGACTGGGCCCCCAATACCCTCCCCCCCACACACACACACCTCTGCCCCATGGGGGGCTGATTGGGCCCCCCCGCCCCACACTTAACCTTGTGTCCTTCCCCCGCCCCTCCCCACACGGCGCTGCAGCGGCCCCGCTGCCGAACCCGCTGGCCCCTGCGGGCGGTACCTTTGAAGAGATAGTCGTACTCGTCATCGCGGGTGCCCATGGCGGCTGCGAGACGCGGCACGGGCAGCGCGGTTGAGACCCGCCCTCCCTGCGGCCGCCGCGGCGCTTCCGCCCTGCGCGCGGGAACCGGGGCGGTACCTTCCGGGGCAGCTCCCGCCCCGCCTGCCCAGCCCAGAACGACGCTGCGGGCTCGGGGCCAGAACGGGGTCGGCCGCACTTCGCCCGACCGCACCGGCGCCCTTGCTGCCTGTCGGTCGCAGTGGGCCGGGCTGCGTCGAAAGGGAAGTAGAGCCTGGCGGAAACAGTTGTTGAAGTGGTTCCATGGTGTAATGGTTAGCACTCTGGACTCTGAATCCAGCGATCCGAGTTCAAATCTCGGTGGAACCTCCTAGATTTTGGCTTATTTCCTTTTATCCCTTTGTCATCGAATCGTTATGAGATCCTGACAATATAATCGTTTTAAAGCAAACGTTGTTGGGAATGGACTGGACAGTTTTTCAGGGGCGCTGCCAGGCTTTGTTAGAGCACGTGATAGAACAAGGGGAAATGACCTCAAGCTGTGCCAGAGGTTCAGACTGGATATCAGGAAGAAATTTTTCACAGGAAGGGTCATTTGGCACTGGGACAGGCTGCCCAAGGAGGTCCTAGAATCACAAACCTTGGAGGTGTTTAAGGGACAGATAGATGAGGAGCTCAAGGGCATGGTTTAGTGGCAGATAGGAATGGTTGGACTCAATGATCTAATAGGTCTTTTCCAACTTGGTGATTCTATGATTCTGTCTGTGTTCATAGAACTATAGATTTGCTTGGTTGGAAAAGACCTTTCAGATCAAGTGCAACCATAGCTGTGTACTACGCAATCACGTCCCTAAGCATTTGATCCACACATCTTTCATCTCCCATTTTGTTGACACCCCCCTCACTCCCTGGTGCACAGGATCAACAAGATGAGGACCACCAGCCAGCTGGGGCACTTTCGCATTAACTCTACCCTACATACAGCCATGTTTCTTTATCGTGGCAGTACTTTTCCACAATACAGAAATCCACCTAAACTGTTCTCACAGAACTGCATGGTTGGAAAAGACCTTTGAGATCATCAAGTCCCACTGTACCAGTCCACTATCCATCTTTAAAACACCTCTAGGGGTGTGTTCTCAACTACTTCTCTGGGCAGCCTCTGCCAGTGCCCGATAACGCTTTCAGTGAAGAAATTTTTCCTGATGTCTAATCTGAACCTGCCTTCGTACATTTTCTACTTTCATTGCCCGAACTGCAACCGAGCATTCTCCTCACCCCCGCCGTGGGCTCCTTCACACACAGAGCACTACCAGCTACACTTCACTAGCTCAATTGCCTTAGAATCATAGAATCATAGAATCACTAGGTTGGAAGAGACCCATTGGATCATCGAGTCCAACCATTCCTATCAAACACCAAACTATGTCCCTAAACACCTCATCCACCCATGCCTTAAACACCTCCAGGGAAGGTGAATCAACCACCTCCCTGGGCAGCCCATTCCAATGCCCAATGACCCTCTGTGTGAAAAACTTCCTCCTAATCTCCAGCCTAAATCTCCCCTGGCGGAGCTTGAGGCCATTCCCTCTCGTCCTGTCCCCTGTCACTTGGGAGAAGAGGCCAGCTCCCTCCTCTCTACAACCTCCCCTCAGGTAGTTGTAGAGAGCAATGAGGTCTCCTCTCAGCCTCCTCTTCTCCAGGCTAAACAAGCCCAGCTCTCTCAGCCACTCCTCATAGGGCCTGTTCTCCAGCCCCTTCACCAGCTTCGTGGCTCTTCTCTGGACACGCTCCAGATCCTCAATATCCTTCTTGTGGTGAGGGGCCCAGAACTGAACACAGGATTCAAGGAGCAGCCTCACCAGTGCTGAGTACAGAGGGAGAATCACCTCCCTGGACCTGCTGGCCACACCATTTCTGAAACAGGCCAGGATGCCATTGGCCTTCTTGGCCACCTGGGCACACTACTGACTTATGTTCAGTCAGCTGTCAACCAACACCCCCAGGTCCCTCTCCTTCTGGCAGTTTTCCAGCCAGGCTTCTCCCAGTCTGTAGCTCTGCATAGGGTTGTTGTGCCCCATTTGGCCGTGTTAAACCTCATGCCATTGGACTCAGCCCAGCAGTCCAGCCTGTTTAGGTCCCTTTGCAGAGCCTCCCTACCCTCCAGAAGATCGACACTTCCACACAGCTTAGTGTCATCTGCAAACTTGCTAAGAGAGCACTTGATGCCTTCATCCAGGTCATTGATAAAGACATTGAACAGGGCTGGACCCAGCACTGAGCCCTGGGGAACCCCATTTGTCACTGGCCTCCAGCTGGATTTAACACCATTTCCCACCACTCTCTGGGCCCGGCCAGCCAACCAGTTTTCTACCCAGGAGAGTGTGTGCCTGTCCAGGCCAGAGGCTGACAGTTTCTGTAGCAGAATGCTGTGAGAAACTGTGTCAAAGGCTTTACTGAAGTCCAGAAAGACCACATCCACAGCCTTTCCCTCATCCAGCAGCCGAGTCATTTTGTGATAGAAGGCGATCAGGTAAGTTTGGCAAGACCCACCTTTCATGAACCCATGTTGACTGGGCCTGATCACCCAGTTCTCTTGCAAGGTCTTCATGATAGCACTCAAGATCACCTGTTCCATGACTTTCCCTGGCACTGAGGTCAGACTGACAGGCCTGGAGTTCCCTGGATCCTCCCTGCGACCCTTCTTGTAGATGGGCACAACATCAGCCAGCCTCCAGTCCAGTGGTACCTCCCCAGTCTTCCAGGACTGTTGAAAGATGATAGAAAGGGCTTTGGCCAGCACATCCACCAGCTCCCTCAATACCCTAGGGTGACACAGCCATGCTGTGGGTGCCATCCTCCTGCCTTCATGGTCAGGTGGTGGCTCCCATCCCAGAGCTGCCCACAACCATGCTGGAGTTTGGGGTGGGTTAGCAGGAAACCTTCCTGGGTCTCACAGGTTCAGCCTCTGAAGCAGACCAAGAGTGGAATACAAAACCAACAGAGCTTGTGGTGGAGGCATTAGAGATAACAACAAGCTTTTTCAGTTCATGAGGCATAAATTAGCCATGAGCCACTGTGCTGTGCCACTGCCCACCCCACTTTGCCAGAAGCCAGTCATCCTCATCTGCCCTGTCCTGTGAGAGAAACTGGCTTTGTCACCAGCTTCCCTTGGTGCAAGCAGGAAACCTAAATAGAAGACGTTAAAAACAGTGTTTCTGTCCAAATTATTAAATCAAAGCCTTTAAAACTGCTCTTTTCCCAGCAGCTGGCCATTAGCAGCAGAAGTGTACTTGGCACCTCTGTAGTCAGCACCTGTGTTATCCTTCCTGTCCACAGAGAGCAACCCCCGGCCATCAGCAGCAATGCTATGCACCAGTTACCAGATGCTGAAATGATAACGAACCATAACGTAATGCTCTGCATTTAAAAAAAAAATAATTCACACTGCTATGGAGCATCTGAGCAAAGAAAACAAAGCTCTTACAGCAAAGGCACACTGTGTGGCCACAATATGTCACATAACAGGAGTATAGCACTGCCAATGAGGTTGGGACATTGAGGTCTGGGCTCACCACATGTCCTGCCACCAGCTTCTGGCATGCCCTGGCATATTGTGCACCTCCCGCTCCTTGCAGGTGCACAAAATCCAGCGAGCATTCAGAGTGTTGCATCCCCAGGATGCTGTTCCCAGTGTCCCATGGGAATAACTGCATGTGCCCATGCTGTAAGGGCACTGCAAGGCCAGACCCTGCAGCAGCAGAAAGCACTCCAGAAATGTGGTGGTGAGGCCTATAGGAGTCTGCATTGCCTTTAGGTTCATCCTTTTTAATGTCTAAATGAACCCAGAACACCCAAAATCTTGAGACTAAAAATGCTCACTCTGCTCCTGCCACCCTTCACAGAAGTTATCCCACAGCATTGGGCAGTGCATTAAAGCTGATAACAGATACTTGTATGTGTAGAGGCTGGGGTATATTTATAACTGGAATTAAGGTTTCCTTCTTGCATCCTATTTGCATTGAATTTTGTTGTTAAAAAAAACTATTAATTTCTCCTTGGCATTTCTCAGGCCTGGTTTCTTCCTCCAGAAATGCTCTTAGTTCTTAAAAAAAAAGCAATGGCAGATGAAGTATTTTTAGTTATCCTCCTGTAAGAGCTGTTCTTCTTTTTGTGTTTCGGATTTTGTTTGTGAGCCTAGAAACACCCTTTATTTACATTTTTCATATGCATCAGCACCAAAGCTTCCTCTTGCACCAAATTGCAGATGTTCCTCATCTGGAACTGGCTCATCCTACCCAAGACTTTAGGGTAGAAAGTGAGGGCAATGTCTTTTCTGGCTAAATTAAAAATTACTGTCCCTAAGTTCCTCTACCACTACTCCTTGTTGAACATAAGACACTACAAAGTGGAGGCATTTTTACTAATTGGCAGTTGTAACATGAACATTTCCGCAGATTGCCATGTACATGAACAGCAGCAGGGGCTATTTCTAGCCTGTTTAAATGCATTTGATCATTTCTAATCAGATTCTTCATGGTGAAGGCTTAAACAGTAGAAAGAATTTTTCATCTAAACACAAATCAACAGGCTGCAGGACTCGAGGATAGCACTGGACTAGCAGAGAGCTCTAGAAATTAGGGTCTTCTATTCTGTCCAGTCCTAGATTGATTTTGTTCCTGTTCAGGGAAGTCTGAGATGAGAACATACAAAACCTCAGGAAATGTCACTGTAAGCAAAGACTGGTTTTGGCTGCTCTGCTCTTTCTCTGTGTCCACCCCATAGCATGCTGCTGTAGTTACAACCTGCCAAAAAGCAGAGGTCAGGCCTGAAATAACAGAAGAGAGTGTGCTGTCTGACTGACAGCATTTAATGTGAGAACAGTCATTCAGCACTGGCATTCCTGCTGCATTAATTACCATTAGTGTCATCCTTGTGTGAACACTGAATTCATTGCAAACCTTGAATTAGCACTCTTTCATAATTCTTCAGTTGGTACTTAGGCACAACCATTTTCAGAGGCAGCACATTCCAAGCAAGGGGAGCAGAGACAAGAAATGATACTCAGCTGGCCCTTGGATGTTCAATTTAGCAAAGAAAAGAAGCAGAGGTCACACTCGTAACTGCATATTTGTGGTTCTACTCTGGAAATTCATACAGCAGTTGCCAAAAAGGCCCCATCTTTGGCCTCAGCAAGACTATTAACGTGCAGATGTGTTTCACAGCTATTCACTCCAAGCTGCCAGGCCCAGGCACTGTGCATTGGGCTCTCCCCACACCCAATTCTTCCTTCATTCTCCTACTTCCCTCCTGACAATGTCTCATGACATTCTAAGTGAAACCCTGGCCTAAAAATGGGGGAAATTTGCCACCATCTTTGATGGCTGCAATGATCC
The DNA here is from genome assembly GCA_033558105.1 of Coccyzus lansbergi. NCBI lineage: Eukaryota > Metazoa > Chordata > Aves > Cuculiformes > Coccyzidae > Coccyzus > Coccyzus lansbergi. The sequence goes on along the minus strand of JAUMJK010000421.1, from coordinate 538,530 downwards.
TACCATGAGGTCAAGGTCTCTTTGCAGAATCCACCAGCTGGATTTTACATGAAAAAAGAAGAATGTGAAAAAAAGATGGCCAGTATATGCTGCTGGTCCCAGGTTTTCTGGATCTGAATTCCCTATTCAAACTATGCAAAGCTCATCTTTTTGCAAAACTCTGGGAAAGAGCTGGGATTGAAAAGCACAAGTCAAAATTGTCCTTGAATGGCTGTTGACCCAAATTCCCATTTCCCAGATGAAAGGAGCCACAGGCTTCTCCAGGGCTGAAAGCAGGAAGGACAAAAGTGATGCCCCAGAACCTACTCCACTTTATCAGACGAGAAATATTTTCTAAGGGGAAATCCAATCAATACTTTGCAATTTTATAACAATCCATAAATCATTGCGACTATGCAGAGATAATTCAAGCTTTCCAATCCAGCTGCTGAATTAGAGAAAAGCACACTCTTAGCACTCATTCCTCCAGTTTGACATGTCAGTCATAAAAATAACCCCTTGAAGTATAAAACCCATCCACTGAAATAAAACAACCCCTCCTCTCTTTTTGAAACCCTGGACCAAATTAAAGGGTCTACGATGTACAAGAAATTCTATTTTTTTTCAGGTAATTCTGTGCCAGGGGTAGGAGAAATGAAAATCTATGGAGTACATAGGAATTTTTCTTTTGATAACTTATTTGAATTCCAGCATACGCTATATAGTTTTTCTAGTTCTACAGCTATAGGAATATAAGAATATACAAGTACAAACAGACCGAATCAAAAATACTTCCGGTAAACTAGCCTTTTCTTTCCAAACCTTGGAGATGGAATAAGAAAGTATCTGGATCTGAATAGGGACCTATCCAAAGTCAAACCTCATCCTGGTTTTGCAGTTCTCTATGGATCTCAGCAGCACTCATGAAACAGTGGGAAGGGAGCAGCTCCAGAAAAATTAACACTCTTCTGAAGTAATTTTTTCACTAGTTCAGTATTTTAGTCATCAGAAAGGAAGGAGGATTTTCAGCACACTTTGGGAACAGGAATCGAACGCAACAGATTCGATGACTTGGTGTTTCTTGTGATGACTGTCAAAATGAAGTCATCAGTTTCCTGCATCCATTTTGGACTTGACACACACCTTGTCTGTGTCTGCTACCTCTAGAGAGATATTAGCAAGATAATACTGACAGCTCCAGGATAGTAGCTGGATGAGATATAATTTCTGAGACATGGTTCAAAATCTTCTTACTAGACTGTCACAGGGCTTTATTTCCTATGTAAGGTCAAAATCTGCTTGAGGCTGGTGTCACTACCAAGCAAATATAATGTCAATGACAGCAGAGCAATCCAATCACACATCCCATCATCTTCTAATTTGGATTCAAAAGATCAACTCCGGGGAATGAAGGCAGTTTGATTTCTGTGGCCAATTCACTCCCTGCTGAAACTAACAACAGAGCTGGCTGGATGTGCTCAGTGTGGTGATGCTTGTTGTGAAGCTGTACAATTATCTGGGGAGCCAGGCTGAGACTATAAAACTTTGCTCACTAGGATCATTAGAGATCTGTCAGATGGAACAACTGGGATGGTTTTTATCTGGCAGAATACGCTTCCTTCTGTTCCCAGACCTTGGGAGCCATCCAGTTCCCCATAATTATTTTTTTTCCAAGTCATTCAAACAATGCTCATTGGGTTTTTATAGGCTGCAATAACTTCTTCAGGCAAACTGGAGGCTGTAACATTTATAACAAGGTTAATTTATTAAATAGAAACTCTGATATTTCAATGATCCCTCTATAAATATGTTCAAAGTTGGTTTTGCCAAGAAAATAACAAAATGTTGCTCAGCATCCCAAAGATATTCCCTATATATCCACTAGGTGTCCTACTGTTTTCAAGCAATTGGACTGAAGGTTTTCGGGTTTTTTTTCCCTAGTTTTGCCAATGAGGAATTAGTTGGAGTCTTTAGTGGAATTAGGTCTGGGTTTGCAGGTTGAATTACTCACGGTGGCGGCTCTTTGGACAAATGCCACTAATGATTCCAACAGAGATTGACTCAAGGTTAGAGGCTGGAAGAGAAAAAGGAAAAGAAGCTGCCTTCCTCTCTTGGGAAAGCTAAACAAGATCCATCAAAGACAATTCGTTTTCTCAGTCAACCTGCTAAAGTGAGCCCAATGCTGACCTCAAAGGTAGTGGCAACATGCATTAACCTTTATTAAAGCCACTCTACAGAGGCTGCAATTTTGACATTCCTGGTCACTGCTTCAGTTTCTGATCAGTGTCCTGCTGCCTGCCAGCACTTGCGCCTGTCTGCACAGGCCAGCACAACACCCGCTCAGAAGGTGTTCTGTCACTGTGAGCACAGAGCGCATTTCAAACACGTACTAAGAAAAGCAGCCTGGAAAATTTCCAAAGGATAATTTTCTCATCCCAGAAAGTACTTGGGTAGAGTGTGGCCACTGGAAAGCAGCCAGCTGCTTGGCTGCTCCTTCATTGCACAACCCAGAGCAACTATATCAAGTCATGCTATTTGGGACATCCCTCAATTGCCTTGGGGTCTGTTACTTACATCGAGTCCCAGCATGACAGGCTAGACTTCTCTGAAATAGTCATCTCCTAAGTACCTAAAAAGTATCTTTCATTATTCCAATGTCTTTCAGTGCTCAGAAATGAGTATGTTTTTGCAATATATCAGCAGGGGATGAATACAGGGTGATTTTTATGGTCTTGCCACAGAAGCATAAATCACATTCCACACAAACTCAATAGTCTTACCCTCTGCCGAGTGGTGGTTGTTATATTTGTAAACTCCCCTGTCATTTGCTCTAGTATCACAGGAGTGCCATGTCTTGAATCAGATCTATGTGAGGCAAGTAAGGATAAAATCAGGTTCATTTTCAATTTAAAAAATGCTAGAGGCTAAGATGCTAAGATGCTACGGTTGTCTCATTTTCATTATCTGCTTTGTGACCAGAACTGCTTACAGCTATTGGGTCTGCAAATAGGTACTGGGCAAGGTGTCAGCACCAGCTTAATCACAAGCTGCATGGGGAAATCAGAGGGGGGAACAAGAGCCTCCTGTCCTTGGCCCATCAGGATTCCTTGCCATCAGGCATTGCACATCACAGGAAGTGCCTAGCATCTGTCCAGTGCCATGTGTTGCTTGCTATTTCTGCTGAAGGTATGACAGTCATTTTCCAGACAACCTGCAAGAAAAGATACTCCAAAAACAATCTTCCAGCTGTATGTATATATAGATACCTGCTGTAGTCCCATCCACTTGCAGTGTGCACCATACGTTAACTGTGAGAGTTTAACCTGGTCCAGCGCATGTGCTTGCTGTTAAACCTAACAAATGCCTCAAGCCTTCAGGGGATTATGCATCGGAGCCATACGGTCCCATAGCTTAAGAAGCAAACTGAAAATTTGATAAAATCACAGTCACAATGAGAGAGACTAAAGAGATGTGTTGATATTCCAAGCAGGAGTCTCCTTCCATGACAGCTAATCTCATCACCCACTGCCTCTTTCTTGGACAGCTGCTGTCAGACAGGTTCCACTCTCAGCTCTGTGAGCGCACACACCTTTGGAATGCTAAAAATGCATTTTGTGTGCTTGAGCAAACCTTCTGGGACAAGATTGTTCTCAGTAGCTGGCTGTGCAGAGCAAGACACACAGGGTGTTTGGAGCACAGGACATTTTATGAAGCTCATATTGATCAAGAATTCTGGCTGGGTTAAAATGCACTCTCAGTTATGATTATTGATTAACATTGTCTCACTGCTCTACAGAATTACTGCTTATGGCTTTGATAGACTGAAAGAGGTCCCTCTCAGCTTGCCTAGATGTTCTCAGCTCTGGATTGGAAATGTGTTTTGAAGGGACTGGAGCATCAGGGAAGCAGCAAGGCAGTCAGTGCAGCGGACAAGGTAGAGTTTGGGACGGCTTCGATTTGACCGAGAGTTTGCATATAACTTGGGTAGGATATTAGGTTACTAAAACTAGCTTAATTATGCTGGGAGCCAGACCTGGCTTCCCCCATTTTGATCCTGGCTTCTGATGTTTGGAGGTCACAGGGAAGGCAGGCAGACAGAAGATGCCTATTTCAGTACATCTCTGCAGGGAATGCACATGCTTCAGACAGGTACACATTTGTTTCCTTTGACATCAAATTAACGGGAATTGATGTAACAATTCTGCAGTTATCCTAAAAATTGCTTCAAGTTTTGGCCTGTTTCCTAGATGGTTAGATGCAATGTGCACACAGTTCAAGACAGATGTTTAACTATTCTAATATGAATGCAGCTTAAAAAAATCAGTTCCTTGTGAAATCCAGAATATAAAAGCATTATGATCATGCAAATAATGCAACCATTCTTGCTTTACATAGCCTGTTTTCGTGCCCAGATACTGCTATTGTCTTAATACTACTGAGCCCCTCCAAAGTATAGAATTATTAGGATACAAATTACTTGAGTATTCTTCATCTTGTTTTTTCTTACCTTTTGACAGTACACTACCTCATATACTGTATTTGTAGACTATCAGAATATCTCTGTTCCAGGTAAGTTTCTGGTCCTAGAAAGAGAAAGCCTCTTGTATTAGAGATAAAGTAGGAGTCTTCTGTTTTCTTGCTTTTCACTGTGTCTCTGCTTTGATGACCTCACAAGGCAAGTTATTTCATAGAATCATGGAATCATAGAATCATAGAACAACCAGGTTGGAAGAGACCCATTGGATCATCGAGTCCAACCATTCCTATCAAACACCAAACTATGTCCCTAAACACCTCGTCTACCCATGCCTTAAACACCTCCAGGGAAGGTGAATCAACCACCTCCCTGGGCAGCCTATTCCAATGCCCAATGACCCTCTGTGTGAAAAACTTCCTCCTAATCTCCAGCCTAAATCTCCCCTGGCGGAGCTTGAGGCCATTCCCTCTTGTCCTGTCCCCTGTCACTTGGGAGAAGAGGCCAGCTCCCTCCTCTCTACAACCTCCTTTCAGGTAGTTATAGAGAGTAATGAGGTCTCCTCTCAGATTCCTCTTCTCCAGGCTAAACAAGCCCAGCTCTCTCAGCCACTCCTCATAGGGCCTGTTCTCCAGCCCCTTCAACAGCTTTGTGGCTCTTCTCTGGACTTGCTCCAGATCCTCAACATCCTTCTTGTGGTGAGGGGCCCAGAACTGGACACACTATTCAAGGAGCAGCCTCACCAGTGCTGAGTTCAGAGGGAGAATAACCTCCCTGGACCTGCTGGTCACACCATTTCTGATAAAAGCCAGGATGCTATTGGCCTTCTTGGCCACCTGGGCACACTACTGACTCATGTTCAGTCGGCTGTCAACCAACACCCCCAGGTCCCTCTCCTTCTGGCAGTTTTCCAGCCAGGCTTCTCCCAGTCTGTAGCTCTGCATAGGGTTGTTGTGCCCCAAGTGCAGGACCCAGCATTTGGCCGTGTTAAACCTCATGCCATTGGACTCAGCCCAGCAGTCCAGCCTGTTTAGGTCCCTTTGCAGAGCCTCTCTACCCTCCAGAAGATCGACACTTCCACACAGCTTAGTGTCATCTGCAAACTTGCTAAGAGAGCACTTGATGCCTTCATCCAGGTCATTGATAAAGACATTGAACAGGGCTGGACCCAGCACTGAGCCCTGGGGAACCCCATTTGTCACTGGCCTCCAGCTGGATTTAACACCATTTCCCACCACTCTCTGGGCCCGGCCAGCCAACCAGTTTTCTACCCAGGAGAGTGTGTGCCTGTCCAGGCCAGAGGCTGACAGTTTCTGTAGCAGAATGCTGTGAGAAACTGTGTCAAAGGCTTTACTGAAGTCCAGAAAGACCACATCCACAGCCTTTCCCTCATCCAGCAGCCGTGTCATTTTGTGATAGAAGGCGATCAGGTAAGTTTGGCAAGACCCACCTTTCATGAACCCATGTTGACTGGGCCTGATCACCCAGTTCTCTTGCAAGGTCTTCATGATAGCACTCAAGATCACCTGTTCCATGACTTTCCCTGGCACTGAGGTCAGACTGACAGGCCTGGAGTTCCCTGGATCCTCCCTGCGACCCTTCTTGTAGATGGGCACAACATCAGCCAGCCTCCAGTCCAGTGGTACCTCCCCAGTCTTCCAGGACTGTTGAAAGATGATAGAAAGGGCTTTGGCCAATACATCCACCAGCTCCCTCAATACCCTAGGGTGAATCCCATCTGGCCCCATAGACTTGTGGGTGTCCAGTTGGGCAAGCAAGGCTAAGACCACCTCTTCTTGGATCATGGGAGCCTCATATTGCTACTCTAGTTCTGGGGTTTGTACACAGAGGGAACAGCTTTCTTTTCAATTAAAGACTGAAGCAGAGAAGGCATTAAGTACCTCAGCCTTGTCCTCATCCCCTGTCACTGTTGTTCCCTCTGTGTCCAAAAGGGACTGTATGGTCTCCCTAGTTCTCCTTTTGTTATTTATATATTTATAGAAAGATTTTTTATTATCCTTCGCGGACTTAGCTAACCTGATTCCTAGTTCAGCCTTAGCCCCTCTGATTTTTTTCCCTGCACAACCTCGATTTGATGTCTCTTTACTTTGAGTGTTAGCATAGTTCCTGCAAATGTTTGAAGTCATCTTTGTATTTCATTTATTTTCTGGCAAAACAGCCTCTATCTGCAGTTTAAGAATAGAACCTATAAAAAATTGCATACAACACCCAAGCACAAAACATCGAAATTCTGGGCAAGATTTTTTTCTCAGTTACCCTTCCATAATTGTGGAGTAGTGTTGGAAGATTTTACAGAGAAGAAGGCCTGGATGCCGTGAGACTGCTTGATACTGGACAACTAACAAGACCTTGAAGCAGAGAGCCAAAAGATAAACACAGGCCTGCTGGGAGGAACCCAGCAGCTAGTTCGGTGGGAACCAGTACCAGCTGAAAGGAAAACAGTGGAAATGAACTGTCAACATAGCTAACTTGAGTGTAACTTGGTTTCTTAGCATGCATGGTAGTTTAGTCAATAATATGTTAGTAATATCTTTCTGGACATTTACCTTTAGCCAATAATACACTGTAGTCACCCTCATGGGCACACAGGGATGTAACGGAATGGGGTAGAAAAACAGCTAAGCTCAATAAATACACTTACTTATTGATCATATTGATCTCTGCATCTGTTTCCAACAGAGTAGTGTCTTCATCTTTCTTTGTTGTTACTCTGAAGCCCATTTTTATTTCCTTCTGTCAGACCCAAAGGATCTACCATATATGGATAAATCTGGTTGCATTACAACTGTTGTAATTTCCAAGACAAAATTACAATCTCCACAGAAGTACATAAAGATGCATTTACAGTACATGGACCTCAATATTCCAAGAAATATGCTTCTGTCAATTGTTCTCTGCTAGTACTTCTCTATGCAAATAAAAATATGATGTAGGAAGAGAACTGCTGAACTACCTGGAACATAGATTGCCTCCATGTACACAAGCACAGGCTCTGCACTATACAGCTAAGCTCATTTTCAAAACATCATGTTCAGTGGCTTTCTTTAACCAAGGCAACAGTTTGCTCTGAGCTGTTTGCTATTTGTTTTGTATAGGAGTTCCTTGGCTGTCCATGCTGTAGAAGTACTGTTACGCTACAAGAAGACAGATTGCCTGGGCTGGAAGCCCCAGCCCCAATTTAGGGAAGCACATAGGATCATAATATCATAGAATCATAATATCATAGAATCATAGAACAGCCAGGTTGGAAGAGACCCACCAGATCATCGAGTCCAACCATTCCTATCAGACACTAAACCATGTCCCTAAGCACCTCACTGAGCCCAGCCATCCAACCAGTTTTCCACCCAGGAAAGCGTGCGCCTGTCCAGGCCAGAGGCTGACAATTCCCATAGCAGAATGCTGTGAGAAACCGTGTCAAAAGCTTTACTGAAGTCCAGGAAGACCACATCCACAGCCGTTCCCTCATCCAGCAGCCAAGTCACTTTGTCATAGAAGGCATGGTTTCCTTACAATGATTATGATGAATATAATTGCTATTCAGTGTGTAGTGCAATTGTTTTTGGTGTTTAAAACAAAACAGAGCCATTTTGGAAAGGATAACAGAACATCAGAAAAAAATAATTGTACAATAGGAAGTGGTTGACCTTCAGGAGGTAACTCCATCTGCAGTGTCTGCTAGCCAGCATTTCTAGCGATCAGAAAATAGAAATAAAAGAAGCCCCATTAAGCATCCCAGTACTCCTTTAGAAAATAATGCACCTCCTTTTCTGTAGGTATAGCATTTTACATCTCCTGTTGAACAGCTGCCAGTGTCAAAGGCCAAGCAAGCAGTGCGAGGAATGCATAGCCTGAAGTTTTTCAGCAGTCACTGAAGGCAAAACTAGCTAAAGCTGTAGCAGATGTTCACTTGCTTCCTGTCTGCTTATCAGCCCTGCAAAAACACTTGTTTTTTGTACTTGTTATGCAAAGTGTAACTATGGAGATCTAATACAAGCTGTGCAATAGTGATATGGCGAATAGTTCTTTACATATTTGGTTATGAATGATCAAGAAAAATATTATGGTTTCTAAGAACTCCCTCAAATTTTTCCATATGTACATTAGTCATTCCCCTTGCATGACAGGAAAAGACAGTTTACAAAATTATTTTAGAAATACTACATTACTGCAGCTCTCTAAAGATTGTTATATATCTTTAATGAATTGCTGCTCACTGACCCTTTCATAAGATCCTTTCCAGTTCTGCCTACCCTTTCAATTGGGATGGCTGTCAGAGAGGAGTTCCTGCAATGCATTTATATTTCAGCAACTGAACCACAATTAACCACTGTGCTTCATGTTAGTCACTGGCTTTAGGTTAAAAAAAAATAAGTGAATTAGCATCTGCTGGTCACATTTGTGTGATGAAATTCTTCACCAGCTTCCCATCCCTTCGTATAATGTGCAGAGCGAAGATATTTGGCCTCACTGTATTCACATTTCAGATGTTGTTTCTAGTACACCAGGGTATAAGAAGTGCTATATCCCAACCGATTGTATGCTCCAAGGCCTTGAGCCTGCTATAGAAGAGAGTTCTTAACTGTCAATTTAAAAATTAGTTACATTAAATACTTTTTGTTGCACCTCAGCTGTTTTAATTCTTGTTTATATGCATTATGAGCTCCTGTAAATGGTAACTGAATATGAATGACTCCATTGAAGTGTTAAAATAGTATTCAATTTTAGGACTTTGAGCTGCTTTAATGGAGCTGATTTTTACCCTGACGTACTTAATCTGACAAGCATTTCTAGTACACACAAGACCCAGGACAATGAAGTTTATTGTTTAATAGACAGGAATTCTTTTCCCTCTATGAAACAGAAGAAATAAAGGGGTTTATGTAAATCCTAGTATTGACGCTTTTGGTTTAAGTTATTAACAGTAACAGGAAAGGACACTTTTGGAGTGGTTCCTCTGTTGAAACTGGAAAGCAAAAGTGATGGCTCTGGCCTGTCACTGGTAGACACGGCTATGGATATTCCTGCAGGAAACAAAATGTTTCAGAGCAACAGTGGCTCTCCTGGTGTTTTCCACATTTCTTATAACAGCTGTCAAGGAAAAACAGCATTAGGTAACCATTGTCCTTCTACAGGTGATAATCTGTTGTATTACAACATCAGGGCCCATGTCGCTGAGGTAAGTAGAGCACTCGGGGATGACTGGTTCAGAGGTAGTAGGTATGCATATCCTTTCAAGAAAATGAGCTTCTATACGAAAGCTATAAACCTAAAATTCAGCCACCTTCCTTCCCCAAAGGCAAGCGATGATGGGGACACACATGGAGGAAAAAAGAAAAGGTGCTGAAAAATGAAGATATGAGGGACTTTATGCAAAGGATAGATTTACAGGCAAAAGATGGATTTGATGAATGCAGTGATGGAAATTGCCTTTAGCACCTGGGAGAACACCACAAGAAGCACAAAGCTGAAACAGGAAAACAGAAAAAAAGGGACATAGGGATTAAACGAGTCTGAGTTGGTAATGTGGAGGAGGTGAGCAAAATTCTTTGAGTGAGTTCCTGGAAGAGATTAAGTAAAGATATTTAAAAAGCAACATATTGGTTCTATAGGTGGGCAAGAGATTTTTCAGTTAAGTATTTGCAAACAGAGGTCAGTATTTAAAGTTAGATTGCAAGGGGTAGCACAGTAGGAAGCAGGATGGATGAAATTATTATCAGGGCTTCATTGTAGTCAAATTAATTCAGTTTAAATAATTAATTCTGTTTTAAATTGACTCTACTCCGCACACTTGACATTTGGAAAAGCTGCCATTCCCTGGCCTCCTGGCAAGTGCTTTTGCATCTGTTTTCCATTGTCTCCTTGAAAAAAACCATGTTGCTAACAGGAACCATCAGCAGCATGGAACAAATTCGCTTGCCAAGGACATTTCCTCCAATGTCATTATTTACACTTGAAGTATTCATTTTGGTATTAAGAGTCAGACTGTGATTTTTAAAAACTGCCGCATATTAAGATAGTTTTGCACTGTTTTTATGAGTCAAATTCAAACATGGTTACATAAATTACTTCTATAGCATTAACATTCAGTCATACTTTTTCAAGGAGGTGAAAAGCAATTTAATTAATCCACAGTTCTCTCTCTGAGCTCCTTACTGCTGCAGCAGAGGGCTTCCCCCAGGTATGAATCAGATCAGGTACGTCCCTGTCCCTCTCCTGCTCTTAGCACACTGATTTTCAGATGTAATGGGTGAGATTGAGTGGATTCATAGCATGTTGAGGGGTATTTTGGGTTAAAGAAATAAAGAAGTTTTGCATTTTACTCTCAAGATGCTTTGTTTTGTGTTCACTTTTATCTCCTTTGTCAGCTGCAGGTTGTGGAACAGTTGCTAAGAAAGTGTTCATCTCCCTTAAACTTCCACGCTGAAGTGGCAGTGAAAGAATACAAACCTAAGCTTGAGTTCTGACTGCATGAGGGGTCTGTTGTAGTTAGGGACTCCTTCTGATAAGCTGGACCAAATCCTCACAGAGCTCAGAAAAGGCCAGAAGCTTGACCTGACCTATATTCACAGTGACTCACCCGTGAGATTTAACGTTGCTACTTTGTTTTGCTTCCTTTCTCAGCAGTTGCTCGCATTTTAAATAAGTACGCTCTTACCTAACCAAACCTAAAGACTAGTATAACTAGGACCTAATAGAATAAGACCAGTATTTGTAATAGTATGAGGGAATGTTCCAAAGCAGTTACAGAAGAAAAGAATTGCAGATAATTAGGAGAGGAGTTGGGCTGTGATACACATCTTTAAAGTACCAAAGATAAAATAACAGATAATAAAAATATTGATATTGAGGTTAAATCCTCGCGACTCAGTACTTAAGCCAACCTCCATTGTCTAGGAATTAGTTAGAAAATTGTCCAAACAAGGCAGATTGTGGTGTATCATCTTGCTTTGGTGGGTTCACACACTCCAAAGTATCTTACACTAAAAAAAGACAGACATAGGTCTGACTTAACAGGGCAACTGCAATATTGTCTGGAATATGTACTGTAGATTTTTAAAAGTTGGTGGGTTTATTGCTACCTAGATAAAAGTCTAATAATGAATGCTCTGGATCCTGAATGGCAAAAGCACTGAGAGCAAGGCCACAAATACATCCGTTTAGTCAACCAGTACACACTTTTAGCTACCTTTGACTCTCTAGCTAATAGTTGAGGAGTGATGAATGTACCTTGCAAAGAGAAATATGTAAGTGCCATATTTTTCCTTCTTTTTTCTTTCCTGCATAATGTGCTTTCTGAGTAGGTGAAACATCTTGAAAGCATTCGAAGTACTGTAAATGTTGAAAGTATTTTGAAAGAAAGAAGCATTTGGAAAAGCATTTTGAAATGGTGTGGAGTTGCAGAAAAGCAGTTGAGCTATGTTATGGAAACATCAGCCATAATGTGGGTCAGATTTTCAGTGCAGATTTGTCAGATGCCTTTTCTTGAAAAGCCTCAGTTAGTGAGAAGAGTGATCCAATCTTTTCTCACCATACAAAATAACTGGTCTGTTCAGTGGTATCATGTGGATGACACACTGCTTGTATTTCCAAAGAGGTGTCTTGTTTCAGCTTGTTTGGAAGCAGAGATTTTTCTCTCTGAACAGTTTCAAACAGGTAGTTGAGCCAATCTCTTAGGTACTTCTTAACAGATACCAATCTGACTTCCCAGTTTTCTGAACTTTAATGATCTGGTTCTATTTCCCAATAGTGACTATTTATGTTAATTAAATGATTTATAAATAAATATGGAAATTATTCTGTGATACTAATTACAGGCTTTATGGTTCAAATACTTAGTATATTAAAGGCAAACGGTGATGTGGATTGTTTTTGAGTTAATAATTTAGTTATTTTACTGGTTTACTTTATTTTAGCCTGATTAATGTTGGACAATGTTTCCTGAACTAAACCAGACTACACTGTGTGCCGGGATATATCAAAGTATATCAAAGGACAATGAAAATCAAAATGCATCATACAGTGGTAGCAGTAAATGGAAACTCAGGTTTCAGAATGTTTTCTTCTAGGAGTCAAATAAATCAGTTTTACTTGGAGAATCTTAGCTTAAGTGTTGTTAGCCATTTATTCAAAAATTAGATATTTTCAAATAAATTATAATCCTTTGTACTTCTATTACTGCTTCTCTGGAGAATTTCAGTAGTGTTCCACAAACATTAATTAAGATGGACACTACTCCTGAGAAGTGGTTAAGTGACAGATATACTTCTCTTAACCCATCACAATATAAGTGATCTCTAGAAGATACAAAAACTTAAAAAGAGCAGGACTGTGCAAGAGTTTAGAGCCTGAAGTAAGTATCTTAGCCACAAAGGGTCATTGGGCATTGGCAGAGGCTGCCCAGGGAGGGGGTTGAGTCCCCTTCCCTGGAGGTGTTTAAGGGACGGGTGAACGAGGTGCTGAGGGACATGGGTTAGTGTTTGATAGGAATGGTTGGACTCGATGATCCGATGGGTCTCTTCCAACCTGGTGATTCTATGTTTCTATGTTTCTATAAAACTGTAGGGAATTTTCAGACACGTGGAATACAATTAGTTGCCCTCGGTATGATCTGAATATAAATAGAAGTGCAAAAACTAGGGAACTGAGATTTCTAGTGAATGACAGTAGTTTTATATCTGATACGAGAGAAGATACCCACAGCACCACAGTGTCACATGGCGTGACTCTGGACAATGAACTGAACTGAGTCACAGAAAAGACTGCTATCTGCAGATATCACCTCTAGATGGGCCAAAGAGCCTGAGTGCAAATCAAACCTTTAATGCTGAAGCATGAAGAGTAGTGATAGCAGTTAAGTTTCACCCCCAAGGGTACACGGGGTGCTGAAAATAGGAACAAAATAGCAGTATCAGTGTGTACATTTACAGACTGAGATTTCTATTTTTGCTGGTGACTCTGTATGCACCATTTCCTTCCTGATATTACTCCACAAAGAGAAGCTTTTGTTTTCTTGCTTTACTGATGAAAGCAACACTTCAAACAGGTTAGCACTGGAAGAGACAACAGGTTGGTTTTGGTATGTGCATTAGGACTTGGACCATCCTCAAGCAACTCTTCTGTTCTCTCATTCTCCAAAATCTGCTGCAGATATTTGTTTTGGAGCTTCTAGTGTCTACAGGAAGAGACATTTCAGAAATATGCTTCAGCTGTACATATTTATTTCCCTACTAATAACAAGAAAAGAGGTATGACACCACTTGCATGATACCCTTACTCACATCAACACAACAAAGTGCAATACTAACTGTTTTCTTGCTAAATAATGCAATGGCCATCCAGCAGGTCTCTTATCATTCAATATTTGATAGCTGCTGCAATGCTGCAATGCCTTGTGAATAGTGCCAGCATTTGCTGAGGGAAACTTTCTGATGCACAGTCTAAATTCACTGACACACTCTGAAATCCTGGAGAAGCAAATCAGCACTGAAAAGTGAAATGGTAAAGTGCATCAGATTTTTATTTATAGAAACGACTTGGAAACATTTGGGCTTCCTCTTTGGATATATTTCCTTTTCTTTTTGTTTCCCAGCATTTCTGTGCTTTTGGAACTACAAGCTCTCACATAAATATTGGCAATAAAACCACACTGAGAAAGCCTACCTGCTGGAGGAAAAATCTGCTCATTTTATCCAAGCGAAACACCTAGATTCTGCAATTAGACTTTATCCTTACTCATACAACAAACTTCTTTTGCATTTTGTGAATAGTAATTCATGACATACATGACTCTCAACACCTAACGAACCCCCTGCAGTGCTTCTGCTGGGTTCAGTGGCCTTTGGATCAAGCCCAGTTTTTGCTGCATTTCCCCTTATTTTTAGCTGCTTCAGTAAGTTCTTTATCTAGAGAGGGGTCTGAAAGTTTTTGGGGGTTTTTTTGCATACTTGCATGATATTCTACTGCCCCTTTTATAATTTATAACCACTAGTTCCCCAGGAGTGCAAAGACTTTTCAGCAATGCTATACTTGAAGCAGTAAAAGAAAGGGTATCTGCACTGTTGTACTGCTGCACCATAATATTTAAATACTTTACTATTTCATAATCTGTCCTAGAACTTAATCATTCCAAGCAGGGATGGTGTTTTTATGTCAAAAGGGATACGTTCCAGATTTTCAAATACGCATATGTAAAAAAGAAGCCATGACGAAGGTCCTCCTTTTCCAATGTGATTTCAGCTTGCCAAAGATTCAATTTCATTGTGTAAACTTCCAGATGCAGATCCATTACTATACCCTAAAGTGGATTACTGGACAGGGTAAGGCAATTCATCCTCTGGATTGCAGTTTTGTTTTGCCAGCTACATGGGTTTTAATTACGCATTATCATTACCTTTATAGTTATTTTTACCAAGGTTACAGATATGCTATATCTCTCTGAAAAATGTTCTGTTGGGTTCTTCCAGAGATTCATTTTTCCCTCCTAAAGATGTAAATGAGCAGTGCATATAGCACAGCCAAGAGAGTTCAAACGGAATAAAATTGATAAGAAAGTGAACAGATCAAGCTCCAAACTGCATCCTTAAGAAAATGAAACAGTTTTGCCTGTGGAAGCCAGGGTCTGCCAGGAAACGATGTGATTAGTAATAGCTGCTTACTTTGTTTGTTTGTTTGTTTTTAAGCGCTGCTGAAACCTCATGAAATATAAATAGTCAACCCTCATGATTCTGGGACAAAGTCTGTTAAAACCATGTCCTGGGACAGGGAAGTTCTCCATTCCATTCCTGGCTCTGTCACTGACCATCTGCCACTTGTCCTCTGCCTTGCCTGAGTTTACCCATGTGTAAAATGCACTTAAAATAAGCTAAACCATACTATAAAAATTACTTTAGTACCACAAGCTAGAAATGTGGGGTTGCAATACAGAAAAAAAATGGTTCTGTGGTTGTGACTGCATCGAAAACCTGCAGATCTCCCTGGCTGTGCTCCTGGGAAAGCTAAATCTGGTTGCCAGCACTCCACCCTATGCTTGGGCAGCAGCAGAATACCACAGCAGCAGAAAACCCACTGGCTGTTGTTGACTTGTTTAATTGAATTACTACACACAACAAGAATCTGATCCACTACTAACTGGACTTAATCGGAGACTTCTGTTGACTTAATGATCTTGGGGTTGATATCCATATGTGTGTAGAGACCATTGCTGCTAGAGATTCCTATTGTCCCGGTGAGGGTAAAGGCTTTGTTTGACTGACACACAGACACATTTCTGTGCAATGATCCTGCAGTAGCTGGGCACACAATATATCTGTCTCTGCCTGTACAGGAACACTATTCACTGATGCTGCTCTTTATTCAAAAATAAACATAGTACTATAGTTATTAATTTTCATAGAGCCTTTTGCACATTCCTTTAGACAAGCCTTAATGTGGAAAGTTAATGACAAGCTATATGGGAAATTTCTGCAACTAGATATATCAGGAAAGGTGTCTTGATGGAAGTGGTGACAAACTAATAATGAAACGAAACACTGAAATTAAATGAGCTAGTAGGGAGAAAGTGTGTCATGGCCAAGACAGCAAGTAAGCAGCAGGTAAGTTGTGGAGAGAAAGTAGAGGAGGCTTGATGGAATAGGGTGGGGAGGAGGGGGAGTTTTAGAAACAAGAAAGACAGGACAGAGATAAGCACTGTGGTAGCTATGATGGTAGGGCTAGGCAAAAACTATTTTGTTTGGTGTTTGATACAGGCCTTGCACGGTGAGATCCACCTCCCTGACTGCAATTTGTTGACATTGATGCCATATATAATTAAATGCAGATAAGTCCTAGAAAGACAGAAATGGTAGAGGTAAATAAACTGGTTGGCCTATAAATTAAAAGCAAACCAAAGATGACCTACAACAAGTTTCATCTGTGACATGAGCTGAGAAGTATGAAAACTGCCGAAGAATGTTTAAGAATTATGTTTCTCTAAATGAAAGTTTCCATTAGAAACAGTCAAGAATTCTTTTAATGGTTATGAACCGAAACTCTGCAAGATCAACTATTCATACATCAGTGCAGAAATTTTGCCTTAGTTTACAGGAAGCTGAAACAATACTCTCAGAAGTAGGAACCAATCTATTAATCTCGGACGCTAATGCTGAAGCCTAAAAAATCTGGCTACATAAAAAATGAGCAAGGACAGAGAGCACAGAGTAGTTTGCATATAAAAATTTCTAACACAAGCCAGAAGATGGACGTAATTATTGCTATTTATTTGAAAAATATTTCCAGGATTAAAATATACCAGGAACTGTGAAAGGATTTAGAAAAATTTCAGCCAGTTCACTGAATAATTTATGGGCTCACTACAGAACACAGATCAGCCTGCTGCAAAAAATCTTCTCAGGGCGCTGCAGGTGAGCTCAGACCAGGCATTTTAGGGCAGGAGATGAATTTCTGATTAAATGAGAAGTGCTGCGGGAATAAGGATGCGCGGGGCGGTTGGGGGGGAGAGGGGTGCAGGGTTCCCTGTTCCCCACTTTCCGTCGAGGTTCAGGGTGTACGCCTCGCAGCTCCCCGAAGGGGAAGGAGAGAGCCGGACCGCCCCCTAACCGCCCGCCACGATCGCCGTGCATATCCGCCCCGTGACAGCCAAGATGGCGGCGCCGAGAGGGGATCCGGCTTGAGACGCCCACGCGGTGGGGGAGGCGGCTGGGGCGAGCCGGGCGCCGCGGGGATGAGATAAGGGGGCTTCCCCTCTTCTTTTACCCCTCTCCTCTTCCCCCCTCCTCCACCCCAGCGCCGGGGGCTGGAGGCGCCGCCCGTTACCCCGGCGAGGTGAGCGCTGCGGAGCGGGGAGGCCGCGGGTAGGGGGCAACTTTCTCCTTTGCCCCTTGGTTTTCCCCCTTGTTTTCCCCCGCCCCCTTATTTCCTCCCTTACTATTCCCTATTCCTCCCCCGCCTTGGTTTGTGCTCCCCCCTCACTTGGTGTCCCGTTTCCCCGATCCCCGTTTCCCTCGGGGTTTCCCCCTTTTCACTCTTTTCCTCCTTGTTCCCCTCTTACCCACCCCCCCCCAGTTTTTCGCCCTCTAATTCCCCCCCAGTTTTTCGCCCTCTGATTCCCCCCCCCAGTTTTCGCCCTCTGATTCCCCCCCCAGTTTTCGCCCTCTGATTCCCCCCCCAGTTTTCGCCCTCTGATTCCCCCCCCAGTTTTCGCCCTCTGATTCCCCCCCCAGTTTTCGCCCTCTGATTCCCCCCCCAGTTTTCGCCCTCTGATTCCCCCCCCAGTTTTCGCCCTCTGATTCCCCCCCCGTTTTTCGCCTTCTGATTCCCCCCCGGTTTTTCGCCTTCTGATTCCCCCCCGGTTTTTCGCCTTCTGAGTCCCCCCCGGTTTTTCGCCTTCTGAGTCCCCCCCGGTTTTTCGCCTTCTGAGTCCCCCCCGGTTTTTCGCCTTCTAATCCCCCCCCCCTCCCCGGTTTTTCGCCTTCTAATTCCCCTCCCCGGTTTTTCGCCTTCTAATTCCCCTCCCCGGTTTTTCGCCTTCTAATTCCCCTCCCCGGTTTTTCGCCTTCTAATTCCCCTCCCCGGTTTTTCGCCTTCTAATTCCCCCCCCCGGGTTTTTCGCCTTCTAATTCCCCCCCCCCCCCGGGTTTTTCGCCTTCTAATTCCCCCCCCCCCGGGTTTTTCGCCTTCTAATTCCCCCCCCCCCCCCCGGGTTTTTCGCCTTCTAATTCCCCCCCCCCCCCCCCCGGGTTTTTCGCCTTCTAATTCCCCCCCCCCCCCGGGTTTTTCGCCTTCTAATTCCCCCCCCCCCGGGTTTTTCGCCTTCTAATTCCCCCCCCCCCCGGGTTTTTGCCTTCTAATTCCCCCCCCCCCCGGGTTTTTCGCCTTCTAATTCCCCCCCCCACCCCGGTTTTTCGCCTTCCAATTCCCCCCCCCCGGTTTTTCGCCTTCCAATTCCCCCTCCCCCCGGTTTTCCGCCTTCCATTTCCCCCACCCCCCCCGGTTTTTCGCCTTCCATTTCCCCCACCCCCCCAGTTTTTCGCCTTCCAATTCCCCCCCACAGTTTTTCGCCTTCTAATTCCCCCACAGTTTTTTGCCTTCGAATCCCCCCTCCCCCAGTTTCCCCTTTTCCCTTCATTGTCCCCCTCTTTCCCTCTCATTTTCCCTCCCATCCCTTCTTGCCGTTGTTTTTCCCCCTTTCCTCCTTGATCATCCCCGAACCATAGCAGCGCAGTCCAGCGCTCTGCAGGGCTCTGAGCTCCTTCTCCGCATGTTCCAGGGCCTGGGAGCGGAGCTCGGGGAAACTGTCCAGGGTGCGTGCTCCTTGCTTTAAACACTGCGTCAGCTGGGATCATCCATCCTGTGCCTGCCGCCTTCTACTGGGGTTTTCCCTTCGGCTCCACCGCCTGGGACGCTGCTTACCTGGATTAATGCAACGAGGCTTGGACACAATGGTAAAAATCAGCCCCTGACATTTTAATCTTTCATTCCGTCGTGATGCCAGCATGTGGCATAAATTGCTGCCTGGGTGATGATAGTATTCGGTAACTTCCTCGCGATGGTTCTTGTTCTGGAATGGTTTCAGACGGGCTATGTTTAAAATCGTCCTGCATCTGAGAATATCAATTTGTTAAAAATGAGGTTTTGATTTGGCATTTAGTTCTGAAGTTCAATCTTTTTTCAATTAATTGAGCGGAAGCGTGATATTCTGGACACCTTTTTACTTCATTTCACAATTATTTCTGGAACTGTTGCTCAACTTGAAGTTTCCGTAAAGCGTGTTACATTGCAGCATGTGATCTTTCACTTTCTGAATGATTAAGCACAAATATTTCATCTTGGCAAGTATCTGTAATGGTTTAGGAAAACTAATTGAGTTAGTCTAGCCAAGGAAGGTCAAGTAAATGAATTATTTCTGGTTTGTGTGTCTGCAATACAAGTCTGACTTTCTAAGAGCCTCCCCTTTCTCTTTTCTTTTTAAAAAAATCATACATTTAAGAGTATGGGTGAAACTCGATCTTGCTTTTAGAGTGTTGAGGAGTCCGTAAGCTCGTTTAAAATGAATGTTAAAATGGAACTGCATCTCTGGTAAAGGAAGCTTAGTTTTATAGGGGTAATTATGATTTGGCACTGAAATTGTTTCATCAAAAATGGAGTGTAAGAGTTCTTGTAGGTAGCTTTTGGGGAAGGGGAAAATCGCATAGAGCCTTAAAAATGGAACAAAAAAGCTTTAGCTTCTTTTGCAGCCTTAAGAGTTTGTGTGATATATGTCTTGCTTGTTCCAGAAACATTAGGGTCCAGCTGGATGAGATACTTTCCTCAAGTTTATGAGAAGCCTTTGCTCCTTTGGAAAAGAACAGACTTAACCCAGTCGCCTCTTCTAAATAGTGAATTTACTAGAAACTAGCACAAAAGATAAGGTCTGATCTGCAAGCAGTAGGCCAAAAGGCACTGTGACAATATTTTAAAATAAAGGCTTACTTAGAAATATTCTCCATGGTGGGGGCTTAGAAGTGGATGATTTTTAAGGTCTCTTCCAATCCAAACCATTCTGTGATTAAGCATGCTCATATGCTTGAGCTTTCATACTTTTTGTAGCAGTACAATTGCAGGTCTATATTTCTGGTGAACAGTTTGTTCTGTATGCGTTGCTTAACGGAGTTTGTGTGTGCGTTAAAGGCAATATTAGCAATTTTGTCGTTCAGTAGCCAGAGTTAATTATTAGTTAGTAAAAGCATAAATATTGACATAGCCTGGCATGTACTGTAGGGCTCAGGTGAGCGTAGCTGATTCAGGTCAAGCATTAGGAGCAACGTAAATAACCTGGTTCTATTTAGGAGATGTGCCTTAAAGGGAAAAGAGAAGGTAGAGCCCAGAGCCTAGCTGGTGCTCGGAAGAGAGTGAGGGTGTCTCAGGAGCATATCCAACTCATACTGACGTTCTACATCACTCTTGCAAAGGAGTTGGGTGCACCGCTGTTCAGAAGCCAGTCTGGCAGGATTTTGTGTTGAAGGGTTTGTTCATTTCTAGGTAAATTCCTGCTGTGCTGTGTGATAGGGAAAACTGTGTTATGACTCTTCTACAGAGAAAGGCAATATCCAAACCAAATAATGATAATGGGATTTGTAATCTTGAGGTTTTAAAAGTGGAAAAAGAAATTTGCAGTGTCACTTAAATATTCGACAACCCTTTTTGATTTCTATCATGCTTCCTAGGAACTGAATTGTAATTAGTTTTGCAAGTCATAGTAGATTGAAATGCTTTTTATAACAGTGGCTGTAGAAACAGTTGCACTCTTGATGAAACTCCAGCAGGTTGTGGAAAGGGACTAGTGAAATAGCTACTTAGTCAAAACCTTTCTCAATCTTAAATACTTCTTGAAATGAAGACTTGTAGGAAGTCTTCTTCCCATTTATTGCCTTTTACTCAACTTTGACCTTAGTTTTTATGTATGTTGTGGGCCAAAATATCGAAGGCTAAAATGTTGCACAATTTATGGGATTAAAAAAAGAAAAGTCAGTACAACCTCATAACCTTGCTCAACCATCTTGTTTGATGTGTTGGTGAGTTCCAGGCATCTTGCTGCTTGGCAGAGGGTTCCAGTAGCTCAGGTCTCAATACTTCTATACCTGTGGATTTGTTTTGTTGCTTCCTGGAAAGAACTGTAATGTTTCTTAAAAGGAGGGATAAAGGCCAAAAATATTAGATATGCCAGAATAATTTCTATTTAAATGCCTTAACAAAACATGATGCAATTTATGTTGATTGTTTTATTTCCAGTATGATTCTCATATTTTTAAAAATACTTAAATCAGGGTTCTGACATTTCAAATTTTTTTTGTGCTGGCACTCAAAAAAAATCCCCCCCAAGAACTCCACCTCCCCCCCTTCTTGCCTTTTAAGAACATTTAGGTTGAACTTGCATAGAAGGCAAGTGTGGAGTTGTGGTTTAGAGGGCTAAGTGCTGTAGCCATGCTGCGTGATCCTAGGCAAGAGCACAGAAAAGCCCCTGCAATCTGTTCCCTTGGATATCAATTCTGTGTGTAAATAAAATTTGCTACTGCAAGCACGAGTAAGAATAGAAATTTTATGCCATTCTGAAAGCAGCAAATCCTCTACAAGCTCAAGCCAGTTGTGCCTTGCTTTAATTGAAGCTAGCTAACAGGTAGGAGATAAATACATACAAACAGTGAATGCATCACTCCCTTTGAACGATTTAAAATCACCTGTTTCTGACAGTGGTACTGACCAAATAATTACTCAAAGTGAATGAGGTTCTGTGCTGTATTGTATAATAAACTTGGTTATTTTCTACTGTGCTTCAGCTCAGGCACTGTCTCTACCCAGTCTGGAAGCTTGTTCTATACCTGATCTGAAAATACTCTGCTTATGTGCATATGATTATAAAGTGCCCACACAGGCCATAGAGTCAGAATCGCATCGTGTAGTGGAGGCTGGGTGAGGCAGGGATGCTGAGAGGTGTGGTCTGTAGCAGTCATTTTAGTAGCAGTCTGTGATGCAGAAATAGTCATTGGTAGTTCCCCAAAGAGCTCAGAAAGTGTAGCAAGAGGAAATGGTGGAGAAGTGGAAATGAAAAACTTGGGAAAGTGTTGTTCTCTTAAATGGCATATTTTTACCTTTTCAATCGTGGATTAGATACTGAGCTACTGTAGGAGTAGAAATAGAGCAAAATTGAAGTAAGCAATAAGAGGAACTGGAGGTAAAAGAAGGAACAATGATGTAAGCATACGTGGCAAAGAGTAAGGCTGAATGTTAGAAGTTAGCCAGCCAGTTATATGCTTGCTATTTAAAAGTGGACAAGCAATAAGTGTTGTCTAGGTTGTATGCATGTATATACAAATGAAAAAGTCCCAAGAGAAAACCACCATTTTTTGTACGTGTTGTGAAAACAAAGTGGAGGGGATTGCAGGATAGACTCTTGAGTTTGGTTTGTGCCTTGAGCTTCAGAAGAAATTTGTGAGCTAAAGGAATTGCTCTTAGTTGTACAACTGAAAACAGGATCTGGTCCAGCTATGGCAGCTTCTGTACGTCAGCAAGTTTGTCTGCATGATGCTTTGACTATAAAAATGTGACAAAAGAGACAATGCTGTTCAGATCCTGCAAGTGCAAAAGTAATCTGTGTGTATGCTGGATGGTGAGAATTTGTTCTGTAGTGTTCCAGGAGCAAAACCTTCTGTGGTTGTTACTTTCCTCATAATACTTGGCAGATGAGGTGACTCTTGCTGACTTGGTATGCTCCATCGTTTAAGGGTGCAGTTATTGGCCCAAAAGATAGGGAAGAGTTTTTAAGATGTGCCTGTTCTATGTTAAAGAGGTATTTTCAGCTAGCTTTTGAATCCTGAAGCAGTAGTTACATTAGCATATCATTGTACTGCAGCTAATTTACTGTCATTGTTGGGGGGGGGTGGGGGGAACACTACCCTGAAGTTGTTTTGTAGTGCTTTGTCAGCTAGCACAGACAGAAAAGTGTCATGGCAATGCATGTGAGTTGATAGATGTATTTGTAGCTGGACTGCTACATTGTATTCACTAGGTAGCTGATGACCATTTTGCTAACTGGATGTAGAGATGTACTAGATCAGGGAGGTATTAGTCAGTGTTATCTCCCCATTAAACCTTTCCAGTGTGGTGTAGATCATTTGCAGATGGCAGTTACAGCCTGGCAGTTGCAAGCTTTGCACGTCATTCACTCACTGCCTGTAATTCACAGCACAGCTGAGTCCAATTTTCTTACCTTACAGGACATTTTTGCTGTCCAGAGGGAAAAACAGTGTCAAATGTTCCAAGTCACAATTAAGGTGTATTTCAAAATGTAGCAAAAACCATAGAAACAATTCCCAATCACCTTTTCCCCCACTACACTATGAATTAAAAATTTTTATTTGGATAGAGAATGGCTTCAAAACAAAACTGAAATTGGCATGCATGTCCAAACGTGGCTGAGTGACAGCTGCGTCTGTCACTCTTGGTTGATGCATTTTGAAATTTTCAGTGACAGGCTTGGGATTTGAAGCTCAATATTGGAAGATCTGCTGGTCTTGTTTGCCTTTATCTACTGTGCCAAGGAAAACGGAATATTCTATTTGGGAGAGTTCTCCCTTTAAAAAATTGTTGTATGATAAGTAGTTGTACAAAAAACATGGACTAGCTGCCCTCCTGAACTGTGTTTTGGATGAGGTAATATTTACATTTTATAGTGCTTACTTTGGCTTCCATCTCCTTCATTTGCTATAAATTGTTATCTGCATCCCTCCCTACAAACACAGTGGTACTTTAGAAATTGTTTCTGTTCTGCAAGTGTAAGACTTGATGAGTGATGATGGGAAGTAGAGAATATATAAGAAATGCTTGATCTCTCCCTCAAGGTAAAGTCTCCTCCTTCTTGCCTTCTCTTTTCCAGTTATTCTGCTCCCTTCTCTAAGCTTTGATACTCTAATGGCTAGTTCTTGCTGACTGACTGCAGCAATCCCACTGAATCTAGATTAGTCTCTAAATTTAAGCCTAATTTTAATTTCTTTCTAGGCATTGTTGAAAAAAATCTGCTTGTCCTTCAGTTCTTGGCCTACGTTCTTTTTTTCTGCTCCTAAACTCATGGTCTTGTGTTCTGTCCCTGCCTTCTTATACAGCACTTTCCTGTTTCCCGGGCACCTGCTAGAGATCTTTTGTTGCCAGGTTTTCTGAGCTCTCTGGATGATCTCTTCAGCTGTTTGGATCAAGGAATCTTAACCATGAGTTGCTACAGATGACTGCAGATGGGCCTGCAAAACACTTCTTAGCAATTCTGGTCTAGTGAAGTAGGGGCTGAACAATGTTGGGGCTTCTTGTGTTTTGGTTTGGGTTTTTTATATGCCAGTATGTTTCTTAGCACCAGTACTGCTATTGGTGTAGCACCAAAGGGAGCTTAGTGACTTCTTGTTAATTACTGTGTTGCTTAACGTTATTGAGTACAAAGAATACGGTCTAAAAAGACATAGGGTCTAAAAAGTAGCACAGTTGATCCTTCTAACTCTGTTAGTAACTTCCTCTGTTGCTGTCACGTGTTTAACTGTAGCCCTTGAAAATGTGGGGAAAAAAGTAAGTAGAGATAATATCCTACTAAATACAAAAATGCTATGAAAAATCTGAGTAGAATCACAGAATTACTTGGTTGGAAAAGACCTTTGAGATCATTGAGTCCAACCATGCCTGTCTACTACTAAACCATATCCCGGAGCAACTCACCCTTTAAACATCTCCAGGGAAAGGGACTCCACCACCTCTCTGGGCAGCCTCTGACAGTGCCTGATAATGCTTTCGGTGAAGAAATTTTTCCTGATGTCTTATCTGAACCTGCCCTGGCACAACTTGGGGTCATTTCCTCTCATCCTGTCTCCCATCACTTGGGAGAAAAAACCAACCCCTACCTCTACAACCTTCTTTCAGGCAGTTGTAGACAGGACTCTCCTCAGTCTCCTTTTCTGCAGGCTAAACAACCACAGATCCCTCAGGTGCTCCCCATAACCCTTGTTCTCCAGCCCCTCCCCCAGCTTTATTCTCCATCTCTGGCTGAGCTCCAGCCCCTCAATGTCCTTCTGGTAGTGAAGGGCACAAAACTGAACACAGGACAAGGTGTGGCCGCAACACTTCCCTGTTCCTGCTGGCCACACTGTTTCTGATACAGGCCAGAATGCTGTTGGCCTGCTTGACCACCTGAGTCAAGCTGACTTGTTTTCAGCCAGCTGTCAAACAACACACCCAGGCCCTTCTCTGCCACGCAAAGGGACATTTTCCACTGGCTTGTGTTTCTCAAGGCCTCATCCAACCTGGCCTTGAATGCCTCCAGGGAAGCAGCGGCCATGATTTCTCCTGGCAACCTGTGCTGGTGCCTCATCACTCTCGCAGGAAAACATTTCTTCCTAATGTCTCATTTAAACATCTCCTCTTTCAACTTAAAAGTATTCCATCTCATTCTGTCCCTGCACTCTCAGATAAAGAACCTCCCTGCTGCAGTCCCCTTTAAGTGCTATAAGGCTGCTATAAGGTCTCCCTGTAGATCTTTTAGTGGATCATTTAATTGATAGATGGAGGACAACAAACTACGTGTAAGTATGCTTTACAGACTTCAAGTACACTGGCAGTGGTTCTCACTCAGTACCTTGTGATGCTTAAAAGTTTTTTTGTTTTTTTCCTTCCCTTTAACTCTCCTCATTGGCTTTCCAGATTGTTGACTAGGAAAGCTATTTTCTGAAGTCTCTATGGGGAAATTATTCATGTGTTAATGCTGCTTATTTCTTAGACATCTTTCAGCTGTATTTGAGGTCTGCAGGTGATCTCAAGAATTATAATTTCTGACAATCCTGCAACTTTTGTATTACAGATCAGATCATTAGACAGAAATGTGTCCTACCACTGTGTATGCTCTCTTACTTCGGTACAATAACATTTAAAGTTAGTTGCTGGAGAGTAGCTACCTGTGACTGATACTGGTCTACAGCGCTGTGTGGACTGGAAAGACTTGGAGCAGGGCTAGCTTTGCTCTCTAGGCTGTCACCTCTCCATTGATGCTACAGGAGTAATGAACAAACAGTGCTGATTGCTTCTGCCTAATCTGAAATAAGATCTTTTGTACCTCAGAGTTACGAACAGGCCCTTGAACTGTATTTCCAAGAATATAATTCTTACAGTCTTATAACGTGGACTCTTTTTTCCCCAAATTTTTTCCACTGCAGGAATAGAAGCAAAACTTCCATGGTTTGCATAAACCCTCCTGAGATGCGTTTCTTCCCAGCCTTGCTTATGTTACACTTTGTTTTCTGAGGTCTCACAGTAATCGCCTAAGACTGTTCTCCAAGTCTTGTCAAATAGAAGCCTCGTTTAGACAAAGTTTATTTTTGGCTACATCCTTGCTGATGCTAATGAGCCGTTCTGGGAGACTGAAGTCTGCAAGCTCTCCAGTGAGGTGCTCTATTCTATTCTGTGGTGGAAAGCTTTGCTTCAAAATGCTAAATTGCATCACAGGCTGCCTAGATAAAACACAAGCTGTATGTGGTCATATTGGTATTTACAACCCACTTATGTTGCACCTGAAGAACAGTGAATCTTGACACTAAATGACAAGGAGATTTTAACTAACTGCAAGAACTGGGAATTGGGTGGATGGAAGAGTGCATACATATTTCTTTTTGTGTAGGGAGAAGGACCTGCTTTAATATCAGAATCTTGCAATGAGGAACAATGTTTTAAAGTAGACTTTGAAAAGTTGTTGAGCTAAAAGAGCACTTTCACAGCTGGCTAACACCTGTGAAGAGACATGGAAGGTATTTATTATCAGAGAATAGTGGAAGAGATTAAGTAATTTGAAGAGGCCAGCTCAAACATTCTTTGATTTTTGGTTTTTGGGGTTTTTTTGGTTTTTTTTTTTTTTCAAAGCATTAACTGTATTGTGTTATTTGCATTCTTAAAATATTAGTGCAGCATAAAACTTAAGGTTTTGTTTCTTCAGTTTTAAATCTGATATCACAACTTTTTTTTAAAAAAATAAAAAGTCGTAGCAAGGGAGCCCTGTGACAATTCACAATGCTCATTTAATGTGACTGATGCAGTGGAGTGTGCAGTAAGTAAGTTTCAACAAGTAAGTACATTGTTTAATTATTTTTTCTTTTCTTTATTATTTCTATAGGGAATGAAACTTTAACAAGAGATCTGTGTTAAAGGCTCGTTAACAGCAAGAGAGGCAAAGTGTAGAAGCAATGCCCTGATGAAAAGGTAGGGAACACGTCATGAAAGTTTTCAAAAGGCTTGTGTTCTGACTAAAGGGAATTCCTGTGATATTTGAGGTGCTTCTGCTTTGTTCCCAGGATTGTTTGCTTGCTATGAAGAAAATACTGTGGAGGGAAAAAGGCTTGTTTGTCACTTTTGTCAGGCAAGTTTGGAGGCACAGGAATGGGGTAAAGGTTTTTCTCTGGGTAGCTGCAGTTATTCATATCTTCTCTAGACTGTGGAGCTCTCATGTGATCTGTGCAGTGTTATGGCTGAGAAGAGGTTCTGAGTAGCCATGGCAGGACTGACTGATCCCGTTAACTTCATTTTGCTCTTGCATGACTTGCCTCTACAATCCCATGGGTTGGGAACACATTTCAGCGGGGTTATGCGACGATGCACACAAGACTGAAATGCTGGGGACTGTTCGAATTTACTGGCAGTTTTTAAAAATCAGCCAGCGATTTGTCTGTCTGCTCTTCATGTGCCATCAGAGGAAGGAACTTCTTGGAGTGGGATTATGTGATGAATTCTTTAAAAGTAAAAAATCCACCTTTTCATTAAATCTTTGAACTGTTTTAAGAAAGGTGTGTTACAGAACCCTGCACTGGTGCACAGTCTACACTAGGAGACACTTGTTCATTCTCTATAAACAGAACATCTCTTTGGAGTTGGGCTGACTAAGTAGAATACCACCTGCTTTAGACAGATAGTGAACCTAATAAGGTACTAAATAAGCCATTTAATATTCCTAAAGTAAAATGCAGGAAGGAATGGGAATGAAGACAAGGAATATCAAAAGATTACAACTGAGTTGTATTTGTGTCTGCCAGAGTTCAGTAGTGATGCTGTTCTAATGGAGTCAGATAGTCCTTTTCTTCTGACTGTCTTTCACAGGTCGTGTCTCTTGAACATGTGAAAAGCATACAAGTAAACCCTTTTTGCTCTCTGGGAAAGCTGGCTCCTGGAAAGAAGATAGCACTGCTACAGCAGTTCTGGTCTGCAGCCCAGAGGTACCTGGGTTTACAAGTAACTTACAAGTTACCTCTGTGAAAGTCTGAGAGTAGGAGCAAGTTGTATGAATTATATCAGTATTTTATTCCTTGGAAACGGTGTGATGTGCCTATAGTAAACTCTGTACTTTACGAAACATCATGTGTTTTACTACTGCACGGATGGAGTATGTGGCACATCCTCATTAGTTCTGGTCAGTTGGTGAGGAAACAGCTAATATGTACTTCCTTCATATAGTATTTGAACGTAAAAATGTGATCTCTTCAAAAAGCTTTTTAGTAGTTTTATCTGAATGTGTGAGCTGGTATAAAATCATGCCTTTCAGTTTTTGTTTGCTTTCTAGCTGAGAGTTGCAGGTAGTTCATAGCAAATAGAGAAAACTTAGTTGGTATCTGATTGTTTCCCCTGTTCCCGTATTTTTAGAAATTTACCAAGGTCCTTTTTTCTTCCATATATACGTAGTCATTATCTGCAAAGTCTCTGTGTATTCAATACATTCCTAAAGTCAGTTTGTTATTTGCAAGGACATTTTGTTTCTTATTGATGTTCATGGAGTTTAATTTATAATGGTGGTAATTAGATGCAGTCCATTCAAAATTATTGTCACAACATGGCTCAAAGACTATGTATTGCACTTGTTTCCAGGGTATTTTCTAGAGATTGTTTATGATCCCATGGCATTTACTTCAAAGCACAGCCTTTTGTCCCTAGGTGGCTGAAGTACAGAGCAGTGCTGGTACCTACTTCTCAGGGTTTCAGCTGGGACTTGCTGCTCTGTGCAATGTGACTTCACTTCTGTTGTGCGTTTTTTTTCTGGAAATTGACTTATAGTGCTTTGTGATGTACATAATTATAATAGTGTTAATGGTAAGAGTTTCCACTGAAATTTTTCAGATTCATCAGTTTATGGGTAATTACCTTTCACAGAATGATTATTTGACACTGAATTACTTGACACTCACATTATATACCTTCTTTCTGGGACTTTTTAACATAAAGTTTGCATAAATGTGCTCTCGGGGTAAACAGATGTTGAAAATTTGAGTATCACAGTTGTTCTAGTAGAGTCCAAGTCAGCCTGAATGAAATACAACTGAATTGTTTGATATCTTCTGTATTTTATCCCATTTTCAGTTGCAAACCTTTGTATCAGAAGGTAAAGATCTAAAGGGATGATGCATAATCAGCTAAACCTTTTTTTCTCCCTTCTCTAAAAGCTGCATTAGTTTATGAAAGTCTTGCTGATTTGTGTATTACTTGCTCTAACCTTAGGAAGCAAATTTGTGCAATAGCAGGTGTTTGTATGTAGGGGGTTCTAATTTTAACTGCCTCTAAATGTGCAGAACTTGTCCCAGTTTTCTTGAAACTACTTATGTGAATAAATGAGTCTTTGAATTTAAGACTTTACGTATAACCATAATATGAAATAATTAGTAGTGAGGCTTTAATTGTGAAGTAGGTGCTGAAGTTAATTTACCACATTGGTAGCAAACACTGCAAACTATATTAGAAGGGCTTAATTTGTAAAGAATTTTAATCGGTATCTTCCAGGAAGACAGAATGTAACTTCCCAATTCAGTGTGGCTAGAACAGCAGGATTGTATTCCTTCTCCTTATGAAAAAATTGATGTGGTCATGAGTGGGTTTTTTGACAGTAGTTTGTAGTCCATTGAAGTTGACTTTGTTTATATGTTTTGTGTAAAACTTGGTATATTGTTGGCTATGGATGGGTTGCCTATTAAGGATTTGAGCCCCAAAACACTATAAAATGGTATCAACTTTTAGCCTGCAAAAATATCCCAAGAAGATCTGATCTTGATATCTGATTGTTCTGATTTCAGCTGGGGTAGAGTTAATTTTCCTAGCAGCTGGTTCCTAGCACAGTGTTTTGGATTTAGTACGACAATAATGTGGATAATGCAGTGATGTTTTAGTTGTTGCTAAGTAGTGTTTACTAAGTCAAGGACTCTTCAGTTTCCCATGTTCTGCAAGTGAGGAGCTGCACAAGAAGATGGGAGGGAGCACAACCAGGAGACCTGACCCAAACTAGCAAAGGGATATTCTATACTATATGACATCACGCTCAGTATATACACTGGGGGTGGCGGTGTGCCTAGAATGTTGTGATTGCTGCTTCGGAATGGGCTGGGCATTGGTCAGCAGCTGGTGATGTGAGAAATTGCTTTGTGCATCGCTCATTTTGTATATTCCGTTATTACAATTATTATTAATGTATTCCTTTGCATTATCCCTTTGTCTTTATCCCAACCCACAAGCTTTACTTTTTTGCCAGTTCCCCTCTCCATCTGACAGTGGGGAGGAAGAGAGGAATGAGCAAGTGGCTGCGTGGTGTTTAGTTGCTGGCTGGGGGTAAACCACAAGACATGTGAAATCCCATAGGGTGAGATGGCTGCAAATATTACAGTTGTATCTGTAGAATAATCAAGACAGGCTTTGCATATATGTTTAATATTCAGGAAGCAAATAAACCGCAGGTTGTTCCTTAGAAGATCCTTTGTCATCGTGAACATCGTGCAGTAATAGGCTGTTTTCAAAATAAATGAGAACTACGTTTTGGCTCTGCTGTGAGCTTGGAGTAGTGAATTGTTTGCAAAGCTTTGCACAGTATTTTGCTGTTACTGTTCTTGTTGGCTCAACCGCTCTGGTGTGTAAGTTAAGCAAAAGAGGCTACTTGAGTTTTCCATTCCAAGATTTAACTATTAGCTCTCATGATTATGGGTCAGAATTCCAAATTGGAAAGTTAGTGATTAGAAATGAAAAATATTCCATGATCTGATGATTAATCTCTTCTATATTCTTCTACTGTGCTCTCACTTACATTATTGCAAGTTTTCTGTTTTTAAAAATAAACGCTATTTTATTGTTTCTGGTATCTTATTTCATTTAAAAATACTGATATCTATTTTTTCTTACCAGCTATAACATCTTGTAATGGAAGATGGAAGATAAGGGGGCTCGTGTTGCTGACTACTTTGTTGTCGCGGGATTAAC
This sequence comes from Coccyzus lansbergi, assembly GCA_033558105.1. NCBI lineage: Eukaryota > Metazoa > Chordata > Aves > Cuculiformes > Coccyzidae > Coccyzus > Coccyzus lansbergi. The sequence goes on along the minus strand of JAUMJK010000421.1, from coordinate 507,284 downwards.
AGATATTTCAAAACCACTGGAAGAAGAAATCCATTTCAACGATGCTTGCCATAAAATTGCTAAACCAAAAGAACCTGTTACAGATGTAACAGTAATTAATAAATCTTTGGGGGAGGAAGTTCCTCAGGGGTATAAATGCATAGATGTTACTCCCTCAGGACTGTCTGCAGATCTCAATAACTGTAGCCTTGTAGGACCGCAGATATACCTTTGCTATCGCCGAGGAAGGGATAAGCCTCCACTTACTGATCTGGGGTGAGTGTTTTTTCTTTTCCAGTAGGTGGTTTTATCAGTTTCATATGACTGATGAGGAAATAAAGGTGATTTATTGGAATATCATACTTTTTAAATGTAAGGCAAAACTGTAAACATTTGTGAACTTGAGCATGCTGTAACCCAGTGTGGTAGGCAAATTGTGCGATGGCTGGATTTTACGGACAGCTGTAACCCTTTGCATTTTAGAGTTTTCAGAAGCATTTAGAATTTTCAATGTGTATATTTTGCTTGAGATAAGATGCTTAACCTATTTAATACAGATTGAAAAGAAGGGGGTTGTATGATGTTATTTGGATCAGCCAATGGATATTTTATAGAATTGAAAGTAACACACTTCTGCAGCAAATAAAACACTTAAAAGCAATTATGCATGAGGAGAACTAGTATAGTTTAATCACAAAGCTTTTCTATTACAATGCAGTTTGATACAATGTGACCTGAACTTGGCAGTAAAAATGTTTTGATCAGAGATGACACAAGAGCTGTTGTTAAACCAGTGCTATTCAGTTATAAACCTTATTATAGAATTAGTATTCAAAGTGTTAAAAATGTCATCTGGCTTGTATCGGAAACGGTGTGACCAGCAGGTCCAGAGAGGTTATTCTCCCTCTCTACTCTGCACTGGTGAGACCACTTCTTGAATCCTGTGTTCAGTTCTGGGCCCCTCAGCACAAGAAGGATGTTGAGGATCTGGACCGTGTCCAGAGAAGAGCAGTGAAGCTGGTGAAGGGGCTGGAGAGCAGGCCTTATGTGGAGCAGCTGAGAGAGCTGAGGTTGTTTAGCCTGGAGAAGAGAAAAGGAGTCTGAGAGGAGACCTCATTGCTCTCTACAACTACCTGAAAGGAGGTTGTAGAGAGGAGGGAGCTGGCCTCTTCTCCCAAGTGACAGGGGACAGGACAAGAGGGAATGACCTCAAGCTCCACCAGGGGAGATTTAGGCTGGAGATTAGGAGGAAGTTTTTCACACAAAGGGTCATTGGGCATTGGAACAGGCTACCCAGGGAGGTGGTTGATTCACCTTCCCTGGAGGTGTTTAAGACACAGGTAGACGAGGTCCTGAGGTGTTTGATAGGAATGGTGGGACTTGATCATCCGATGGGTCTCTTCCAGCCTGGTGATTCTATGATTCTACTTTTGTTCATCTCATTCTAACTAGGGTTTTATATGATGGGAAAGAAAGAGTAAAGCAAGGCTGTGAAATAATTCAAACTACTCCGTATGGTCGGCCTGCCAATATTAGTGGCAGTGCCTCATCACAAAAAGTGTACATCACTTACCGAAGAGCATCTGAAAACATGACACAAAACACGCTGGCTGTTACAGATATATGTATAATTATACCAAGTAAAGGAGAAACTCCTCCACATACGTTCTGCAAGGTTGACAAGAATCTTAACAACAGTATGGTAAGTTTCATTATCTGGATTTTGAACACTTGCTGTTGAATGATGCAATATATGTGGAGTATTTGTTACAGCTCTCAGAGCACTTGGTGAAAAGTTTTGAAAAATAAATGAAATCTTGGAAGAGTTTGAGGATTAAGTATCTTGGAACGAGTCTTTTGGGAAGTCTTGGACAAAGCAGTCTTCTTAGTGCTGATCTAGAAATGCTGACTTCAGCAGCTTTGGATTAGTCCTGAGAAGCAGGACTAATTGCATCACCACATGTATAACTGGAGGTTTTACAGATGTGGCTGTTTCTGACACTGATTTTACTGTTGTGATGGGAATTCTGTGTCTAACAACTACCTTCTGTTTTGTTTTTACTCTCCCCTGTTACCTAGAGTGCTATTTTAAAAGTATCATTCTCCTCAGTTGTTTCACAAACTTTAGAGAAAAAGACAGTTGTGTGTGAGTGATGTTGGATGCTGTTGACTGTGAGCCTGTTTAAATTATTGGTACAGTCCTAGTCACTTGGAACTCCTGAAATATGCAAGCATCACAGCACTTTGTTTTGCAGAACGTAGTATTTAGAGGTCTCCTCATCGAAACACCAGCCCTATAGGGACATGGAATCATAGAATGGTTTGGGTTGGAGGGACCTCAAAGCCCATCCAATTCCAGCACCCCTTTCATGGGCAGGGATGCATCCCCCTGGACCAGGCCGTTCGAAGTCCTGTCCAGCCTGGCCTTGAACACCTCCAGATAGGAGCCATCCACAGGTTCACTGGGCAACCTGTGCCAGTGCCTCACCACTCTCATTATGAGGAATTTAAAATCTGATGTAAGTCTTTCCCCTGCCAATTTAGAGCCATTCCCCTTCCTCCTGTCACTCCATACTCTTGTAGATAGCCCCTCCCTAGCTTTCTCATAGCCCCTTTCAAGTATTGGAACGCTGCTATGAGGTCTTCCCAGAGCCTTCCCTTCTCTAGGCTGAACAACCTAAACTCTCCCAGCCTGTCCTCATAGCAGAGGTGCGCCAGCCCTCAGATCATCTTTGTGGCCTCCTCTGGATCCATTGCAACAGTTCCATGTCCTTCTTATGTTGGGGATTCTAGAGTTGGACACAGGATTCCAGTGGGGTCTCATGAGAGAGGCTCACTAAAAGTCAGCATGCTGATGAGCCTGCTGAGCACATGTGTGGGTAGTATCATGCAAATTGATAATGGGAATTGATCAAGACTTGTCTTTAAATAAATGCCTGTAGACATTAACATATTGATTTTTCAGTTCTACCAGTCCCTGTATTGACTGGGTTATGGGAGTGCTGTCTCATGGAAATTGCTGTTGCCTTTCTTCTATCCCTAAAAGCTTTGTGTGCCTTCAAAGGATGCTGGTCTCTTCCATTCTGTGGCTTTTTATGTTCTTTAGTCTCACATCCAGAAATTGAGAACTTCAGAAGTATTTAAAAACATCAGCAATGCCAGAAAGGAAATTGATGTTTAGAAGCTGCAAAAGCCATTTTGTTATTCTGTAGCATTTCATAGTATGAAATCACAGATGGAATAAGGAATTTGGCTTAGTGTAATTAAAATAAAGATACTGGAACAAAAGAAAATCGTTAAATATTAACCTAAAGTAGTACAAAAATGTGGTTAATAACAGAAACAGCCCACGCTCCTGTGTGTGATTTTTTGTCTATATACACATTGAAGCCGAAAGTTTAACAAAATTGAGAAATGTTTAAGTATTTATAGGGATGACAATTGTACTTGAAATTCAGTTGTTGTGTTAACAAATGTTTTAGAGAAGAATTTATAGATGAGATGGTTTGATCTATAAACCAGCTCAGGTTGAGGCTTGCTATGGGTTCATTAGGTCAGAGCAAGCAGTACTTTTCTTTCACTTATCTGTTTGTGGCTGTTGTCACACAGAGCAGTGAAGCAAGCCTACAGTTCTTACATGTTAGCGCACTATGGTTTTGTGTGTAGATTATGATTCTTTGTAAACAAGGAGGAGGAGGTTTTCCTCAACTCTTTTCTGATGCATCCTCTGTTATAATTCATTGTGTAATCCAATAATTTCTTTTGTTTTACAGTGGGGTTCAGCAGTATATTTATGTTATAAAAAATCAGTGGCAAAAACCAACGCCATATCATATAAAGCTGGTATGTAACTACTATTTAGCTTTTTTATCTTCAATTCGGGATGTACAGACTTACTTATAATGTATAATTATTTGACAAAGACACTGTCATGGCATTATCCATAAAGGAGTCTTTCACTGGAGAAAATTACTTTAAAATAATGCTGTAAAATAAGCCTTACAATTCTATATCATGACTATTTTGTTTTAAAATTTGCTTTTAATTGGAAACTTAGCCGTGTTTTGCTAGGTTTCTACAAACCTGTGTCTCCCACCCGTGTTTTTTTTGCTGATAACTGGCTGTTAAGGATTTGTGTGTATACACAGAAGAAAATGCCACAAAAAATTATTTGATTAATTTTTATGATCACTTTCTCTAAGAAACACTTTGAAGAATACTGCAGACTTCCACGCTGCCCCAAATATAAGTGGCATTGAGCTATTTGTGTAATTTTTGATTATGTGTCATCTTTATGTTGTTCTGTTTATAAGACAGAATTAGATTTGCTATAGCTCTGATGAAATGTGTTGGGTTTTCTTTTTTTATAAACTCTTGACTTTGCCAGTCATGAGAATGATTCAGACTTAAGCTTTAATTCATTTATATCCCTTTGAGATGCTGCTGTCTGTAAATGACAGTTGTTTAGGACTAAAGAAAAGGGGGTCAATAAGTTTTTAAATAAATAAGGATTTTAAAAGACCCCATGTCTTGTAGTAGCTTGCATGAAGTTTGGTTCTTGTGGGGGGGGGGGAACCCACTGCCCTTCTTAATTATCAGGTTTTATTGCTTATGAATATTTCACCGTATCTTAGAAAATAATGTGTACTGCTTGTGTTTTCTAGTGCAGAGAAATCCTAAATCCTTAATCATGAAGTATTCATTCTCAGTTGGGAGTCCCATGACTTTGCAATAGGAAAGGATAGCTTGCTTCAGCAAGACCTATATGTTAAGAGCCCCTGCTTTGGAGCTTCATGTTTTACAGATGTGTTTCAAATCAAGTCTAAACTTGTTAGTCTGATGGCAGTCAGCTGAATCCTCAGCAGAGATGGATCAGCATAATGAATTGGTCTGACTCTATTGATACCACAAAAAAAAATCCAGTATCAAACATCATTTTTTTCAGGAAACTTGTTGGCTAGAACCAATTGCTTTCATAATTGAAAACATTAGTCTTATTTCTCAGTTATTCAAGTGACCATTTTTTCAGCTGTATTTTAAATCTTCACTCATACTAGTGATGAATGTGAGCCATTATAATTGTTATAACACAACCTGCAAACAGAAAAAGATAAATACAAGTGGTTCCTAGAATAGTCAGTAGGTCTTCAGCATTGTAGTCAGGTGATTTCTCCCTAGGTCTCAGAAGCATGCTGTACCTGATTATTTACAACTTTCCTATACTCATCTTCTGAGGTTCATGTATGCTGATATATGATTTTTCTGGGCATGTATTTACAGAATGAGCTATTACAAATACGTTTGTGCTGTTCTATTCGTAACTGCCTCTTTACAAATTGCCCTCATAGGTTTAATATGCAGATATCCTGAAGAAGATTATGAGTCATTCCCATTACCAGAATCTGTGCCTCTTTTTTGTCTGCCTATGGGTGCAACAATTGAGTGTTGGCCGTCTAACAGTAAATATCCTCTCCCAGTTTTTTCTACATTTGTATTAACTGGAGCTTCTGCAGAAAAGGTACTTCAAAAGCTTAAAAAAAATTACTGTTAATAATTTAAAAGATTTGGTTGTTCATCTTTTCAGGATGGTGATGGTCACAATTCATAATTTCACAGACAAACTTGAATCCACTCGTTTGGGCTTAATTCAAAGACTGCTTTAAAGAGTGACTTGCATTTATTTCACTGCTAGACTGTTGATAATATAAACCTCTACTTCTTTTCTTTCCAAGCATGTTAGCCTTTGAAACTACAGAGCTATAAAAATTCTGACTGCGTATACATGCAAGTATATTTCTATTGCAAGCATAGAAATGACCTTGCATGCATAAACATGTTCTAAAAAGTAAATTAGATGTCAGAGGAATATGGCTTCGAGTTGCTTATAAAGGACTCCTAAAAGAGCTTTAAAGGCAATTGTAAGGGTAATTCTCCATGGTTGTACTGTATATAATCTTTTTTTTTTTTTTTTTTTTCATTTAAATCATTTCACAAATTATTTTTTCTCATATGACATTGCATGTTTTAAATAAAGAATAGACAGTCTGAATTTTCACAGCCAGAATAATATTCTGGAGCAAGTTGTTTCAAAAGATGATGCATGAATGTAACTTTTTAAACAGTAACATAAATTGATTTTCCTTGCATGTTTGGAGTGTGTTAAGTTGCTTTGAAGATTGAGGCAGATTTATTGACTTGAAATTAACTCTGCTGTTTGCAGGTATATGGTGCTGCTATCCAGTTTTATGAACTCTATCCTGAAGAGAATCTCACAGAGACTCAAAAGTCTCAGCTGGGATTAGCAGCTGCTCTTGAGAGCAAGTCAGATGCATGCAGAACAGTTCAAACAAACAAATGCATCTGTCTGCTCTCTCACTGGCCTTTCTTTGATGCTTTCAAGAAGTTTCTTACCTTTCTGTATCGCTACTCCATTTCTGGTCCACACGTTCTGCCCATTGAAAAGTAAGTGATTTAAAAAATTCGCAACAGTAACTTCCATTGATGAGAGCTCTTTTTTACTTGTAAGTTTCCTCTAATAGTATTTTCACTTTAGTAATCAAACATTAAATGTAATGGATATGCTAGATTAAGCACTTTTCGGCATTGATTACATGTATCTTTACGTTTCTGTAAAAACTTAGATTTTTATTTGTGGTTTAAGTCCTGCAAAGGTATTTCTGACAGCCTTTTTTCATTAGCTTTGCAATCTTTGCCTTGGTGATTAGAAGGAGAGAGGTTATAAATCCTTTCTTAATGTTGTGTATGTTAAGTTAAAATGAAATATGTAGGTTTTCCTTTTTTCAAATGCCCATTTGTTGTGAAATGAGAGATAATAATGAAAATTGATTATTTTTTTTCACTGATAATCCTCCTCTGTTTCTGATAAACTTAATTTTTTTTCTTATGTAAAGGATGTCACATTTTGAAATGCAGAAGTCTTTATACTCTGGAAGTGGTTGATATCTGTAATTGATGTGTAGTACTAGTTAATATTTCTAGGCTAACATAATTTTTTAGTACATCTGATTTGAAATGCGGTATTTGCCATTTTATTATGTATCAGTCTTTTCTGCTTAAACTTCTGCTTAAACTTAAACTTCAATATTAAGTTTGAGGAGACTGACTGTGAATTAAGCAGTTTTTGTGATTGTTTATCGACTTCTTTGTTCCACTTTGTCTACTATACTTGTTTTAAAATTCTGATAGGGAGTGAAAAGGTTCTTATTCTAAACTAAGAACTAGTTTTAGGTTTTGAGTTTTAGGATTGAATAAAATTAGAAGTAAATATAATAAATATTTTCTTAATTTTGATTTTACACATTCATTTGCTTATTTTGATATGTCTGACTTATAAGCTGACTGATCAGTTTACTGTGGATAATTTAAATATAGCTATACTGCATTGCATGAAGCTGTTATAGTATCTAGCCTAGTTTCTTTGGCTGTTTTAATGATGAAAGTCATCTGTGCCATACATATGTATTTGAATATTTTCAGTCACCCCTGCTTCTGCAAGCAGCGGGCTTTTCCCTTGATGTTTGCTGCATGTTCCACATTTCTGCCACCAATTCATACACTAGTAATAAAGACAAAACCCCACATCCTGTATCAGCGTGGTTCCTTTCCTGTTCTCATTGTCATGTGGCTCAGTTGAGGAGCGGAGAAGAGGAGTCACAAGACTGCTTCTGGTTAATACCAGTTATGGGATTATAGAACTGTAACAAAATTAAAGCTTAGCACAAATACAAAAAAATAAAAACACAGCATAAATGTTTTGGATGTGTGCGAAATATATGGTTTGGATTCATAGCTTTATAAAGCATGTCTTCTATATGAATCAGTGTTTCTTTGTGAGTTTATCTGAACTGCTTCAAAATTTGGTTGGTTGTTGCTTTGTAATAATGGTAAGAGTTGCAGAAATCACAGTAGAGGCTGTGCTGTAGCATGCAGTTGGTGATCGATTACGTGTTTCTCACTGAGTTTCTACTGATCGCATGTAGTTTCTTTTCATGTGAGGTGTGTAATACATGGATCTCCTACTATTTTAGAACTTCTGTTACAAATAATGAATTTATAAAAATAAGAACTTTGTCAAATTGTAAAAGCATTTTTCTGTGTTTCTAGTATATAAAGAATATTTGGCACTTTCTTCGTCAGAAATCTTACATAATATTTTGTATTTGGACATGAAGGAAAAAGGTGAATGTAATGACTTGCCTTGATACTCAGCTGAATGTTTTTGTCAAATAACCAGTGCTAGTGTCTGAGGAGACATGCTGTTTCAAGGCAGTCTTGTAAGCTTGATTGTGTATCGCTATAGTATTTTTCAAGCATCAGTATTTCTACTTTACAAACTTTTTTTTTTTTTAAAAAAAGGCTCCTTGTAGTTTTTCAGTCTCACAAACGAAGCTTGTAGTCTGCCATTGTGGTGGTCACTTGTAGTAAAATCGGTTTTCATGGTCAGAATATCCCTGTTGGGGGATTATTTTTTTGCTGCCTATCTTCTGAATAAATATGTGCCTTTTTTTATATAACAATTTTTCTTACTGGCCATGATTTTTGTCCTGAGGTAAAGCAGTTTAAACTTATTTCTACTGAATCAGTGTTTTTCTTTTCCTCTAGGCACATTTCCCATTTCATGCATAAAGTTCCTTTTCCGTCCCCTCAGAGGCCAAGAATTCTAGTTCAGGTAAGCATAGATTTCTTCATAATAGCTATAGTCTTAAGTGAAGTCAAAACAGCTGATGACCTAGTTAGTAAATAGAAAACAATTTTTATGTCCAGTTCTTTCTTTTTTTTAAAAATACTTATTTTTACAGATTTCTCACTGTTCTGTTTCCAGTTTAGTTAAGGACTTCAGTGAGATATTACAAGATACTACTTAGTGAACTTGGAACTTTTTTTTTTTAAAGTACATGGAAATTAAAGAAAAACTCTGCAAAGTTGATATCTGGTTTGACTTTCACAATAACTTTTGAAGTATTTTCTTCTTGCTACTGTATGAGGGCTGAGTGTGAAATAAATAAAATTAAAACCAGATGTGAAGCATGCTTCCATGATTACTCATTTTCCCAAAGGACTTCGTGCTGTCCTCTACATAATGGATTTCTTAGTGAAAACTGCAAGAGCAATGCACGTTCAGCAGAGGCATGCTTTTTCAAATGTGACTTACTCTGGCCTGGCTGCAAGACCTAGCATATTTTAGTGTGTGAGAGTGAAATATAATTGCTAGAGTTAGGTTACCCATTCTTTGAAATTTTCCCAATGTCACTTGATAGGAGAGAAGAAATCGCTATTTCAGAGACTTGTGAGTTATTATCAAATCTTCAGGGGTTTTTTTCCTTCTAAGAGGCAAAATGCCTAGAGACCTGAGGAAATTCTGTTGCTAAGAAAAGATGTATCTGTTCTGGTTTAATTATTCTACCAATCCTGTGATTTTGAACAATTTGTTACGATAATGGTGCTACTTTCTAGTACTACTTGTATAAAATAAAATACAGAGTACCCTGTGCAGTTTTCAACCTTAATGTAGTAGTCAATGTGTTAGGGAAGCCTGTGAGTAAATAGTCTTAGGTTATATCTTTATAGATAATGTATTGAATATTAAAGATTAGTACTTGTTTTCTAAAGCAGTTATATTTATTACTGTTACTGAAAAGGGGTTGGAGAACAGTTGTATTGAAGCTAGGGAGAGGGTTGCAATCACGTTCAATAAAATCTGTGTGCTAGGGAACGTTAAACACATTTACAGAGAACTATAAAGTGAGTTTAGGGAAAAACGTGTCATTTTTTCAGTCTGAATTTTGAGGAAACACTATTGAAGTATCCATGGGTGCACATCCCAGAACAAAGTCTTATGACCTAGATGTAAGCAATGTGAAATTATGCCTGTAAAATTAACACCTTATTTTCAAAATGCTGTATGTGTCAGGGTAGTACAACTGCAGTAGCTGCTAGTACAGATGAAGAACACACTGCTTTTAAAGTAGGCAGGGATAGCTGAGGCCTGTGAATAAGCACATCCTTCACCTGTGATTTTTAGTGCATTATCTAAGGTGTTTTCCCAAATATAATGTGGGAAATGCCTGTATTCTTGGACACAAGCTTTTAGGATTCCATTTCATTGAAGGAATAATTTCTCTCTGAAGCTTGTTAATGTAAAACAGGCTAGTCTTTTGCTAAATAATTAGCAGAGCAAATCCTTCTGAGTTGTGTTGCTGTAGAGTGTCTTGCAAGTGCCTAGATGCTTTCCAAATGTGAGACTCTGTATATTTTAGTAGCTGCATGTGTGGCAGTCTGGATGTATAACCCATTCTTGGCTTCTCCTTAGCATTTGTTACAAGTGAGAGAGAACATGGCTTGTCTGACTTATGAATTTCAAGGAAATTATAGCTATTAGTAAAACATCAAGAATGTGACAGATCACATTTTATGACTGTCATTGTTGATAGGTTGTTTCTGATTTGAAATCTCCTGGATTCCGTTCTGTGTCCTACATTCCCTTGTTAATGCAGATGCTTCTGTTCTAATGATGCATTCACAACCTGCAAACCCCGAGAGCATATGGAGTAACGTAGTTATATGTTTCTCCCTCTGAAGAATGTGGGCAGTAGGTGCCCCTTCTGCCAAAGGGAGGTGTGGTGTGCTCTTTGAATAGATGCTTGATTGTGTTTATCTGCTTTTTCTGATACACAAAAGTCATAGGATATTCAGCTGATGTGTCCTTTCTGAGGGTGGTTTATGAAGGTTACCTCAGGCTAAAAAAATACAGTCTTTGAATTCTTTCACTACACAAGTTTATGGTGGTAGGTGTCACAAGGTGACTGACTTGAAGACAAATGTAGCGTGTAGAGCGGTGCGACCATCCTCATTTGTCATTTAAGCTAAATGTAGCATTAGCCTTCAAAAGCTCTGTTATGTGTAATATGCAGTAAATAGGCAGTATTGCATAGATGCTTGTTAACATCAAACGTTTTGTGTGTCTGTCCAGGCACAGTATTAGGTGACTTAGGGCTTCAACATTTGTATTTCTAATTCATCTTGTCTTTCTTGTCTGACTGTCTGCAGTGGGTCTAAGGTGAAGCATACTCAAAAAATGAAATGTCAATAAAAGTCATCTGAACTTGCAGCTTAGTTGTCCAAGATACTGTGACTTCAGTGAGTTGCTGCTTGTCTTTGTATGTATGCTTCTGTACAACAGATAGCAAAGACAAGACCACTTAGCAGGGGCAATTAAGCTAACTGGTATCTTGTTACCTTGAATTTACCAAAGCTTAAAACATCAGCTGAGCTTTGATAAATTGTATTCTTGTACTCATTTAAACCTACCTGTTAATGCTGAGCATATGAATGATTTCTCCTGAAGTCACAAAATGTGAATTGATAGCTTATTTGTATTGGATCTTCAGCTATTGCAAATTTTGAACATTCTATTAAAGCTGAACTCTGTTTCTACCAGTTAAGACCTTAATTCTCATGTCTTTTGAAGATAATATTACTTTACATTGCAATCTGCCATCTCTCCCTTTCATGACTGTTATCCATCTCCTTCCTCCTAAATCCAAAAAGAATCACTAATCACCCCCTTCCCACCTCTGAAAGCTGTGAACTATGAGTCCTCCCCTAAAATATAGAAGACTTAACTTTTCAGCAGTTTTTATATATATATATATATATATATATATATATATATAATTTTTTAGTATTAGCTACTTTAAATTCCTCTTTGTGAGTATACAATATATTCAGTTCTGACCAAGAAAGGAAGATTGTGATTTGGGTGGTTTCTACTTTTACTAATTGATACTCAAAGCATAGCATTGCACACCACTTCTTGTGGTGCTATACAGCTGAGATACGTGAAGTTCAACCTCGTTTAAATTTAGTAGTTAGATGTTCTTTGCTATAATTGTATAATTTAAAAAAAATACTTCCAAAGTTCAGATTAAAAAACATGTTTACTAAAATGGTTTTTTTCAGCTATCTCCACATGATAACCTGATTCTTAGCCAACCTGTGTCATCACCCCTTCCACTGAGGCAAGTAGCAGTATCTTCTGTTTAATTGTGAAATGTCTTCTGATTTATGTTGTGGAAAAGATTCAGTATTTTGAGTTGTAATTGTGCTAGTTAACTTACCTTGTCTGCTGCCTTTTGTAGATGGTGTACCTGAAGCTTGTTTGTGAATAGAACTGTACACGTGTACATTCTTGATGAACCGTATCTGTGCTTTTTCAAATACTCTTAGTGATCCTTGAGGCAGAATACAGATTGTTAGATCCTCCTAGGAGATGGTACCTGGGCTTCCAAGGCAGAGCAGCTTTTGGTATTGCAAGGTAGTTGAGGGAATTCTGTGGCTGCCTTAACTTTCATGTCTCAGAACAGGAGAATGATTAAATAAATGTGTTTTGTCTCCTTGTAAATTCAAAATTTCAAAAAGAAAAATCACCATGCTTGTGTCCTGAAAATAGTATGGATTGATTGAAAAGTCTCGAGGAATCATGGATGCTATTGTAAAATAATCATTTTCCACTGAACAATGAAGTGTACCAAACAGTCCGTCCCACCCTCTTCTTTAAAAGAAAGATTTTTCAGGCCTACATTTATAAAATGCTACTTTAATGCCTTATTTTCTATTTCATTATTGAACATTTTCTTTTACAGTCACTTGTGACTTACTGGTATGTTTATATTCTCTAACAGTGGGGGCAAGTTTTCTACACTACTTCAGAATTTAGGACCTGAAAATGCAATAACTCTACTTGTGTTTGCTGTGACGGAACATAAAATTCTCATCCATTCATTGCGACCTTCTGTCCTTACCAGTGTGACAGAGGCATTAGTCTCTGTAAGTAATGTTTTTTTAATAATACACCTGTATGTGGGGAAAAAAAGAATTTTTTTTTTTAGAAAAAATCTGAAATTAGTGGTAGTGTTATTAGCTTTAACGATTACTTAAAACCAAAAATGAAAATAAAGATCAGTAGAGAGACAAAATAACATTGCAAATATTATCCCACAAAGACAAAAGTGAAACTGTTGTTGATTCTTTGGATATGAATATTGCAAATAAGCATGTTGGTTGTCATCACAATGCACTAAATAAGAGTTCTTCATATTCCCAAATAGCACTGTATTCTCATGCTGAATTGTAAATGCATTTTTCCTACCTCTTCTCTAAGCATTGTTTTGGTGACTCTGCTTTAGAGAGTCTATTATACTGAAGAGTTTTTTCCTGAAAATTAAACAAATTGAATTTTAAAGATTTAATTTGATAATCTGACTCTAGATTTTCAGTAATAATTATCTGCCATGTTAAATAATTTTGAAGTGGCAGTTAATGAAATGTGGTTTATACTTGCATAGACTGTGTTATTATAGACATTTAACCTATGTTTTTGTCTCTGTATGCTTTCAAAGATGATCTTTCCCTTCCACTGGCCTTGCCCGTATATTCCTCTCTGTCCCTTGGCGCTGGCAGATGTTTTAAGTGCACCGTGTCCATTCATAGTAGGAATTGATTCAAGATACTTTGATCTCTATGACCCTCCACCAGATGTTAGCTGTGTTGATCTAGATACCAATACAATTTCTCAGTAAGTATTTATTAACAGCTTTTCTTCCATGTTATATTTTTTTGCTTCCTGTTTTCAAAGACAAAACCTAGCTTTTTGGCAAACCTCTCTCTCTGTGCATTTTAAAACTCTGAACTTCCCTGGGCAACCTGTGCCAGGGCCTCCCCTCTCTCATAGTGAAGAAATTCTTCCTTATGTCTAGTCTAAATCTCCTCTCCAGTTTATACCCATTGCCCCTTGTCCTGTCACTACAAGCCTTTGTGAACAATCCCTCCCCTGCTTTCCTGTAGCCCCTTCAGGTACTGGAAGGTCACTATAAGGTCTCTTCAGACCCTTCTCTTCCTCACACTGAACAACCCCAACTCTCTCAGCCTGTCCTCATATCAGAGGTGCTCCAGCCCTCGGATTATCTTTGTAGCCTCCTCTGGAGCCATTACAACTACTCCATGTCCTTCTTATGTTGAGATTCCAGAACTGGACACGGTACTCCAGATGAGGTCTCACAAGAGAGGTACAGAGGGGCAGAGTCACCTCCCTCAGCCTACTGGCCACACTTCTTTTGATGCATTCCAGGATGTGGTTGCAAGCTGCAAGTGCACATTGCCAGATCATAGAATCATAGAACAACCAGGTTGGAAGAGACCTATTGGATCATCGAGTCCAACCATTCCTATCAAACACTAAAGCATGTTCCTCAGGACCTCATCTACCCGTGCCTTAAACATCTCCAGGGAAGGTGAATCAACCACCTCCCTGGGTAGCCTATTCCAATGCCCAATGACCCTCTGTGTGAAAAACCTCCTCCTAATCTCCAGCCTAAATCTCCCCTGGCAGAGCTTGAGGCCATTCCCTCTTGTCCTGTCCCCTGTCACTTGGGAGAAGAGGCCAGCTCCCTTCTCTCTACAACCTCCTTTCAGGTAGTTATAGAGAGCAATGAGGTCTCCCCTCAGCCTCCTCTTCTCCAGGCTAAACAACCCCAGCTCTCTCAGCTGTTCCTCATAGGGCCTGTTCTCCAGCCCCTTCACCAGCCTCATTGCTCTTCTCTGGACTCGCTCCAGATCCTCAACATCCTTCTTGTGCTGAGGGGCCCAGAACTGAACACAGGATTCAAGGAGTGGCTTCACCAGTGCTGAGTACAGAGGGAGAATAACCTCCCTGGACCTGCTGGTCACACCATTTCTGATACAAGCCAGGATGCCATTGGCCTTCTTGGCCACCTGGGCACACTACTGACTTATGTTCAGTCGGCTGTCAACCAACACCCCCAGGTCCCTCTCCTCCTGGCAGTTTTCCAGCCAGGCTTCTCCCAGTCTGTAGCTCTGCATAGGGTTGTTGTGCCCCAAGTGCAGGACCTGGCATTTGGCCGTGTTAAACCTCATGCTGTTGGACTCTGCCCAGCGGTCCAGCCTGTTTAGGTCCCTTTGCAGAGCCTCCCTACCCTCCAGCAGATCGACACTTCCACACAGCTTTGTGTCATCTGCAAACTTGCTAAGGGTACCCTCAATGCCTTCATCCAGGTCGTTGATGAAGACATTGAACAGGGCTGGACCCAGTACTGAGCCCTGGGGAACCCCATTTGTCACTGGCCTCCAGCTGGACTTAACACCATTTCCCACCACTCTCTGGGCCCGACCATCCAGCCAGTTTTCTACCCAGGAGAGTGTGTGCCTGTCCAGGCCAGAGGCTGACAGATTCTGTAGCAGAATGCTGTGAGAAACTGTGTCAAAGGCTTTACTGAAGTCAAGGAAGACCACATCCACAGCCTTTCCCTCATCCAGCAGCCGAGTCATTTTGTGATAGAAGGCGATCAGGTTGGTTTGACAAGACCTACCTTTCGTGAACCCATGTTGACTGGGCCTGATCACCCGGTTCTTTTGCATGTGCTTCATGATAGCATTCAAGATCACCTGTTCCATGACTTTCCCTGGCACTGAGGTCAGACTGATAGGCCTGGAGTTCCCTGGATTCTCCCTGCGACCCTTCTTGTAAACGGGCACTACATCAGCCAGCCTCCAGTCCAGTGGTACCTCCCCAGTCTTCCAGGACTGCTGGAAGATGATGGAAAGGGATTTGACCAATACATCCACCAGCTCCCTCGAAACCCTAGGGTGGATCCTGTCTGTCCCCATAGACTTTTGGGTGTCCAGTTGGACAAGCAAGGCTCTGGCCGCCTCTTCGTGGACCATGGGAGCCTCGTATTGCTCTTCTGTTTCCGGGGTATCTACACAGAGGGAACAGCTTTCTTTACAATTAAAGACTGAAGCAAAGAAGGTATTAAGTACCTCAGCCTTCTCTTCATCCCCTGTCACCGTTATTCCCTCTGTATCCAAAAGGGACTGTATGGTCTCCCTAGTTCTCCTTTTGTTATTTATATATTTATAGAAAGATTTTTTTGTTATCTTTTACAGACTTAGCCAATCTGATTTCTAGTTGAGCCTTAGCCCTTCTGATTTTTTTCTGTACACAACCTCACTTCCCTCCTGTAGTCCACCCAAGAGGCCTGTCCCCTCTTCCAGAGCCCATAAACATTTTTCTCCTTCTTGATATCACTCAAGATCTCTCTATTCAACCAAGCTGTTTTTTATCCCTGCTGGCCTTTTTTCTGGAACACGGGGATGGCTTTCTCCTGAGCTGTTAGGATCTCCTTTTTGAAGAGCTCCCAGCCCTCATGGGCTCCCTTGCCATTCATGTCGAGCTTTTCGTCAACCAGCACCCCCCAGTCCTTCTCTGCAGGGCTGCTCTCGATCACATCATCCCCGATTCTGCATTGAAATTGGAGATTGCCCTGACCCAGGTTTAGCACCTTGCACTTCATCTTGTGGAACCTCATGAGGTTCACTCAGACCCGCTTCTCCAGCCTGTCCAGGTCCCTCTTGATTACATCTTGTCCTTCTGATGTGACAACTGCACCATTCAGCAGTTCATATCATTGGCAAACTTGCTGAGCATGCTAGACTGAGATAGTCTGGAGCTTTGCTGGTGCCGTTTGTTGACAAAGAACGCTGTAGTTCTTCTTGTCTTGATAATGATATAGCGAAGTCGAACTCTATGCACCAAAGACAAAGCACTTATTGTATCAAATTAATTTCAGGTTACTATGAGCATTCTAGTCATTATCTCCATCCTAGTTCAAGTAATTACAACTCAGAACGTAACATGTGGTAGCTGTTTGTGCAGTGGCAAGTGCTTAATACTATTAATCCGACTTTCGTGAGTTCTAAGTGGATTGATCTGAATGTAAAGTGTGTGGCTGCATGACCATCATCCTGAAATATGGGGCATTGGTTGTATGACTGTGATCAAATCTCAATATAACAAACCAAGTTTCGCTTTGTTGGCTAGTTTTGAATCCTTCTCAGTCCTGTTTAATAGAGCAAAGTGCGTATGTTCTCCTGTATCCCTGGTGGAGTAGAAAAATCCTCTAAATAGTTGTATATACCCACATGTTCCAGTCCATACTTATATTGTTGGTTTGGATTTTGTTTGTTTGTTTGTTTGTTTTCCTTCCAGGACGGGAGATAAGAAAACTATTGCATGGAAGATCTTACCAAAGAAACCTTGTAAAAGTCTGATGAACACGTTAAGTAATTTATATCAGCAACTAGCAGAATGTGAGTGCGACAGTACAAAATAAGATTCACATTAGATATAATGTGCCACATTTTAAGATGGAAATAATAAATTGGGGTTTTAAGTGTATAGCACAATTGATGCACATTTTGAAGGAAAAATTGATTGTTGATAGAATCCTCAAATATTGCAGAGCAAGGTATATTGAACATTGACGTGAGAAAGCAGAAAAATGGATAGGGATAATGACAGTGACATTCTTTAGAACAAAACACTTGGAAATATAAATGTAGACAAAGCCAGCTGATGTGCTTGGGCATCATTGCTGATAGGCTTTTTGAAGTGGGAAAGAAGTCCATCAGCACACTGACGTTACTTGTCTGCTTACAAGATGATTTTCTTAAACATTGGAAGGAGCCTTAATGAGCAATAAGGCAGTTGTAAAATTGTTTCTGTGGCAGAGACTGCAATTGGTTAAGACATAAATCAGAGTATGAAAGGGATGGTGTAGATTAACACTATGTGGTTGAGAAATAAATATCTGGAAAATGTCTAAGGTCTTTGTAATTGTCACCTGGATTTAGGGCACTTTTTTTTTAAAGGCTGCTTGCGTCTTCTTGGCTATTTAATCTTGTCCCAGTTAGGAGGTACAAGAACAGAATTGTATTGGTATGTGCTGCATAAGAAAAAAATGATTAAAATTGTCTGTTGCTTCAAAATTTTTGCATATTTTACCATGAGGATTTCTTTAGAAAAATGTTTAAACCTTGTGTTCTTTAAGTTCTATAAAAATAGTGGTGCTAATCTCTAAGCCATTTGCTCTTCAATAAGAATTTAACCATGATATCAGTATAAGGTTGCTTTAATTATGTTCTGTGGGAAGACGGTAATGAAACCATCTTTTCACTTTTTTGAGGCATTGTTAGAATGTTGCCATACTCTGTGTGTAGCTGGAAAGGCTCAGCTAGAGTTCTAATACCCTTAAAATACTGACACAAGCATCTACTTTAAGAATAGAGATTTTACTGGGTTTTTATAAAAATGCCTGCTTTATCTCCCTGTGTTGTGTTGCTTTGTGTTTTGATAGCTCCACTTCGCCAACAAGTGGCGTTTGTCTGTATATATAGGTCCTTAATATGTAGAGTCTGCTTTTTGGGAACACTTTGAAATGAAAGGCGCTGTTTAAATAAACAGTAATACATGTACACCCATCATATGTTTGTCCCTATAATATGCTGCTTTTGTATGAATTTTCACGTGTTACTACAAACGGCTTTTTTTGAGGGCTTTTTAAAGCTCTGTCCATGCCGATTCTCTCTGTTGCTTTATTAACCGGTGTGCTGAAAAGGTCAATGTATCTTACATTTGGTATTATGCAGAGAGAGATAAGCTGCATAAGGTCAAGTTGAATCTGTTGTCCCTTGTCATGATTGAATTTAATAGAATATATCACATCTGTTCGAAACTTAATGGAGCTCAGTAATCAGTGATAAAGTAAGATATAAGGTAAAGTAAGATAGTAAGATAAAGAGATTTTTTTTTTACCAGTATTGGAAAAAAAATAATGTGAAACATTATAATGTCGTTTCTGTTCACAGTGCAACAGAGACCAAGAGAAGATGCATTAATGGAATTAGCAATGAATGACTACGATTTTAATTCTGGAAAGAAATTGCATTTGTTAGATTTGGAGATCCAAGAAGCATTCCTGTGTTTCATGGCCTCAATACTGAAAGGTTACAGGTCTTACCTTAGGCCAATAACAGAGGCACCCTCTGAAACAGCCACAGATGCTAGTTCTCTCTTTGAACTACAAGGTGAAGAGCCATAAACTTGTTTTATGCATCTTAGTTAATTATTTTAGGTTTTCTCTTATTTAAAGAATTAAAAAAACTCCAAACATTTGCAGTGTTAGCGTTGTGAATGATGGCACAAAAAGAAGTACAGAAGTGCATAGTAGTGGCAAAGATTACAGAAAGGTTTTTGCTTGCTAGTAGAGTGTATGCTGACTTTTGGTGAGGGCTCCTTTGTTTTAGGCTTTCTTACATGCTTCTACTTTGTAGGTTTCCTCAAAAGCCGAGATCGTTCACATCAGAAATTCTACACGCTGATGACCAAAACTCAGATGTTTATTCGCTTCATTGAAGAGTGTTCTTTTGTCAGTGATAAGGACGCAAGCCTTGCGTTTTTTGATGACTGCGTAGATAAAGTAAGCATGTCTTCATATGCATATAGTTTAACTTCTGCTGTTGCTTACGTTATCTGATGTAGTACAAGTAGAATAAATCACAAGTACAATTTTCTTTTTTCTAGTCACTGCAACATTCTATTTTCCTTTTTTGTTTGACTTTGTTTGATTTTCAGCTTAGAATTCTTGAAAGTCTAAATATCATGAGAACAAATAAGAAATTACTATTTTCATATGTATGTAAGCTTCTGAAATACTGGCCCATAGTGATAGGTGTAAATAATCCAACTATAAAGTAGAATCTTTGAGCTTCTTTATCAGAGAATTATATTCTGTAGATAAAATGACAAGCATTTTTATAGATCGTGTAATATTTCATGTAGCCATTATCATGTAGAACAGGGTTGATGTGAGTCACATTGAAAGATATTAGGCAGTCTCGATGATTTTTAATCATTGTAAATAGAAGATTTCTTGACCTTTTTTTGGACAATGTCCTGACCTTTTTTTTTCTAATAGTAATTCTCTAGTTATGGGAAATTTTTAGAAGGCTTGTATTATAGGTAAGTGAAACTTATCTGTATAAATTCTCCTTTCATTCATACTGCTGATTCAAAACTGAATCTGAAACTGGTTTGCTGATGTAAATATTTTAAATACAATGCTTGTATTAACGCTTTTTTTCTTGGATAAGAATTTTTTTTCCAGTGACCTTGCTACATTTCATATACATCGATATTTGATATGGGTTTCTTAACAATACATACAGACTTTGTGTAAACTGACTTTTTTTGTGGGTTCTGTTACTCTATTACTGTGTTGGGGTTGCAGTGAAGAATACCTTGCTGTGTGCTGCCATACTGTTATCACATTTGTAATGAGAAGGGAAAGCAATTGTTAGGATTATGTGACAAAGCAAAAGTGCAACAGAGTCACAGTTAGTGTTTTTCTTGAAATAAGCTTAGACCTTCTGCTGGAGCCCACAGAATGTTGGATTTTCCAGTTCAAAGTGGATTTCTTTTTTATTTTTCCATGGAAGTATCACTCAGGTTTTAAAAAACCTAAAGATATTTATAAGACAGGTCCACATTAGTATGGTGTTGAACACTGCAAAGAACCAGCTTTTTAAAAAGTGCAGGTGTATTACTTTTGAAAATTCATTGTATTTTGAAAGAGGCTACTTTAAAGTTTTTGTTGCATTAGTTTGTTTTCAGAAAAATTGACTGAAACACACAGCCTGATATCCCTGTTTGCTTCTATTGTAACATGAAATAAATGCTTATGAATATTATAAACAATTCCATACCTACTTGTCATCTTACTGGCTAACTGTGACACTTTATTATGGGACACTGATGTTTAAGTAAGGTACAGTTGTCTAGGAGTTCCTGTAAACCTGCTGGTTGTTCCACAGGAATTAACACATGAGACTATGAGGACTGCTATTTACAGTTTCTATTTATGACTATTTCTGCTGTGGAAGTGCAGGAGGGCTAAAAGGACTTGTTTTTAAAGCAAATCTGAAAGTAGTTGAATTTGAGAGAAATATAAAAGCATGATCTAGTGGTACTTAATGCTCTTTATAGCGCTCGCAAGTCTCAATATTTTATTAGCAGCAGTTCTCAAAGGTGTGCATCCCAGTTCTACAGTGTGAGTCGCAGGTATTCCCGGGATGTAAATTGATTTATTTATAAATATTTTTGTAATGTTCATTGGGTTATTGATTAGCACTGGAATTACTGCGTATTTAAGATTTTTCATGGTTTTAGAATTGAAACAAGGTTTTCAATAACATGAAGGAGTGTGTTCCCGTGTAAGATTTCTTAGAACAATGGTACGTTTGCCTCATCTTCTCCTTCCTGCTTGTTTCTTGATTTGTACTATACTTAACAGTAGCATACAAAGTCAAAATATTGAAGTAAGGACTGCTATATGCACTAGAGCTTTAGCCAAGGTGTTCTACTTTGACCACTTACCAAATATTAATTATTACATTAAAGTGAACATTTACTTATATATTAATTTCTTTCACAGGGGTGAATCAGTCCCTGGAAGGGTGATGTCATGGGTTGAAAGATGATACAACACTTTTCTTTTGGATAGTTCTAAGCCACTTGGTTGAGATGAATTTAATGTACTGTGAAATTAGTTATCTATAAAATATAATCTAAGTTCTGCCTCAACTAATATACAAAATACTTTAAGCTGAAGAGTAATCTCTTTAATGGGTTATTTTATCCTAGGCAGTAGCAACAACAATGGTAGTTGATTACCTATTTTGTGTAAAGGATTACCTATGTCTGTGTAAAGGTGTGATGTAATAATCTCACAAGTCTTCATCTTTTCTGGGAATTCAAAAATTATCTCAATTCAATACACCTTTGAGCTACTGGCTTTATTGTATTTCACAGGTGAAATTTGTATCTGTGGGGTTCTTGCATCCATAAAAGTATTTAAAATACCAATTAAGGTTTTTGTTTATTTCTACTTTTCAGGAGCCATATGTTCTTCTTACTTGGCTGGTGCAATGTGCTAATACTTTCCATCTGTCTCACACAGGAACATGAGTAGCTAAGAGCACCTTTTTGTATGTTTGTCAAATTTGAAATACTCAAGAACAGTACTGAAACTACTAAATTTATTTCTGCCTCAGTGGAGGGAGAGAACTGTGGAAAATGCTTCTTTTTTTACATTCGTTCTTTGTTGCTGAACTCTTGAAACATGAAGAACACACATCCTTGGGGCTCCAGGGGTTGCATATTCAGTACTGTTTGGCTGTAATTTGGTTCCTATTTAAGAAATACCTGTGAATGTAAGCCATGACAGTATGAGCTGAACACTAGGGCTACCAATATCATAGAATCACAGAATAGTTTGGGTTGGAAGGGGGGACCTTTAAGATTATCCAGTTCCAAGCCCCCTCCCATGCACAGGGACATCCCATTAGATCAGGGTGTCCAATCTGTGAATACAAAGCATGCTCTATGCTCTGTGAAGTAAACAGTTTAATGAAGATGCATCTCATCTTGCAAGCTGAAGCAGTGTTGATAAGGTGTTGGAGGAGACACACCTGGGAACAGAAGAACAGAGGGAAAGCGATACAAATGCTAGTACAAGTATCAAGTAAAGGCTGTCACGTGGGATGTAATACACATTATATTTTCTCTGTTCCTAGTGGTTTCTGGAATGCAAACTTGCGGCATTGTTAAAGGCTTGTCTGTTCTTTTTGTCAAAGGGAGACAGTTCATAGTTTCCCAAGATCTTATTTAGAGTGACTGAGTTTTGTGTTGGTTCTTTATTTTTGTCTTAAGCAATGGAATGAAAATCTTTCAATAAAATTGTTGGACAGTTATCCCTCCTTCTTTATCTTGCAGTTTGATGTGTGGAGCCTTGTAGTGTCTCTACTGCTGTCTTTAAAACGGGGGCATTAATTTGGGAAGTGAAAATTTCTCCTCCCCTCTACAATAACCAGGCTAGCAAAGCAAAGTTTTATGGTCAAATTGCCAGTTGCAAAGTTGAAAGCAAAACAAAACGGGTGTATCCATAATTATGTTTAGTTATAATTTATTATAAGTTGCTTCTGTTATCCATGAACTGAATTTCTATCCTACCCGTGAGAGGACAGGACCACCCAATACATAGTGTATTTTCTCACATACGACTGTTGAGTTGACTCATCTGATAGAAACGATCGTAAAGCTGTTCTTCACCTTTCAGATCATCAATCTTTTTAGGAAAACTAAGTTACTTTCCTATCTCCATTTAATTCTAGTGAGGTCACGTGTTTTATTCTGTATTCTTTGAGTACATGTGTATTTCTGCAGTCTCTGCAAACTAGACTTAGCTTAACTACAATGTAAGTGACTGAAATTGCTGTGTTATTTGTAGGTTCTGTATACATCAGACAGTTGGGTAAAGTTTGTTATTGATTTCAGTGGTTTAAACACAGGAAGAAAACCAGCTCTTATTTTTGTATTTAAAAATCAATTTCATGTTACTGCTGCAGTTGGCAATATAGTTCCAGAAATGGGTTGTATTCAGGAAGATGAACCTCTTCGTACAACTGCTAGTCATATTTAACTGAAAACAGTCAATTCTGAGTCTATCATTAAACATCAATTATTGTGTTGGGGTAAAACTTACAAAAATGATGCAACAATTGCTATTCTCATGATAACTTTGCAAGGCATCCTTTTAAAGTGCAGTCCTTAGATGCTGATACAGACTTTACCCTGCTTGACCATCAACTTTAATGGCAGAAAGTACAGTGTTACTAATAACAACTTTTAACCCAACTTCTCCAGGTAGATATGGACAAAACTGGGGAAACACGACTTATAGAGCTGGATGAGTCGTACAAGAGTGAGCACACAGTTTTCATAACACCACCTGAGATCCCTCATCTGCCAAATGGCGAAGAGCACCCTCTGCAATACAGGTAATCTAGGGGCACAGCAGAATGCTAGCCAGAATCCACCAGTGGTAGAGTTTAGTTTCTAGGTTCTTTTAATAGCCACAAAGTATGGATTTTTCTTGTGTCTTTATGTTGCTCCAGTAAAAATGGGTATGGAATATGCCTAATGTGCCAGCTCCTTTAAAGTTTTAATGATTTTGTATGTGTGTACACACAGAAACAACAGTACTTTATAAAGATGGCTATGCGTTCATGCTATTTTGTGCTTGTCATTGACGCTTTTTAAGGTAAAATTGAAATTAGCGGACCCAGTGTGTTGCCCCGCAAGCTGCAGATACTCTTTGGAAAGAGAGCACTTTTCAAAGGATCAATGGAAACTTGTGTTACTAATTTAGTGATTGTCAGATTAGTTTGTCTGTTGGTTTCCTCATTAAGTCTGAGAAGCATTTTTAAATCTAGTCTAATGTAATCTTTTAGATAGTTTGATGTCATTAACATTGATTTTTATAAACCTCTGTCATATGGTGCTCTCTAGGGACTTAGCCACTCAGATTATTTTTTTATTATTATTATTATTATTAACTAGAATCAATACTAATGCATTTGTGACATTAATTACAGAGAGTGCTATGAAAGCAAATGTATTTATCAGTTTAAGTTGCTTACACTGCAATAAAAGGTGAAGAGACTTTGTGCAGGCATGTGAAATCGTCCAGATAGATTAGTAAATCACTTTGTGAAAGGTGTCTGTAAAGGGTTACTTTTGTGTTTTCCATTTCTGTGTAGCATTAAACGTAATTGTGCAATTGGTTTCATTTGCTCTTGTGTGACGTTTGCTTTGGAACTGTCTTGCAGGAGTTAAGTGATGCTTTTCTTTTACAGCTACAATGGTTTTCCTGTGTTAAAACTAGATTTGTTTGAGCGACCTGAAGGACTTCTCACAGCACCAAATAACAAACTGTCCTCAAAAACCAGTAGTCCAAACAGCCCATCGCCCATGTTCAGAAGAACTAAACAGGTACTTACAGTAGTGTGAGGCACTTTGTAAAGTGACTTGCTTTCTGCCTTTATCTTGAGTTTGGCTATAAAGACTAACTGGCAGTGGCTGCAGCCTAACTAATGGTTCTTCACTGGTGTGGTAGCTGTAGGGTAGCTGTGCTAGTTATGTGGGTGATTAACTGTGCTTCTTGCCTTCACAATATTGTACAGGGCCTGTCTACACAGATGGTCATTTGCTGTGCTATCCCTATACCTCGCACATTCTTTACCCTGTCCTCCACGAGCATGAACTTCAGCATCCACTTTTTCGTTGCTTTTCGCTGTCCTGGGCTTTGAAAAGGGCTCTTAACATTCAAGGGTTTCTTAGAAAAGATGCAGATTGAAAGAGGTAGACATAAATTTAAAGAAATACAAGGTTTTAGTAGAGTAATATTGCACAGCAGCTGTTCTTGGTATCACTCTCTCCGCTTTCATTTTCTTTCCTGCTTCATTAACTACGTTGTTTGTATTAATGTTGCAGTTTCTGTAGGTATAAAGATACATGTTCTTTAACATGTAGGTTTATGTAATGTTCATGTGAATATACACAAATGATCTTTACGATTCTTTACAGGAAATTAAATCTGCACATAAAATTGCTAAAAAGTACTCATCCATACCACAGATGTGGTCCAGGTGTTTGTTACGACACTGCTATGGTCTTTGGTTTATCTGCCTTCCTGCATATGTGAAGGTGTGCCATTCAAAAGTCCGGGCTCTGAGAACTGCATATGATGTGCTGCAAAAAATGCATGCTAAAAAAATAGATCCTCCTGATGAGGTAAAATAATCAACCCCAGACTTCCCAAAATAGTCCATTGGTTTTATTGAATGGAGTGCATGTTGGACTACAGAAGTACAATACCAACTTGTGTGTATTTTAGGTGTGCTACCGAGTACTCATGCAACTGTGTGGACAGTATGGTCAACCTGTGCTAGCAGTGAGAGTGCTTTTTGAAATGCAGAAAGCTGGTATTGACCCTAATGCTATTACGTACGGCTATTACAATAAGGTAAGTATTTTCAAAAGAGGAGTTAAAAATTGCATTTTTGTCCAGGAAAAATAGATGGAAACAAAATAAGGAAGCAATCTAGATATAATACTGTCATTTCTAGTAACTGGAAAAAACACCAGACAATAATTGTTGCCTGGTTTTGTAGGGTTTGAAGTCTACTTTATAACTGCTAATATAACCCAGTTTGAAATTTAAGTTAGTGATTTCATGCCTGACTGGCTGTTCCTTAAAATGATTTGGATTTTAATATTCTATGATTTCCAAAATAGGCGGTTTTGGAAAGTACATGGCCTTCAAGCAATCGAGGTGGCTATTTCCTCTGGATGAAGATACGAAACGTTGTTTTAGGAATAGCACAGTTCAAGAAAGCATTGAAAAAGCTACCAGCAAGCACCTCACATACGACCATTCCTGGTAGAGTATTTGCATCCTTTTCTTTATTTTCATGCTGGTGTATCTAGACTAAAAAGGTAAGAATTACACATACTAACTCTGAAAAATATATTTTCCTAAAATGAACGAAGTTTAGATGCTCTTTAGTATTCATGAAAAGATGGAACATTTTGATCAAATAAATCGGGTGAATCAAAGACAAGCAGTGCTTTAGTACAGTATTTAGAAAAGCATGTTGCTAATCTTTTTTGTGTGTGTGTGGTAAAGTGTTCACTGTTAATTGGAATGTAATTGATAAAGAGACGTTTGAGTTACTGTGGATATTCTATTTATTCTATTTAACAGTGTCATGCTATTAAATACTGCAATCATCTGTTTCTGTCATTGCACTGTGTGATAGGAGTACTTTCAGACTTTGGCAGTAATACGTCATTCAAAGAAGAAGTCAGGCAAGGGAAAACTTGTCTTCAAGATATTCAAGAACAAAAAGAGGACAAGAGAGAGAGCAACTCCAGTTCTTGTATGTATCTTGCAAATACAGATGTCGTTCATTGTGGGTAAATAGAGTTTTCGTCAAAACCTAAGTAGGGCAGCTGTGTGTGTATGTGAGAGTGCTGGTGTATGCCTGTGCCTCGAGTTCTTTTCTCTAAATGTAATTTTTCTGTATGTTTAACTTTTAAAATTACAGTTTTTTCCTTCTCAGTTCCAAATAACTGAGAAGGGTAATATAAGTGCTTAATGGTAATTATAGCTTAAAGTTTTTTATATTTAAAAAAAAAATTAAAGTGCTTTAGAGGCATAATCTACAGGAAAGCCTTTGCTGCCAGTCTGTTTTCTTTATAAATCACATAAAAGGAGAACAGCTGAATTTTCGTAGGTCTGAGAGCAGTTCTAAATTACTCAACTCCCTAGACTTCTCCAAATTTAGGAGTTGCATCAGAAATGGGAAGGACTTTGGATTTGCTGTGGACTGTGGTTGACTTTTTTTTCTTCAGACTTTACATCTGCTGCTCACAATTCTTTTAACTGCAGCTGAGCAGTGTAGGCTTTATGCAAACATATAGAAGATAGATTGTGTAGTACAAATGTGGAAGCACTATAGATTCCCATACACATTCAATTTAAAACACTTTTCATGACAAATGTTATCCTAATAATATCATTACTCTACATTTTTCAGTGTTTTCCCCTACTATTTGAATTAATTATCCCATTGTCACATGGAAGTGATGTAAAAGTATAAGAAAATGTGAAATGACAAAAGATACTTTGGTGTTTTCTTCTCACCATAGTTTTTCTTTCTAGTATTAGTATTTTTTTTTCAGTTTGCTTGAAGACTTTAATTGATAACGATGGTTATAAGAACAGACCTGTAAGAAGGCAGACAGGTTATTTAGGATTAATGAAAATTCTGAGGACACAGAATATGTGAATTCTACTGAAAGCTTGTATTATTTTTAGCTATAAGACAAGTTTGTGGCTCTCTGTAGTAATGATGCATGCTGAAAATGTTTTGCAGTTTTGATCGCAACTTGAGAATATTAAGTTGCTTGAATTCCTTTAGAGAAGTAATTGTCTATTTTGGGTAGTCACCTTACAGCAGAATTTCTTTTGTATGTAGGGGAACTGAATATAAATACAAGATTTGCTTCATTTCTCTTATGTAGTCCTGGTCAGGAGGAAATGAGATGCATACAAAGACAGGCTCGTTGGTCCTGAGCCCTTAAAAAGGCTGGAGAAAGTACTCTCACACCTTCCCTTTACAAATGAACAAGAGTGGTCTTGGTCTCCACAGCCACCACAAATTTTGATATGCAAGTACTGTTTATTTGGACTCCGTGTACAGAAGCTTATGGAACTTCCAGTTATAAAAGTAATGCTGGGAAATAAATATCCAAGGTTTGCTTATTCCAGGCTGAAAGCCTCTACCCAAGTAGATACTGGCATCTGCATCATGGCTTTACACACAACATACTGTCATCCATGTATTAGGTAATGGCAACTTGAGATTTAAATTGGTTTTATTGTAAAGAACTGTCTGTCCTCTTCAATATACAGTGTCCGAAGTGGAGAGCACAAAAGAGAACGGTGACTGCGTGCCTAAACTGAATTATCAGAACTCAAGTAATGCCAAAGCTGCTTCTAGCATAGTGCGACTCAACGGTGCAGTTGACAACAGCATAGCAGAAAATAGCACAGGTGAGTGAAAGAGAAAATAGATTTTGCTTCTTGTGCAGTTTTGTCTATATATTCCATTTCTAACAAACTCTGTGTAGCGTGCCTGAGTTCTTTTGTCCCCAGACCTGCAACATTTTATTGGTGCAGTGGCTGTTGAAATTTGTGGGAGCAGCTTTGTAGCAATGAGTTTAAGTTAAGAACTTATGCTGTTTGCGCTTTTTTTTTTTTTTTGGCTTGTTTGCTGTTTACAAACTCCTGAATCAGTTTTTTTCTTATAATCTCCAGCAACTAATTCCTTCAGGATGGCTAAGAGTTTTCTATGGTGGTGCAGAAGCCTTTAGTAGTCAGATCTGGTTCTAATAATACTGTCAGCTGTGCTTGAAAATAATGTAGTGTGATATTTCAGTTTGCATCTTTATAGCCTGGCAAAACAATAGAGACCTCTCTGACCATAACTCCTTTGCTTGCTTTATTTCTAATTCATCAGGTTAGGAAGTATGCTTTTTAGCTATTTCTTAGATATCTTTACTGTTCCTTGCTTCCAAACCTCTTCATACCGGAGTGTCTTTCCAAAAGAGGAAACTAAATACAACTGAGACTTTCTTGATGGAGTCTCTCAAAGTACTCGAGTTTAATGCATGACTTCTTTTAAATGACTTATTGTCTGACCCTTCCTAAAAGTTATGGTTGTGGCCAGCACACAAACGGATACTGAATTCCATGTCTAAGTTATGAACTGTTTGAATGATGAGACAAATTTGCATACTTCACTCTTGTTTTGTTTTCTTGTATAATGAGAAATAAATCACCTCATTTCATGTGTTTTTCAGAGAGTTCTGTTGGATTGCTGTTTACATCATCTTTTGAGGAAGCAGAAGTTATAAAAAGTAAATCCTTAAGAAAAAGACGTAAAAGTCTAGTGGAACCTGACTTAAGGGAGATACCATGGGAAAGCAGGAACTGTAACCTGAGCGGAGATAGCTTGGCAGGACTCATGATAAATAGAATAAATCAGGAACCAAACCCTGGAGAAATTGTTGAAAAACTAGGAGCTGATGCCAAAATCCTGTCTAGTGCATTACAGAAAAATATAAGGCCAAAGACTCTCAATATCAGAACTTCCTCTTTAGGATCTAAGAGAGAAAGCCTGGAGAAAGAATCTAGTGATGAAGATGCAGCTTTTGACTGCAGTTTTACCGATAAAACAGAGTCTCCTGTTATCTTTGATCTGGAAGACTTGGATGCAGAACCTGAAACACCTACAGCAGTGAAATCCTCCAGTGAAAAATCTAGAAGGCTGCAAAGGAAGAGCTGTTTCCCTGTAAAGCCAGTTGAAAAGACAGATGTTGAAACTGGGTTTGATCCACTGTCCCTGCTGGTTGCCGAAACAGAACAGCAAAAAGAAGAGGAAGAGGAGGAGGAGGATAGAAGTGTTTCTACTCCATCTGCAAGGCGAGACTTAGCTGAAGAAATAGTCATGTACATGAACAATATGAGCAGCCCTTTGTCAAGTCGTACCCCAAGCATTGAGTTGCAAAAACCCAGTGATGACAGAAATGCTAATAAAAAGAGCCCAACAGTAATCCAACCTTGTAGGAGGTCCAGCCTTCCACCGAACTCCCCAAGGCCATGTGGTCTTACCAAATCCAAGAGTTATCACGCAAAAAACGAAGAAAAGCCAAGAGACAGGCTTTGGTCCTCTCCTGCTTATTCCCCGAACAGCCCAGCCAAGGAACAGCCACAGGATGCAAGCAGTGCATTAACACTTGTATCTTCACCGTCATTCAACTTGGATACGCTATTGACACCAAAGTTTGATGTTCTGAAAAGCAGCATGTTTTCTGCTGGAAAAGGGGTTGCAGAGAAGGCTAGCAAGTGGTATTCAAAATTTACAATGTATGCTGCATCATCAAAGGTAAACTTCTATAATCCTTCCCTCCCACCCACGCCCCCAGCCTGCAATTAAGGAATAATCTTTGTAAAGGTTTAATCACAGACTCCTATGTGATGAATCCCTCATTTGAATGATGTGTATTGTGCATTAAGTTGTTTTAAGTTAATTTAGGAGTTGTTTAATTTGTGTTTGAATTTCCAAGATGCTAAGTTTATTATCTTGGACAAAACAAAGCTTCACTCTAGCTTGGATTCAGAGTATACTTAATGGGAAAACTAGAGAGTACAGTACTGTGGTGACAGGGCAGAAAATAATACACTGCCTTCCCTTCTTTAGGTAAAGAGAAAAATACTTACTTTTTTTTAACTCTTTACAGCTTTTATGAGAAAGAGAAGTCTGCTTGTATTGCTTACCAAAGTGATTTAAGGCTCATGTTGAACTGAGGTCATTTGTTTAGAAAGTTCTTTGCTGCTACCAACACAAACCAAGCCTCATTTCATTCCCAGTTTCTGGGAATGAAAAGAGAGACAATTTGCTGTTGGTATATTGTCTTAATGTGCTTTTAAGCATATCTGGGACTAAATTAAAATGTTTGTTTTCATTATATTTTTTTATTCAGAGAGTTTCTTGAAAGGATCCTGATGTAGCTATTTAACCCTGACTGAAACTTGCCTTGTTTCATATTTCTTCTCAATACTGATCTGAGCTGTGTGACTTTTCAAGAAGGGAAGTTCATTCTGTGAATTTGCCAAGAGAAAGAAGGCTGCCTCTTATTTTCAGAAATATTTTTGCGTTCCATTTCGCAGTGGAATTTTTTTTCTTTTCTCAGGATCAAAATTCAGACCGAGCAAGTGTTTCATCCCTTGGAGCTCTAGATTCAGAATCTACTTCTCTAACTGATGAAGATGTCTGCAATGATTTTGAAAGTGCTTCTCCTCAGGAGAACACCACATCAGAAATCAAGACAATTGGCCTCAGCAGGACAAGCCTAGAAAGTTCGGCTTCCCACGATGGCTCATCAAAACAATTTGACCAGTGTGGTACGAGGCAACTTTTTTTTGCATTGTATTCATCAATCTGAACAAAAAAACTCTGGGTTTAGAAGCTGTTCTTCCATAATTATCAGTTTGGAGTCATTCTTCTTGTTAGTTCCTTTTGTGGAAGTAAATTTTTCTTCTGCTGCCTGCAAACACTCATACAGATATACATATCAATATTTTTCATGTAAGAACCTTGTTTTGAGTGTTCTTTCTTGTGGTATAACTTGCACAGTAACATAGTGTCACTGAGTAAGTTTTTGGATGGTACAACTGTGCAGATAAGAAACCCTTTAGGTCCTTCAATATTCATGTAATCATCTGGTTTTGTGTAAGCTATACAGATCCAGAAAACATCTCAAAAAACCCCTTTCAAATGGTATCTTTATTAGTCTGGATTTGTTTTCTAAAAGTAATAAAAATCCTTTTAGAAAAATTGTTACCATTTTATGCAAGCCACTTTTGAAGCCAATTATCAGACTGGCATTGTACTTTTATTTTTCCTAATTGCTTCAGGTAATTTGCAATGACCACTCTATTGATTTCTGTACTTCTGTCATTATGGAGTACAGTGTGTTAAGCAGAATCAGGATGAAAGGAAGATCTGCTTGGCATCTAGAAGAGCACGCCCAGATTTGGCTCCCCAGTTTGTGGGATGTGGAGAAACCAGAGAGGGGCAGTGAAGGCTGCCATCGTGGCCAGGGCATTGGGGCAGCCGGAGGCTGAGGCAAACCTGGCTCCTTTAGGGTGGCAAAGACAAGGGGTAGGGATATCTACAGTCAAAGCAACACCTCTTACCCTTGCCTAGCTTTTGTCCAGACAAAAACTGTAGGTACCAATTACTTGATCTGTAAAATTTGTTTCCAAGCTACCAACTGTTGTAAAAGAAGAAGACTGCGCATATGGAAATTCTTTGTTGGTAGATTTTATTTTTGCTGTTGTTGGTGCTGGACAGATGGGAGACTTGCATCCCAGCTTCATGTTGCTTTCTGTCTGTGTATATCTAACTTGTTGCATCATCCATCGCACATTTTATAACCACACAATTTTTTGACCAGAAAAGCAGTTTAGTAAAAATGAATGTTCTGAATAAGTAATACTTTGGGTTTCTTCTGTTAACAGGTTCTCTTTCGAAGTTCCCTTTACCTGACAAATCAGAGTTGATCTCTTCTTGCAGTACAAGTAGTACCAGTGTGTTTCAGAACTATGCTATGGAGGTACAGGATGATTTATTGATTTTAATTGATATTCTGTAAGAATATATTTTATAATACAAATGCTATCTGAATCTCTGTTAAAGTTCAAAGCTTAAAGCTAATCCACTGAAAGATAAATGTTTATGTGACAGAGTAGGTTTCACTTCATATCCTGCTCTAGCAATGTCTTTATTGTAGTCACATATTTTGGTCTTTAAAGCTGCAGTTCTCAAGAGTTGGATAATTGGATGTCATTGAACTCAGGCATCTAAATCCCTTGCACAGCTAAATTTGTTTAAATTAGAAATACCAAGTCTTAAATACCACTATATATTTAAAAATACAGAATAGATAACTAGCTGGGTTTTGTTGTAACTTCTAGTATGACAACTTTGCTTTTCAATTTTACAGACGATTTGGATTAGTGAGTGGTCATTTTCATCTTTTTTCCCCCCCTCATTTCTATTACATTTATATTTTTAAAATTATATTTATACATGTTTTTATTATACTGGCAATTTATGTAGCTGTATAAATATTGCTGAGCTGTTACATTTGCAGACACATTACAAGTGACATTGTTAATAAACTACTAACTGGCTAATTTTACTCTGAGAACCCATAAAAAGAATTGCCTAACCCACGTAGTTTAAAGTATATTTACTTTACAGGCATAGCTCCGGATCCTAGTCTGCTTGCTTACAGTGGAACAAAGACCTATGTTTAATAAATTTTCAAATAATGTTCATTTCAGTCATTTACTGCTAATACAGTTTGTATTTAGGATTTAGTAGTTGTTCTGAAATACATAAGTTTAAACCCAGATGTTCCAATCTAAAGCCTAGGAGCAGATATAACTGAACTGGTATGCAGGTGGTGAGCAGTATTCATCTAAGGGCAAAGATTTTGGTTGCAGTTTTAAATGCTTTTTCAAAGAAGAGTAGTTTTGAGAATGTCATAGTGGTGGTGTGTTATCTGCTGTATGCAGGTCCTCATCTCAAGCTGTTCACGATGTCGAACTTGTGACTGTTTGGTTCATGATGAAGAAATCATGGCAGGTTGGACAGCAGATGATTCAAATCTCAATACCACATGTCCATTCTGTGGAAATCTATTTCTGCCTTTTTTAAGCATAGAAATCAGAGATCTTCGGCGACCTGGACGGTAATAACATCATTTGAAAATTCTTCGATTTTGAATGCTTACATTTGTGAAGTGGGTTTTGTCCATTCTGTTGATAATATTAAGTTTTAGCTTTCCCTGCAGTTATTTCCTGAAGTCCAGCCCTTCTACAGAAAACATGCAGTTGCCATCACTTTTTTCCAGTCGGAGTGGGAAGTCCTGTAACACCACAACTACTGTTGGCCTCACTACGTCTCTGATGTCTGTTCAAGAGGACATAAATTCCAACAGGTAAACCTGCATGTTCTGCATAGATATTTCTCAGATTCCTGTGTATGTGCTTGCATTCCTCATCATCAGAAATAAATTTCATAGGATGCAACCTTAAGAAAAGAAATATTTTTGAGAGGGGATTGCCTTGCTGTCTCTGAGAGACTTATGCTTTTTCAGCATAGTGTTCCCCACTTTGTCCTTAATGTAAAAATTCATGTAAGCATCTGTAATTCTGCAAGCTTTATGAACTCTTTTCGGGATGTTTGTGTTCATTATCAGTGCAGAGGGGAATAAAATTTGCACTGTAACGTGAATTAGTGTAGTGACGGCTGCTAAGGTAGAATTTGAGGTGTCAAGTTGATTCTTGTTGGTTTATTTCTGTCTGTGTATATGTCTCAGCATTCAAAGTAGAACAAAACCTGAGATTCTTGACCTTTGTTTTCTCCCCCCAGCAAACCTAAGCAGCATGATAATATTTGTGCCAGAAGTATCCAGATCCCCTCAGGAAGAAGGCAAAATACCTCTGTGTCAGAATGTACAAGTCACCCTGTAGCAAGGAGCATCAGTACTTTTGGTCCGTTGGAAGAAGATGAGAGGGAAAACCAGAAGATCAGCCATATCATTCCTACTGGTAGCCTGCCTGCTACTTTGCAAGGACCAACAGTGTGTAGTTTTTCTACCTAAATGTCCTTTTTCAAAGCGTGCAATAGATTAGAGGAATGTGAAACAGCATTTATTAGGAGAACAGAATTAAACATCCTAAATTACGATAAATACTAGGTTTTATTCTTTAATACCAGTTGTAACTTTTAGTTGTTGATGTATCTCCTGAGGAGCAAAAGCATTCATAAGACTTTATAAAGATGGTTACATTCCAGCTAATGGCTCTTCTTATTTTTCACTGTAGGATTCCTTGGGCCTGGAATGGCGCCTACCTAGTCCTGATCCTATCACAGTTCCTTATCTCAGTCCTCTAGTGGTATGGAAAGAGCTTGAGAGCTTACTTGAAAATGAAGGGGACCATGCGATAACAGTGGCGGACTTTGTAGATCATCATCCCATTGTGTTCTGGAATTTGGTGTGGTATTTCAGACGCTTGGACTTGCCTAGCAACTTACCAGGATTAATACTTTCTTCTGAGCACTGTAATAAAAACTCCAAGGTATGGAATAAGATAGGAAATATTGACATGTGAGGAATGCTTGCTTTCACACATAGGAAATCATTAGATAATTCAGTAAGTCTTAGAAATGTCTTGCAATGTGCTGGACCCAGTCCTGAATTAATAAAGAATGTGTCAACTGAAGAAGAGTCAACTGAAACTTGGGCTCAGCAGTACTTGTGTGGGCTAAATGTTCAGCTATTACTACTCACACTGTAATTTGCAGTTCTGATGTACAAAGAAGATAAGTTTCTAACTGATTGTATTGCGGTTCGACTAGTTGAGCAGTAGGAGGGAAGAGGAAGTGATGATTTTAGGAGCGTAGGAAGATGTGTAAAATACTTATTTGCTACATCACTGATAATCCTGTTCAGATTTGACTTTCTCTGCTTTTACTGTAGCTTAATATTAAAGCTCTTTACCATGAGAGCTATAGATTTGAAGATGCATTTTAAATACAGAAGTCTGCTGGTGTGACTTTTATAATAAAACATCTTTATGTATGTGTTCTCCTGTTCAGATTCCACGAAGCTGTATGTCAGAGGACAGTAAATATGTTCTTATTCAGATGCTATGGGACAATATGAAATTGCATCAGGATCCAAGACAG
Source organism: Coccyzus lansbergi (assembly GCA_033558105.1). Taxonomy (NCBI): domain Eukaryota; kingdom Metazoa; phylum Chordata; class Aves; order Cuculiformes; family Coccyzidae; genus Coccyzus; species Coccyzus lansbergi. The sequence goes on along the minus strand of JAUMJK010000421.1, from coordinate 471,641 downwards.
CCTCTGTATATTTTGTGGAATGCTCAAAGTAAGTTTTATTTTGCGTGTTCTTCTTAAAGAACAGTTTTCATGTTGAGAAACTGAAGAATGCATTTTGGGGAAAAAAAAAAGATGTCTTTGGATAGTTCATGCAAGATACTGATTTTTTATCATACTGTTTCTTGTCTTGCAGGTCAAAATCGCACTCTTTTGTTTGAGAGTGAGTGTTAAGTTTGCTGTTGCTATTCTAAGTTTGTGTGACTTGTTTTGGGAGGGCGGGTGGTTGTGTGTTTAGTGGTAAACCGCCTGAACAAGTATCTGTTTTGAATCATTGACCGATGTCTCCAGTGGCTTTTTTTTCATTGAGAAGGGAGGAATAAAAGGGAATAAGTGTCTGTGATACACTGAACTTACATTGACAGTTCGTCCACTTAGCTCATGTTCTTATTTTTAGAATTTGCTTACTTTTGTTGCCTAAAAATAGCTCATGACCATTGTAGCTGTTGGGGTTTGTTATGTGGTTTTTGTTTCCTTATACTGATATTATTTTGATTTGATGTTTATTACTCCTGGTTTACTACATTTTTGTCAATATTTTCAGTTTGTGTAGCCTCCCAACTTTTTAAATAACTTTCTCCTTACCACACAAAGAATGTGTTTATTCTTACAGCAGTTCTAATGTTTTTCAGCCCAGAAGTACCCAATGGTCCATTTACTGCAAAAAGATGATGACTCTTTTAATCAGGAGCTCTTGAGAAGTATGGTGAAAAGCATTAAGATGAATGATGTGTATGGACCAATGAGTCAGATATTGGAGAGACTGAACAAATGGCCGCATATTAAAAGGCAGCGGTAAGAATACAAACATCCCTAACTGGAGCAAGGTTGGACAATAAGGCTATTGTAATACAGATTCTGTTTTCATAATGTGTTTATTAAAGGAAAAAAACACTATTTTTCAGCAATGTTCTGAAGTTTATCACTCAGTCCTGTAAATATTTTTATTTTTAGTGATAACTTTCTCAAACATAGTTTAGAAAAAAATTGGAGAAACTTAATTTTCACCCTTTCTTCTCCCTCTCCCCTTTACAGCAACTGGTTTTCATCGTACCTAAGAAAGATGTGAAATGAAGTAGGGAACGTGCGTGTGTATTTTGTTATTAAATGTTGTAGTTTTTAAATTAGTAATAGAAAAATTGTTCCTAGAGTCCATGGGTGGATTTTCTTTGCTTGTTTTTAAATTTATAATGGAGAAAAGAAGGGGAGCTAAGAAAAGAAGTCTCATTTCAGAAGGTTTCTTTCCTTTAGCAGTGGAAGTAGTGAAAATTATTTTCTATGAATTTTTATTTCTTGCCTATATTTGAGATATGCAGCATCCTTTTCAACAGCTGGGGCATTGACAAGGTGTTTATTTGCTTGTCTGTCTGCTTTTTCAAGATAGTGTAGTAATGCTGACTTCTTTGCCCAATTTGGTGGAATTTGATTGCCTTCAGCATGTACTTTAGGCTGGAAGTAGAATCAAGGACCTACCATAAGTGATCTCTGTATGTGTAGAGGTGATTGTCCTCCTCTACTCTGCTCTTGTGAGACCTCATCTGGAGTCCTCTGTCCAGCTCTGAAATGTCCAACATAATGACATGGATTTGTTGGAATGGATTCAGAGGAGGCCATAGAGATGATCTGAGGGCTGAAGCATTTCTACTATGAGGACTATTCAACTTGGAGAGGAGAAGGCTCTGGGGAGACCTTAAAGCAGCCTCCAGTATTGAAAAGGACTCCAGGAAAGCTGGGGAGGGGCTTTTTACAAGGGCATGGAGTGATAGGGTGAGGGGGAATGGCTTTAAATTGGAAGCAGGAAGATGTCGTAGAATCATAGAATCACCACGTTGGAAGAGACCCACCAGATCATCAAGTCCAACCATTCCTATCAAATACTAAACCATGCCCCTCAGCACCTTGTCCACCTGCGCCTTAAGCACCTCCAGGGAAGGTGAATCAACCACCTCCCTGGGCAGCCTGTTCCAGTGCCCAATGACTCTTTCTGTGAAGAACTTTTTCCTAATGTCTAGCCTAAATCTCCCCTCGTGGTGCTTGAGGCCATTCCCTCTTGTCCTGTCCCCTGTCACTTGGGAGAAGAGGCCATCACCCTGCTCTCTACAACCTCCCCTCAGGTAGTTGTAGAGAGCAATGAGGTCTCCTCTCAGATTCCTCTTCTCCAGGCTAAACAACCCCAGCTCTCTCAGCTGTTCCTCATAAGGCCTGTTCTCCAGACCCTTCACCAGCTTTGTTGCTCTTCTCTGGACACACTCCAGAGCCTCAACATCCTTCTTGTGGTGAAGGGCCCAGAACTGAACACAGTATTCAAGGAGCAGCCTCACCAGTGCTGAGTACAGAGGGAGAATAACCTCCCTGGACCTGCTGGTCACACCATTTCTGATACAAGCCAGGATGCCATTGGCCTTCTTGGCCACCTGGGCCACTGCTGGCTCATGTTCAGTCGGCTGTCAACCAACACCCCCAGATCCCTCTCCTCCTGGCAGCTCTCTAGACAGACTTCTCCCAGTCTGTAGCTCTGCATAGGGTTGTTATGCCCCAAGTGCAGGACCCGGCATTTGGCTGTGTTAAACCTCATGCTGTTGGACTCTGCCCAGCGGTCCAGCCTGTTTAAGTCCCTTTGCAGACCCTCCCTACCCTCCAGCAGATCGACACTTCCACACAGCCTTGTGTCATCTGCAGACTTGCTAAGGGTACCCTCAGTGCCTTCATCGAGGTCATTGATGAAGACATTGAACAGGGCTGGACCCAGCACTGAGCCCTGGGGAACCCCACTTGTCACTGGCCTCCAGCTGGACTTAACACCATTTACCACCACTCACTGGGCCCGGCCATCCAGCCAGTTTTCTACCCAGGAGAGTGTGTGCCTGTCCAGGCCAGAGGCTGACAGTTTCCGTAGCAGAATGCTGTGAGAAACTGTCAAAGGTTTTACTGAAGTCAAGGAAGACCACATCCACAACCTTTCCCTCATGCAGTAACTGAGTCACTTTATTATAGAAGGCGATCAGGTTAGTTTGGCAAGACCCACCCTTTGTGAACCAGTGTTGACTGGTCCTGATCACCTGGTTCTCTTGCAAGTGCTTCATGATAGCACTCAAGATCACCTGTTCCATCACTTTCCCTGGCACTGAGGTCAGACTGACAGGCCTCGAGTTCCCTGGATCCTCCCTGCTACCCTTCTGGTAGATGGGCACAACATCATCCAGCCTCCAGTTAGGAGGACATTAGGAAGAAATTCTTCCCACTGAGGATGGGGAGGCCCTGGCCCAGGTTGCCTGAGGAATGTGTGGCTGCCCCATCCCTGGAAGTGTTCAAGGCCAGGCTGGATAGGGCTTTAGGCAGCCTGATCCAGTGGGAGGTGTCCCTGCCCATGGCACGGAGTGGGACTGGATAGGCTTTGAGGTCCCTTCCAAACCAAACTGTTCTGTGATTCTGTGTGGGCAGGCCAAGGCAGTTTACAGAGGTTAGAAATGACAACATTTTGGAGATGGCAGTCAAAAATTATGTGCAAAATGTCACTTTTAAAAAATAATTTATTTTTAAATGCTTCAATCTGTTTATAACATAAATGGTTTTGTGGGATGTTATAGCAACATATAAATTAACATTTCCTTTATGATTTCAGGAGCCTTTATAGAGAAATACTATTTCTTTCGCTTGTTGCCCTGGGAAGAGATAACATTGATATTGGTAAGTTTTATAAATTACTCAAATAAGCACAGATGATTGATGTATGCAAACTAGTTTTCCAGCTACCCTACCCACAAAAATGAATTATAGGTTAGATGTGTGCCACTCTATGATAAGTGCTGAATAAAAAGGACTGTACAGTTATTTTTCTGTTGACAAACATACTGTCGTCGTATCTGGATTGTGGTTTTGAGCATGGTATGTAGAAATTGGTTTTCTATTTTTGCAGATGCTTTTGACCGAGAGTACAAAATGGCCTATGATCGTCTCACAGCTAATCAGGTGAAGAATACTCATAATTGTGATAGACCACCAAGTACGGGAGTGATGGAATGCAGAAAGATTTTTGGAGAACCATATCTTTAAATATACTGAGATAAAGAGGTGCTATCGATGATATGTAGCTGTGTGAAATAACCACTTCAGTCACAAGGAACATCTCAGTCTTCAGTGTTCAAGAATGTACGTGGACTGTGGCAGGAGGCCTTGGAAAAATTAGGCCTATCTAGAGATGTGAAAATGAACAGAGTGAAAAATGGGCCAAATATAACTTCCTTGTCCCTCGTCCTTTCTGCAAATCGATGTGTGGAAAGGAAGATTCTAATCAAAATCAGTTCTTTAACTTGGGACAACGTATTACAGTTCCCTTCTTAAAAGAAATAAATTAAAAGTGGACAGAAACAATGCACTGAACCTAATATGAGCGAAGTAAATTCTTCAGTATCTGTTGTTTACATAGAATATTCATGATGGTATGAAAGAGCATACAAAGTTGTATTATACATATTTTTAATTGTTTATAGTAAGTTGGTATTTTTTTAAGTATTTTAAATTACTGAAGTGAATTTTAAATGGACTTTGCTGCATAACCAATACAGCACTTTTTTTTTTTCTGCAGTACACTGCTATTTATAGTAACTTGTCCATTTACTTTTTGAGGAGCAATTTGGTTTTCGAGCAGAATAAAAACATTAACAGTAAACATACAGTGCTCTAGATACAGGATTTCTCTCATACATACATGGAAAATGTGTTACCACAGCAGTCAGAAGGAAGGTATGGTCAGCTTCTGTACAACTCTACAGATGAACACACTTATGTCCCTGTAAAACACTTCTGGAGAAATCTGTTTTGCTTCCTCTCCTGTTCCCTTTACTCCCTAGTAAAGAGAAATTGTCTTACAGGTTATGTTATAGAATCAGTCCATCTCAGCTGTTGGCATTTGTTAGTATGACCTCATTACAGATGTAATACAAAGAAAACAACAGCCTGCAAGTTCTTCATAAACATGCATTGGTCATAGTCTTGGTGGATGTGTTTGAAACACACTAAATGTGACACATACTTAATGCTATTCCAAAGCTTTTAACTAAAGTAGGTATGGCAAACTTGCTACAGGGAATATTTGGGAAATGTAACTTATTGGGGCATATTATGCATAAATTAAATGTACTTGGAATGTTTGGTCTCTTATTTCACAGGCAAAACAACTGAGTTTTTTTCTGTGAAGCAAAATGCTATGTCAGTCCTTGTGCTGCAGTCATGTCTTTTGTCTCATGTTTTCTTGTTCTAGAGATTTAAAATGTTCTGTAGTCTCAGTCGCGTAGCAGCTGCTCTCCAGAAAGTAGGCTACAAATATCAGAAGTCTCATATGGGAAAACAGACATTGAGTTGTATAAAACATCTAAACAAATTAAACTGTGCTTTAACAAATAGTTATCTTAATGATTTTCTAATTCTCATTTCTTTTAGTTGTTGCTGTTATAATACTTTGAAACATTTGGCTGTTATATTAAGTTTTATATTTTGGTCTGCCTACCAATGGGTATTTTTAAAAGTCTCTTTAGTTTGCAAGTGTAATACAGCAATATTTAGTCAGACAGAAAGGAGGTAAACTTCAGTGCTCACATTTGCTCTATTAAATTAAATAGAGCGAGCCTCCTAGAGACTTAAATGAGAAGTAACGCTGCTATGAAGCTCTATGTAAACTCCTAGACCTCTCTAAAGTAGTCTGAAGATGCTGCCCTAAGGAGAAGGTTTAAAAGCTGTAGAGCTGCAGATGTGCGCTTATGCTAATGGCAAGACGTGGTCTTGTTGGATACAGCTTTCATTGGATAGTACATCTTCTCTAATTTGCTGCTAAAGGATGTAGTTGACCTTTCTGAAAGTATCACCCCACCCCCAGGGTGGAGCTGGCAATGCTACGCTTTACCAACATTTCTCACTTTTATTTTAACTATTTGTGATGCTCTCTTTTTGTACTGCCATGCTTGTAAAGTATTCCTCATGCATGAACTATAGCCACCTTTTTTACCCAAGCACGTGCTACCTAGTGTATCAGTGTAGGGTGGACACATAACCCTTCTTCTGAACCAGTGTGAAAAACACCAAGGTTTTTGTTGTTTTGAGGTGGGTTTTTTTCAACGTATTCATTGTAAGTACCTACTAGTGTGCATGTGTGCTCTGCTCTGTACAATAAGTGCACTGTATTTTCCAAGTAGAAGCTGGATACAGTAGTTGCTGTGTATATAAAGTCATGCATGTTTGTGCTGCATATAAGGTAGAGTTCCTAACTCTCTGCAGTCATGTCCCATATCATTTACCTCTTGGGGCAGCCACTGTTTTATAGGACCTTTAAGCCATGAAGGAGGGCAAGTGGTTTTTCCAGAGCTTCTGTGGTGTGTTAGAAGTGCTGAGCTGTGAAGCAAGCTTCCGCTTCCTAGTTTAGTCTGGCAGGAGCGACTGAGCCCAGTCTCTAACCACCTCTCACTAGGACGTGACACTGCAAACTGTGCGTGGAACAGGCACAACACTTGTGATATGTGACCCGCTTTCTCATTCTAGTCCCAGCTTTGTTGTAAGCACTTCCAACTCTTTTCAGATGTATAAAACCAACAAGTTTGCCCCTTCATTCAAGCACCAACAGTCCTGCCAGTATTATCAAAAGAGTATATAGTGTACTGTGGAAAGGATTGTATATGCGTCCTTCAAACGATCTTACTGTGAGGCACTCCTGAAGCATTGCTGATGTTTATTTGGGTGTGCTTTCAAATTATTCTATCAGGTAGTAGTTCATCAAGTTTAATCGTTATATTTAATAAATTGGTTTTAAAGTCTGTTGTGAGACAGTCCACGGTAGAAATAATAAAACATAGTTGTAATAGTACTTTAAGTGGGAGGTTTTCTTCATTCCAGTCATAATAATGTTCAAAATGTAGGTTCTGATGTGGATAATTTTTAAGCATCATACAATTCAGTGTTGAAGCAGATTTCAGATCTCACTGTCCTTTATTAGAAAAGTAATTTGAGTATATTTTCCAGTACTGCAAAGATGAATAAATAAAATGAGACCTATTTTCAGCTTAAATTTTGTATGAACTGAATTTTCTCCTTTTGTGTATTAAATAATGCTTATGTCAAAAACCATAAAGGTTTTACATTTGCAGTGCAATATATATTTTGCTTTACTCATGGTTCCACTGGAATAATTATTGGAGATTAAATACTGAAATGTGAGTAGGAATTGTGCCGTTTCTCTGACGCTGCTGTTACCCATTTTGAGGTGGTTTGCTCTTGGTACAGTTACAGTCTGGTGAATTAGACTTCAACTGGTAAATTAAATGATTTGTATCCCAAGAAAGAGAAAATTCCTGCATGGCAAATCTTTCTATAACAAATTGGAGATGCAAATAGTAATAAGCAAGGGCATTTCTGGATATGATCTCACTGGGATTTAAAAATGGTACTTTGTTAGTCTGCAAGCAGCACTTTTTAAATGAATGGTTGTAGATTTGTAAATATGTAATGTTTAAATTTTATTTACGAAAACCCAGTATGTTGGATGTTTGCTTTGGTTTATATTTCCTTTAAAATATGCAAAGTCGGTGTTCATGATGTTAAGGAGGTTTTTTTCTCCTGTCTCCTCCAAAAAAGTTTTACAGTGAGACAATAAAAAGCTTAAAATCTTTCTGGTTATTGTCATTAACATTTTATTAGTTGGATTAGAATGATAGAGGTGTCTGTGACTCGTAACTACATTGTTTGCACATGTGAGGCATTCTTCACAGTAAACCTTTCAGGTTTGTTGAGGTCAGTGGCATTCTTTCATAGCACTTACATAGAAGATTGCTAACAAGAATTAGTGCTGGCAATGGTAATCTGTAAATAGCAGATTAGTGTCAGGATGAAAACAAAATTCAGAGTTCAACTTCTTGTAGTATTTCTCACTCCTAGTTTTAACTTTTATTAGGGGCAGTGTGCTATTGTAACCCCAGATCTATCTTGTTACAGTACGTTGTAAATGCTTTTGACATCACACTTGTACGGCTGGCACTGAATACTAGTTTTAGGTATTTAGGTTGCAAGATCAGGTAGAGATTTCAAAGGAGTCACATGGGTAACTTTCAGGATTGCTATGCAACTCCCAAATCTTTGGTTCTGCATGCAGACGTTACTCTTATTGGTTTGTTTTTAACTTGAAAACTGTAGAGATGTAATTCCCACAGGCTTTAAAGGGCCAGCAAAAGCATTTCTTATAGAAGTGCATCACATTCTTGGAGATGTGTAGAGTACCAGCTGCAGCTGCTCCACAGTGGCATTCACTGAAATGAAAACTGCCTTAGCACTGGGAAGTCGTGGCACACTGGTTGCAGCAGGAACCTCAGGGACCGCTGTGCTCATTGTTTACATGCAGTGTGAGGGTGTTCACTTTCAAGATGCAGAATGTGTCCCCACACAATGATTTTGAGTAGAGCAGTTGAGTAAGGGCAAGTTGTAGACGCTTGATCCTGTTCCCACTGAAGCAAGATCATTGATTTCAGTGAGTTTGAGCAGTTATGAAGTAACTTGGAGTGTTCCTGAAAATACTACTGTAATGAGTAAACACTGTATGCTGAAAATCAGCTCCACGAATTTTGAGAGGATCAGCTGTTCCAAAAACATGCATCTGTATTATATCAGCCTTTCCACAATGCCTAAGTATGCATGTTATTAATACAATGTGTATTTGATAGCACTCACTTCATTATCTGCTCTTCGGTGATAATAAAGAAAAACAGGAGAGGCTGATGTACCATTTGAGATTTGTTTATTTTGTTAGCATGTTAAATATATTTTATTCTCGGTAAGTCTGTTATAATTCTGGTCGCATTTTTTAGCAGAACAAATGCTACTTTAAACCCTTTTGAATTTGACATCTGGTTATATACATCTCAAAGTGTCCAAATGTCATACAGATACTGGGCAGGATATTATCTTGTCTTCTAACATCACACTGACGATCAAAAACACAAAGTAAAGAGCAAACATAGTGAGCCCCAGCAGTTTGTTCATTTTCCACTTACAGACAGCAATTGAGATAATCACAAATAGGAGCATGAGAAAAAGAAGAACAATTGCACAAAACAAACCATTGCTACTGACTGCAACTGGACTGAGCCCATTGAAGACAGAATAAAGGAACCAAGGAACTGGCAAACTGTAAGGAAAGGAAAAATAATTGAAGTAAATGTTTAAAGGCAGCACACTTTCTGCATCATAGCCAAGCAATTTTCCCAAACTGTTACACTGGATGCAATCATGCATTTTTTTTTTCTGTATCTCAGCATAAATCTAAAACTGATGTTGCTCTTGTAAAAAAATGCATTTGGGCAATACTTGCACCATTACAATGCAATCCAAGAGTCTAAAAGGGTTTTTAAAACAGTACCTATGAACTAAATGTCTTGGTGTGCTATAATAAAGACACAAGTGCTGATGTTTTATTGATGAAAGATACAGGATCTGAGTGTGTGAATGACTGGATATGTATTCTGTCTGTAAATCTTTGATGCTAGCCAAAGATTTGCTGCGTTTGTGCCCTAAAATCAATAATTCTCTGTTCATTCAGAATTAGGTGAAGATGAGCTACATGCCATTATTTTAAGCTGCAGAACAATTACCTGAAATATTAAAATTAATATTCAATCTGTCACACTAAGTTAGAAAGGTCTATCTTTCCTGTCTAGGTTAGGTTTAAAAAGAGAAAGTACAGCTGAAATTAAATTAAGACCTTCTTTAGAATAAAACCAGCTTGTTTTGTACTTAAGAAATGTGTGCTTCAGCTACTACTCACCCAACAGTGATATCAAAGATGTTGCTGCCCACTGAACTGGAGACAGCCATATCGCCCAGGCCTTTCCGTGCAACAATAACACTGGTGATGAGGTCAGGGATTGATGTTCCTGCTGCCAGGATGGTTAACCCCATAATTTCCTCTGATATCCCAATTGTTTCACCAACCTAATAACACAAAGTCAGTCAGGTAGGGCTGTTAGTTTGGGAACATGGAGTTTAATTGCTCTGTGTGTATTTTAGGTTTCATGCTGTATTTGAGTTTAAATGTTTTAAACCCTAAGGGGTTTTTTTCTGCTTTATGGGATGAAAGCCTAGATTTCATATTGCATATTGATGACAGTTTCACTCTAGCATAGGGCATCTGATCACAGGGTTGCCAAGATCGAGTCACAGCACAACCCTTCTGTCCTAAGTTCACCTCTTCTGGATCTACCTTTCCCTCTCCAAAGTGAATATCAGCTACATCTGACCCGAGGGCTTTGGGGAACGACAGGTTTTGGATCTGTGGCTTCATCAGTTATACTGTGACTGTGCAGTATATCACTAGATACAAATTGTGGGTCTGATTCTACAAGATGCAAAGTATTGTTTCCCAGAACACCAGGTGAACATTAAGGCAATGAGAGCTGAGATCATACAGCAGCTTCCAGGACCAGAACCTGTATTTTCCCAGAACTGTAATTGAATAAGGAATAATTATGTTCTGCACAGAAGCATTCATCAATGAAAAGGCAAAACTAAGATAAATCTTGATGGCACTTTTCCTTTCATTGATGCACAAATTCCCTTAGAAACTCTCAAAAAAGTGTTTGTCAAATGAAAAAAAAAATGAAAATTCCCTTTTGGGTTCTAACAAAATGAAGTTTCTACTGTTTTGCTGGATGACTGCAGCTGTAATTCTTCAGATAAAGAACAGTGATACTGTTCCCTCTCTCTCTCTCCATTTACTTGTTCTGAAATGGTCTTGTTTACTGAGAGAAAATAAACCCCTCACCTGGTGAGCCCACCACACCATGAGGTATGAGAATGCAGCAATCCAGAGGATGGATCCAAAAAATGTGATGACAAAGAACTTCTTGGAGTCCTGTTAAAATCAAGTTTGAAAAGAAAAACATGGAGAAGTTTCAGGCAAGTTCATGATCCCAAATGAAAATTATTCACCTGAAACACTTCACTGCAATGAATTGCTTTAACGTGGAGCCTGGTCTCTAGTTGTATTTAATTTTTGTCAGCTTAATTAAATGACCGATACTTGCTGGTCATTTGTGCTTTATTAAATTAAGCCTCTGGGACTCTGCTGTTAATGCCGCAGCTCCTGTATGCAAGGCCTCTAGGTGTGGACAAACAGAACCGGGGACTTTAGCTGAGAGGAAATCTATAGTTCAGTTAACGAATGCAGCAGCAGAAGGAAGATAGATTCTTACTGGGTTTCTGACGTCAGGCAGAGTGCTCCAGAGAGGAAAGACAATGGGAAAGAGGAAAAGGTAAATGGCTTGTTTTTTCCTAGTTTCTGGCCATTCAAGAGATAATGGCTGGTCATTATCATCATCATCATCATCTGTGCTGTCATCATCATTGTCTTCCTCGCTTTCTGAGCTGCTGTCTTCTGAGGAGTCGCTGTCTGAAGAGGACTGTCAGTCAGCAAGAAAGGGGAAAAAGCCAGTAAGTTTTCACACGATCAAGGAGCTGCATAGTGTTTATACATCAGGACCTTGCCTTGGCAGAGGTTGCACTTGTAAAGTGGCTGAGACACCCATAGCCCCCATCTTGCTGTTGTGGGGCAAAATCCAGGCATAACCTATCTCAGGGCCTGTGTGTTATGTTAAACGTGTGCCTGTTGTGTCAGTTACCTAGAAACAACTTTTGGATGGGGTTTTGACACAGATGAAAGGTTGACGGTTTATCTTTGAAAATCTTTCCTTATCACATCAGCCAAATTGCATCAAGTGAAAGGAGGGATTAGGGAAATTAAAAAAACAGATACATGTACTGATGGACACAGTGCAGATGGATACTGGTATCTTCCCTTGTGCTGGAGTAGCTCTCTGACCTCAGAGAGTCATTTGAGCAGAAATATTATACAGTGTCAGCTGGAGTCATATTTTGATTTGTCTCTGTAATTTTAAATGTTTCAGTTAACACCTTAATATATCTCATCACTGCCCATGTAGTCCATTTATAGTTACCAGTTACAGGAAATGGGTTGGGTCCTGTCCCAAAAGCTCCAGAGAGAGGAAAAGGAAAATACATCTGTGGTTTGGTCTGGATTAAACAGTTATTGCCTAGGATGCTTATTTAGATACCTGTCCATCTTGCAGTGCATCTTCTTTCTCTTTATCTTTGCTGGGTTCAGAGTCACTAGCAGGAGTTACCTGCACGGTGCTTGGTGCCTTCTTGTCCTCTTCTGCTAGAAGTGATAAGAAGGAATACAGGTTTCAGTCAGCATCAGGTGGTCACCTTCCCCTTGAACAGCAGGAAGGTTTGAGCTTCCAACAAGAATGTGTGGTACTTCATGTCAAACCCATCCTGATTGCCTCTGTTCTCTCTGTCTTCTGTGGACTGATTGGTAAAAGCCTGGCAGAAACTGGTCTACCTGGCATAGGATGATACTTTGATGATCCTATAACATTTTGTCTGGAACTGCTGTACAAAGCACATGTGTAATGACAGGGAAAGGCTAATTATCTGATCTACAGACTATGAATGTTTCTTGGTTTCAGTCCAAAGATCTTATTAAAGCCATCCTTAGAAGCCAGACAGGATGTAAAGCTTTGCTTTGCGTTTTTTTTCTAGTAGAGCATGGCATTCTCCAAGGGTTCTGGGAAATGGCTGCTAGGTGCTGCCAGACTTTAGTCACTGGGTAGGTACTCAAGTGCAAATAGGGAAGTGCTGACACGTACAAGGAAATGTCTGCAATGTCCTTTGTGCTGTTCCTGTGTTACCTGTGTAATCAAGAGGAACATGGCAACCTCTGTGCAGAATGGTGTAGAAATATGGATAATTGAACAGAATGGAAGGAGCACCTGATACACTGCTCTGTCACAGCCGGGTCTCTTTTCAGGCTGCTGCAGTTTAGGTTAAGGGAATCCTTCTGCATAGTCAATCCTGTCAAGTCAGTGGGGTTGTGGTATCTCATTAATTGTACCTGGATGGAGCATTACAGGGTATCTTATCCTGAAAAGAGGAAGTTGATCCTGTACAGTGCTTCACAACAGCTCTAGGAAGCAAGGCTAGAGGGAGATCTTCGGAAATGTATGTTTTCAGTGAGTGCCACCTGGAATTTCTGAACCTGGCCCTTGAGGGAATACACATGGGATACTTTCAGCCTGAAGTGGGAGACAGAGTGATAATGCTTTTGGAATGTGTGTGGTTCTACCTATGCACCAGCAAAGTTTGCAGAACATGTCACAGGGTGAAAATTCATAGCTTAGAGAAGTCAGTGTGGTGCTGAAAACCCACACCAAGAATTTACTTGTTTCTTAAACAGAATTTTCCTCAAGTTTAGTCTCATTCAAGACTGTGCGGTGTGTGGGCAACTGCTGTCCTGCAGCACGGGGCTTGTGGAGGTGGGACCTTCCACACAAAAGGTTCAGTATCCCAGCCTTGCTGCCAGCACAGGCCCTGTCACAGCACAGGCCACTGCTGCTTCTGGATCAGCTCGGAAAGCCTGTGTATCAGTAGCAACATAGAAAACCAAAAGCTATTAAAAGGGAGGTTGCACATATCCTTACAATTGATACGGACAAAGTCAGAGTGGCTTTACTCTCTGGAGGAACTTTTTGTGCTCTCCTGTGAATGCCAAATCTCCAAGCTAAAATGAAGGTACTTTGTTTTAATGAACACTTCATTTGCAGTGCCTACCAAAGATCAGCAGCATAGCAGCACCCAATTACTGTCTGTAATAGCTTGACTTCCCTTTTCTACCCTTCTGGTGGCAATTCATGCTACATCCTTGCAGAACTTGCTGTTTGGATGCTACCTCACTAACCACTGCTGGACTCCTGGGGGGACAGCCTTTATTGCCCAATGTTAGCGTGTATTAATTGATTCCTACTGCATTATTACAGCAGCCATCTGTGTCCAGCAACAAGAGAAAAATTGTGTTAGATCATAGTTTCTTTTGTGTTAGATCGTGTTTCTTTGGCAGTCCTTGGGTGTTGAGTGCTGGGAAGTTGAGGGATGGCAGTGTATAACAAAGCAAACAGTACTGACTTCTCACACTCACCTTCTGGTTTTGACCTTTGTCCAGCCAGAGTCTCTGCTTTGGCCTTGGTGATGTTGCTCAGGATGTCAACTCTGTCTCTAAATTTTGCTGTGGATGAGAAGGGTACATCAGTCAGTAGCTGTGAGAAAGAGAAAGCATCCACCTTCCCTGCCTCCCCCAAGACACACATGCTCTCTTATCCCTTTCCTCTTGCATGGATTGCAGTCAATGTCGATTTGAGAATTGTCTTTCTGGCTGTGGCCCTAGGTTTTGGCTGCTGTTAGTTGATCACAGTTAATATATTTAAATACTTAGTAGTGTGGCAGTTATGTCAGCAATCTAACAATTAACTAATACTTTCATATTTACAAGAGAATCTGTAGGGAAGAGAAATCCTTTCCAGTTCAGTAATCTAGAGGACAGTGTACTTCACAGGAAGGAAATGCAGAAAGAACAGAGGAGGAGTTTTGATGCAATATAATTTTGTTCCCAAGGGACTGTTGAGTTTTTCAGGCTAAGTTATGTGCAAGTTAAACATGACACCTGGTGACCCGATGGTAAGGATGAATAAAAAATATTTTATGTTCCAGATATCTGGAAAATGATTGATTTTTCAAATATACAAGAGTACTGGAGTCAATCAAGATTCTTGATATTCAGGTTCAACATGGTTCCAGCTGCAGTGTAGCATTCAGTCCTGTATTTATGGGACTGCTGAGAGCTTCTTCCACTGTAAACTGTCCTCGGCTCAGCTGAGCTGCTTTGTAATTGTTTTACAGAGAATAGTGAAAAGGTGTCTGTCCGCATAGTTAGGTGTTGTGCTCAAACATCTTAAGCCCTACTCACACTGAAATTGAGCAAATCATCAGCTCAAAGAAAAGGCTCCTTTTGCCCTAATGTGTACCCTCTGTTGAGCTGCCTATCCACTGACTGAGCCAAGGTTCACAGTGTTTGCACATGGACACAAGAAACTGGCCATGCTATGCTTGACCAGTGTGCGGGGCTGTAAATTCATTTCCTCGGAAAGATTTATCAGACTGATTTAATCTACTAAACTGTTGACTGTGCAATCAGAACATGCTGTTGTCATTTGCCTCAAGGGCAAGGTCCTGACACTTTATTCATCACCGTGATATTGAGTTAATAGAAAGAGCAGGTCCAAGGCCCTGAGCCACTCAGGCAGATCTACTGTTCTGAGCTGAACCTCATGAAAATCAGCAGACACTGGTATATGTTCAACAACTGGGACCTGCTCAGACATTAAGGCCTCTGAGGATGAGTTACCAGAATATCTGTTAAGAACCCTCTTACTGTCTGACAGAAACATTTTTTACCAGATGGGATTTCCTCTGAAGACTAGAATGGCTCAATAAAGATGGAAAGGTTGGCTGGGACTGAAGAGCCTGGCTCTTCCATACTCGTTGTCCACACTGAACCCTACCAGAGAGGATGTGAAGCACTTTGCTGCATTTTCCACCTGTTGATGCTAAGCATAAGTGTGCCCACAAGTGCAAGGCAATGAAGAGATGACTTGTTGCTCCCAGTCTCCTCTAACCACTGGGCAACCCATCTTTCTGTTTAGCTTTTCCCAGAAGCTCTTGCAAAAGCTTCTGTCAGCAGGGTCAGGGCGGTCAAGCTTAACCTGAAAGCGATTATATAAATTAAAGCTCCTGGCTTCCTGCCCTCACCTGGGCTGCAGGCTGTGAGCACCAACCTGAGCAGAGTCTCTGAGCATCTCTCTGTCAGGATAAACAGATTGGGTCCAGGCCACTATCCAGTTCTCATGAGATCAACCACTTAAAAAGGTGTTAATTCCTCTGACACACATTTCATGCAGTATGGACTGAGACTGGAGGAAGAGCTGGTTATAAGCTGGCCAGATCTGCAGGTCAGCATGGGGAGGAAGGATATCTGTCAGCTCAGTCCTTGCTGGTGCTGGGGATTAGCTGAGCAGTGCAGCATGCTAGCCCTGTGGGTGCACAATTGCTGCACTGGCTGCCCTCTCACTGAGGACTGCAGGTCCTGGGAGTGTTTGCTGTAGGTCTGGTCTGAAAGCCTGTCACATGAGAAGAGAAACAAAGCTGATGAAGGGGTTTGGAAAGCAGGCCATCTGAGTAATGGCTGAGAGACCTGGGGGTGCTTAGCCTGGAGAAGAGGAGGCTGAGGGGAGGCCTCATTGCTCTCTATAACTACCTGAAAGGAGGTTGTAGAGAGGAAGGAGTTGGCCCCTTCTCCCAAGTGACAGGGGACAGGACAAGAGGGAATGGCCTCAAGCTCCACCAGGGGAGGTTTTGGCACTGGAATGGGCTACCCAGGGAGGTGGTTGATTCACCTTCCCTGGAGGTGTTTAAGAAACGGGTGGACGAGGTGCTGAGGGGCATGGTTTAGTGTTTGATATGAATGGTTGGACTCAATGATCCGGTGGGTCTCATCTAACCTGGCTATTCTATGATTCTATGCCTGTGTCCAGGGGCCTTTCAGGAAGATTTCTGCTCTATGGATTGAGAGCTTCCAGGCTGGCCTTAAGGTGACAGCTTGAGCTTCTACCTTGAATTTGGCTCTTATGTTTAATTAATTCTTTGGCTCTAGTATTGAATCTAACAGGACTAACTTACAACATGAACAGCAGGAAGGATGTTTTTCTTTAAAATTTAGTATGGGCCCAGGGTATTTGGGGATTCTGATGTCGAAAAGTAGACATAAAAATAAACCTCATTACATTTTTAGCCCTTGGTATCACGATTCTCTTAAAACAAGTGATTATGCTAATGAAACAAGGAGAAACTGTAGCTGCCTTCAGTCTTCTTGGTCAGCTCTAGCCTGCGACGCTGCCTGCTGTTTTATTCCAGTCTGATTTCCAGAATCTTTAGCTTGTTAACTGGGGCATACTGAGGGTAGACAGCTCTGTGGGAGCCTTTTTCTTCATTTAAAAGTAAAAGCAGGCTTCTATCTTCTTCCCTGTATGACTAGAGTTTAAAAAATAATCTGATAGTAAGATTGGAGGCTCAGAAGTGAGAAGGTCTCAGTCTTTCCAAAATTCTCATTCCTTTCAATATCACAATAATTCTCTCTCGTGTCTAACCAGAACTTGTTGAAAAGATCTCATATTCTTCTACACACTTTCAGAGAAAGGTGAGGAAGGAAAACTGAAGGGGCTAGAAAGTAAAACACCACGTCTCCTATAGACAGAAAAGGACTGAAGAAAAGATACCTTTCTGTTATAAAAAGAAACAAGAAACATTCTGAACTTAAACCACTGTTCAAATGAGAAATGTTGTTTCATGCAAGGGATGCTGCATTAGGAACAGTGAAACAAAATTTGTGTTTTAGACTAATGCCTCTGCCTCGGGAATTTGCTTTTGAACACCCAGTGCTGGCAGTTTTATCACATTTTTGGTCTCTTGCTGTCCTAAAAGAGCCTCTGTGCTGCCCGAGTAAAATGCAGCTGTAGGATAAGGAAGGAAATTCTATAGAGATCCTAATAGTAGGTTAAGTTAGGAACTGCTGAGAAATCATAGAATCATAGAACAACCAAGTTGGAAGGGACCCATTGGATCTTCTAGTCCAACCATAATCATTGGCAACCTTTTGCTTTTGTAGAGTATTTATTACTGCAGCCTCTAAGTGCTTATGCTACAGGCATTGGCAAGGAGGAATAAGGACCCTTAACAAAAGAGAAATTGCTTTGAGATCATCTTTTACGTTGCAGCCTAATTACAGAAATGTGCCCAGCACAGACAGTAATGCACGGGCTGCAAAGAGAAGGACTTTGGTGGCAATCAGTTGGAACTAGACACCCAGCAGTCCTGGGGTACCGAAGGGCTACAGTGCTATTAACACAAAGGTTGAGCTTGCAGTCCTGATGTGCCTTTTGGTTTCAAATCCTTTTTCAGAGTCATCCTGGGGAAGTCACTTCATCTTTCTGGCCAAGATACTTGAGGCACTTAAGCTTCTCAGTCTATTCATAAATGATTCTTTTTCTCCAGACCCCCTTTTCTTTAGGCATGAATTTCACAGGGTAAGGAGCGTCTCTTACTAGGTACACGGGACTTGGGACATCAACTCCTTGATTTTGAGTGCTGTGCTGTTATAAAATCAGTAACTTTCTTTATCATTATCTTTTCTAAGGAACTGTCTCTGTTCTGGTAGTATGGAGTGAAACAGGCAGGCATCTGGGGCAGAGGCTTTGCCTTTATCTCAGTGGCATTAGAATAGTAAAGGTTCTAAGAAATAAACTTTTGGAGGGATAGCGGCCCATCCTCACATTAACCGTGCTGTCTGACCTACTTACATACATATGGACACACTCCCATCTAGTGGCTGCCTCATCCAGAGACAGCAGCCCAGTCTGCCCAGGTGAAATGAGAGGGTAAGTTTTCTTTCGAGAAGCTCCGAACCACACCCCCCAGCACCATTTATTAGATAGTCACAAGCTGGGGTAATTCAGCCTCTTAAGCCAGACCAGCAGTTTACAACTGCATTGAAACCTTCCCGCCCTGTATT
This sequence comes from Coccyzus lansbergi, assembly GCA_033558105.1. Taxonomy (NCBI): domain Eukaryota; kingdom Metazoa; phylum Chordata; class Aves; order Cuculiformes; family Coccyzidae; genus Coccyzus; species Coccyzus lansbergi. Next base: position 453,097 of record JAUMJK010000421.1, on the reverse strand, counting down.
CTGGGCTGAGCTGCCTGGGGTAGCACTGAGCACGCTCCTTGGCTTGAGCTGGTGTCCTCAGGTCCCCACAACTGCCGTCGAGGGCCCAGCGTTGCACCAGGACACCAGCCTAGACCACAAAGCCAAGCGTATGCTGGCCTGGCATGGGAAGATGCTGAATAAAGGTACCTAGAGGTGCAGGAAGGATGAGAAGGCACTGGAGGATCTCTGAGGAGCCACAGTCCCTCGGGCCTGCTACTTTCTGATGCTAAAGGCATGTCCTCTTGTAAATTCTTGGGTTTACCCTTGTGCTGTTGATGCCACCTCTGGGGGGGACAGGGGGCAAGGGCAGCAGAGCAAGCCCTGATGAGTCTGGCTCTTGTTAAGCTACCTTTAGTAACATGATGGATGCCTTTACTAAAACCTGTCAAAGTGGATATTCATCTGTCTTGCTATCCTTACCAAGCCTCTTTTGTTCTCTAAATCAGTTTGTGCAGATGGGATTTTGATCTGTAGAGTCCTTTTTGTAACCTCTGTGATAGACATGAGAGGTGTTGATCTGCTTAGCTTCAATCTCTCTTTGAATGGACAACAGATAATCTCTTTAGAACAAGTAGGGCGGTGGAGGGGCTGGGCATGTGCTGAGCTAGGAAAGAAAATCTAAAAAAACCTTTTTTTAACATGCTTCTCTGTTTCCTGGAAAATGAACCTCTATACTTGTTTTGTATTAAGGTTGATATAAGGCAGCATGTTAAAAGTTTGTGAGTAAAGACTCTGGGTCTGTATGGAAATGCAGCATCTCCATGCCCTGGGCAGTTAAAAAGACTTTGTATTAGTCCTGAGCTGATCAGCCCTGGGGAGTTGGACAATAGCCTGCAAAGTGCTTCAGGTACAAGTTATCATGACAGTGATGATACTGCAGCCTTGCAGATGGGCTTTTACAGGTGCTTACTGTTGGTTTAAGTCAGATATGGATTAACTCAACCATCATAATTGGAACCTGCTGTGTATTTTAGATCTCATTAAGATTTTAAGCCCAGACAAAATTATATTTCTTCAAGGGTTTTAACTTCTTTTTCCTTTTCTTTAGGTTTGCGCCTTGTGAGGACCTGTGTGCACAACCAGGTAGGTACATAGGTAATGAGCTCTCCCAGTGTACATATTCCCACTGCAAATGAGACTGATAGGTTGAACAGCTCTGTCTCAAAAATGTAGTCAGCATTAAATGCTGCTGTCCCAAGGCTGGAGTGAGGTCTGAGCTGAGAAGAGGAAGATGTGACACATTATGAGATGGAGATAGCTGGTGACTCCTGTTTCTGCTCCTGCTATCACAGGGATAACAGAAGACAAGGGATGACAGTGACCACCACTGCTGGCAGGAACTCCAGCAACAGCAGCTGCTTCACATGCCCTCACCTCCTCTGAAGCTTCAGTACAGCTACCACCACAGCAGCAACTGGTTTGGCACAAGCAAAGTAAGATATGGCAGGACCAAAATTGTAAGGTGTTTGACCTTGCTAGCTATGTGATCAGAAGGGGTACCTCCTGCTGTTGTAGAGCTCCCTCCACCTAATGTTATCTGTGATGTTCAAAGCTTCATTTCAAGGGTGAGTTGCTGGCCCCCAACACCCTGACTTACAAAGACTGTATTCCCAGTTACATCGCTCTGTGCTCAGGGCTGCAAAGCCAACTCCCTCAGATGCGGAGCATTCACTCACCTTCTGCCAGGGGGTCCAGGGTGTGGATCATGAGTTGGAAGATGGTGCTGCGCATTTGAGAGTTGTGTAGGGAGGCTGAGCTGCTGCCTCGCTGTAAAGCTGATGCAGGCTATGGAAAGGTACAATGCAGCAGTCAATAGCAGTTTCCTCGTCAAAACTTCTCCACTGTTGGTTCACCTCTGCCCCCAGAATGCATTTTTACAGAGGCTGATTTCTCCAACCCAAGGAGCAACCCTGGCATGGATTTTTAAACAGCCTCTGCATTTGAGTTCACAGGATGGCTGTCAGTGCCTACCGTTCACAACAAGAGACATGCTCATAAGGTAGTAGGCCAACCTGTGCTTAGATCAGCATCAATACAATGTCATTATAAATTACAATAATCAAAGCATGTAGTGCTTTTAGTCATAAACTTGTTAATAACTGTTTAGATTTATATGCTGATAAAAGGTAATGCTACAGTCCTGTCAAGTGTCCTGACTTAACTCAAAAGCTCTGGTGCTATAAAGCTCTGGTTCTTATAGTCAACACCAGAGTCCTAATGAGCTTTTGAATGAATGTTAATTAGTACAGGTAGGTTAAGTGCACAGAGGAACAAACAGCATTCATTTGAAGAAGCTAACACCTGTATTTTATATACATATGCAGGCACTAATTCAGATTGGTCTCTCTATGTAATGGCTGGCAGCCACAGAGAAGACAAACGGTCAGCAGTTTAACCAGAAGCAGAGGAATGAGCTCTTCAGTGTTCACTAGGCAGAAGGGCAGACCCTACAGCCTCTGCTTTGGGAGCTCAGGAGGAAAACTGACCATGAAACTAGGTAAGAAAAGTCATGCCCTGATTTTCTCTGTGCTTATTTACATCACAGAATTAATAGCATTCTGCTAGTAAAATCCACTTGGGAAGCCTAAGCCATCTCTTAGTTTTGATAAAAATTCCCTCAAGGACACAACTCAGCCAGGTGGCCTCTTAAGTAAGGTGTGGGTGTTGTGCCAAGCATGGCTGGTTCTTTGCACAAAGTAGGATTTGGTCCAGGTTTCTTGACACAGAAGTTGACGCCTTTATTCATGACCTGACATAGAGAGGGGTTCAAAATACAATGGCTTCAGATTCCTGTAAAGTTGCTTAGACCTACCTGCAGCTTCTTGCCATCTGTTGGCTTCTTTGTTCCATCATCTGCAACTGCCCCACTGCTTTTCTGCATGCAAGCAAGAACAAAAGTGATTGAACATCACTACCACTTCACCTGCTTTTTCAGGATATAATGACAAGTCTTCTGAATATGCCAGTGAGACAGCTAATACATGGATGCAACTGAAAAAGCTGTACCTATGCGCTCTCCTTAAACCATGTGGCCTCCAGGAGAAACAGGATTCCACCTATGGCTCAGCTCCTCAGTGATGATGCAGGTACCTGGAGGTGGACTCAAATGGCCTCTGCCATCTGGTTCCTATAGATATAGGCAGCTCCAGACTTCAACCCCAAACATCTGTACCCTGACTCTTTCCAGCAGAGGCAGAGTGAAGGTGCAAAGGGGTATTTTTTTTCCAGTGATCAGCATTATTTTCCATATAGGTAATTTATTTCTCCCAAGAGTGAGAAAGAGACCAGCAACTCTCTGTCATGCTACTATATGCTAGTGAGAGTTCTCTGCAAACTTCATTTACAGGTTTGGGGGTTTTTTTTCCCTTCAGCCTGAATGGTTGGATTTCATTTGTGATGACTGGTGATGTCCACAGTGATGTATGTGTATAGCGGCAGCATATTCTGCATGTATCCCACTAAAATGCAACACACAACCTTTCAGGACTCCCAGCTTTGAGCCCCAAATGAAAGACAGACAAGGAAAAAAAAAGTAAAGCCCTTTCTTGATTCTGCCCCACTTCAACTATCCTCAACCCTCTTCCTTTCTTTCCTTAAATTATGTGGAGTGCCAAGACCACACAAAGCAAAGCATGCTTGAGTGCCTGTGATGCACATCTGACTAGTAAAACATGCCAAAGCCAGAAACCTAATGGTCTCTGCTCAACAGATGGCAGTAGCACAGGTCAAGAGGACAAAGACACACTAGGGGAACTGGGGAGGGACAGAGGAGGAAGAAGTAGGTAGGCACACTCAAGAATAGAAACCCCCAAGTGTTCTGGAGACCACATCCTGGCCAGATCTTCCAGTCTGGAAGGGTAATTGGCTGTGGGGACATGTTCAGATACTATCTTTTTGTAAGTAGTCAACACTTCCTCCAAAAGACAATGAGTGAAGGGCCTTGGAATGCATACTTGCAACTACAAACCTCTGTGTTTGAGCACCAGCACACAAGGAATTGTGTTTCAGAGCACATACAGCTGTGATCAGTGCATGGAATTGGGATTTGGGCATTTTGATCTTGTTGCCAAATGGTGACTGAGAGAGGTGGTGATGGTTGCTAAAGGCTGCCAGATCCCTTTCTGTGCTGTGGGCTGTTAAAGTGACAAGTGACACACCTAGCAACAGAATGGGGAAAAGCTATTTTCTTCCATCTCTCACTTGGAACAGGCTTGGGCAGTGCCTCTTATCCAAAGCCTTTTTTTCCTTGGTTTAACACAGAATTGTCCAATCCTGTTCCCAGATTAACAACACATTCCTGTTTTTTCTGAAACTCCTTTACAGAAACCAAGTGAGCAAAATCCCACGCATGTCTTTAAAAGTAGGTAAGTGACCACAAATGGTATCTTTAGTAGCTGCATGGGTAAAGCACCACTTTAGAAGTGTTCTCTAATCTCTTAGAATCTCTGCTATCTAGATTGTATTTCCCTCATTTTATCATCACAGTTATTAATCAGTACCTGTATCCCAAGGTTTTGTTTGAATGTGCACTTTGTGAAGGAGATGCAATTTTTTTTTTTTGTGGTTTATGCTACAAATTATTTCCAACTTGCCCTCTGAACAGTAAGGACACCAACCTTCCGGATACGCTCTGCTGATGCTGCCTGCACAGCACTTAGCTTCTTGTTCAGTTCCTGCTTCACCCATTGTTCTAGGTACACGTTCTGTTTCATAGTGAATACATATGTAGCATAAGCAGTCAGTAAAAGGAGGCTTTCCCACCAATCAATGACACTGTCTAGGAAAAACAGGATGAGCATCAGTAAGTCTACAATGTAGAATGAGATGTCTCTAAATAAGGGCCACCATGTCAGGTGGAGTATCTCCCTTGAGAAGAGGGCACAGGTGCCAATGACAAAGAGGATATTAAACACTGCTGAACCCACAATGGTACCGATGCCCACATTGCTGTGAGAGATGAAGACACCTATGAGGGAGGTGAAGAGTTCTGGTGCTGATCCACCTGCTGCCATGAAAGTGGCTCCAGCCACATCTTCAGAGATCTGTAACTTCTCTGTGATTACTCCCAAAGCAGGGACAAAATACTCATCACACACTATGGCCAAGGCCACAAATACATATATCATGCCAAAGATGTGAAGTACAACCCACCCTTGCCTGCGTTCTTCTACACTGAATAGGTCTTGGGGATATTCTCCTTTGGACTCATATGGTGGCTTTTCATCTGGGGAGATTTCACTGACATTTTCTTGCTGTGGTGTTTCTTCCACTGATTTAGTGATGGGCACAGTTGGCTCAGGATCCACATATACACAGTGCCTTATTTTGGGTGCTGCTGTGGCATTGCCTGTTATGGCAGTCCTGTTGCTGGAGAGGTCCCTGGAGGTCACTTTGACAGCATTTGTCGGTTGGGGTGCTGTGTGTGGTGCTGGAAGGGCAGAGGGGCTGAACTGGAGCTGATAGAGAGAGAGGACCAACACTACAGCAAGCAAGAAAAAGATTCGGCTCCGTTGTAGCCGCCTTCTCCGTGGTAAATGCATTTCCTAAGGGTTCAAAAATCAGAGCCGTGTCCAGAAGCTACTGAAGACCTCTCTTGATCAGTGGTTTGCACTTAGATCCACCATTGGAGTTTCTAGCTGATATTAAGTGTCAGGAGTGAAACTGCATGACTCAAAGCGTAGGATCCTGCAAAAGAAAATTTAGTGTGAAAAATAAAGTACTGCAACTTCCCACAATTTGGGTAACTACTTTGCTGACTGCTTTCCATTTTTTTAATAGAAAGAAATGGACTTAAATTAGTAAAATCAGATCTAGATTCACGTTTCACTCATTTTTTTAATGCCTGGAGGCTATGCTGATTAATAAACATAGGTTTGGTTTAATATTAGTGAGGAGCTGTCCAAGACAGTCTAATCTGAGCTGAATTCTGATTCCGCCTAATGCCCATATCCAGCACTTATTAATATTTGTGGCTTTCATTAAGTCCAGTTGTTACTCTGTATTATTAATGATTGGGTCAGTATTCTGGTGAGGAAAGGATATAGCTTCTGTTAAGGAACCTACTTTAAAACTGCTAGAAAAGATGATGCTCTGAAGACAAGGTCATACTGTTAAAACCTCCCTCCAAAAAGACCAAGTAACCTCAGCAAGAGAAAATTGCTTGATAATTCCCAACTCTGTTGTTTCCTGGCTCTCCAGTCTTGCACTTCCACAGAATACAAAACTAAGCACTGGAGAGCTTTTTTCTTCAGTTTGGGAAGAACAGGAGGAAGACTTAGTTCTAGTAAAACTGCAGGTGCCGAATATACATTTGTTTTTATGACTACACTGTTTCAAGCCTTTTCTGTAGAAATCAGAATTGGTAAAGTGGAATTGTAATCATACCTTTTATTGGAGAGTAATTAGCATATCTTGCATAACTATTTGAACAGCATTTAGAAAGGGAAAAGAAATTGTAAATGCCAGAGTGACAGAGCCTGCTGCTGTGACAGTATGGAGGGTAGTGATTTGGGGCTGGACAGAATTTACCCCACAGCACTAGTTGAATGGTTATCTTACAGTACCACTCTTCATGCATTTTTTTTTTCTCCCAGTGTGGGTATGTTGCCTTATTCTTGAGCTGGATGTGGATCACAGTTTTGTAAGCCATTCTCTGATAAGCTCTTCATACAATTTGTCTCACACTTACCCTCTTGCATAAGACCCAGTGAAGTAATCAGCCTAAATTTCTTACAAGACAAGCATTATTATATTCTTTTTAATAGTTGGGAGGATCACTACGGCAACAGTAATAGAGGGTTGTGGGAGCTCCTAGATAAACAAATGATATAACCTTTGCTTTCCATATGTCAAAAGAGCATGAACATGCATATGGCGTAACTGCATAATATAGTATGTACAACAAAGTACGTATTATTAGAAAAGAACCCTCCCTAATAAAGAGTAAAAAGAACAACTGGAGACATATGTACATGCCCCTATTTAAATACTGTTTTAGATTGTCCTCTGTAAAATGAGATGCTTAAAAGACCTTTTGCAAGGTCTATTGCAGAAACATATTCAAAGCCAGGACCAACTGCAAGAGCTCTCCAGCCTTTCACAATACTTGACCATCAGCCTCCTTGTTTCTCTAATCTTCTGTGTTGAATATTTTTTTCAGAATGTATTGCCTCTTACAGGTCAACATCCAATCAAGTAATTTCTCATGGATTGGACTGTCTCAGTCATAAGAGATCTGAAGCAATCAAAGAAACCTCCACACCTTACCTTCCAATGAGGCTGTCCGAGAGGAGGGGGAGTACCAATGGTTGAGTAGTGTTGGAAGCTTCTTTGACACTTAACAGCCAGATGGGAAATACTGTTGTGAAGAGAGGCAGATGAAAATGATCCCATGTTCACAATGCCTCTGCTAGCAGAGTTCTAATACAAGAGAGGATCAGGTATGAAGGACATATTGCTGGAGGAACAGCCAATCCAGTTTAATACCTGCAGTCCCTAAGAAGATTAAATAGTATTGTATAGATTTGTGTCTATCTCTGAAGCCAGTACCTTTGTCTTCTACTACAGGTTATTCTCAGTATGAGGGCAGGTGATTATCTCTGTTACAAACTACAGGATGGAAGCACCAGCTGGGTGACACATTGTTCTCACAGCAGCTGTGGAAGAGGGCAGCTGGGGTAAATCATACTGCTTTTCTGCATGGAGCAGGTATCACTTGAAAAGGATAACTTGCACACAGATTTGTTTTGAAGCTTCTGGCATGGCAGACAGGGCAAACAAGCAGTTCTGCTGGCCTTTGCCACGACAGGAGTCTACTTTGTATTGCCAGAGGTAGGTTTAAAACTCTCTGCCTCCTGGAAAAAAAAACCTTCTGTAAAGAAATTTTTCCTAATATGCAAACTGACCCTTCATTGGCGCAACTTGAGGCCATTCCCTCTCATCCTATTGCCTGTAACTTGGGAGAAGAGACCAACACTCATCTCATTACAACCTCTTTCAGGGACCTAGAGACAGTGATAAGGTCTCCCCCCAGCCTCTGTGGAGGGGAACGGAGCTGGGGAAGGGTCTGGAACACAGGAACTACAGGGAGCAGTGAGGGAATTGGGGTTGTTTAGCCTAGAGAAGAGGAGGGTGAGGGAACACCTCGTTGCTCTCTGCACCTCTCTGAAAGGAGGTTGTAGCGAGGTGAGTGCTGGTCTATTCTCCAAAGTAACAAGTCATAGGAGGAGAGGAAATGGCCTCAAGTTGCACCAAGGGTCGATTAGACCAGTTATCAGGAAAAATTTCTTCACCAAAAGTCTTCTAAGGCACTGGCTGCCCGGGGAGGTGGTGAAGGTGTTTTAAAAGATAGTGGACTAGTGCAGTTGGACTCGATAATCTCAAAGGTCTTTTCCAACCACGCGGTTCTATGAGGGCAGTTCAGATAGGTGCCTGTATTGTGCAAAAATACTGCCATGATAAAGCAACACGGGTGTACATAGGGGAGAGTTGATGGAAAAACATCCCAGCTGGCTAGCCCTCCTGCTGGTTCTGTGCGCTAGGGACTGTGGGGGTTACAAAAAATGGGGAGACAGCTCCGGTTGAACTCGATGATCTCACAGGTCTTCTCCAACCAGGCGCCTCTGTCTCTGACACAGCCTACCCTCTCTCCCCGCTGCGAGAGGCGGCGCGGGGCCCGGCCCTTCCCGCCCAGGCGCGCGGTTCCGGGGGGGACGCGTTCCGGGCGGACCGGGTGAGCGGCGCGCGCCCCTGTCCCCCGGGCCCGCTCGCACGGGCTGCTGCGGAGCGGGGCCGGACCCCTTGCCTTCATCCCTTTTCCCCCCTTTTCCTTCTCCCCTTCTTTTTCCATTCCCTCCTTCCCGTCTTTCTCCTTTCTACCCCATCCAGGCTCAGCCCTGGCCACTTGCCATTTCCAGGCCCTCGCTGACTCTGGATGCGCTGCGCGTTGCTCAGGAGCCGATCCATTGACTCCATCTGCGCTAAGTTCCACTTTTTTTTTTTTTTTTTTTTTTTTTTTTTTTTTGTGGAGCATAAGGGTAATAGTGGCTTCCCTCGTCTTACTATGTGATCAGTGTGTGAGAGATGCATCATGGAATCATAGGGGAGTTTTGGTTGGAAGGGACCTTAAGATCCAGTTCCAGCCCACTGCTGTGGGCAGGAACACCTCTCACTGGGTCAGGCTGCTCCAAGCGCCATCCAGCCTGGCCTTGAACACCTCCAGGGATGGGGCAGCCATGACTTCCCTGGGCAACCTGGACCTGGGCCTCTCCACCCTCACAGTAACAAATTTCTTCCTAAATTCTCATCTAAATCTCTTTCAGCTGAAAACTGTTTTCCCTCATCCTAGCCCTGCACTCCCTGATAAAGAGCCCCTCCCCAGACTTCCTGTAGCCCCTTTCAGTATCGGAAGCTGCACTAAGGTCTCCTTGGAGCGTTTCTCCAAGCTGAACAACCCCAGCTCTCTCAGGCTGTCTTCATAGCAGAGGTGCTCCAGCCCTCTGATCATCTTTGTGGCCCTCTGGACCTATTCCAACAGTTCCAATATGCATCGTCTCATAACTGTGTCTTCCATAATCATCTCTGGTCTTTTTCTCCTCCCTCCACACAGCAGATCACTGTTCTCTACTACGGCAGCAGAGAGGAGCAGGTCATCATGCCGACGGTCGTGGTGATGGATGTGTCACTCTCCATGACACGCCCAGTGTCAGTGGAGGGCTCTGAGGAATACCAGCGGAAACATCTGGCTATCCATGGCTTGACCATGTTGTTTGAGCATATGGCAACTAATTACAAGCTGGAGTTCACAGCCCTGGTTGTGTTTTCATCACTCTGGGAGCTGATGGTGCCCTTTACAAGAGATTACAACACGCTGCAGGTAGGGTGCATGAAAAACAAATGCAATAAGTTGTCAATATGAAAAGAAAACAACACCAAAACACCCAGACATGTTTCAGAATGACCATGAAATCCTGTGATTTCATGTCATCCTGTGCACAGTATCTTGAATTGAGTGTTCTATCCTTATTTTAAGGGTAGGTGAAATCAATTTGAAACATTTTGCTCCTTTGCAAATCTTACCTTTGTAGGTAACCACTGGAATGTGTGTATTTCCATTAAAAGAGGAGATGGAGGAAAGGGCCCCCTGATGAAGCTCTTAGAAGTACCAGTGGTTCTGTGATATTCATGTTTTTATGGTTATTGGTTAGCTCTTGATAAATGATGCAGCAGGCAGGACTGTTTAGCAAGGTTTTGAGTGAAGTGATTTGGTAGAGAGAGGGTGCTTTTCAGAGTGTTATACCAGTTGAAGTGGGGCAAGATTGAGAATAAAGTGATTTTAGGCCTTGCATGGGAAATGGAGAGAAAATGGAAAGGAGAAAGTCCAAAATGGGAATTTCATATGAATGCAGTAAGGCACTGAAAGTCTCTGAAGCCAGTAAAAATTGTACACATTTAACTGGTTGTCATATGAAATATCAAGAAGAAATTATAAGCTACTGTCACAGAGCACGTTTGTCAGTTGTGGGATATGTAGATTTTAAAAAATATTCTCTGTTATGTTTGCATTGTAGCAGATGACTGCCAGTACATCCTCTCTTTGTTTTATTTTCCCCTCCCTAAGAATCCATTTGAGGAATTTCTGAAAGCCAAGAATCCTGCCAAGCTTCTGTAGCACTTTAGTTTTACAGTTGCACCCTTCTTATGATGCTTTATTAAGCATAATATTTCATTTTAAGGAGAAAAGTTTATTTATGGCTATAGAAGCAAGATATGGGTGTGAGTTTTGTATTCTGTTCCTGTCTGTGCTGAAGAGTTTTTGTGCATCGAGTTCCCTGTGGCCTACTCTCTGAGTCTTTAAGAAGTTAAAATTACTCTGAGACCTGGGAAGATTTTTTAAGCTAAATGTTTTGTATGAGACATTGCTTCAAATTTTGATTTTGCTTTGAGTTTCTTTGAGATATGCAAAGGATTTTTTTTTTCTCTCCCAAGGAGCTGTTTTTGTAATATTATTGTTCCTTCAACAGCAGCTTCCATTGTTTTCTCATAATATCATTCACTATTTGCTAATCTTTCTTTTTTTCTTTGTTTTCACTTTGCAGGTCATATATAAGAGCATAGCACCCTGCGTTGTGTTATTGTGCAGCTGTATTACACTGCAAAGCAAACGTACTACAAAACTGTGAACAGCTTTTCTATGTTTCCTGGTAGCGATATTTCACCCCACAATGACAGCAGTGTTTGTCTTTACAGGAAGCCCTAAGTAACATGGATGATTATGACAAAACCTGTCTAGAGTCAGCGCTCCTGGGGGTTTGCAATATTGTTCAGCAGGAGTGGGGAGCAGCAATTCCTTGCCAGGTATGATGGATTTCACTCTTCTTAGGATCTAGCGTATTCTTAGTACTCCCTGTAAGTTACAGATAGAAATGGAAATGTAATTTGGAAACTTTGAACGCTCTTGGGCATATTGTTGCTACAAAGGATTAGTGTTTTGAGTGTGTCTGGAATATGAACAGAAGGAAATCTTTTTCAAATGTTCAGCAGCAAAAAACTAGACTGCTTCTTGTCCAGCGTGGGTTACTGCAGTGGAGTGGGTTATGAAGTTGTGCCCAAGAGTACTGATTTGGAGGCTTGGCATTTGATCTGTATGTGACCTCCTGTCCCAGGAGGCTCACTCAGTTTGGAAAGCATATAGTCACACATACAGTGGCCTTTCTCCTCCAGTACCTGTTGGTTTCTAGGGCTTTGTAACTTGCTGCTGTTGTGCAGGGTGGAAAGAGCAGCTATTTCACTACCCTGGAAATGACTGGGTCTCAGCTGAGTGTATGTAGTTCCATTATTCAGTGTAACCTTTTAGTGCCAGTTTCTACAAAGACTGACTTTGGATGAGCACCTGAATGAGAAAATATATATTTTTGCTTTAATAGTTCTGCTGCAAAATATGAACATGCTGCAGTTGTATTTGTTTGCGAAGAGTTATGGTAATTGATATTACCTTTTGTATGGCTTTTGTGACTTGTACCTGAAGCTGAGTTGCCCTCCAGACTCTGCAGAAGTAATAGTCATAGCTGACCTTTATCTTCCATCTGAAAATAAACCCAAAGTTCTTGAGTCAGCAGGCTGCTTTTTTAGCTCGATAGTCTTTTAATGTGCACTTGCAAATGGACACATCTGTGGCTATGGAATTTAAATTTTAGGGCAGCTGCCTACTTAAAACAAAATGCAGCAGTTAAATCTACAGTTTCTCATTTATGTACCTGTTTCTGGAAATGTTACTTGCAGTTCTTTCCTCAGCTCAGTGGAAGAAATTCCCATGTGAGCAGGGATTTTTGGTATGGAAGCACATGCTGCTAGGAAGACTGCTGAAATGTGTTGGTATATATTTGTCGTCTACAGCTAGAAACATGTCTTCTCTGGGAAATGCTAATCTATCCTCTTCCGTTCAAGGTTGTTCTTGTCACTGATGGCTGTCTGGGGATCGGCAGAGGCTCCCTACGGCACTCGCTCGCTACTCACAACCAGCGAAGTGAAAGCAGTCGGTTTCCACTGCCTTTCCCATTCCCATCCAAGCTGTATGTCATGTGCATGGCGAATCTCGAAGAGGTGATGTCTTTAACGCATACCTTATTCTTTGTTACATTAGATAATTATTGTTCTTCTCTGAGTTAATGGTCAGGTCAGCACAAAACGTACTTTGATGTTCTTGTGCTTAGTTTTAAAGTTTAGTTGTCGTTCTGGTGCTTAGTGTTAGTTATTAGGTGAAATGTAACTGCAGTGTCTTTTTGAAAGTTTACTGTTGCACTGTTATTATCTACTTGTATTACATTATTATCATGATCTTTATACTATGTCAGTTCCTCCCTGAGGCATATTATGCAATTTTTATTTCTCTGTTTGTATTACTACCTTTACTCCATTAATTGCATTGAATGCTTTTGGGGGCTTTTCTTATTCAGGAGTTTGATTAGGGATTAACTTACTTGTATTGCAAAGATGCTCAGCACTTAAAACAATAACAACTTTATGTGGAAATGTGAGTAAGCAAAACTCTAAGGGCTGTAAGACAGTGTTCATACCAATTTCCCTTAGTTTTGACGACGGAAGGGTGACTGTTTACTTCCTCTTCGGGTACCTTTGAAAATCAGTACTAGCTTTAAAAATCTTCACAGTAGTTAGAACTCTGATGAATAAAACAATGTTTTAAAATAAGCCTACATAGACTAAAGTTTCTTAGATTAAGTTTTATTAATAGCATTGCTTTTGACTGGCCACCTATGGATAGATTTTTCAGCTTAAAGGTCTCTATCAAGGATTATCCTTTTGATTAAGGTGATGGATTGGAGCATTGTTTACAATTCAGAATAACTGGGAAAGTGTTTAAAATAAATCTATTACTGATAAGTTTATGTGCTTTCACAAGAAAGAACTTCTCAAAGAGAATGATACCTGCCTTCCATCCTAAAATTGCGTGATCCTGAAGGAGATGGAAACTTAGCATTACCAATAAAATGTTATGGTAGCTAAGGCATTCCTGTGCTCTTGAAGAGTGAGAGCTTCTGGGATTTTTGGTTGCTTGAACCTGCTTTCTTAGCAGAACGTAATGTGATAGAGGAATGTACTGGGAGTTGGACTCAATTATCCTTGTGTGTCTCTTCCAACTCAAGATACTCTATGATTATTTGTTACTAGGCCAAATGCTGCATCTGGTCTAATATAAACACAACAGAAGGAGTACTTTTCCTGGGGGACCCAGAATGCTGGTTTATTCAGAAAGGAATGAGATAATAATGAATCATGATAGCATCCAATTAGATGCTTTTTGCTGTGTTGTGTATTTTCTGCTAACATCCTGGTTAATAGAAAGGGATTAAAAAGAAAATTTCACAAAAACATTTCACTTTTTTTTTTTTTTTAACAGCTTCAAAGCACGGATTCCCTAGACTGCCTGGAACGGCTCATAGATTTAAACAATGGGGAAGGGCAGATTTTCACCATTGATGGGCCCCTTTGCCTGAAGAACGTACAATCTATGTTTGGGTTAGTAGACCTGTAGATAATGTGTCTTTGTAAAGGTTTCCACTTAGTATCTGTAAAAGAAATCAAATGCAACAAGAAAGTAGATTATATGGGGTGTTCTAATTATTTTTTTATTTTAGTTTGTGTTCTTGTTAACTCTATTTTTGTCTTGACGTTCACTTATTAAGATCAGTATTTATTTTAATCATTCGATAGCAGACCATAACATCTGTTTACAGATGACAGAAGGTAGTAATTTCCAGAGTTATTGTTAATTTATCAACAGTGGGATAATCTGCTGCTTTGTTTCATAATTTAGCAATGCTAGAACTATGATGTTAACTGTAGGTAAGAAAAGGTTTTGTGAGATAAGTTAGTGTGCTTTAGACAAACTATTGTCAAATAGTATGCATTATGTGTTGATTGTGTTCTAGAAAGCTAATTGACCTGGCTTATACACCATTCCATGCTGTTCTCAAGTGTGGCCACCTAACATCTGATGTGCAAGTATTTCCCCGACCAGAACCCTTCATTATAGATGAGGAAATAGACCCCATTCCTAAAGCAATTAATACAGGTAACAAATCTTTGATTACTTTTTTATTTAAATCCATTTAGTTTCTACCTTTTCACTACCACCTCTTCTCCTGTATAGCTCCTGTTTCATCCACATTCTCTCTGCAAGGATCAATCCCTCACTGTATAGATTTTAGGTAAATGTGGTACCAGGGGATAAGAACATCATCCAGTCAACATGGGTTTACCAGAGGCAGGTCCTGCCAAACCAACCTGATCGCCTTCTATGACAAAGTCACTCGGCTGCTGGATGAAGGAAAGGCTGTGGATGTGGTCTTTCTGGACTTCAGTAAAGCCTTTGACACAGTTTCTCACAGCATTCTGCTGCGGAAACTGTCAGCCTCTGGCCTGGACAGGGACACACTCTCCTGGGTAGAAAACTGGCTGGATGGCCAGGCCCAGAGAGTGGTGGTAAATGGTGTTAAGTCCAGCTGGAGGCCAGTGACAAGTGGTGTCCCCCAGGGCTCAGTGCTAGGTCCAGTCCTGTTCAATGTCTTCATCAATGACCTGGATGAGGGCATTGAGGGTACCCTTAGCAAGTTTGCAGATGACACTAAGCTGTGTGGAAGTGTCGATCTGCTGGAGGGTAGGGAGGCTTTGCAAAGGGACCTGGACAGGCTGGACCGCTGGGCAGTGTCCAACGGCATGAGGTTTAACACGGCCAAATGCCGGGTCCTGCACTTGGGGCACAACAACCCTAAGCAAAGCTACAGACTGGGAGAAGCCTGGCTGGAAAACTGCCAGGAGGAGAGGGACCTGGGGGTGTTGGTTGACAGCCGACTGAACATGAGCCAGCAGTGTGCCCAGGTGGCCAAGAAGGCCAGTGGCATCCTGGCTTGTATCAGAAACGGTGTGACCAGCAGGTCCAGGGAGGTGATTCTCCCTCTGTATTCAGCACTGGTGAGGCCGCTCCTTGAATATTGTGTTCAGTTCTGGGCCCCTCAGCACAAGAAGGATGTTGAGGCTCTGGAGCAAGTCCAGAGAAGAGCGACGAGGCTGGTGAAGGGTCTGGAGAACAGGCCCTATGAGGAGCGGCTGAGAGAGCTGGCGTTGTTCAGCCTGGAGAAGAGGAGGCTGAGAGGAGACCTCATTACTCTCTACAAGTACCTGAAAGGAGGTTGTGGAGAGGAGGGAGCTGGCCTCTTCTCCCAAGTGACAGGGGACAGGACGAGAGGGAATGTCCTCAAGCTCCGCCAGGGTAGGTTTAGGCTGGAGATTAGGAGGAGGTTTTTCACGCAGAGGGTCATTGGGCATTGGAACAGGCTGCCCAGGGAGGTGGTTGATTCACCTTCCCTGGAGGTGTTTAAGACACGGATGGATGAGGTATTGAGGGACTTAGTTTAGTGTTAGATAGGAATGGTTGGACTAGAAGATCCGATGGGTCCCTTCCAACCTGGTTGTTCTGTGATTCTGTGATTCTGTTTCAGCCGCATGTACTTGGTAAAAGGGCTGGAGCAGAGCAGAAGCATTTTCAGAGTTTGGGGTGCCAATTCCTAGGGTCTAAGCCAACCAGAGAGTTGATGGGAATCCCTGCAGCTTCTGGGATGCTAGTTTGAAGCTAGTAGATTTGATTTAGCCTTTTGTTTCCTTTTCTTTTGAGTTTATAAAATGGCAATGAATTGGGTGCAAAGTGAAAACAAATGTGTATAATTCTGTGTTTGTCTAGCAACACACTTCATGCACAACAGTATGTGCATGATGAAAATTGTGTTCTCATGTCATGGTATTATGCATGACTGTTTGTGTCTTATTAACACCTAGATGTCCCTGTAAGGGCTGGGGCTCTGTTGTGCTACCTCATCATTGCTTCACAAAATGTAAGAAGTTGTAATGTTAAATTGAGTCTGAATACATTTCAGCTATTTCCAAATTTGACTTGAACCTGTTGTCTCCCTGCAGATCTAGAAATTGTTGGGTTTGTAGATATAGCGGACATTTCTAGCCCTCCTGTCTTATCCAGACATTTAGTACTGCCCATTGCACTTAACAGAGGTGAGCAAGTTCTGTTTCTTTCATCAAAAACAGCTTTAAATTTCCACTGTGATGTCTGTGATATTTTAGACTAGAAGCACAAGTTTTATGCCAGATGTCTCTATAGACATGTTTGTGTGGTTATGTTAAAATTAAAACTTTGAACACAAGCTCTTTCTTTTCTTGGATACTGTGTTCTCTAGAAAGTTAGTAGAGAGAACGATGTCCTTATAACGTCATTATCAATAGAACGTGCTGAACTTGAAGCTAAAAATAGTTACAGGCCATGAAGTGTATAGGGCAGGATGAATATTTAATGTCTTCATCTAATTGGGTTTTGGAATGATTTGTTGATGTGAAAAGTCTGATCTTAATCACAACTGGATTGCAACTTGAGCTTTAACTACTGCTCATTGGGCCTGAGTATATATGTGTCTATACAATGACTGGTGTAGACCTTAAGGACCGTTAAGCATATTACTGACTCACAGCTACTTGTGTGCATCAGCCTATGATAGTAGGAACTTCCTCTTTCCTTTTGTCATGGTCTTGGAGTGGAGCCAAAGAGAAGTGAGTTTTCTATTGGTAAAGAAGAATAAAAGCTCCAGATGTGCTTTCATCACTGTATTAGCACTCTTATTCTCCTGGGCCTTTCACCTTAGAAGATACTAACAGTTAAGTGACAGCTGTATTCTGGCTGCTTAGAGCATAGTATGTTTCTCATAATGACCACAAATTGTATGGAAGAGGAGGACTTGAAATTCAGGATGCTTTTGATTCAGAAGCAGAACTGTATTAATTGCCAGACTCTTAGTGCTGTTTCATTTCATCTACAGTGTTCTCATAGCTGAGGTCTTGCATGCAGGCTTTTTTGGTAACTGTTTTGTGAGTAGGGTGTGGTGGAATATTTATGTAATTACATAGTGCCACTTGGCCCGAATAGTTCATTTAGTGATTGATTCTTGTATGGCAGATGATACAGGGTATTTCATGGAAATAGAACTAATGTGTTTGAATTTATTCTCACATTGTTTCTTCTTGTTTACAATTATTTTTCCCCAGAAGGTGATGAGGTGGGACCTGGGATCACAGATGACACTGAGGATGAGAATTCAGCTAATCAGATTGCTGGGAAAATCCCCAACTTCTGTGTTTTGTTACATGGCAGCCTGAAAGTGGAAGGGATGGTGGCTGTCGTCCAGCTGGGGTAGGGAACTGGATGCCTGCCTGAAAAATCTCTTACGTTGCTCATTTATGCTTTATCTATAAATTATGCCTATATTTATATCCATCCTGCTAGACAAAGCTGTGGATTTTTAATTGTGGATATATTTCTACCAGTATAAATGGTAAATAGTGAGCCTCCACACAGTGGCAGGGAGCAAAATCTAGGCAAATAGAGGGGTGGAAGATTTTCAGCTTCTGAGATTTGCTTTTTTCAATAGGCCAGAGTGGTATGGAATGCTCTATTCACAAGCTGATAGCAAGAAGAAATCAAACCTGATGATGTCACTCTTTGAACCTGGTCCTGAGCCCCTCCCATGGCTAGGGAAGATGGCACAGCTTGGACCTATTTCAGGTATTGGTCACATTCATTTGAATAACTCTTACACATTCAGTGTTTTCTTGTGTGAAAGACCTTGCAAAGTCTTAATTTCTTTTCCTCCCCAGATGCAAATGAAAATCCTTATGGAGAGGATGACAATAAGAGCCCTTTCCCCTTGCAACCCAAGAACAAGCGCAGTTACGCACAGAATGTTACCGTATGGATTAAACCAAGTGGCCTCCAGGTAATGATACAGGTTTTTGACTCAGTACTTTACTTTGATCTGCGGTACCCATCTTACAAGCAAAGTGGAGTCTTGTGTGTCTTATCCTTTTAATGTAATTGTTTTATTGCTTTTCCTTCATATTTATAAACACTGCCTCTTTAAAACGTCATGATTAAAGTGCAATCAGACTTGTTTAATGAAAGCTGTGTCTCCAGTGTAGCATCTGGCATACTTTGTTGGATTTAGTGTAATTACCATTTATGTTCTGGCCTTTATGTGCTGCAGTCTTGTCAGTGGTCTGGTTAATTTAACAATGAATAGCTGAGGATTTTTTCTGCAGCTTCCCCTGCAGTTGCCAAGATGTTTTAATTTTTCTTTTCATTTCTGCAGACAGATGTACAGAAGATCTTGAGAAACGCAAGGAAACTCCCTGAAAAAACTCAAACCTTCTATAAAGTGAGTAACATTTCAGGATGGGCCAGGTTTGATCCATAGTGCTAGTGGTGCATTTGACAGAGAACACAGACTGTCTGTGTCTGAGGAATGATCTGTGCAGGCTTGTAGGACTCTGAAAAACATACATGGTTCTGTGAAGGAGACCTTTTGGGTACATCTTAAGGGCTATTTCGGGTGAGGCAGGGCAGTCTGGTTTTCCTGCCACCATGTTCCCAGGCAGGGTGGTGTAGATGTGTCATAGTGACAGGTGACCCTCATGATCCCTGCTGCTTCCATGGTGAACTTTGCAGATCTTATGCTGTTGTCCAGGCAGAAAAAAAAAGTGAGGAATCAGACAAGACTATCAGGCAGGTGTCATTCTAAGTCTAAAAAGCATCTCCTGCGTTTTTTCTACAACTGAAGTGGAGAAACAAAATTCCAGGCACATTTGGCCACATGGTAATGATCCATAATCTAGAATGTAGTTGGAGATAATTGTTATTCCTCTTGTAAGCTTAGTGCTGAAGTAGTCTATTACTGTAGTCCCCAGCAACTTTGAGAATGAATACCCTGCCTAAATACACAAAAGCACTCATCAGTTTATAGAGAAGAAAGACCTAATATGTATGTTTTGCTGGATGCTGTGGTTAAAGGCAGCAGTGAGTGAAGCCTAAGTTGGAACCTGTCCTCGGTTGGGACACAGATAAAAAAGGCAGGTACAATAGCTGAATGCACTAAAGGAAAATGGGGAAAAGTGGAGATTTACAGAAAGAGGTCAAGGAAAAAACAGCTGTTTAGTTGTGTCACTATAATTCTCAGTCCTGAAGCTTTTTTTTTGGTCTCACGAGTAGCTGGGCAGTTTCCAGCAGTGGTACTGACCACTCAGGTTATCTTCCTCAAAGCAAATAAGCTTGCGTCTAAAGAAAGAAGAAAGAAAGGCAATTTTATGTAAAGGCTTACAGTGGCTTTAAGAGTTTTCCTTCTTTGCAGGAGTTGAATCGTTTACGAAAGGCAGCTCTGGCCTTTGGCTTTCTGGACCTCTTGAAAGGTGTGGCAGATATGCTGGAGCGGGAGTGCACCCTCCTTCCTGACACGGCTCACCCTGACGCAGCCTTTCAGCTCACACATGCTGCTCAGCAGCTCAAAGTGGCAAGTACTGGAGCATCAGAATATGCTGCCTACGATCATAACATTGCTCCACTGCAGACAGACTTTTCCAGTAGCAGCACTGAAAGAATGTAAAGGTGTCTCCATTCTGGGAACCTCTATAGATTTCGTACTCAGTTTCCTGTCCTGTTGACACTCTAGGGCTGTTTCATTCTGTGTAGAGAACTTCCTGTCAAAACGGGGTCCCATACCTGTAAATAAAATTAGCTGGTTGTGGTGGCTTTAGTCAGACCTGGAAACTGCACTGTGTTGGATGATGTGCAGAAATTATACAGTACATGCAAGGCGAGAGGGGAAAATGCCATCATAGGCAGCAGATTGCTCATGGCTTTTGACCTCAAAATGTGGTTACTCTGTAACTGAACTCACTTGTAAAAGGCAGCGACTATACTTTATACACCAATGTCATTAGTCCAGAGAAAACGTGAGTCACATCACAAGATCACATGCACAGCTAATTGCAGGGCATTATAACTAATGTTATGCCCAACTTGAAAGCCAGTCTCTAATACCACAATGGGAGTTATTACTTGCATTGCAGTGCTTATGCTTGTGAAAGTAACTTAACCTTGTGAGACATATTTTTATTTGTGTAATATTAATAAAGAGTAATTCTTCATGAAAATTTAAGCTGGATTTCTTCCAGTTTCACAGCAGCTGGGCTGTGTGGCCTAGAACATTGACCTGCTGAAGGCTCAGCTCCAGGCTGCTCATCACAGGAGTTAAATAATAAATGATACAACTTCTTGCATTCATGGTAAGATCAAACAACTGAACCAAAGCAAACTTTGTTTCTAAGTCTTTATTAATAGAAACACAGTATTTCTGAAGGACTAAAATTCAGTAGTGTTGGATCCATGACAGCTTGCACTAGGTACTACGCTTTCGCTGAGAATCAGTGTATGAATACACGTGAATTTAATTACAGAAGTTTAAATGCCCAGTGGAGAAATTAAAGTATGAGTGATCCTTGCTGTCCCATCACTCAGCTAATTCAATCCTTTCACATATTTCATACATAGGTACAGTGTGTGCCAAGTGATATTTTAAGCAAGTGTGTAACTAACACTCAGTTCTCCTTACAGTGGGAGCCTCAAGCATCCCTAAAGAGAAGTTGCATCATACTGCTTCCTGACGGGACACAATCAGAAATGCAGGATGGAGATTGTACCAGTTCTTTGTTAAAATTTCCTAAATTTATTTCCTTTCCTTTACAGTAACAATCACTGGGTCCAGATAACAAATGGGATGTTGTTTGTTATCTCGCATACTGAAAATAATTTTCTGGAGAATTCATATTGTTACAGTACGCAAAGATAAACAGTAACATGGCATTAAGTTAATCTAAGGCTCCGTGCCTGTTCTGGGTCGCTGGCATCTCTTGGCATTGCCCTGGGAGCAGTGACAGTTGTTGTGAAGCAACCTGTTCATAACCACAACATGGTTTAGAGCAAACCTTTTGTATGTTTTCTAAACTGAATTAAAGAGACCAGAGGGCTCTGGAGGTTACTGCAGGAGGCCAGCTGTGAAGGAGGGCATATAGGTGTTAAGTGGACTGAAACAGAAGTTTTCAGGTGAGAGAGGGTAGATAACATGGAAGGTTTGGGGAGTTTCTCTTTTTGTTGCTGCTGTTTAAAGCAAGCACAGAAGAAAAGGTCTCTTCAAAGTCCATGTGGGGTCTCCTCTATTGTGATTTGATACATGCTTTTGAAATAATGCAGGATTTAATTGACACCAATACTCCATCCCAGCAGGAGCCAGCTGACAAAGCATATATATTCAAATTCTCAGCTGCACCCCTAAGTTTAAGTAGAAAAGCAATCTTGACTGCCTTTCTGAAAGCTATCAAAAAATACAAGAGCTACATCTCTACCAGGAATGATCAGAGGAGGCCAATCTCCCTTGACAGTTCCACATTTTCCCTTCATATGGGTGGGATGGAGTTTTGCTGGCATTTGGTCACATGGTAAGAGAAAGCTGGCGCCTATGTTTCCTTGTTCTGTCGTGTTTCAGCAAAGTGTTTTTGACCAAGTCACAGAGCAGCAGCTTCCTTTCCCCAATGACTGGATAAGGATGTGTTGCTACAGGAATGCTAGGATCCATGCAGTGCTCCTATTCTGTTAAGGCTAAGCTAGAAACAGACTAAGTTGGTAGCATTTAAATCAACATTAGCTATGTCCAGTTTCAATTCTGCTGCAGAAGAAAAAGGAGTGGGCATATGCTGAACAAGTTAACCCCAACTGTTAATGAACACCCAAACACCGTTAGCAGTGGTCTCAGACTGCGCTCCTCCTGCCATCAAGACGCACCCTAGGAACAGCACAAACCAGCTCCTAGTCTATCCCGACATCAGAAGCCCTATCTGCATGCATTACTGAAAGAGCAAATATCCAATTAAAAGACAAACACTATTTCTATTCAGTGCTGCTTCACCATTTATAAATACATTATATGCAGACAAAAGGATTTCTTTCTAATACAGAAGTTGACAGTATACAAGTTTAAACATTACTGTTCAATGGTAAATGCCATGCATACATGATTGAAAGGGAACAAAATACAGTATATGGGGAAGTTACCTGAATTCACTAGGAAATCACAAAATCTTGTGTAATCATTTAATTTTACAAAATTCTTTACGTTACGGTGGGTAAAACCCTAAGAATTAAAGGCTTGTCTTGTCATTGAGTTAAGTTAGATAAGAAAGCATTGCAGTCCTCCTTTACTTCGTCTTCCTTTTCTTTGGTCCAAGATGCCGCTTCCTTTGCTTGTAGAGATAACGACAGTTTGCAAATACCACTGAAAAAGAATCAAGTGTTTAGGTCAGCTATTATTACACCTTTTTAATGCTAGTTGGCTGCCCCACATTTAAAAAAAAAAAACAAACCACCAAAACAACCCCAAGCCAACTACCACACAAAAAAGTGATGGTTTAAGGGTGCACAGCACTGAAAACTAACGCACCCATGTTCTTGTTGGGTGAAGAAGGAATTGCTGCATAGGCTGTTTGGTACAGGGCTGCTCAGTCACTTTAAACAAGTTGCAACACATTTCAGAGTGAAATTCAATTAAAGGTATCCTTTAAGCAATGCTTGTGAAATGGAGAAATCCAGTGAAACCTGTTAAAAATTCTAAAATTCCAGATTCGCTTCTCCTGAGTTGTGGATACCAGGCAATGCTGTAGCATGCACACTCTGTTCTGTTTAAAAACAAAGCACCAGAAACCAAAGGTGTATCAAGCAATTTTGTGCTGCCATGACAAGCTGCCAGAATTTAGTTTCCTTTGAAAAATACACTTGTTCAGATAAAACTAATTTTTTATCTCAATAGTGAGAAATACAATTAAATATCTTACCTAATACCAAGGCTATAGGGGATATTTGAAGCAAAAATGAAAATGGGATTGTGACGTTCAGTGGATTTGGCAATTGCAGACTAAACTTCCCCGTTTCATTGAAGATTGGAATGGACTGAATAATAGAGACAGCTGAAAGCAGAAAGCCACATCATCAAGCACAGATAAATGTACAGTTGCCCAGCCCACACAAACCTTTTCAGGATATTGCCTCCTTATTTGCCAATTATTATTTCTACCATTTTTAAGCTTGTTTTTTAAACATGCAGACTGATAGAAAACAGCTAAGTGAGGGCAGCAGTTCAGTTATGAAAACCTAAGCACAGTGAGCTTTCCTGGCAAGATGCTGCTCTCACACAGAACTGCAGCCTGTAGGGCCTGTGCTAGTGGCATGTGCTGTGCAGAAATACCTGCAGCACTGGGACAGGCTTAGTCTTTGCCGGGCCTGGAGTTAGGCAGTGCCCAAGCCTACTCTTGGCTCACAAGATCAGGTTCCAACAGGTACAATTGCAACATCTTTCTTACAGCTAGATGCTGAGCAGGGATATGCTTCTTGAATAAATAAAACCATCTATTAAGACAGATGTCACTGCAAAGCCCCACAACTCCAGGGGTGCTACAGCGAGAAGCGTAGGGGCTCACTTCTTCCATGGAGCAGTCAGTCCCAAAGCAGAAAGGGAGCAGAGCCCTGTGTGGGAAGCATCATGCCCATCTCAGAACAGGCTATGCTGCTTTCAGAGGATGAACTGGCCCCTGCTTGTCCTGGGCAATGATTTCCAAGATACTGTCAAGATCTGTGATCTAGTGTGAAGCTAGGCTGATCAACTCCAATCTAGCAGAGGAAAAAAAATTTACTGCTTTGGATAAGCAGAAGAAAGCAAGCATTGCTGTCCTGAGTCGCTCATACAGACAAGCCTGCTCTTGGTCAATCTGTTCATGTAACCTTTTGTTGCCTTTACTTCCCTTTCCAATGTCCAGAAGAGACTTCACATTAAATTGAAAAGAAATACTTTCAATTCTTGCTTACATTTGCTTCTGCTCAAAGCAAACATCTACTTATCTGTTGTTCTGCTTTTTTTCAGTCCAGCAGCCAAACAAAAAAATTGGGTTATTTGCCCAGCCTTGACTCTGTTGCTTATTAAACCATCTTTTTCAGACATACCTTCTGCCAGGCCTCCTAAAGGGTAGAGAGGGATCCAGGCAGTGTAACGGAGCCAGGTTAGTGGTTTCCATTTGATACCAATGCATGACAGCATGTAATATGGATACCTAAAACCAATTTCAGTGGGAGGAAAAAAACAGACACTGTTCACAACGGAAGGTGCTACTAGAATTTGTCTCACACACACATATATATACACACACTGTACAGTCAATAAATTCCCAAACGACACAAGAATATAGAAGAACATTGTTCCTGTGGATCACAACACCCTTGTGGGGCAGTTTGCAGCACTAATGTTATTTATTAGTCTGTGTCTTGACCCGGTCAAAGGGAGGAGGAAAAATATGAGTTCGTTTTGTCTGTGTGGCGATCCGGAGAACAAAGGGTTACTCCCAGGGTGAATATCAAACAGTATTTATTTCCAAAAGGCACAACAACGAGCCGAGGTACCCAGCCCCAGTCCAAGCAGTTACGCACGCTGCAAGGTCAGGGGGAGAGGCAGAGAGAAGTGGAGAAAAGGATAGGAAGAGAGTAACACAGATTGTATCACCACGTGGTCCAGGCTGCTCCGGTCCAGGTCTGCATTTCAGTCCCAGCTCGGCAGGCACCTCAGTCCTGGCATGGCAGTGGGCCTGGGCAGGAGCCCTCCGGCATCCTGGGGTCCACGCTGCCCCGGGCCGCGTGGCGACCCCTGGGCTCCTCTGGCCGCATGGCCACCTGGCGCCTCCCCGCCCCCTTGCTTCCGTTTTCTGCCCCCCCTGGCCGCCCTAGCAGCCAGGGAGGGCTAGGGGAGCGGGCTAGGGGAGCGGGCTAGGGGAGCGGGCTAGGGGAGCGGGCTAGGGGAGCGGGCTAGGGGAGCGGGCTAGGGGAGCGGGCTAGGGGAGCGGGCTAGGGGAGCGGGCTAGGGGAGCGGGCTAGGGGAGCGGGCTAGGGGAGCGGGCTAGGGGAGCGGGCTAGGGGAGCGGGCTAGGGGAGCGGGCTAGGGGAGCGGGCTAGGGGAGCGGCAGGCTTCAGAGAAAAGCAGTGTCGCTGGAGAAACAAATGTTTAAGGCAAATAAATAACGAGTCTGCCGTGACAGTCTGACCATACGGATGAACGTAACTGCCTGGCTTGCCGAATAAACCTTTCAAAATGCTTCTTTTGAAAGAGAAGCAGAACATAGTGTGGCTTGTTTAACAATGGGAATTCAAAGCAACAGAACCCTCAAGGAAAGAAGCAACAGGCTTCTCTGGGTTCAGGGCAGTATTCTTTCCAAACCCCAGCTTTGTCCTGGCTTTTAGCAGATGGAGCAACCCAGGATGGCTGTGACAGTCTGTCACTAAAGGAGGTTTTGCTCTCTGGGGCCAATGCATCAGTGCCACTCTCCCAAAAGGTACAATGATCAAAATCTTCTTGGAAACAACCACATTATTCTGTGCACGCCTACTAGAAGAAAAATCCCCACAAACCTGAATAGCTCGATGATACTCCAGAAATAAAATATGAAGAACACCACAGGTTTGCTCTGCATTTCCTCTGAGCTGCCAATGATAACAAACAAAATAAAGTTTCTTCCAAATACCTATATAAGAAAAACAAATTGAGGAACAATCACACTCTTCATCCAAAGAAATGGTGAGTCCTTGTCAAAACCACACAGGATACTTGCTCTTCATGCCTGAAACATATGGTGAGCACACAACTAGCTCAGCAGCTGAGCTGTGACCTGCTGCTTATGAGCACACATTTTGCTCTGTATTGAGGTGGAGTCCAAGGGACCTGGTTTTAAATCTTCCAGCCTCATTTTTATGCACAACAATGGCAACCAGCATAAAAAGGGCACTGGAACCAAATCAAAATCATGTACTTTTCATCAGCTGTTCTTGCATTTGCTGTTCTGATCTATCTTACCTAGGTGATGCACTGGCACATGTTGCCCAGGGAAGTTGTGGCTGTTCCCTCCCTCGAGGTGTTAAAGGCCAGATTGGATGAGGCTTTGAGCAACCTGATCCAGTGGGAGGTGTCCTTGGATGGGCTTTAGGGCCCCTTCCAACCCAAACCATTCTATGTTTCTATGAAAAGGACAGCTTGTCATGGCTAAGACTGGGAAGCACGGATTCCTGCCTCCTGAAGAGCACATTCCCTCGTCCAGTGCCAGTGAGGTTGTATCACTTATTTTTTAGGAAAGTCTCAACAGTTGTGTGAAACAGGGGTTTACTTTAAACATGGGAGAGACAAGGAGATGAACCTTGAAGTGTTACCTGAAGTACAGCAGGTATCAGTGGTGTTTTGACAAGTCCTATTAGGGAGTTCACAATTTCCATTAATGCCAGGGTCTCGCAGAAATACATCATGTCACTAATAGTGTGAAACGTATCATAAAAAGAATCTGTAAGACAACATGAAACCACATTAGACAACAAATAAATTCCCAAGTTTGGGAAGCTAGTGCAGCAGCATAGCTCCTGATAACAGGATTCCAGCTGTATTTGAGAAAAACATTACTCATCTTATGCAACTTCATTATAGATCTTATCTTGAAGCCACAACACTAGGCAAGGAACACTGCTCAAGTGCAGTTTCATACAGGGAAGGATCACGAGCTATTTCAGTAATTACTATACAAAAAAAAGCAATAGCACTGCACTGCAACAGAATGAATGGTTCTAGCTTAAAAACCAAAATATTCTGCCCGGCTCATTTTCAAAAAACTAACACTGCAGTGAGCAAGATGTTTTGTTCCAACGAATTTCTTTAGAAGTAATCCTGGCAGCATACATGTATCCTTCATCAGAATATGCGGTGTGATTTACAAGAGGACATCATTTTGCTAACCTTGACGCCAGGACAGCTTTTGAGAGGCTTTTGTTTTGTGCTTCAGTGACATGTTTACAGTTTTGTTTCCTAACTCTATCTTCCTTTAGATCATAGAATAACAGAACCTCACCAGGTTGGAAAAGACCCACTGGATCATCGAGTCCAACCATTCCTATCAATCACTAAACATACCCCTCAGCACCTCGTCCACCCCTCCCCCTCGTCCACCCGCCACCTCTAGGGAAGGTGAGTCAATCACTAGCCTGGGCAGCCTGTTCCTGTGCCCAATGACCCTTTCTGTGAAAAATTTGTTCCTAATGTTCAGTCTGAACCTCCCCTGGCAGACCTTAAGGCCATTTCCTCTTGTCCCATCCCCAGTCACTTGGGAGAAGAGGCCAGCTCCCTCCTCTCTACAACCTCCCCTCAGGTTGTTGTAGACAGCAATAAGGTCTCCCCTCAGACTCCTCTTCTCCAGGCTAAACAACCCCAGCTCTCTCAGCTGTTCCTCATAAGGCCTGTTCTCCAGACCCCTCACCAGCCTCGTTGCTCTTCTCTGGACTCGCTCCAGAGCCTCAACATCCTTCTTGTGGTGAGGGGCCCAGAACTGAATACAGGATTCAAGGAGCAGTCTCACCAGTGCCAAGTACAGAGGGAGAATAACCTCCCTGGACTTGCTGATCATGCTGTTTCTGATACAAGCCAGGATGCCATTGGCCTTCTTGGCCACCTGGGCCACTGCTGGCTCACGTCCAGTCGGCTGTCAATCAACACCCCCAGGTCTTTCTCTTCCAGGCAGCTTTCCAGCCATGTCACTATTTAGAAAGTATTAAAAACACTAAAAAAATACCAAAATACCCCAATGTATCAAAAATATTGCTTATTACTTGCCTTTTCCCAAGATGAACAGTCGTACTGTCATGTTCACAAAAATCCAAGAGAATCCCAAAAACTGTACAAGATTATACATGACTAAGTATCCCTTCTTCAGGTGCCTGAAAGCTAAAATCAATAATGAACACATCAGGTGAGAAGAGCACAATGGTAACACTTCTGCAAAGAGCACAGCTGCGAACTACGCTTTTGATGAGAATAAAGCTCACCAGGAAGCTGTCAGTGGTGATAAAAGGGTTGCTGTGTGTGCTGTGGGTTCTGCCTGCTTCTACCAACATCTGCTAGAACTCAATTCTTGCTAGTCAGATTTTTTAAATTCCTTGGAAACTTCAGTTCATTCTTACTAAATTCCTAAACAGCTCACAAGACAAAGATCCTCCACTAGGATGCACCAAGTCAATCAAAATTGCTCCATAACAGCTGAGGTTCACACGTAAGAGTGACAAAGGTAGGGTTACTTACGGTCTTTCGGGACTCTGGATTCTGTTTTCATTTTGTTAATCTTTTCTTCTTCCTTAAGATGAAGGACAAGGTTTTAAAGACTGTTACTGTAATTACCAAGTGATTTGTTAACTTTACTACTGCAAAACTAGGGTTTAATACAAAGCTAAGCAGTCAGTTACTAGAGGGTTTACATTTTCACCTGCATAAACCAGCACATTCATCATCCAAAATTATGGTACTGTAAAAGCTAGAGGATGTTAACTAGTTTTCCTACCTTCACTATGTATTTGATCCCAGCAATTAGATGCTTTTGCTGAAAAAGCCTGCTGTTTTCCATGTTAATTCTGTTATTACTGTTTCTTAAAAGGATTGCATGACCTACTAGAGACATGAGGGGAACCAAGAACATCCAGCCCAGGCCCTCTGCCTGCCAGCTCTGGGCACTGCAGTGGCTCTTTCTCCTCCATGCTAGGCTCAGTAGCTGTGGAGGTGAACAGATTTGCAGAAACGTGGTTGGTTCAAGTCTTTCCCAAGACAGCTCGGCACCTCCCTACTGCAGTAAGCAGCTCAACCTTACCAGATGGCAGGAATGCACTGGCAGGGCCAGCCCAGTGGCTCAGCAAAGAGCCTCAGAAATCCCCACTTTCCAGACAAACAATGCCTGGGACTGACATCCCTGGGCTCTGCATGGCACACTGACAGGATCACAGAATGATCTGAGGTGGAAGGGACCTCAAAGCCCATCCAGTTCCAAGCCCCCTGCCATGGGCAGGGACACCTCCCCCTGGATCAGGCTGCTCAAAGCCCCATCCCACTTGACCTTGAACACCTCCAATGAGAAATCAGCTACAACTTCCTTGGGCAACCTGTACCAGTGCCTTCCCCACCCCCACAGTAACAAATTTCTCCCTAAGAAGTCATCTAAATCTGCTGTCTTTCAGCTGAAAACTGTTACCTCTTGTCCTATCCATACCCTCTGTGATAATGAGCCCCTCCCAGCTTTCTTGTAGCCCCCTTTAAGTACTTGAAGGCTGCTATATGTATTAGGACATGTGATTGTGAAGGTATTAGGCAAGGGTGGGAAGCCTTCAGCTTCTGTCCAGTACAAAGCTGGCATGCAGCCACCACTCCAGATTCACATTGCTGCTCTTCCAAGCCAGAAGCATGCCTGTTTCTGAGTTCTTGCCTGCAATCTGGGCTGTTTAACCATTCCATGTGGGATCTGTATGAAACAGCAGTAACAATCGGCATGCCAGACAACTGTGGGTACAGTGAAGAACACAAATTCATGTGCAAGGGCAGAACTGCCTTTGCTTTGTAGTTGGCAGTAAGCAGAAGCTACATGTGCACATGGGACTGACCTTCTCCTTCAGCTCCATTTCAGCATCCGACTCGTCTAACCAGCGGTCGAAGTCGGGAGCAAGAAAGAGTGGGCGCTTCTCTTGCTTGGTGAGCCTCTCCCACCAGTTACTCTCTTTCTTCTGCACAGTGATGTTCAGCTGCCTTTGAGTTACCCTGCACACAGGCTGAGGACAGATACACAAGTGTACATCAGCACAAGACCAAAAGAAACAAGCTCTAAGACTGAGTCGATACCCAGATCTCTCCTTTGCTTATCACAGAGGCAAAAATGACATAGGCACAAACATCTCTCTGGTGCCCAAGGACAGCAGTTCAGCTCAGGCTCCAGAGGAGGTGAAGGCCTTCCTGCAGCCAGGCACTACACTGAACTCCACTAAGGAGCTCCATGTGCTAATCTGACTACGAGTCAACCACTTTCATCCCAAAAATACAGCAGCCCAAGTGAGCCTTCTTTGAGCTCTTCTCCCTGCTGGGCAGCATGGCTGCATGGCCCTTATCTCCCCTCACACTGAGACACCTCTCAAGGGAGCTCTTCAAAGCAAGGAGATCTTTTACCAATGACAGATCACTGGGTGAACCCCATCTCAACCCTCCCTCGACAGTAACTGGACTGCCCTGCCAGGCAATGCTCCTCTTTATCATAGATTAGTTGTTTAGTCTAAATAAACAACATTTTAAATAGAATAACTTAGTTATAATATTGTGTGGCTTACTATAGCGCTAGCTTAAGTAAGAGTTGTAACGTGTGATTTGGTATGCTATTTGTTCAGCTTTATCAACATGAGTAGCAACTCTTGCTCTGAAGCACCAGGCCACAAGCTGGGAATTTCAAGTTAAATTCTTTCCCAGCACTCACAGCCTGTTCAACCAAAACACAGCCTCCAGAATCAATGAAAAACAGGAAAATACTGAGGCTTTGAAGGTACAGACCATCAACAACAGCTGCACCAAGACCAGCAAAAGTCTTAAAGACAGCAAAGGAATTCAATGGGGAAAGAGAAGCACCAGACACAAATATGACTACTGGACTGAACCATTGTGTGAGTGAGTAGGTAAATTGTCTGTAGGGTTGAAATTGTCCAGGGATTTCTTGGTTTACATTGGTCTTTCTCTGCAGAGTTGACTGTGCTAAATCATTATGAAATCTTGAAGCAGAGACTTGAGTCTGCTTCATGAAACCTTGAATCTGGACTTCAGAGCGAAATGACACCTGGCAGAAGTCAGCAGGGTGACCAGACAGGAGGTGAGTATGGTGGAGATGCAAGGTATCACTTTCAAAGCTTAGTTAAGTAACAGAGGAAATTGGGTGTGGACAGATGACAAACAGCGGCTGGGCCCAGGGGATCTTCACTGTCTGCCACTCAATACCCAGCAGGAGCCACACCAGAAAACTGCCTGCTGATGACCCTAAGAGTTTGCCCTCCAGCAGTCTCCTCCCTTGTTAAAGCAGCGGAGGTGAACAGTGGCTCCCAGTCTGACTGCAGCTATCCGCAACAGGCAGGAATAAGCAGAACAAATCCTGCACTGGGAGCAAGGCCCAGAGTTCTGCTGTGCCACTAACAGCTTTGAAAGGTACAGACTCCACAACTACCTGTGAGTTACACCACGGGACTGCTCTTCTGGCTGAGTTCTCTCCTACTGGACTCCCAACAGCAACTAAGAAGAGATTTTGGAGAAGGAGCTACACAGTGCATCCATACTGGCAACCAAAGAAACCTGCTCATGCCAGAAGCCCTAGTTCTCATGACTTTATCTTGTTGGGCTGCAAAAGAAGCCAGGAAACATCACACTGACACTTTGCAGCACAGCATTCCCCAGCTCTCCAGTCAAGGTTGCATCAGACAATGCATTACCAGATTCTTCCATTACTTTGCTGCTTTAAATCCTCTAAAAAAAGTGTTGTAACTACTATTCACCTGCTGATACATATAAGGCCCTGTTTCTGTTAAAGCTGACCCATGCAAGCACTAACTCCCACAAGATGATTTGCTTAAAGGCAGGACTGACACAGGCAGTGTTTAATTTGCAGCGCTAAAGAGTCACCAGGCAAATCCAATCAGCAAATTATGGACTTTGAGCACAGTGACTTTCTTGTCAAGCTTTTTAAAAACTACTTTTTCTTTGCAAGAGTTAAAAGAAGTTAAAATACCTACGTTAGGCTCAACTGGTTCTAGGAACTCGATCTCAAATTGGTAGATATTGTCCCCTTTAGCACCATGACCCTGAGCTAAAAGACAAAAAAGAACAGTCAGTGTGAAAGTCTAGGCCACCTCTGCACACACCACCTGCAAAGGATGATTTAGCAACAGAAATATCCAGTGGTTATTGCTTCCTGCTGCCTTGCTGGAAGGTCAGAGGAAACTACAGGATAACAGTGAAGACAAAGACAGCCCAAAATGTTGCTCGGAGGTGTAACTGCTGGAACTGGCAGCTGAGGCTGCTGCAGCTCTGCACGGTGCTGGAAAAGGGTCCTTGCTTGCAGGAGGTCTGGATATGCTTCTCTCAAAAAGAGGGGCTCAGAAGGCTGCTCACAGCTTCCATCCAACTGGAAATTCCCTGTGCAGGCCAGCCTTTGGGGGATCCCACCTCTAGACTGAGGAGCCGGCACACAGGTCAGTAAAAGCCTGATGCAGCCAGTCCCTTCCCCATGGCAGGAGTGGGTGTACATCTCCCATTTCCCACATAGGTGGGTCTCATGCCCAGAAGGGCTCAAAAAACCTGCATGCTGAGTTTAATTTCCACCCTTCTGCGCTGTAAACTGATCCTGGACTGAACATGATGTGCAACACTCCCCTATCAAATGGCCCTAACCAAGGCTTGCTGGAGATGCAGCATTTCCTAGACAATACACATTAAAGAAAACCACCAAATAAAGGAGAAAGCCCAAATAAAACCAGCCACAGCACAGACTCAGCGCTCCCCAGTCAGACCAACTGCCATGAGCTCCACAGTGCTGCAATGTGCACCTCCCCAGCTGAAACAAACCCATCTTTTAGGGAGAGATCTGTTTTACCTTTCAAATCAAGCGCTAGTTCCCAATGCAGAGGTTTGATAACAGTTGCAAACAAGGTCTTTGTGAGAGGAAAAATTGCTGCAGTTATCTCTGGGGCTCAGTTGACACAGGTAGCAAAGGCACAGGGAAATTTCATGGATATTTAAATATGGGGGAGGTTGGGCTTTTTTTCTCCCTAGATAAGACACAAGCTGTTATTGTTCCTAGTGCTAGAATACAATGATTTGTAGATAGGTGCATGTTGTGACATACCCATACATGTCTCGCTCCCAGTGCAGAGCTCAGTTTCTGCCACCAAGGGAGGTGATGGGGACTGGGCATCTCGGGCTCTCGGGCAGCTGGGGGCACCCTAAGCTCTCCTCCTGGCATCCACAGCTGCTGCCACCCCAGGCTCTCCTCTCAGCACCCTGGGGACAACCCAGGCTCTCCTCTGCGGCCCCATGGCTGATGTCACCCCAGGCTCTCCTCTCGACACCCTGTGCTGCAGGCTCCCTACCTCTGAACTGCAGGATGTTGTCGGTGATGGAGATGTCTGGGTGCTGTAGACAGAGACAAGGCGTCAGCTCCCACACCACACTCCCAGGCCCTGCTACTGCCCTTGCCCCTTCAAAAACCCATGGGCGTGGAGCAGGGCTGTGTGGGCCCTCCCACAACCCCCTTCCCACACCAGCACCAGCTCACACTCCAGCTGTACCAGCAGCCGTTCTAGCACCAGCTCATGCTCCAGATCCAGCACAAGCTCACACATCAGCTCCAGCACTAGCATGCAAGCCAGCTTATACTCTAGATCCAGCCTCAGCTCCCGAGACAGCTCACACTCCAGCAGCAGCTCATACTCCAGCACCATCGCCTAAGACAGCTTATGCTCCAGATCCAGCACCTAAGCCAGCTCATTCTCCAGCACCAGTTCATGCTCCAGATCCAGCACTAGGGCCCGAGCCAGCTCACGCTCCAGCCCCAGTGCCCAAGCCCCCAAGTACCCGCACGTCGCTGAGCTCCACGCGGAGGTAGAGCTCGCGGTGCCGCTGCGCCCAGTGCACGTGCGGCCGCAGGCTGGGTCCAGCCATGGCGCACGCTGGGGTGCGGGTGGACCCGCGCGTAGGAGGACCGGTCGGCCCGGCCCCGCCCCACGGGTGCGCACGGCGCCTCCTGCAGGAACCGGAAGCGGCCCCGGAACCGGAAGCGACACGGAGGGGTGGCTCGGCGGAGCGCCGCTGGCACCGGTTGGGGTGAGCTCTAGACAGGGTTCGCGGCTGCTCGTCCCACTTAGCCCCGACCTGCCCCGCTGTGGATCCAAGGACGGGCCGGTTTCTCTGCTGGGTGCGGGAAGGTGGCGGTGAAACGCTTCGCGTGGTTAGGAGGTGGCTGCGGCGGAGATCCCGCAGGGGCAGATCCTCGCCTCGTGGCCTCAAGTTGCACCAGGGGAAGTTCAGATTAGGCCGGACATTAGCAAAAAGTTTTTCACGGAAAAGTTCATTGGGCACTGGAACGGACTGCCCAGGGAGGTGGTTGATTCACCTTCCCTGGAGGCGTTTAAGGCACGGGTGGACGAGGTGCTCAGGGGCATGGTTTAGTATTTGATAGAAATGGTTGGACTTGATGATCTGATGGGTCCTTTTCAACCTAGTGATTCTGTGAAAGCGGTTCAAGTAGGTACCTCTGTTGTGGATAAGTACTGCCATGATAAAGTAACGTGACTCTACACAAGGGAGAGTTAATGGAAAAGTGTCCTCCTGGTTCTATGCACCAAGGAGTGAGGGAGGTCAGCAAAATTGATAGATGAAAGACTAGTATGTGAGGTGCTCAGGGATCTGCTTCAGTAGTAGACAGGTATAGTTGGACTCAATGATCTCAAAGGTCTTTTGCAACCCAGCAATTCTGTGATTCTAAGTGGCTTGCGATAGGATGAGAGGAAATGACCTCAGGTTGAACCAGCAGCCATTTAAATTGGATATGAGGAAAAAATTATTCACTGAAAGGGTTCTTAGGCACTGGCAGAGGCTACCCAGGGAGAGGTTTGAGTCACTGTGTCTGGAGGTGTTTCGCAGTTGAGTAGATGAGGTGCTATGGGGTGGTTTAGTAGTAGACAGGTACAGTTGGACCCAGTCTCAAAGATCTTTTCCGACCTAGTGATTCTGTGATTCTTATCCCATACTAGTATCCCCCTACTTGGGGCAGGACAGGGGGAAGGGACAGTGTGCACTCTTGTTTGCTCGTTGAAGTCTGCCAATATTTGTGTTCTCTTTTGTTTTTGCGGGGGAGTGTGAGGAGTCAGCATCTGGGTGTAAGTGAGGAAAGGAGATTTTCCTTTGTTAATATTCTGCAATCTGTTTCTGTCTCAGGTTTGAGGTTTCATTGTCAGTTTATAATACTGTCTGAGCAGAGCACTTTTCTGTGCATGGGTTTGAATTCTTCCTTCCAGTTTTACAGGGCTCTTCAGCTTGTGCATTGTTTTTTGTAGAATTGTGGAGTGGTTTAGGTTGGAAGGGACCTTAAAGCCCATCTGTTTGCCAACCCCTGCCATGGGCAGGGACATCTCCCACCAGACCAGGCTTGTGTTGCAGATAGCTTGGACAAAAGCAAGACCTGTTTCTTGTATTTGTGTTGTCAAAGATGGAACCAAACTTGTAATGTGCATTTGCTCTGCTTTGCTCTTTGTGGTTTGTGTTCAGGTAGGTTTGGTCCAAGGTGCAGGTCATCTCTTTTTTGTTCACCTGTGGTCAGATCTCTCAGCTGTTGTCAGGAGCAGCCAGAAAACCAGTCCACCACGGAGCTTTGCCTGAGGTAGCTGTGCTGTCCCAGCCCATGCCTTGAGATCTAGTGGCCCTTTAGTGCCTTTTTGCTCAATGGGACTGCATTACTTAGACTGTGGTAACAATTTTGATAAGTTCAGGCCACCAAGCTCTGCCCTAGCAGTGCGCAGAACAGTTGTGCAGCTTTTCCATTCTATGTATAGAAAAAAGCTCTCCTTTTGAGTATCCTTA
Organism: Coccyzus lansbergi; assembly: GCA_033558105.1. Classification (NCBI taxonomy): domain Eukaryota; kingdom Metazoa; phylum Chordata; class Aves; order Cuculiformes; family Coccyzidae; genus Coccyzus; species Coccyzus lansbergi. Next base: position 417,131 of record JAUMJK010000421.1, on the reverse strand, counting down.
CACCTTGGTCTCTCTGGTAATGAATTATGTGGCAGGAGTTTAGAGCTTAGATCCTTTTCGAGCTGCTCTCAGATCTGGGATTTACAGTGGAGAGACTCCATTTCCTCTTGCCAGACATCTGGACTTTATTCCTGCTCAGATCTGCTTTGTAAAGCACAGCGGCCTCCAAGCAGAGATATATGATAATCTGACAACCTTTTTGTGAGGATAAGACTTATCCCGCAGATAAATTTACTTGAAAACTTTTTTTTTCCCACCATGTGCCCTTTCTCTGCTAACGCCTCACACTTTAGAAGGATCGTGTCCATACAGTTTGTAATGGTATCCCTCAGATGATATTATAGTGGTCATGATAGATAGACCCTTTCAAGCTTTGTTTGAAAGGAGATGCAAACAATTCTTAGAAATTATAGGAGAATAAAGGGAATAAGGGCAGCAGTTGCCTGGGCCCATTGTGTATGGCCTGGTGGTTCCAAATCAACCGGCAATGTTGTTTTTATTAAGCTACTGGTTGTCCCAGATCTCACTACAATCCTGATCATCCCCCATTCTAAAACCAGTGTAGTGAAGTGATATTTGTGCAGTTCACAGGGAGGGAGAAACAGGTGGGAGGGTAACAAGGAAGAATTTATCCATTTCATGAACTGAAATGAATCATTGGTATGTGGAGGCTGGTAGAGGCAAGCAACAATAAATCTGTGTGGCTCTATGAAGTTCTTAGTCCCATTTGGAAAGGCCGAGTGATCGCAGCCTGTTTTCCACAACAGAAATCTCTTTCCCAGTGCTCTTCATTCTGCTGTGGTTTTGTTTTCCCTACATGACATGATTGTTGCCTTTCCACACCTTTTCTGTAGTGTATTTCGGGAGTGAGTGTTTGCCAGGCTGCTGGAAGGCAATGCTGAACCTGTGCTATTCTGTTCTTCCAGAAACATGCAACATGGCAGCAGCCATGGAAACTGAACAACTGGGCCTTGAAATCTTTGAAACTGCGGGCTGTGAGGAGCAGGTCCAGAAAGAGGAACAGCCAAAACTGGAACCATTCTATGTAGAGAGACATTCCTGGAGCCAGCTTCGGAAACTGCTCACAGATACACGGAAGTATCATGGCTACATGATGGCAAAAGCCCCTCATGACTTCACGTTTGTGAAGAAAAATGATCCTGAAGGACCTCATTCTGATAGGATCTACTATCTGGGTAAGCTCACGACATCCTGTACCTTGACTGAAGAGTTTGAGCTGGATGTTGCTGTCGGTTAAATCAGAATGGGTTTCTGACCAGATCATGATCATAATGTCTCATTAAAACTTGCAATGTAATCTGAAGAACTGATGTGGTTGGAGGTGACCCATTGTGTTGGAGCTGGAAGAGAACTGTGAAGTGTTCTCTAGGGCGTTTTTCTGCACTGAGATGATGATTTTAAGTTTGTTATCGTAGAATCAGCAGGTTGGAAGAGACCCACTGGATCATCGAGTTCAACCATTCCTATCAAACACTAAAGCATGCCCCTCAGCGCCTTGTCTGTTTCCCCTCATTTCAAGTACAATATCTCCTCTCCAAAATCTATGTCAGGTTGATCTCTTTTTCTCTTAGGAGAAAAGATACCGAAACAGACCAAAAATGTAATTTTGAGAGTGCCTCAGCTGCTGATGGAGTAGGTTTTCCAGGGATTCTGGAGGGAAGAAACAGTATTGTAGAGTGAGGACATCTTAAAACTTAAGTATTTTCCTCAACATTTTTGACCTGGATAATGAAGAGCTTAATGTAATTTATTGGTTTTGGCCTCAGTTTTGCATTGTTTCACTAATTAGTGTTCACTTGATGCATCTACATTTCTAAATTGAAGTGTTCTGACACTGTGAGCAACCTTCTGGGTGGCTTTTTGGAGAAGGCCATGTGGTAGAGGAATGATTTTGATAAAGCTGCACTAAGTCAACATTAGCCCATGAAAAAATGGGTTAAGAGGAGAAGCAATGGTTGGAGTGAAGGCCTAGGAACCAGAACCATATTCCAGCCCCATTGCTTGCTGCTCAGGCTGCTTGCTTAAGCTCAGATTTGTGATTCACTGAGTTTTGCATGTGGCATGCAGGGACATAGTCAAAAAGCTGATGATCTGCTTCCCCCACCCCTTTTTTCAGAGGATGGGGGCCATAATCCTTGTGTGATGCAGGCATGTATCCAAGCACATTGAAGGTGGATTAAGTCTGACCCTAACTGAGATGAGCTCTGGTTTCCTATGTGCTCCTTCCTGAGCTGTGGGTTAGACTTGGCCTTCCTGGGGCACATCTGGCTCCTTCTGGGCTGATCTTCATGTGCTGTAGCAGGAGCTTTATGAAACCTGCATAGCACTGAGGGTGAGGAGCAGGAAAGGGGCATTCAGACCTTCTTGATAGCCTTATCTTTGATGCACAAGCTCCATCATGCTCTGTTCCAGCCAGGGGAATTAGCCGAACGCCATCCTTGATTTTAAAAGCTTATGAAATAGAAGGGCCTCCAGCCTTCAGGAAGACAAGGATATGCTTCAGGCCATGTGGGGTGCACCTGAGCATATTTCCTTTTTTTTTCTGCCTTCTCCGTGACTTGCATTTCTGTGAAGCAGGGAGTGCCGAGAGCAAGGCTGCACTGCAGAGGCTGTCAGTCCTTTCTAGCAGGAAAGGCCTGTGAAACTGCTCCTCAGCATCCTCTGAGAGTGTTCGGATTGTTGACAAAAAGCTAACACAATTTATTTTTTTCCTCTTGCTTTCACTATAGCAATGTCTGGGGAGAACAGGGAGAACATGCTCTTCTACTCTGAAATTCCCAAAACCATAAACAAAGCTGCTGTCCTATTGCTGTCCTGGAAGCCTCTTTTGGATCTTTTTCCGGTGCGTCCTGATTTCTCTTTTGGGTTTTTTTTCAGCATAGCCAGTACCTACCTTTAGGGTTGCACCTATAAGCAAAATATGGAGTTTATGGTCTTAAGCATGTTAAGATTCTCCTTGTACTTGCTTACCTGCAGCCATCTCGAAACAAGCACAGCTTTCTCATTAGTGTTTGGAGTTACAGCCTCTCTATGTCATAAAAACTATGTGCTGGATGATTCTGCTTTGCCAGCACAGATATTGCAAATGCTAGTTTGCATTAAATTCTCTCTGCTGTGAGATCCTGGAGAATGCTGAAGGGTCCAGTAGTCTCCTGTCATTGCTGTATTGTAAGAAAAACAATGAGTTCTCCTGAGCATCAGTCAGTGGCTCCATGACTCATGCTGGAGCAGAGGATCCCTTTCCCACTCTCCAGGATGTATTATCCCTTTTTCAACCCTGTGCATAGCAAGCCCACACCAATCTCATGCACTATGGCAGATTGGTGTAGATAGGACAAATCCCATGTGGCATTAGATGTGTTTTTTCACTTGTTATTTCCTGAGGCTGCCAGCCAGACATAAAATTCATGCTGTGTTGTCCTCCCACCATGCCAGTTACTGTGCATCTTGGCAAAGTTATCAAAAGCTCTCCTGCTCGCTCTAGAAATAACAGATCTTCGGTCCAATCTTGCTTATAGCAATAAATATTGGTCATACTGCTGGCCTTGCTATGTGAAAAGCGGCTGTCGAGTTTACAGCTGTGTAAGATCTGATCATGGCCTGCACCTGCAAGCGCTGATGGCAGAGGCACAAGCAGGAGTGCTCTTCTTGCTGCCAGCAGGATTCTGGGGAAGAAGGGTGTCTGCACAGCCATCTGCTCCTGGAAGTGTGGTGTGCAGAGATACTCTGATGTACAGTCAGACATGTAGAGCAGAGGGTGTTGATTGTGCTTCTCTGCCCGTATTCAGGCCATCCTGGACTATGGGATGTACTCTCGTGAAGAGGAGTTGCTACGGGAGAGGAAACGAATTGGCACCATTGGGATAGCCTCTTACGATTACCACCGAGAAAGTGGCACCTTTCTGTTTCAGGCTGGGAGTGGAATTTATCATGTAAAAGATGGAGGGCCTCACGGATTCACTGTAAGTTTACTCATCACCCTTGTTTTCTTCAATGCTCCTTTCATCTGGCTAGAAGCTCTGTTGGCTTGGTGAAAGCAGGGTATAATTGTCAGTTATTGCTGCATTAGCATGACAAGTAGCCTTGATAATCCTTGAAAGGAGAAGTCCCCCATAAGGATGCATTTCCATGACTGTAGAAACTCAGATGGAGAAAAACAAGAAATAGTAGAAACTGTGGCAGCAAGGCAGGACACCAGATTTTGTTGATTTTTCATAAAATGACAATAAAAAGAAACACAAAGGCTGTGATACTCTGTGCTCTTTCATGTAGTCAGTAGTCACGTTGGAGGCAGCTTTGTTCCCAAGCTGTGGTTTAGAGATCACTGTTCAGCAGTCAGTGCTGTGTATGTGTTACAAAATTTGGCTGTATAACCTGCAGAACAAGCAGCCTTTACTCTGCTAGTGGTGAAGCTGAACTTCAAAGCTGGAATTATTTCGTATTATTATTGGTAATTTCTAAATGCCGAATTGTCAATTCAAGCAGACTGGCATCAGATCTACTTTGACTCTGTCCCATTTTGTATCTCAAGAACACCCTAAAAGCAATGATAAACACAACCATAATTACAGTACCACAAATCCGACCTGCGAAACGCGAATACCAAAAACAAGCATCAGGTTTCGATACCGAGAGGAACCAAGACAGAACCAGAATGAGGGGGGCCGAGGACTCGCCTCCGCCTCCCCTCCCAGAGCAGCCGAGCATCCCCAGCATTGCTCCGACCCTGAGAACGGCCACCGCGTCCGGTGGATCCAGATTTATGTTCTCTTTCTTTGGGTCTTCAGTACCGATCGGGCCCCCAGAGAAATCAGAATCAGACCAGGTTATACTCACCTTCCTCAGAGGGAAGCTGGTTTCAGAATCAGAATTTGCTTTTTCCATTTCAGAATCAGAAATCAGATCTCCTGTCCTGCCGTGTTAGCAAAATCTATCCCGGACGAGCCCCCAAACTGTTAGGGTCCAAAACATTTTGCTAAGACGACGAGGCAGAGTTACTAGCAACAAAAAATGTTTATTACCAATTTTAAAGATAAATGCGCATAAGATTTCATAGCCGATCGATCAGCGGTCACCCCATGGCCAATCTGGAGTGAACCCCGAAATGAGAATTCGAACCCTTCTTATAGGAGCTAGACCCTCAGCCAAACAAAGACTACCAAAGACATGCAATTAAGACACGATTCTTTACGACCTAGATAACAACATCGTGATGTTGGCACATTCCAAAGGGGGGCCCTTTGTTTATAGATAGGTCTTACCTGCAGACCCCCAAGAATCCTGTCTCTCCTCGAGGAAAAGATAAATCCTGTCAGTCCCCCCTCTCCCTTGAGGAAAGGATAAATCCTGTCAGTCCTCACTTTTTTTTTTTTCTCCCCCCGGGTCATCTGGCTCAGTTTCTAGGGGTTCATACTTGGTAAGGACTAGCATTTTTATTGCAGTGTTCCGGTCTTGTACAACATTACAGTATACATTGGTACACCATACGGGTTAGCAAAACTGATAGTTCTCGTGTTATAATATTGAGAAAAGATTGTTCTGACTAGGGCAAGTTTACAGCTAATTCATGCCCTTAAAGTCAGGAAATTACTTATGGCATCTCTATAACAGATAATCAGCTTCAGTTTTATTCTCAAAAATTGATGCCTTGCATACCTACAGACACATACTATAACTCATGGTCATGGCTACTCCAGGTATTAAATGGAAGCCAGCATAGTTTCAGATTTATATGGCAGTTTTGATAACCATGTATAGTTTTTTAAGGTTTGAAGGCTTGCAGGGACTCCCGAAATACATAGCGTACATCACACAAGCAAGTTTTTTTTCAAACGTTTACCGAGGTATTCCACTTGTGGGAAAATAAGGCTTTCAATAATATTACAGTTCTCAAAGGTGTCAAGCATTCTGTTGTCCACTGACTGGTAGATGATTTTCTTTACTTGTTCCGAGTTTTTCCCACTCCGACTGCTGCAAAAGCTGTCAGCAATACTTCGTATGGTCCATTCTGCTGTTTTCGGTGGTTTTCCTGCAAAATCTTCAACAAAGAACTCATTTCCAGGTACAGATTGATCTTAAACTTTTATGCCATGCAGCTTATTTCTCAAACGAGTTCAGCCAATGTTGTTAGCTGATTAGGCAAATTCTCACTTAGTTCTGTGAGATCCCTTCCTATATACTTCAACTGGTACACAGGGCTAATACTTAGGGTTTTTTTCTTACTACTTTTAGCAAGGTCAAAAGAAGTGCTTGATGCCAGTATTGGCTTTGTTTTACACTCTTAGCTGTTTACTGTTTTATCAGCAACAATCCGATGATTTACTTTCTCCACCCGGCTTCAGGACTGTGATCAGTATGGAGAATGTAACTACTAATGCGTTCTTAAAAGCTTGTTAATCTTTGTCATTTTAACATAAATGTATACCTCTACCTAACAATATTAATGCAGGCACTCTGAACAAGGTATAATTTCAACTAACAAAGTTTCTGACCAGCCTGAGAAAGCATCTGTTAGTGCTAGTAAATGTCAGCACGTTCTTTCCCATTTTATTGGGAGTTCAGAGGTACCTAAAAAGGTTTGTTTTGTTTTCTTGCCATATCGATAATCAATTTTCTATCTTAAATCAGAATCACAGATTTGAAGTTTACCGTCCAGAACTAAAGCAGTTTTATTTCTGCATTTTTCTGTGGCCATCTTGGCCTCAAAATCTCCTGCCAATTTGTTACTAATTTTATGACCAGTATTACCTCTTTGGTGACCTTTGTAGTATGTGATCTTTTTGCTGATTCTAGTGCTTGCTTTCTGGGCTAATGTTCCTGGGGTAACACTCTGGCTCTGATTCTTCTCTGGTGGCAGTTACTGCATATCTGGCTTTATGATGTCTTCGTTCCACGAATCTGCTTTTCTCAGTGTACCAGGAGTTTTCCTCATCTTGCTGGTTTTAAAGCAGCTTCCCTAAGGAAACATGCTGGATTCACAGTGTTAGTGGTGAATATAATCACATCTCGATCCAGAGGGGGCAGCCAGTGGCTTTTCTGCTCCAGCACCGCGGAGACTGTGCGTGATATCCAGTCCTTTTTACAGGGGCTTAGCTGCTGTGTCAGCACATCTAGGGCCATCCCCTGTTTTTCATGAGCTTTTCATAAACACCAACCTGTCATTTCCAGACGGGTTCTGAGTTCCTTTGCCATTCCTGGCATGAGTGTGCAGCAAATAGCTTCCTTCTGTGCTGTCTGTGTCTTCTGGAGATCTCGAATCCAAAGTAGGCAAGTTGTCGCTGTATAGGCTGGGCTTTCTGCTGAAAGTCCTGACACCTGCTCAGTTCAAAAGTCCAATAAACTTACAGCCCATAGCTCACAGTCGTCTTCTGTTTGTGTGGCTCTCAGGAGGTCACATACTGCAGCAGGGTTCCGGTCTCAAGTTTTCAGGTTCCAGTCTCAAGCTTTCAGGTCTCAAGCTAACTGGTCTTCAGAAATAGTTCAGCTGTTTACAATACTTTGAGGTAATACTGTTCAGGTTAGTTGCATTTTACTACCAGTTTCTGGGTTTTCTTATTTAAAGGCAAGTCAGCCAATTGCTTTCAGCCAATATCAAGCAGGAGAGGACATCTTTCAAATCCAGTACGGTAAACTACAATTCATTTTAACACTGGTTGGCAAGGTACAGGTATTTACTACTACTGAATGTAGCTTATATCGTGTTCCTTTATAGGAAATATTGGAGCATTATATTTTGCCTCACATTTCTCTAATAACCCATATTGTCAATAATTAATTTTATCTTCTATACAATTTCCCTAATCACAGAGGGTGTTACCTGACATGGGCCAAATTTACCTTTTTCTGCTTCAGATTGCTAGTTTTTCAGATATCTCAGAAGTCCACATGTCTGGATAAACCTGCTTCAGAACTTTTGTTGTCACGGTGTTCTTTTACCTGTCTTAAAGACAAACTCAATACTGTGATTAGTTCATGATCTCTCACTTTAAAATTCGTATCTCCTGCCCCAAATACTGTTTCCATCTCTGACTGCGTTAGTAAATCTCATTAAGGTCTAGGCGCTCCTAGCTAACAAATTGAGGTATACTCGTTTGTTTTTCAATTCATACATAACAGATTACCCTAGGAATGCTTTCTCAGTTTGGCTGGCAACTTCTATTACAAACACAATATTTCATTTTGATCTACAGGAATCAGTTGCTGGTTTACACAGAGGTTCTCGTACTTATCAAGAACATAACTTTTTGCATTTTTCAACTTACTTTACTCAAGTTCAGCTACAGTACCCAATTCCGATTCTTTTATTTTACCCAAGTTCAGTTACCGCACTCGATTCTGATTTTTACAGTGTGCACATCGATTATTTCTTGATTTCAGACTCCATTCTTACATCACGTTCTCTTGCTGCTTCAGGTGATGTTGCAAACTGAAAGACAGATCTGCACACATTATTTTTTCAACTTTCTTCACAACTTACACTTGGGGCACAGGGTCATAAATGCAACGAGCTGCACCCCAACCACCTCTTGTTGGTCTGCTGGCTGCAAATTAGAACAACAATAAATAAACAGGCTCTGCTGCCAAGCAGCAGATGGATTAGGGAGAGGAAACAAGTGTTCTCTCAAGGCCTGAACTTTTGTCTTTAATACCCTGATATAAAACCTGAGGGGTAAGACAAAGCTCTATCACCTCTCTGGTGAAGGATTAATCAGGTTCCTGAAGTGGAAGGTACATTCTATAGTATCAACATGAATGAAAAGGAAGGAGAATTCATCTTTGGACAGCCCAGAGATACTTTTCTTTGCCCTGTGGCTTTTCAGGATGATCCTTTTTGTCCTTTGCTACCAGGAAATTTTACTTTCACAAGGCCTGTCCAGAGAAAGACCCAAACGCAACATAAACATTCTAGCTCATGTTTTGATATAGAGCAACATTAATTACAACAAAGTGTTACAGCCGCTTGGTGGAACACCAATTCTTTTGTGATTTAAGATCTTAGTGATCTAAAATACCTAAGCTGTTTTTTTTCCTTTTAAATGCAGCCACTCTGCCGGCTTCTCAAATCAACTTGCAGATTTTCTTTGTCCTGGATCTTACATACAGGACAACTCAGACCTTAACTATTTGTTACTTACAACAAACCATGTACAATCTGGACAAGATTCATCTCATTTTTGCAACAAAACAAATACAATCCTGCACAAATATCTCATTCCACTGAATGAAGGAACAAATCATGTTAACGAAAGGAAATTGATAGTTTAGCTTGTTCATTACTTGAAAACAAGGACTGTTTTACAGCAGAGACAAAAGACAGACTTGAAGACTTAACAGGTCCCTAGGGAATTAAGAAAGTACCATCAGAGGCGAACAGGACAGACAAAAAAACGTGAGGACATTTAACTACTTGACTAGGATTTCTTGGAACTCACACACATACCAACATTAACTTATTCACTTCCAAACACAAGAACCACACATTCACTTCAAAGCAACTTACAGTACCACAGTTTCAATTTCTGTGATTAACGTTACCCCACAAGGGGAAAATTTAAAATGTACCCTTTATCTGAGGATTGCCGTCTGTTCCCGCAGGGGTCCAGCTGAGGAAGAGGAGTCCCTCCGAAAAATTTTTTGGGGGTACCCAAGGGAATCCCATAGATCAGTGGGCCTCGCAGCCAAACAGAGGGTTTCACACTTAACATTTTAATTTAACTATTAAGGCAGGTACATTCTATTCCAAGCTGGAGAAAATTCAGAATTGGTCTTCAGAGTGTTTCTGACAGTTAGTGATTTCAAAACTTTATATACACAAAATTATTTTCATATTCTCTCTGAAGTTACAAGCAGACTTTTCCCGCAGATAAACTTAACTACTTCAAGTCCCCAAACTGTCCCTTTAACACTTCACACATAAGTTACAAAGCAGCCTTCACAAACCCCCCCCAGGGCCCGATCCTTATCAAACAAACGCTTTTTAACTCTTAACTTTCCTGCAAGCCGAATAGGAAAGATTTTGCAAAAGAAGCCAACTTGGGCTTTTTTTTTCTTTCCCGTTTCGGGAGGGCAGAACAGACTGATTCTGCATCAAATACTCTCGAAGATCAGATAAATCTAGGTAAGGGTAAGCGTATGTTAAGAATACAGTTCTTAGGAGACGGATCAAATCCTGGGGATTCTCAGAAAATGGTATGTGTGCTGCTGTTTATTCTGTGACATGCCCGGTAGAATTACATGACAGGTTCGGGTACAATTTTGGAGGGACAGGCAGTTCAGGTATTTTCTCATGTTTTAGGTGGACTTAAAAGTCCTTCATTTGTATTTTCAGGTTCCAATTGATCTTTTTGTGCTGGGTAAGGGGAGGTAAAACCAGTTTCAAATCTCTCCGGTCCCTATCCAAAGTTTTCGGAGCTTGCTGTAGCGGCAAGGTTGCAGGCTTAGTTTTGGACGGGACCCACAGTTTGAGCCTGGAAGTAGACTCTTCTATGAAATAACACGATGCCAAAATATACTTGGTCTGATTTGGGTGATTGTCCATTACAACAGATTGAACCGAATAGATTGCCTGAAGGGCAAACGTTCCTTGGGGTGGCCAGCCCACTTGGAACGTTGACCATTCGAGCTGGCAAAGCATTTTTAATTTTCCCACATGTACTGCGTCTCCCATGAGGGCAGCTCTATTTTGGTAATTTCTAAATGCCGAATTGTCAATTCAAGCAGACTGGCATCAGATCTACTTTGACTCTGTCCCATTTTGTATCTCAAGAACACCCTAAAAGCAATGATAAACACAACCATAATTACAGTACCACAAATCCGACCTGCGAAACGCGAATACCAAAAACAAGCATCAGGTTTCGATACCGAGAGGAACCAAGACAGAACCAGAATGAGGGGGGCCGAGGACTCGCCTCCGCCTCCCCTCCCAGAGCAGCCGAGCATCCCCAGCATTGCTCCGACCCTGAGAACGGCCACCGCGTCCGGTGGATCCAGATTTATGTTCTCTTTCTTTGGGTCTTCAGTACCGATCGGGCCCCCAGAGAAATCAGAATCAGACCAGGTTATACTCACCTTCCTCAGAGGGAAGCTGGTTTCAGAATCAGAATTTGCTTTTTCCATTTCAGAATCAGAAATCAGATCTCCTGTCCTGCCGTGTTAGCAAAATCTATCCCGGACGAGCCCCCAAACTGTTAGGGTCCAAAACATTTTGCTAAGACGACGAGGCAGAGTTACTAGCAACAAAAAATGTTTATTACCAATTTTAAAGATAAATGCGCATAAGATTTCATAGCCGATCGATCAGCGGTCACCCCATGGCCAATCTGGAGTGAACCCCGAAATGAGAATTCGAACCCTTCTTATAGGAGCTAGACCCTCAGCCAAACAAAGACTACCAAAGACATGCAATTAAGACACGATTCTTTACGACCTAGATAACAACATCGTGATGTTGGCACATTCCAAAGGGGGGCCCTTTGTTTATAGATAGGTCTTACCTGCAGACCCCCAAGAATCCTGTCTCTCCTCGAGGAAAAGATAAATCCTGTCAGTCCCCCCTCTCCCTTGAGGAAAGGATAAATCCTGTCAATTATCATAACAAATGCCTAATGTATGTCTCTTCCTGTTGTCAAGGAGAACTTAGTGAGAACCTAATTTGGTTTTGGAGGACAAGATCGTGTGTTCTGCTGGCCGCTTTTTAGGGTGCTGTTTTTAAGAGTGTGCCAGTCTTCTCTAGGTGAGCTGCCTTCTGATTTGCAGCTAATACTCAGCACGGGGGAAAGGCCCTGGTGGGATCTCTGCAGCCATGATAGAGGCACAATATGAAATACCTGCATAGTATTTTTCTGTGTTTAAAATGGATAGGTTGCATTTTAGTAAATCTGTGTGTTTGAAGTCAGGGTCCACCTTATCATGGTGTTAGAGACCTTATGACAATTCAGTTTAGTTTCCCTAAGTGTCTGTGTGTTATCATTTACTGTTCTTTGCTTTTTTCTTTCAAATAGCAACAGCCTTTAAGACCCATTCTGGTAGAGACCAGTTGTCCAAATATCCGAATGGATCCCAAGCTTTGTCCAGCTGATCCAAATTGGATTGCATTTATCCATAGCAATGACATCTGGATATCTAATATAGAAACCAGAGAAGAAAGGAGGCTAACATATGTGCACAATGGTAATGTGTCCTGAATTAAAGTCTCTGCGCTTGTTCTTGCTAGACTGAATTAAGCAGCGGTACTAGTGGTTCTCCTGAGATCTAGGGGAATGTACATTGTTTATTCCACCTTTTTTGTTGCATTCTACATGTTTAGTCTAGTGCAAATATTGTGGAATTATTATTTTCCCTGCACTGTGACATCTGGCAGAATGAGTTATTTGTTCAATGCATATGGAAAGGCTTTTATCCTGAAACACAGTGCGTTCCTTTTTACTGCAACAGCCCTTTTCGTATGGATGAGCTGTGGGTGGAATAGAGCTGGAGTAAAGCTTCTGTCAGTGAAACCAAGCTCCAGGCCTTTTAGAAACAATATAGATAGTTCCTGAGTAGCACTGTGGCTTCTGCTAGCTCCTCATACTCAGTAACTTAGAGACTTGCTTCTTACCCTCTCCAGCTGATTTAGACGCATTCTGGAGGAAGGAAAATGGGAAACTGTGGGTAAAATGCTTTTCAAAGATTGATTGCATTTTGTATTTAAATCATACTTTATATTTAAAGTATATTGTTTAAATTTTAGTTAAATTTCTGACACTTTATAATAATACTTTAGCTCATTTAAATGTTAAATATTAAAATATTATGTAAGAACATTAAAAATAAATTGTAGCAATGACTCCTTCTCAGATGATAATTATTTACAGAATGCTGGTAAGTTACCTCCAGGGTAACAGGAAAAATATTGAAGCCCTATGGATATGTCATCCTGTTAAGCTATTACATAAGTCAGTTTCTTTTAGTTCGTACAGTGAATGAAATACCAATGCTATCATTTTTATGAATGTTAAGATTTTCAGTTTTGGTTGTTCAGAAAGGATTGTGGGTTATTTTTCTTTGATTTTCTTAAAAGTTGTGGTTTGAATTCACTGAGCTCAGGTGAAGAGAACATCATCTTTCTTTGACTAGTGCATAGGAACTCAAGACACTAACTAGGTAGGAGTAAGAATGAAGGGTGCCTTTCCTTCCCTAAATGGAAGTGCAGTGTCAGTTAGGATTAGATCGTCCCTAAATAAATCGTCAGAGCAGCATGGAAGAAGAAAACAAATCTGCTAAGTCAGATTTATAATCATGTAATTGTTCCCAGGGGCTGAACTTGGGCTATGTTTGGGATAATGAAGAACTGGTTTGATTCTGCAGCACATCGTGAACTAACTCTTTTATGTCTTTTTCTAGAACTGGCCAATGTTGAAGATGATCCAAAATCTGCTGGCGTGGCTACTTTTGTGCTGCAGGAGGAGTTTGACAGATACACTGGCTACTGGTGGTGCCCAAAGGCACAGCCAGGTAAGTGTGGTGGATCCAGCATGTTTGACAGGCACAGGTATTGGTCCCCCTGCCATGCTGTCCTGAGCAGTTATTTTTTTTCTGTTACTTGTCTTAGAAACCTTATACTCGTAGCTTCTTGTGGACTATCTGCAGTGGTGGGCATGTTACAGCTGCCTTGTGAGCACATTACTGGGGGAAGAGGCTTTCCTTCTCACTACAGTGGTAGGAGTTGTAAGATTCTCAGTGTTTTGCTTAATAAAACATGAATCACAGTCTTTGGATTTTAATTCATCTTTCCAACCTGCTTGTGCTCCTAAGAGAATATTGATGCCTGTGATATCCAGTAATGAGAGCCGTTCTGACCAGGGAATGTTAATTCATTTACAGCACTGAATGGGGCTAAGGTTCTTAGAATTCTTTATGAAGAAAATGATGAGTCAGAGGTGGAAATTATTCATGTCACATCACCTATGCTGGAGACAAGAAGAACAGATTCCTTCCGGTACCCCAAAACTGGTGAGAGCCTCATATCTTACAATCTCTCTGATTCTGGGAGACACATGTTTTATTCCATGTGCCTGACAGCAGTGAGCCCCTAGCTTAGAGCAGGGGCTGGTTGGAAAGGTGTTGAGTAGTCTTTGAATTGGTGTCCAGGTGGTGGAAATGGTTTTGGGGAAGCTTCTGCTGTGGAGGTTAGTTTAGTCACTGGTGACTGTGCTGTGTGGTTACTATGAGCTATGAGTCTGTATCTATCAGGAGTTGACAGAAACCCTGATTATCACTATTTTGGAGATGTTGTCTCAAATCCTGGCGGATCTGAGTTGCTGAGGAACTGATTCTCATTACAGCCCTGTATCTGTTGGGGAAAAGCTGCAGAGTTATGGCCTTTCGGGTTTTTTTGAGAGGAGCTGGGAGCTCTTCAAAAATGAGATCCTAGCAGCTCAGGAGAAAGCCATCCCCGTGTTCTGGAAAAAAAGCTGGCAGGGGAAAAAGCCAGCTTGGTTGAGTAGAGAGATCTCAAGTGACATTAGGAAGAAGAGAAATGTTTATAGGCTCTGGAAGGCCTCTTGGGTGGACTACAAGAGGGAAGTGAGGTTGTGTAGGGAAAAAATCAGAGGGGCTAAGGCTGAACTAGAAATCAGGTTAGCAAAGTATGCGAAGGATAATAAAAAATCTTTCTATAAATATATAAATAACAAAAGGAGAACTAGGGAGACCATACAGTCCCTTTTGGACACAGAGGGAACAACAGTGACAGGGGATGAGGACAAGGCTGAGGTACTTAATTCCTTCTTTGCCTCAGTCTTTAATTGTAAAGAAAGCTGTTCCTTCTGTGTACAAACCCCAGAACTAGAGGAGCAATATGAGGCTCCCATGATCCAAGAGGAGGTGGTCAGAGCCTTGCTTGGCCAACTGGACACCCACAAGTCTATGGGGCCAGATGGGATTCACCCTAGGGTATTGAAGGAGCTGGCGGATGTATTGGCCAAACCCCTTTCTATCATCCTCCAACAGTCCTGGAAGACCGGGGAGGTTCCACTGGACTGGAGGCTGGCTGATGTAGCACCCATCTACAAGAAGGGTCACAGGGAGGATCCAGGCCAGTCTGTCTGACCTCAGTGCCAGGGAAAGTGATGGAACAGGTGATCCTGAGTGCTATCATGAAGCACATGCAAGAGAACCGGGTGATCAGGCCCATTCAACACTGGTTCACAAAAGGCAGGTCCTGCCAAACTAACCTGATCGCCTTCTATGACAAAGTGACTCGGCTGCTGTATGAGGGAAAGGTTGTGGATGTGGTCTTCCCGGACTTCAGCAAAGCCTTTGACACAGTTTCTCACAGCATTCTGCTACAGAAACTGTCAGCCTCTGACCTGGACAGGCGCACACTCTTCTGAGTAGTAAACTGGTTGGATGTCCGGGCCCAGAGAGTGGTAGTGATGGCTGGACCACTGGGCTGAGTCTAATGGCATGAGGTTTAACACGGCCGAATGCTGGGTCCTGCACTTGGGGCACAACAACCCTATGCAGAGCTACAGACTGGGAGAAGCCTGGCTGGAAAACTGCCAGGAGGAGAGGGACCTGGGGGTGTTGGTTGACAACTGACTGAACATGAGCCAGCAGTGTGCCCAGGTGGCCAAGAAGGCCAGTGGCACCCTGGCTTGTATCAGAAACGGTGTGACCAGCAGGTCCAGGGAGGTTATTCTCCCTCTGTACTCAGCACTGGTGAGGCCGCTCCTTGAATCCTGTGTTCAGTTCTGGGCCCCTCACCACAAGAAGGATGTTGAGGCTCTGGAGCGAGTCCAGAGAAGAGCAACGAGGCTGGTGAGGGGTCTGGAGAACAGGCCTTATGAGGAACTGCTGAGAGAGGTTGGGTTGTTTAGCCTGGAGAAGAGGAGTCTGAAGAGGAGACCTCATTGCTCTCTACAACTACTTGAAAGGAGGTTGTGGAGGGAGTGGAGGGAGCTGGCCTCTTCTCCCAAGTGACAGGGGATAGAACGAGAGGGAATGGCCTCAAGCTCCACCAGGGGAGATTTAGGCTAGAGATTAGGAGGAAGTTTTTCACGGGAAGGGTCTTTGGGCATTGGAATAAGCTGCCCAGGGAGGTGGTTGATTCACCTTTCCTGGAGGTGTTTAAGGCACAGGTAGATGAGGTCCTGAGGGACATGTTTGAGTGTTTGATAGGAATGGTTGGACTCGATGATCCGATGGGTCTCTTCCAACCTGGTGATTCTATGATTCTGTGATTTCTGTTTAGCTGCTGGCAGCACCCTGGTGGGTCAAGTTCTTTAGGACTCTGGTCTCTATGATTGCTCTTGGACTTTGAACAAAAAGCTTAGTATGCTTTCAGCCTACCAAGAAAACCTCCTGTTGGCATATTTTCAAACAGTAATGATCTGGAGGTTTTAGCAGTAAAGAGATGAGGGCAGGCTTGAAGTGGAGTGCCATTAGAGGCAGGAAAATAGGACTTAAGCAGACCTGCTAAGAGCTGATCCACTGTCAGGTGTACAGGGCAAGCTGGAACAGTTCAACCCTTGTTCTGAGATTTCTCTGCTGATACAGCAGGGCATGTTGCTCACAGATAACAGCGGTTCACTCACTTTCCTAACTCCCAAAATCTTCATTTTTTTTTTGAGAAATCTCTTTTTATTTGGTGGACGTTCCCAAGCTGCAGACTTCATTGAGATGTTGTGGATTCCCTGATCCACTGGGAAAAGTTTTCTGCTCATGATCCAGATTTGCTACTTGTTTCAAGGATGGTGAAAGGCTGTGTTAGCCTAGGAAGCAAGAGATGGCACCTCATGTCTTTTTCAGTGCTTGTGTACATCCAGATTTCCGAGACTACTTTGCTGTAGCTCTTTTCAGTGCTAAGTGTCAGCAGTTTAGGGAAACAAGCCAACAAAAGCTCTGATCTCTTTTAAAAAAAAACCCTAGGTTTTAATCTATATTTTTTTAATGTGAGTTGCTCTAACTTCCAGAGATGCTTTTTAGCACTGGATCACTGTGTACCACCTTGAGAATAACAGCCAAATAGTAAATCAGAACTTGCTTTGCTGTCCAAATCACTCCTGACAATTTATTCCAACTAGTATGTGCTTCCTTTGACTGTGGGAGAGAAGAGACTGCCTGTGAGAGGAGCATGGGTCTCAATCAGATCTATTTGTGGGATTACATCCACTGAGTCTATCTCATGTCTATGGTCTTTTTTTTCCCTGCTTGGTTCTGTGCTGTCTCTCCCAAGTGGGCCATTTGATCAAATAGCATTCTGCTGTTTGCTTTTTCCAGTTCTGTATGAATAACATCACAGTAATCCACAGTTTGGGTCTGCCCTCTTCGAAGGAAGGAATTGACACCTGACTGCTAACGTCTGTTTTTATAGGTACAGCAAATCCAAAGGTCACTTTCAAGATATCTGAGGTGACAATCAATGCGGAAGGCAGAGTAAGTTCTAATTTTCCAAATAAGTATTATTTCTGTGATTCTTTTTTGGTAAAATTAATTTTCCATTTGAGTACAAATAAGCTTTCTTGGTTGTGATAGTGCAATGGCTTTGCTGTAGGCAGCGCATTTGGCTCTTTCCTGTGCAGGTACATAGTGTCTATGTGTGCAGCAGTATTTCTCAGGGGTTTGTGTTCCTTCACTGCTACTGGTTTATGAACTGAGCTGCAGAAGAGAATATTTTAGGTGGGGCTGCTTAAACCTTATGTGACAAATCTCTTGATTGGCTGCAGATATTGGGGACATTTGATTGTGAAGAGAATATGTCACCTTATAAAAGCATGAGTGTATGGAAAGAGATGAACTTTACTTTCTCTCCAGGATTTTTTAACAGATGCAGAAGTTTCCGTAGCCCAGTCCAAGATCTTTGGACAGCTGGGATGTTAATTTTACCAAACGGATACAGTAACTACCGTAGGTTATTTGGATTCTCTCTGCTTCAGCCATCAACAGTCACCTGCTGGGATAGTGATGTTGATGCCAGCCAGCAAAGGCAGGGGAAGCCACGGCAACCCTTGCATGGTTGGGGGGATTTTTCTGAGTGTTACTGAATTGCTGCTTTGTCAACAGATTGCAGATGTTGTGGAGAAAGAGCTAGTTCAGCCGTTCGAGATCCTCTTTGAAGGAGTAGAGTACATTGCTAGAGCTGGGTGGACGCCAGAAGGAAAATAGTGCGTATGTTAATCCTGTCTCTGCTCAAAGGGTTTGGGGCAATACATTTAGCAGCAGAATGCATTGATCTCTGTCTTCTTCAAGCTTAAGCCTGCTTTCGTTTAATTTACATTTCTACCAACTTGTTTGTGCAAAGGGGACAATTTTTCCCAAGCCACAGCAGAGTTATTGTCTCCTTCTCTGGTGCCTGGCCCTACTGCTTTGCTATTGGGCACTCACAGCCTTTGATGTATGTGTCCTCTCAGCATCTCTGTGAGAGAGAGTGCGGTGCTATTGTCCCCGTTTTACAGATGGGGAACTGAAGCCCAGAGAGGCTAAATGGTTTGCCATGGTCCCTCAGGAAGCCTGTGGCTGAGGAGAGAAATGATCCCAGGTCCCCAGGCCCTAGGCTAGCACCCTAACCACTGGACCATCCTTGCTCACCAGACTTACTGATCAGAAAACCTGATGTAAGTGCTACTTACATTTGCATGTCATTTTTAACCCTATAGGTGGTGTAGTACAGTGTTTCTAACTTGCCAGAAGCTTCTCCACAATTGCATTTCTCCACTTCTTGTATCTACAGATGGCTTTCACCTTTTTAAGGCTTTTTTTTCCCCCAAATGTGGAAGAAAAGCAGGGACACATTTGCTACATCATCTTGTAGTTTGGGGCAATATTGATAGAGCTACATGTAAAGTCATCAGAAGTACCGCAGGGTCTACTGCCAATATTTAGATGCCAGTATTATTCTCCGTCAGGTATAGTTTTAAAACATCAGTATTTTCACAAGTGTCCTGAAATTTCAATTGAAAGTTTTCTGCTTCATTATTCCCTCTGATCTTTCTCTTCTCTTTGTCCCCTAAAGCACAATTCATATCTGAGAGGATAGAATTAATTAAACTTTTGAACCGGCAGCACTTATGCAATCTTGAAATTAATTAAAATAGGTTCTTGTGTTGTGGGAGAGATTCGTTCACATGGGTGAAATTTTACATGTGGCTTTGTGCTTAATCTGAATGTTCTTGACTCCCTCAGAATGCCTAGAGTGGCTGTTGAGATTTTCAGACCTGTCTAATACTCATGGTTGCATGTTATTTTCTCTGATACGTCTCCCCAACAGCATCTGGTCCATCTTACTGGATCGCTCCCAAACTCGACTTCAGATAGGCTTGATCCCTCCTGCATTATTCATCCCCATAGAAGATGATGCAATGGAAAGACAGAAACTTATCGATGCTGTGCCAGACTCTGTTACACCTTTCATTATTTATGAAGAAACAACAGACATCTGGATAAACGTAAGAATTGGAATTTCAGCCTTCTTTTACAGTTTGTTGTTCAAGACCCTGTTTGTAGCACTTGAATAACATTGATGTTACTGTGTTGCTTAGGAGAATATTCCCATTGTGCAAGTTCAGGGGACATTTAGACTGGATATTAGGAAATATTACTTCACCGAAAGGGTCTTCAGGCATTGGAACAGGTTGCCGAGGCAAAGGTTGAGTCACTATGCCTTGAAGTATTTAGAAGACGTGTGAATGTGGTGCTTAGGAGCATGGTTTAGTGATGAACTTGGCAGTGTTAGGTTAATGGTTGGACTTGATCATCTTAAAGGTCTTTTCCAACCTAAACAATTCTGTGATTCTCTGCATATTCTGTGCTTCTTGCTGTAAAGAGCTCATGGTATGCAGAGAACAGAAAGATTTGGGATTTGAAAGCAGAGCTGCTCTACTTGAGGCAGCACAGTGGTCAGACAGAACTAAGAGCAGAACCCAGGTCTCTGGCATGCTGGGGCACTCCCTTTCCCACAGTGTCAGCCACTGACAGCCTCCAGCTTCTTGGTGTAGTTGCTCTCCAATAGCAGTGGCAGCAGATGTAGTGTTCTTCAGCCAACAAAGATGTATCTACATGATAATGCTGTTTACACTTCTGCAAAGATCATTGTCTCTAGAATGACATCCCACTGGAGGTGTACCAGGGTGCAGGAAGGCCTGGAAACATCAATCACTGACAGGTAGCTGGATTGCTCAGCAGAGAGCGTTTGCACAAAGCCTTCCAAGGAATCGTCTGTATACAGTGAGCACTCTTTATGATGCTGTGTTTTCTCCTTAATAATAGTATGCATGGTTTCAGAATGGTGCAGAGAGTTGTCCATTCTCCACTATTTTTACTGGCTGGAGTGATTTTTGACTGGCAACTCGCAGTGTGCAGATAAATGCTCCTGAGTCCCTCAAAAGATTGTCCCTTGAAGCAAGAGTTTGGAAGAACTTTCGTGAGTGGGAAGATTATGTCAGCTCATCTTTAAATAGCCCTTCACTTGTGAGCTTGTAGAGTACTGGACAGAGAAGGCTGCTGAACTCTGGCTTCCCTTGGTGGCTTTCATATGCTGTCTGTACAGCTGGACCAACCTATGTATCTAAGCTGGGAAAGCTAGTGCAGAAGAATTTGCTTAATTAGTTTGGTGGCCAGAATTTAGAGTTACACTAGCAAAAAGCCTGGACCTATGTGGCTGCTGTCTGCAGACCTGCCCTAGCTGGTTTTCCCAGTAAGGAACAATGCTGCAGCCTACTGTTGTGAACAGTGTTTTTTGTATTAAGCAGTAAGAGGAAGTTCTTGTGTGTGTCTTCGGTGCCAAGGTCCTGTTGGTAACACTGATCAACCATTCTTTTCTCCACAGATCCATGATATCTTCTATGTTTTCCCTCAAACCTGTGAAGATGAGATAGAGTTCATTTTTGCCTCTGAGTGTAAAACAGGATTCCGGCACCTGTACAAAGTCATCTCTGTTTTGAAGGAGAGCAAGTATAAACGGTCAGGTGGAGGCCTCCCTGCTCCAGGTGAGTGAAATTATTCTTTTACTTTAATTGGGCACTGGCTGCCAACTAGTGAGGGAAATAAATGTCCCTCCAGGTGGCAGGAATTACTGCCTCATTGGAAACTCCTGCTGCTGTCCAAGAAAGCACTTCACTGTGCAGTCATTCCTCTGGCAATTGTACAGGGGTTATTCTGTATTCGGGGTGCCTTAGTTTAACACTTGGTCTTCCTCACAGACCAGAGGGAAACATTTCAAAAAGTCCAGTGGGAAATGAGCTTCCTGCGATACTGTGAAATGCACTTCATTGTTTTTTCTTTGTCAGTGTTGGACTATTTGTGTGCCGACTTTGCCAGAGGTTAATCGTTAGAGCAATAGCATGGCTACCTCTGATGTCCAGGCTCTGATGTATCTAATAAGTGTACATTGGTTCAGGACTTGATTTTGCAAGTAAAACCAACTTAGTTTCTGTCAGCCTCTACAAGCAGATTGGTAGTGTAGAGTCTCACAAAGAGCACAGTTTGAACACACACTAAGAGATCCGTAGAGGGTCCCCCTGTCTGAGTGGGCCACGTATCCCTTTAAAAAACCATGTGTGCTTGGCAGCAAAACCTGTGATATGACAACTATTCAGAGAATTTCTCTCTGCTTTTAAAATACGATCCCAGTATTGCTGTATGGACAGAGATAGCAGTAAGAGAAAATTACTGTCAGCTTTTGTGAATGGAAATGCAGGAAGAGTAATTTCAAGCAAAAAAGCTTAATGGACCATGTGTTTTTGTGAGCTGCGGACAAAGTTTGGTCTTGTTCAAATGTATTGTAGTTGTGTGCAGAGCTTCTGGAGTGTTTTTCCACAGCTTGTGTTCTTTAAATTACAGTTTTATATTGCACTTAATTATTGTATGTTGAAGGCACTTACTGAGCTCTGCATACACAAAAAATACACATAATTTTATTAGAGTTCCTAGTTTCATGCAAATGTTGGGGGATTTATTCCCAGAAAGCATTATTTCCTGGATTATTTAGATTGCTCTGAATGTATCAGACTTCCTTCTCCCTGATTCTAAAGGCCATCTTATAAAAGCAGAGTTATTCTGCAGCCTGCTGCAAAATTCCCCATTGTTGACACCTGGGATTCCTTGTGCAGACACATTTTTGTGCATAAAACATCTTTTTCTGTGCCAGTGACACAGGAGGGGGTGCCAAAGGAAAAAAAAAGGCAACAAACTGTCCAGGCTTCAGATTGAATCCCTTGAATCCTTTAACTAGTATTTCACACCCATCATAATGTTTGTTCAGGTTGCTGGCAGAGGTGTGAGTCTTCTGTGAAGGCAGGTTGCTCTTGGGTTTTGTCTTGTGAAAAAGCTTGGAAGGATTATTGTACCATGGGTTTTGTAAAATGCAGAAGTGTAAAAGTCTCTATGTTGGTTATTTGCAGGTGACTTCAAGTGCCCCATCAAAGAGGAGACAGCAATTACCAGTGGAGAATGGGAAGTGCTTGGCAGACATGGTTCCAATGTAAGTCTCTGTTCTTGCTGCACCAATTCTCTGCAAGCAGCACATTTCAGGGAGATGATCTCTAGGGCCTCACAAATCAGGATGTCTCATTAGTGAGGCTCTGCTCCCTGAGAAAAGTGGGCCTTGCCACTCTCTGGTATTGAGTTTGGACACATGTATCTAGGTTTTTTTGTCCCATAGTGTGCTGTCATCCTTCTCTACCTCTGATCCACTATTCTGGACCAGAGGCTGTTGTTTTGGCAGTATGGGAAAGCAATCTGAGCAACATTAATTTTCTTTTCCTGAATATTCCTGTGTAGATCCTTGCTGACAAGGAGTTTTTCCCACTAAGTTAGAGAGGAGGAGAAAGGAGCAAAAATACTGCAAGTTAGCAGTGAGGAATTTCCACATTTTCCACAGGGAGCAAGATATCATGATGGTGTCCAATTGCTGTCCTGGAAACAAGAGATACTCATTGAAAGGATCAGCATAAATCTATTAGCCTTGTCTCTTTTTAGGTAGAATATACAGTATTTGTGTTCCACATGGCCTCCGAGCTTGCACGAGGAAGGAGAGCATGCTTTCAAAACTGCTGCTCTTCTAGCTCTGAGCTGGATAAATTCTTAGATCATTTGTATCAAACAGCAGTTCAAGGAGAGGTATTTGACTGGTTTGGATTTTGTGAAGATCATTGAAATCCTTCCTAAAGGATAATTAGAAATGCGATTAGGGAATGAGGTGTGTAAGTCAACCTGCATTTGAATCTGTTCTGCTGTCTGCTCAAAATGAAAGGGGTAAGTGAGGAAAGTTTAACACAACAGTGGTTTACAGTCATCTGCTGCCTTGATTTCTTTCTGGGGTACTTCATATTATGCACAATTTAGGAAAGGATCTGAAGAGTAGGGAGGCAGCAGAGAATTTGGGACAGACATTCAGCATAGCAAGCAACAGGGAAGACTGGGAAGAGTAAAGGACACACGTGAGAGCGCTGAGCAACAAGGTGTGAAGTGCAAATCAAAACTGACAGAATTGTGAATAGTAGAACAGTCATTTGGCTTATTCCTTGCAGATTGTTAGGCTGTAACTCAGCTTTATGGAAGCGAGACGGGGAGAATGGAGGGTGAGGCTTGGAGATGGTAGAACTGGGTGTTGTTTTGGTAAGAAACAATATTGAGGGATGTGTTATTTGTTTTGGTTCTGACAGATCTATGTTGATGAAGCCAAAAAGCTGGTGTACTTTCAAGGCACAAAAGACTCACCTTTAGAGCATCACTTGTATGTTGTTAACTATGAGAATCCTGGAGAAGTAAAGCGACTGACAGAACGAGGTTATTCTCATGCCTGCTGTGTCAGCCAGGTACCTGTCTGTCTTGTGCTGTGGCTTAATCGCCAGTCTTGTCCTTCATCAACCAGCAGACAAGACTGTATTTGGATATAAAATAAGTAGATTTTATACGTTGTGTGCTCCTGTGTACAGTGAAACCTGGAAACCAGGTTTGATCTCCCAGTGTAGTTCCCCTTCAGCTCACTTCGGGCAGAAGCAGCCACGATGAATTACGGTTTTTGCCTGTTTGGTTTTGCCTGAAATGGGTTATATAGTGATCACCAGAGGAGATGAGCTCATGGAAGCATTGGGTAGGGTTCCAGACATGTGGGTCTGAAACCTGTTCAGCTGGGAGTACTTTATCCAGAAGAGGATGTGTGATAAGGTCCTTATGCCACTGCTGCTTTTCCTGTATTTTTGGCTTTGTAATGTTAATATAAGTTTTGCTAAGGAGTACATCTGCTATTATCACAAGAGCTCAAACTTTCCAGTTTAATTCAGTCCATAAGCATCTTCTGAAAGATCTAAAAGCAGAAAGAAGTGGTTGCTTTTGCTTGTGCCTCTGCACTTAGAAATTTGAGGTAATGTTATTTTTCTCCCTAGGATTGTGACATGTTCATCAGCAAATACAGTAATCAGAAGAACCCACACTGTGTGTCACTTTATCGGCTGACGGGTCCTGAAGAGGATGCAGTTCACAGGACAGAGGAATTCTGGGCTACCATTTTAGATTCAGCAGGTATGAATGAGGAACTGGAAAGCTACAATCACAGAATTAAAGATATGCCAGAATGTGCTTGCTTGACATTTCCTGTTGTGGGTAGATGAGACTTCTCTCACACTCGTGTGAGTTCTTTGAAGTGCAGGACTGGCATTTTCAGCTCAGCAACAAATATGTGTAAACTGAACGTGAAGGAATTTAAAGTGGGAATTACCAAGTTTCTGCTACCATTGCCAGTAGAAACAGTAGAAACCCAAGTTTAGCACTAGGAGAGGGATTTAAGTGTGCTCATTTGCTCTGTGCCTGCTAACAAGCATGAATGTGGAGAGGAACATATGCTTAAATAGTTGTGTGCTGCTGCCTATTTGTGTATTTGTGAGACAGTTCTTCGGCTTTTATGTTTCCACTATGTGTTCCCTCTGATCTTTCCTTCACTAGGCATGCTCCATGTCCTGTGCTTTCCATGTATTAATGTAGTGAGTCTTAAGTGTGGTTAGGAAGGGATGGGATAGCTGTAAAGGCTGTGTCAGGGAAGAGTTACTACTGTGCAGAGGAGAGCAGGGATGGGAACATGATAGGACTGAGAAAGTTCCCTTAGGGCTGGGGTGTTCCCAGTCTCTGCCTGGTCCCAGCCCCATCCACTGGGAAGTGTGGGTGAGCTCCATTGGGATTGCAGCGAGACTGGTGATAGGGCAGGGCTGGAGCAGAGCTGTGTTATTCATCTGTTCCCTGTTAAAGCAGTCTCCAAACCCTCCCATGGCAGGCCCTCTTCCTGATTACATTCCCCCAGAAGTGTTCTCCTTCAAGAGCTCCACAGGATTTACGCTCTATGGGATGATGTACAAACCTCACAATCTGCAGCCTGGAAAGAAGTACCCCACTGTGCTCTTCATCTATGGAGGGCCTCAGGTGAGTACAGCGTGTTGTCAAGTGGTAGAGTGAGGTGGCCTGGATCTCTCTACTGTGCCCCTTTGTGCTGAGGGACAGAGTGCAGCATTTTGCTTGTTTGGCGAGTATCTGCTTGGCAAGAGAGATCGTAAGTGTTCATGATCTCCAGATCATAGACTAAGGTACTGCCACTTATCTGAGAACGGATATGGAGTCACAAAGCTGGAACCAGGAGAAAGGGGTGTGCAGGTATTTCCTCTTCCCTGTGCTATCTCCCCCACTTCCATAGGGGCTCCTGTTCTTTCCGCTTCCCGGTGTCTATGTGACGGAAGCTGACAGTTACCAGTTTGTGCTCAAAAGAGTTTCCTCCCCAGTCCTCTTTCTCCCACTGATGAACAGACGGTGGTGATCCCCTTAGCCCTGTGTTGGTTCCCCAAAATACTCTGTGCTGCTGTGGTTCAAGACAGCTACAGTGACACTTGTTGAAGGGAAGGTTTTTCTCCTGGAAGAGAACAGAGAGAGTGGAGAGCATTGCTGCAAACCCAGAGCTGGATAGGCAGCAGCCCAACTCTTACTCTGCACCCATTAGTGCTGCAGCAGAGCTTAGTTCAGCTATTTTTATCTGTGACACGGGGTGGCTTGCTACTGCAAGGAGTGTTTTCATAGCAGGCTGCAAGCAGGGAGAGAGAATCCTGCAACAGAGAGTAGGGTTCTTGAGGACTTTACGTTATAAAAATGTATAAAACATTTAAAGGAAAGTAAATGTAAATGAAATCTGAAATTGGATTAAGAGGTAAACCCTGGATTCTATTACATATGTGATGGTGTTGCTCTTCTATTCCAGGTACAGCTAGTGAACAATCGGTTTAAAGGAATCAAGTATTTCCGTTTGAACACTTTGGCCTCTTTAGGCTATGTTGTTGTTGTCATTGACAACAGGGGGTCCTGCCACCGAGGGCTGAAGTTTGAAGGAGCCTTTAAGTACAAAATGGTGAGTGGATTCTGGTTCTTCATTTTTAGCCACAGGCAGGTTTGAGTCCCAGGGTTACCTGAGCTGAACTACTGATTTGGGGTAGATGCCCAGCACTGCCTGTGTGACCCTGCCTAGATTTGGGGAAGGGAACTACGTATAGTTGAGCAGTGGGAATATGAGGAAGGAAAGAGGTAATGTCAAGGTTTGAGGTTTTGAACCCACTCCAGCTTGGCAGCGACAGTGTAAGATGGTTCATAAGGGAGTCTCTGACTCCCACCAGATATGCATTGCTGCTTACATGAAGCAGGATAGTTTTATTCAGTGTGGTTTACTATTTAGGGCAATTCCTGAGTCCAGCTGGAGGGCCTGAGTGTTCAGCTATTTATGCAGGTAGGGAGGGCCTGTGCCAGGCTCTGCTGGCTTTGTGGTGTGGCACCATGTGTTTGGAAATGGCATTTTCAAGCACAGAGCTTGCAATGTAGCCTTGCTTTTGTAACAGCAGAAAGTGAAAACACTGAAAAATCTTTTTCCCAGACAAGGAAACAAATGTAGAAAAGGATAGTTAAGAGGTGGGTTGGTGTGCATTTATTGCCTTGCAGGGGAAAAGGGATTGTCTTTTTGTACCTTGCCTAGCCCATGGATTGCTGATGAATGGATGGGTGCAGCACAAACAGAAGCAACAGTGCTCTGGAAGTGGTTACCTTTGGAAATCTTTGAAGGGTAACTTTTGTCTGGAACTAACAAAAGTTAACCTTTTTCTCTTGCCCTCCCAGGGACAAATAGAAATTGATGACCAAGTGGAAGGGCTGCAGTATTTAGCATCCCAGTATGACTTCATTGATTTGGACCGTGTTGGCATTCATGGCTGGTCTTACGGAGGCTACCTCTCTCTTATGGCTTTAATGCAGAGGTCAGATATCTTCAGGGTATGTTCATACATTGAGTACTTATTCTGGTGGTGCAGACAGAATTTTTCCCTTAATGATGTAACCTCCCATAGGGTGTTCAAAGCACAAAGATATTTGAGTTTACTCTAGACAAGTGAGGACACAGTGCTCCGGCTCTTTTCTTCAAGACTCTTCCATTTGGGTGAGATCAAACTGCTTTTCTAGCACACATTTCTTCCACAATATTTCTTATTAGGCTTCAAGGCTTTGGGTTTGGGGTTTTTTTGGTACTTCACACACAATAGATCTGAAAATCTGTTGACTCTTTAAAGCTAGTGTGTGGTAACAAGCCGGAGTACCTTTTAAAACCAACAGTCAGTGAGTATTGCAAGAGCACTTATAAGTTGTTGTGTAACCTTGGGTTGTCTCCTTGGTTCTCTCCACTTGTTTTTCTTTGTGAACATGAAGATGAGGTGCTCTTCCTCCATCAGTCTGTTGTCAGTGTTGGACAAACATTCATATTGAACCTGTACTGGTACAACTGTGGGACTCGGCTTTTTGGAGGCAGTGATACCCATACAGCCTCAATAACTCATACTAACAGATGCATCAAATCACAAAATTGCATTTGTATAATTAAGCGCTGCCATTTTCTACCTCTCCACACAGATTTGCAGCTCTTCTTCCCCAGGACAGTGTAGTGTTCTTATTTGAGTATAACCACCCTGAAGACCGTGGTGTAACTGCACCATCACTGTGTTTGCTTCCTCCAACTCTAAATGAGCTGTACTTAACCTTGACCTGATGTGAAGGTGTGATGATGTCCATGAGGCCACCTGCATTAATGTGAGCAGGGTGCTTTTCAGCAGAATATGCTTACCATCCAAGAAGTCTTGCATGTAAGAGAAGTATGAAGCTATTCAGGCAGGCCAGTCATACTGGAATATCTGAGAGTCTGTTCTCATGAGCTGGGATGAGGACTAACAACTATTCACTTCATTCAGTGGAGCACAGAAGGATATTTCCTCTCTGAAACTAAGAGAACTTTAGGCTGTTGGACTGTTCGCTCACAATAACTTAACTGTGCCGGTATAGATGAGACAGTCTCTTGTCACCTATACTGAGGGTACCTTGTACTGTCTCAACTGTTACTCATTTCATGTCAGCTGAGCTCTTTGTGCTGTGAATCAACTAAGAGAAATGATCCTGCTGAAAAAAGACACCTCCTTCTCTTCCTCCTCCTCTTTCCTGCCCTTTGCAGATTGATCTATTCCTAGATCAAATTGCCCATGCTGCTTTGTAGTGGTGTGTTCTGAAGCATCCAGGGCATGAAGACGGGTACTGAAAACAGGTTCTTGTGATTTTGTGACTTCAGATCACTTTGACCAATGGCCAGACTGCTGTTGGACAAGTCTCAAAAGGCAGAGATGTGCTAAGAACTGTGTATTGCTCTTGGGATGCGTTTTGTTTGTTGTGACTGCTATTGCTTTGTCTAAGTCCACTGTGAATATTTGTGGGAGGTTTAATAATTACTTGTCTCAAGGCCATAAGGATTGTTATATTTGTACTTTTTAAATACCTGCCTTGCAAAGGGTTTTCTGGTGGTTTGGGGTTTTTTTCTCCTTGATCTTTTTTTCACAAGCTTCTCTTAAGCTGATGCAGCTGTGCAAGGTAGCTTGCTGAGTCCTGGGGAGCTATCGATCCCATGTTCTTTTAGACTTTTAAATGAACAAAGATTTTCTAACCAGAAAGCATAGCACTCTGCATTTTGTACAAAATCTACTTCCCTCAGCAAACCTTGTGATGTGTTTAGTGTTGCTTCTCATTTGTCTGTAGGGTCTCGCAGCACATGCAGCGGAACTGTGGTGATACCTATGAAGTGCAGGAGGCAGAGTGAGGATTGCTTTTCTTTTTCCACTACAGGCTTTGCATTGTAAAGTTAGCAGTGTGTCTGGGGCAATTATAATTGCACTGAGATAGAGATGTGGGAAGGAGGGGCAACCCCAGGTCAGGGGTTAGGTGTTATCATTCCCCTCCCCATGCTGAGAGCCCTGTTGCACTTACAGGTTGCCGTTGCTGGAGCACCTGTCACGCTGTGGATTTTCTATGACACTGGTTACACAGAACGTTACATGGGACACCCGGATACTAATGAGCAGGGGTATTACCTAGGTTCAGTGGCCATGCAAGCTGAGAAGTTTCCTTCTGAGTAAGTCCAGTTCTGGCTCTTGCTTTCTACTTTTCCTACCAGGAAAGTTCCAAGTCCCATGGACACATTTTTATCTCTCTGTTCTTGAATCCTGGAATCAAACACTATTATTAAATGATTATTAAAAGAAAACCAAAACAAAATCCAACACTAGTAAACTGAATAGACTTGAATGAATATTTGCATTATTGCAGGCCATTCCATGTAATCCTTTTTATCCTAGCTCTAATTAAAGACTACCTTTTATATCTAAAGTAATGACAAACTTATTTTCAATTATATGGTTAGCACTTTAGAAGTTTTGTCTAGCACATTGGGCTAGACAAAAACTAGTTGGCCCAGATGCTTCCTGCTGTATCAGCATAGAACTGAGACCATGGACTTCCTTGTCAAAGGGATGAAAATCAGAAGTGATTCTGAGCAAGTGTTAAGCTATTGTATTGTCTGAGCTAGGAAATACTTCTGGAAATAAATAAGATAGACAAGTAAAAGGTCTGATTTTGATGTGCATTAGCAGGAAGAGCATTTGTAGGGGGACAGAACAGATTTGGGAGACTTATGCATCCAGAGGAATCTGCTGTCTCCAGAGTAATCACTGTCTCCAATGCAGATATTTTCTTCTGTTGAGTCTGATTGAAGGGATACGTGTGGGCTGAAATGACCGGCAGGTTCTGGGATGCTCTCTAGAAATGTTTGTTTCTTGCTTTTCTCAGACCAAACCGTTTGCTGCTGCTACATGGGTTCTTGGATGAGAATGTTCACTTTGCACACACTAGTATTTTGCTCAGCTTTTTAGTGAGAGCTGGGAAACCATATGACTTACAGGTAAGGCCAGACCAGGATATCAAGGTAAGGTATCAGTCTTTGAGGAGTCCAGGGTTGCCACTTGCAAAATGTCTTTTCTGGGCAGCCTGGAATTCTAGGAGCCTAACTTTTCTCTTTTTTTTTCAGTAATGTTTTATGAGCAAACAGAAATATTAGGCAAAGGAGCAGTTAAGGCTGCTTCCAAGGAGATTTGCAGTTTGGAGGTAGCACAGCGGTGTATTTGCAGTGGTGGTTCTATGAGATGTAGCCCAAATATCCCACACTGGGTTGCAGAACTGGGAGGGTGCTGATGTACACAGTGGCTCTGGGCAGGATCTACCTCTGTTCAGCCAGGCTTAGCACTTTCAGCACAGCGCTAGCTGGATTAGAGGGAGTGATGCATTGTCTCTGGGGTCAGGCAATAGAGTGGGAATATTGGCTTAAATGCAGGCAGAGCTACTGCAGGGAGATGAACGTTTTGAATGTGGCTTTGGGGACCAGTTTAGATGTTGGCACCTGCAACTCTTGTGGATACTTACAGCTTTTTTTTATATTTTAGATCTACCCTCAGGAGAGACACAGTATAAGGGTACCCGAATCGGGAGAGCACTATGAACTCCATCTACTATACTACCTGCAAGAGAATCTGGGATCTCGTATCGCTGCCCTGAAGGCAATGTAACTGACCTCTGCAGAACTCTGCTCCACTGGCTGCTTTACCGAATGAGATGTAGGAAACGAGAGAAAATAGGATGGAACATTGCATTTTGGTGCCTGCCACATGTTCACACACGTGCACACACAGAGACACTTTTTTAAAAGTAAATTTGGTGCCATACATGGAATTACAGTACCGTGACCTAATAACTTCAATGCTTAAGATGTAAATAAAATCAAATGTCTGTGGTATAATGCAGTACCATGGGTGTTCTCTTGGGGGAGGAGCTGAAACTGAAAATAATGCACTTCTACAGCATCAGATCTTCGCTTTTTAAAAGCTTTATGACATAATTGATGTATTTTTACAGTGTGTTCCTTGGTATCTTATTGCATAGTACTGGATGATTTACGCACTACACAACAAAAGTTTACCTGAATGGTTACAACTTGTGCATTTTAAATGCTATCATATAGCTTTTAGGCTTCATGAAAGGGATGTACCTCACTCCTTAGAAGCTGGTCACAAGTTAGACACATCACCTATCTAGATATTAATTGTTTTTTGAGAAGAAAGTCTTTTAAGCTGCCTCCTAAATAATTCAAAATTTGGATTCAGATCAGTTAATGCCAGCTTCTTTTCAATTTCTTCTCTCCCTGGGATAAATCATACTCTTATACAGCAGCTTGAGATCCTATCCTGATTGTACTTGATTTCAGTGGGCAAGTGAAATGATGTTTTACTGTCATATGGGTATAACAGTCTTTTATGTTGAGATGTAAACTAGCTTATGTCAAAGACCTGAAACTGTAAATTTTAAAACAAGCTTAAAAGTGCTGCCTATTTCTCATTGATGTTTTTTCCTGATGTTCATTCTGGAGATGGGTTTGCAATACTGTTTTCTTACTGTCACATCAGCATGATATAGGTGTATGCATCCTGTTACAATTCAGTACTCTAATTCAAAGGTGTGTAGAGGATTTGGTCAGGAGAGACCTTACGAACACTACAAATGAGGCAATGTGAACTGTTTCATTGAATTTCATGCTTTTTTTTGAAGGAGTATTTCCTGGGTTCGTATGCTATTCAGTCCTCCATTCCTGGATCTTTTCTAGCACCACTGCATAGCATGATTATGATGCTGTATTTGAGAAACTCCTGTCTGTATAGCTTAAAGTAACCCCCCTAAGCCTAAAGGATATGCAGTCCCAGTTGTGTTTTTGCTAGTACGGTTTTAACTAAGCAGCAGGCTTGGCTACGAAGCACCATAAGTATGTGAAGTCACTTTTAACTTGCAACAGGTCATTTAAGATAGAAATCCATAGCAAAATTATTCTCTTTAATCCAGGAAATTCTCCTCTTGGGGCTTGCCTCTGAGACTCCTATATGTTTTAATGGTTTTCTTAGAAACCCAAGAACTTCCCTTTTTTTCTGTTTTGGTGCTAGAGAGAAGCAGAGCATGATTTTCTTTTCATCTTCTAGAAATCTGGAATCAGTCTCAGTGTTTAGGCTCTTAATGCTCCACACGTTGTAACCTTGTATTTTTCTTGCTTTTGTACTGTTCACCTTGATCCCAAAACTGAGATTTCGGTATTGTATCAAACAGCGTGTTTTTTGAGTTAGGCTGCTGTCCGTATGCACCAAAGCTATTGGAGCTGGGGCAGTTACATGGCTGTAAAAGCTGTGTGTGAAAACAGGATCTGTTTTTTGGGTTACACAAGAGAGCCAAAGCAAGCAGGCATGCGGTAAATACAAATTTCCTCTCAAGTAGGGATGTTTGGTTTGGGCTGTTCTCTGGTTTTGAGATCACGGTGATTATAAGTGGATCAGTTAAAATACCATTAGCAGCTCAATAATAGACCTACTGTTTTCTTTTGAGAAGGATGTGGCGGAGAAAAAGCCCAGCTCCTGAAATGTCTTCTCTTAGTTGTTAAGTGTCACTGAAGTGAAATGAATGCAGCATCCCTATGGAGTGTTCTATAGTCAGTATTGAGAGATCCAGGGATACGTGTGCTGATGCATTTGAATTAGAACAATGCAGCAGTTAGTAAAGGCAAGTATAAGCTGTGTTCCTTATGTGTT
Source organism: Coccyzus lansbergi (assembly GCA_033558105.1). NCBI lineage: Eukaryota > Metazoa > Chordata > Aves > Cuculiformes > Coccyzidae > Coccyzus > Coccyzus lansbergi. The sequence continues at coordinate 384,126 of JAUMJK010000421.1, read as the reverse complement.
TATGCTGTATTATATATACATATATCTATATCTTTTCACATATACATATATGTATAAAATTACACGTGGATAGCTTCACCTTTCCCAAGGTTGTTTATATTTTGCTCAATATTAAATGAACTGACTTTTTGGGGTGTATTTATTCCTTTTCTAGAGGTGATTACCCTTGAATGTAAATGTATGTGATGTTTAAGATGAAATTAATCCTTTTGGTTAAAAAAAACAGTACAAACATGGCCTTCATCAAACAGTGCATTTTTGGGAATGGAAGAACTAAGTGTTATGCAAGTAAACCAGGATAGGTTTTGATTTAGCAGATGTAAGTGCTGACATGTAGTGTTTCAGTAATGCATCCTTCCATTGTTTTAAATATATCTATCAAAAAGCTATTAAAGTACAGTGTACTGTAAGTACTCTATTTTACAACATAAATTATGTATTTCTTCCTTTCCCACAATTTTTTTCTCCTTACAGTGGTTAAGCACTTTAAGACCCCATGCTCTCTTATCCCGTGGAAATGCTGGGAGGATTCATCATGAGAGTTTTTTAGTTCTTGCAAAAGGCACCAGCTTGTAGGTGAAGGTTTGAAAGATGCCTTGTTTGAGGTCTGTTCCAGCCCTACCCAGTCCGTGACTAAATTTCCAGTGACAAGGGAGTAAGGGTAAAGTCCATTGCAGTGGATACTGCAGAGGTAGAAATGTGTTAGTATTGAGAACTGTTATAAAGTATTTTGAGGAGGAGGAGGACTCCTTCAAAGTGTTGGTCTGGCACTGGGCTAGAGCTGGCATAGAGAGTCGTGGCTTTGCCCTGCTCTGCACTGCTGGAGTCATCTGCTTCCAGGATAAGGTTGTAGCTTGCAGTCTAGGAGATGATATTGTCAGTCAAGAAGAGAGTTCCATATTGTTTGATATTTGGGATTATACTTCATCACTTCCTTGCATGTTAAAAAATGCCTTGATTAATGAGATCCTGAGGGAAAATGTGCAAGAAACGTCGTCTGGAGGAAAAACTTATGAGGAGGAACCATGCCTGTGGCACCCTGAGCAGACATTGGTATGTTGCCTTGGAGGATCTGCCTCCATCTCTGTGCCTGGCAGGACACCTGCTCTGAGCAGGATTAAACCTTCATTGCGTGATGGATTTTGGTTGCACAGTTGTTTTTGAGATGAATGTTTTAATTTCATGTGTATGAAAAAATATATGGAGATCTGAGGAATGAGATACTGAAGCTGTTCAGTGCTGATGCCAGTAGTTTCTCCTTGTTTGCAGCGATTGGGGTTGGTTGTGGTTGTTTCTGGTGGAAGGATGTTCTTTTGCCCTGCTTTAAGGCAACTTCCGGTAATTCCTCTGGAGCGTGCAATGTGCAAAGCTGTTGGGTTTCACCCTTTGCATTGGAGTTGCATCCCTCACTCCCCTTTGTTTCCCATTATCTCTTTTTATTCAAAATAAAGTAGAATCAGTACCTACCCAGAACTGCTTAATTGTTATAAACTCAATGAACTAATGATATCAAAGCACCGAATAAAGCTTTGAAAATCAACTGACTTCATTATATTAGAATGGAAAATGCTTTCCCTACTTAACTAGTGGCATTTTGCAGTAGGCTATGGAAATACTTTCCTGGCGGGATAATGTAGTAATGCTTTAGCATTACTGGAGCATCATATGCCTGAGCCTGTGTGGTGAATTACAGAGAACTCACAAACTGTGAGCCCAGGGCTCCCAACCCTTTTTCCCTACCAGGAATAGTGGGCTGTGTTTCTGCTGTGTGTGTCCATGTGCAAGGCAGGCTGTTTTGCTGCTGGTGTGGCACTCAACTTTTGAAAAGGCAAAAACAGAATATAAATAAATCATCAGCTAGATTAGGACAGTGGCTTTGATTGCCTGATTACTTGAGTACCAGAACCCTATAAAGAATTTTTGTGCCCCTCGTGGTTCTCTCGACTGCTCCTTTGGCAGGGGAAGAGAGCTCTTCCTGTGGTTTTTACTTGGATGTTCTGCACAGTAGAAGTTCAGGTGTTTAATTTTAGAACATGAAGTGCCTGCTGTTTGCATTAACAAAATTGCATGTCTCACTCCAGTGGGTTTATTGGTCTTCCTCCCTCCCTCACTTTTCCAGCTTACTTGGCTTTTAATAATGTAAAGTGGAGACGTTAGTTTTGCTGCATTTTATTACAAAACCTTTGTTGCAATAAAGATGCTGCTAAATAAATTGAATTAAATGGTTTTTTTTCTCCCTCATACTTTCAGCTGTCTCTTGATTTAGTGGAGTTTTTGTGTAATTAAATTTCTTCTCTCATTGCGTTGTGGAAAGCAGCAATGATGGGAAATGTGTGTGTGTGCTTTTTTAATACTTGTTGGGTGTTTAGCAAAAGCATCTGTGATTTCTCCTGCCCCTTTGTGCCTTGGTGGATTGATTTAAACGGGAAGATCAGGCATTTGCTTGGCATCACTATATTCCCCTTCCTCAGTGTTCCCATGCATACACTGAGAGTGGCAGCCACCAGCCGGAGCTGTCGCACCAGGTACGACACTTTTGCAGCTTTGCTGTCTGAGTTGAGCCAAATGCCACCAGGGAGGAGGTGGCCCTGGTGCCAGGGCAGAAGGACAGCACGATTTGTGTGTAGCGGAGGGCTATGCTGTGAGAAGAGATGACTTTGCATATAGTCACCTCATCTTGGCTTCATGTATGTCTTGGTGAGCAGTCTGGGCTTTGCAGGCACCCTGATTCTGCTTAGTGCTGTCCCAAAAGGGCTGGGACAGGGTAGCTCAGGGCAGCCACTGCTTGCATTTTTACTTGCTCATTCCTGAATTTTCAGCCCCAGGAAAGCACTGCTGGCTTTCAGAAATAAGCTGGTAACCAACAGTGTGGATATGTTGCATTCTGGGGCTTATGTAGGCCTTACTGTAACATAGCAGAGCTTCCCCAGTGCCTTCAGCAGCTGTTGTGCAACACAAGCCAGGACACCAGTTTCACACCAGCTGCTAGCTGTGGGCTTTTGGATTGTGGTAGGTAGAGGGACCTGCTGATGGCTTGGAGCTGGATGTGCAGGTGTGTTTGCATCACCAGAGATCAGAGAGAGAAGAGTGACAAAGCTGGTGAGGGATCTGGAGAACAGGCCTTATGAGAAACGGCTGAGAGAGCTGGAGTTGTTTAGCCTAGACAAGAGGAGGCTGAGGGGAGACCTCATTGCTCTCTACAACTACCTGAAGGGAGGTTGTGGAGAGGAGGGAGCTGGCCCCTTCTCCCAGGTGACAGAGGACAGGACAAGAGGGAATGGCCTCAAGCTCCACCAGGGGAGATTTAGGCTGGACATGAGGAAAAAATTTTTCACAGAAATGGTCATTGGGCACTGGAACAGGCTACCCAGGGAGTTGGTTGATTCATCTTCCCTGGAGGTGTTTAAGGCACGGGTGGATGAGGTACTGAGTGTCATGGTTTAGAGATTGGTGGGAGTAGTTGGACTTGATGATCCAGTGGGTCTCGTCCAACCTGGTAATTCTGTGATTCTTCATGTGCTGCTGTTCTTAGAGTATTTTATCACATCAGAGTATTTCTATTGTCTTGCAGGTGCCCCAAGAGCTCACAATGTCCTGCGGTTTGGGGTAGGATAAGCAAGGAGAGCTACCCTGCTCATTCCACAGTCATCGGAATGATGACTGAAGGTGAGCTAGCAAGTAGCATCATTTAATACAAACTTTGTCAGTTCTTTGCTAGCTAGCAAACTCCAATGGATCCTGGTAGTGTTAATACTGTAAACTCATTTTCCTTCTGTGGTCTATTTTATAAAGTGTTCCTGCTTTGCAAGAGTGGATAGTCTGGCTCATGTTCTCTTGGGCTGGTCTGGAGCTGGAAGAAGCCTGAAGCTGTGTGGCTCATCCATGGGTTGTGCCGACTGGGAGCCGCTTCAGGAGCAGGCAGCCCTCCCGTGGTAGGGATGGCTCCTGCATGGGTGCTGTGGGCAGAGATTCATTCCTCAGGTTGGGCCTGGCGAATTACCAGCTCACCATATTTCTGGGACACGCTGATGAACAAGCCTTTGTGCCATCCTTTTAATTCTAAATGACTTAGGAAAACACATTGTGGTCTCTTAAGTAACCATTTATCAACACGTGTTCACTGAACAGGAAAACAATTCCATGAGCCATTAGGCACTCTTGCTCTCTGCATTAATGCAGCTGCCCACTTCTTAAGCTCTGGAGACCAGTAAGAGTTTTGCATCAGGTGAAGCACCTGAAGCCTTCTGCTATGGCCGAGTATTCATGTTAAGGTTTTGGGTGGCAATTATTTTCTATTTATGGTCTGCCAAGCTCAGGAGGCCAAGCGTTATGTCAGATGCTATGTGTGGGCAGTGCTGGATCCAGATGGAGGAATCCAGTGGTAGAAAGATGGGCAAATAGGCAGAGGCCAGTGAGATAGTGGATAGGTGATCCAGGCCACTGCAGTTTTGCCTGTCTTGACATGGTCATTGTCACCTGTTCCCACCCCTGCAAGCTGAAGTAAGAAATCCCATTAATTCTCCCCCAGCTTGGACCTGCTTGCAGCCCCACTTCAGTCACTAGATGAGGAGCTGTGGGAGGAAACGGCTGCAGCATCACAAGTTGCCCTTCAGCCATGAGCCCCTGCCACCATAGTGAGCTTTTAATAATGATACCAGTTTCTTCCCATTCCTGGTGATCTGTGGCACCTTTGCAAGGCTGCTCACTCATTCATTTGAGATTAATAACCATGCAGTTCCCATGGAGACTCGTCCGTCCCGCTGTATCAGTGCAGCCAGAGCCCAAGCAATTCACAGCCTTTTCAGGCTCCAACAAAGCATGTTTTCTACCACATTTTAAAAGGGGGGTTTATTTGCAGTTTGGTGAGCTAGTGGGCATGTGTGCTTTCTGTTGCTGCTGGAGGGACCTAGAAAATAGCTCTGGGGAAACCAACAAGTCTGTGCATTTGGGGCATGGCAGGAGGCTGTGGGCTCAAAAGTGTCCAGTGCAACCTCAGTGAGGTAAAGAGGCCAATGCCCCCCACCCTTCAACCATATTTTTTTTTTGGACTCTCATCACTCTACTCAGCAACGTCTGTGTTTTCATCAAGAGCTTGTTTTATTGCTGTGTCCATGAGGAGCTCCTCCAGGAGCTGCAAGGAACTGTTTATTAACTTCAAGCTTCTTTTTTTCCTGAAAACAACTTAAAAAACTAAACAAAAGCTTGCAGAAATGTGAGAGCCAAGGAAGGTAACCAGCTGGGACAGGATAGAAAGTGCTAGCCTGGGAGGGGAGCAAACAAAGATCAGCTGCAGCTCAGGGTTTAAAAGGTGGGGTTTGTGGGGCATCATCTTAATTGCGCACCCAGATCTCCCTGCAGAGAGGGAATTTGGGTTTACTTTGCGACAGTTTGGCAGCAGTAGGGTTCGGCTGAGTGGTTGTGGACAACCCTGAGTGAGCTGTTAGAGACCAGAGAATGATTTGGATTGGAAGGGACTTTAAAGATCATATCACTGAGAGATGTTGTCCTGTAGCCCTTAAAACCACTGGGTTGGCTGCAGTTTCTGCCATGTTTGTGGCCAGGTGGGTACATTATTAAGCAAGTGTTTGGCAGCACATGTTCTGTGGCTCAGCAAAAACTCCATTTGCTCTGGCCCTGTTGTCCTCCCAGCCCTGGGGCAGCAAAACCTTCTTTCCCAGACTTGCCAAACTTTTTTCAGCCTGGGTTTTTCCCCAGCTTCTTTTCCCATTGGTAAAGCTGTTAGTACTGCAGAGCTCATCTAATAACGGAAACCAATAGCAAGCAATGATGACCAAAAAGCAGCGAGTTAGGAACTTACTGGAAGAAAGGGTGATGGTGAGGGCCGGAGCAGCATCCCACTCACTCAGCAATTACTTCTGCGATGGTTCGCATCCTGCATAGGGGCTTTGCACCAGGGAAAAAACCCTTTTGCTTTTCTGACAAGGCTGATTTAGATGATTCACTCGCACCTTTCCTTTTCCTTTTGATTCTACTTCAAATTTGGTTAGAAATAGATGAATAAATACCATGTACATTTATGTGGGAGCAGTGGTGACTTGCAGTTTTATTATTTCCCCCCCAGCTGTGATTCATTGCTTTTAACATTTTTTAATCTATTCCCCTGTGCCCCCCTCCTGCTTCTCCCTTTCTCTGGAGCACCCCAGCAGCTGTCACTATCAGTGAAATGACTTGACATTATTTTGCGGTACTTTGTTTCTATTCATTGATTTGTTGAAAGAAAACGGTTTATGTATGACTGGCACCCAAGATTGGAGCCTTTTAAAAAGAGGCAACTCCATAGTATAATTTTGCTCCAAAATGACCAGAAGGAGAGTTCCCCATTAAGCCAGCCCAGCAGAAATCCCTGGCCTCTCCATGCTGTGATCATGCAGAAACAGTGGCTCCATAACTTACAGAGGTGTTCAATAGGAAAAGTATCTTTTCCTTTCCTCAACTGGTCCCATGAGCAGCTTGCCAGAGGTGAATTTGGGGTTTCTTTAGGGGCGGGAATGCTATGACGTGTGGATGGAGAGGCAGGTGCTGGGCAGCAGGTATCTGGGTGCAGGTTAACCAACCCCCTCTGCATGGTGAACACAGAAACGTTGGAGCAGCAACCAGGTGTGCTTCTTTACCTCCTGTATTTTCCATCAACTGTGAGCCTATCCCCACTTCACTACAGGGCAACCAGCAAAAACAACCCTCTGGATCCCTCCTGGGATCCAACCAGCCTCGAGGGATGATTGCACATCTCCAAAAAAAAGTGCCTGCCTTGTCCCCAGGGGGAAGGAATGGGCATCTTCAGAATGCACATCGCCCCAGCCTGGTTGGTGGGGTTTGTGCTGGTGAAGGATCTGGAGCACAAGGGTTCTCGGGAGCATCTGAGGGAACTGGGGATGTAGCCTAGAGAAGAGGCTGAAGGGATTGCTCTCTACAGCTCCCTGAAAGAAGGTTGTAGTGAGGTGTGTGCTGGTCTCCCAAGTAACAAGTGAATCATAGAATCATAGAATAACCAGGTTGGACGAGACCCACTGGATCATCAAGTCCAACAATTCCTATCAAACATTAAACCCCTCAGCACCTTGACCACCTGTGCCTTAAACACCTCCAGGAAAGGTAACTCAACCAACTCCCTGGGTAGCCTGTTCCAATGCCCAATGACCCTTCCTGTGAAAATTTTTTTCCTAATGTCCAGCCTAAATCTCCCCTGGTGGAGCTTGAGGCCATTCCCTCTTGTACAGTCCCCTGTCACTTGGGAGAAGAGGCCAGCTCCCTCCTCTCTACAACCTCCTCTCAGGTAGTTATAAAGAGAAATGATGTCTCCTCTCAGATTCCTCTTCTCCAGGCTAAACAACCCCAGCTCTCTCAGCAGTTCCTCATAAGGCCTGTTCTCCAGACCCTTCACCAGCTTCGTTGCTCTTCTCTGGACTCACTCCAGAACCTCAACATCCTTCTTGTGGTGAGGGGCCCAGAACTGAACACAGGATTGAAGGAGCAGTCTCACCAGTGCCAAGTACAGAGGGAGAATAACCTCCCTGGACCTGCTGGTCACACTGCTTCTGATACAAGTCAGGATGCCATTGGCCTTCTTAACCACCTGGGCACACTGCTGGCTCATGTTCAGTCGGCTGTCAACCAACACCCCCAGGTCCCTGTCCTCCAGGAAGCTTTCTAGACAGACTTCTCCCAGTCTGTAGCTGCATAGGGTTGTTGTGCCCCAAGTGCAGAACCCGGCATTTGGCCTCGTTAAACCTCACACCATTGGACACTGCCCAGTGGTCCAGCCTGTTTAGTTCCCTTTGCAGAGCCTCCCTACCCTCCAGCAGATCGACACATCCACCCAGCTTAGTGTCATCCTCAAACTTGCTAAGGGTACCCTCAATGCCTTCAACCCGATCATTGATAATGACATTGAACAGGGCTAGACCCAGCATTGAGTGCTGGGGAACCCCACTTGTCACTGGCCTCCAGCTGGATTTAACACCATTTACTACCACTCTCGGGGTCCGGCCAGCCAACCAGTTTTCCACCCAGGAGAGTGTGTGCCTGTCCAGGCCACAGGTTGACAGTTTCCATAGCAGAATGCTGTGAGAAACTGTGTCAAAGGCTTTGCTGAAGCCCACATCCACAACCTTTCCCTCATCCAGCAGCTGAGTCACTTTGTCATAGAGGCGATCAGGTTAGTTTGGCAGGACCTACCTTTTGTGAACCAGTGTTGACTGGGCCTGATCACCTGGTCCTCTTGCATGTGCTTCATGATAGCACTCAAGATCACCTGTTCCATGACTTTCCCTGGCACTGAGGTCAGACTGATAGGCCTGTAATTCCCTGGATCTCCCCTGCAACCCTTCTTGTAGATGGGCACAACATCAGCCTCCAGTCCAGTGGAACTTCCCCAGTCAGCCAGGACAGCTGGAAGATGATGGAAAGGGGTTTGGCCAATACATCCGCCAGCTCCCTCAATACCCTAGCGTGAATCCTGTCTGGTCCCATAGACTTTTGGGTGTCCAGTTGGCCAAGCAAGGCTCTGACCACCTCCTCTTGGATCATGGGAGCCTCATATTGCTCCTCTAGTTCTGGGGTTTGTACACTGAGGGAACAGCTTTCTTTACAACTAAAGACTGAGGCAAAGAAGGTATTAAGTACCTCGGCTTCTCCTCATCCCCTGTCACTGTTGTTCCTTCTGCAAACAATAGGGACTGTATGGTCTCCCTAGTCCTCCTTTTATTATATATTTATAGAAACATTTTTCGTTATCTTTCACAGACTTTGCCAATCTGATTTCTAGTTGAGCCTTAGCCCTTCTGATTTTTTTCTGTACACAACCTCACTTTCCTCCTGTAGTCCACCCAAGAGGCCTGTCCCCTGTTCCAGAGCCCATAAACATTTTTCTCCTTCTTGATATCACTCAAGATCTCTCTATTCAACCAAGCTGGTTTTTTTCCCCTGCTCGTTTTTTTTCTGGAACATGGGGATGGCTTTCTCCTGAGCTGCTAGGATTTCCTTTTTGAAGAGCTCCCAGCCCTCATGGGCTCCCTTGCCCTTAAGTACTGTCTCCCATGAGACTTTACCAACCAGCCTTCTGAAGAATTCAAAGTCTGCCCTCTGGAAATTTAATGCTACTGTCCTGCTACCCACCCTCTTCACTTCACCTAGAACTGAAAACATTATCATCTTATGATTGCTTAGTCCTAGGCGTCCTCCTACTGCCACATTCGCCACAAGGCTTTCTCTATTCACAAACAGCAGGTCCAGGAGGACACCTTCCCTCGTTGGTTCATTCACCAACTGTGCAAGGAAGTTGTCTTCCACACACTCCAGGAACATTCTAGACTGCTTCCTTTCTGCTCTATTATACTTCCAGCAGATATCAGGAAGACTGAAGTCTCCCACAAGAACAAGTGGCGTTGATCTAGAGATTAACCCCAGCTGTTTATAGAAGAGCTCATCAGCTGCTTCTCCTTGGCTGGGTGACCTGTAACAGACTCCCATCACAAAATCTACCTTCTTATGGGTTCTTCTGATTTTAACCCACAGACACTCAATCTCTTCATCGCCACAATCCATCTCAGTGGTGTCCAAGTCCTCCCTTACAAAGAGGGCTACCCCGCCTCCTCTCCTACCCTTCCTATCCCACCTGAAGAGTTTATACCCCACCATACCTGTACTCCAGTGATATGAGTCATCCCACCACGTTTCCATGATGGCACCAACATCATAGTCTCCTTGCCCTATGACAGCATCCAGTTCTCCCATCTTATTCCCCATGCTGCGTGCATTGGTGTAAATGCACTTCAGCTGAGCTGCTGAGCCTTCAGCCCTCTTAGAGGGAACAGGGTTTGTTCCCAATTGGCAGGTAACTGGAGTAGCTTGTACCAGAGTGCCCGTATCTCCCTTACCAGCCCCAGGTGTGTTCTCCCCAACTTTCTGTGTGGTGATGTGATGGTGGTCCTCACCAGCACACCCTTTCCAAATCACTAGTTCCCCACATCCAGGCTCGCTCCTGTCTAGCCTGCTCTCAATCCCCTCCCCCTTCACATATAGTTTAAAGCTCAATTTATGAGCTTAGCTAGGTTTTTAGCAAGGGCTTTAGCCCCTCTAGGAGACCCACGTGTCCCATCCTTAGCAACAATGTCAGCAGGTGCGTGAGCCACCCCATGATCAAAGAAGCCAAAGTCCCTTTCCTCATACCAGGCTCGGAGCCAGGCATTAATCGAGTCCTTCTTGACTTCTAGGTCCTCTCTATTTAGCCTTGGGATGGAGCAGAATGCTATTTGTGTCCCAGAGTCCTCCATCATTTTCCCAAAGGCCCTGAAGTCTTTCTTGTTGACTTTGGTCTTTCTGCACACTAAATCATTATTACCAGTCTGTCTCATGGACCAGGGAAGGAAGTTTTCTAGCTACCTCCTTCACTGATGCCCCTGGTAAGCAGCAGATGAGATGAAATGTCCTCAAGTTGCACCAGGGAAGGTTTAGATTAGATATAAGGACAAATTTCTTTATTTAAAGAGTGGCGAAGCAGTAGCAGAGGCTGACCAGGGCAGTGATGGAGTCACTACCCCTGGAGGGGTTCAAAAATATGTGTAGGTGTGGCACTTGGGGACATGGTTTAGTAGGCACAGTGGTTTTGGGCTGGCCGTTGGATTGGGTGATCTTAGAGGTCTTTTTCAACTTTAATAATTCTGTGATTCTATAACATTGAGGATTATGCTGGATATTTAAGCTGCAACATCCATGAGGTTGCAGCGTCTGTGGTTGAGGCTGAGCAGGTGTCTGGTTGTTGATGCTCAGGTGGACCAGTGGGACACATGGGATAAGAACTTCTTTGTGTTTCTGTACAGACAGAAGTAGGCCTGGAAAGCTGTGTCTGGTTTTGACATTGTTCATACTCAGGTCTCTAGGTTTGGAGGTTTTAAATTAAAATCATGGTGGTTGCTCAAGCCTAGCTACTGTCACAGAAAATGACAGAATCTGGTTCCCAGACAGCATCTTTTGCTCCATCCGCACAGCTTGAAGGACAGGTTGTGCCTGGGGAATACACTCTTGTTTGAGGGATCCAGGATCCCTTTTTCCCACAGAGCCTTGGATCCTTTCTTCCTGGCACAATCGGCCCTCTTGCCTCTTTTCTTGCCTTTTCTTTCACTGCTTTCCCACATTCTGTTCACACCTTCATGAATATTCAGAGGCCATTGGCCATATGAAGCAATTGAGAGCTCTTGTTAACACTTCTCCTAATGACATGCACCTTCAATAGAAAACAAAAACACAGATAAGAGCTTGTTAGTAGAGACCCTTGTTCCCCCCTAACAAGGTTTCCATTGACTCGACACTTGTGGTGACACATTGCTTGCTCTCACTGTTGCCTCTATTGATTTGCTACTGGCTTTTATGTTTTTTTTTTTCTTTTCTCTCCACCCCCACCCCTTTTTCCTTTTTTTCCCCTTTTTTATTGTGCAGTTTTAAGCTAATTAAGAAAAAGGTCAGGTCTTCCCACATGGCAAGTTACCATGCTACAATGAGCCCAGCAAGCAGTGCACGATGCAGCCCCAAATTGTTGGTCGATGGGCTCTCCCGCCGCACGCCGCAGCACGTGGGAAAATTGTACTGCGAGTGGCATCACTCTGCCCACACTGAGCAGAAAGAGCTGTAGGTGGGTCAAGAGGTGATTAAAGCCTGACAAGAGGCTCTGAAAAGGGGCTGAGACCACCTGCTGTGGTTCCCAAGGGCTCCCTGTCCAGCCTGGCTGGACATCCCAAAGCACCATTCATAAAGCCATGCTATGAGGTGACTCTTCCAAAACACAATCAGGCTCCTGTGCTAGCCCAAGAGGCTCCTGATGATGTTGCTCCAGATTTATGGGTGTGCATAGTGACCATAGCAGTATCCCCAACAGCATCAATGGCCATGGGGCTTTTCCTCAGGATAGAAATATCTTCTGTCTTCAGCGACTCTCCTTTCCCTATCCTCCAGTTGTGCTTCCCCTTCTCCAGCCACCACCATCATCTACCAGGCTTTCATTAGGCAGGGCCCACCCATTCAATTCCTCGAGATGCCTAGCTTGTTGTTGTTGTTTTTTAGCCACACATCATTATTTCCACTATTATTAGGCTCTCGAAGCATTGTTTGTCATCTTGTCAAGGCCCCTGAGTTTCTATGGATACTGCTCCCCTAAGTGGCCATGCTATCAATTAAGACAGCTCAGTGCCTGAACTCCTCTAAAGGACTTATGGAAGATCCAGATATAAATTCCCTGCGATGCTCTGGTTGTTACCAAGCTGCCTTTTGAAGTGGCAACTTGGTATGGAGCTCAGGGTATTTGGGGTTTCTAGGTGTTGCCAACCTCAAAGGCAGGATCACCTGCTTGGTAAATAGAATTAGATAGCAGGTGAAAGGGGTTAATAGTAAATCACTAGGTAATACATGTATATATAAGGCTGTAATAAAGAAAGAATAACGAGATAACCATCACAGTGATGGAAGCAAAAGGCACTGGCAAAAAAACCCAAACAAACAACAACAAAAAACCTGCTATGGTATAAAAGGTCATTTTGTTGTGCTATTTTGCAAGCCTCTGGAAGGAGGAAAAGCCTTTCCTCCCCCATTTCTTCATGCCAAACCTGAGGCCAGATACATACTCAAAGCCAAGAGGATGACGAGTATTTCTTCGGAAAATGGGACTGCTCAAAAGTTTCCAAATAGAGCAATTCAAACTTGTTTTCCTTATGGAAAGCAGCATAAGCAGGCAAAAGGAAAGAGATAGCATTTTCAATGGGAAAAGCAGACAGAGGAAGAATGTGCTGGGTTTATTGGGACATCAGTAGGAATAAGCTTGCACACAAGATGCGGCTTTGCCTGGCTCCTGGCAGTTTCTCACTCTCTCTTAGTTTCTCCCTCAACCAATATGCTCGCAGGGACAAGTTTGCTAAATTTCTTTTGCCTGCACTCAGCTGCTTTGGTGTCTTCTGGCCTTGCAAGAGCCAGCGCTGTCTCTGGGCTTGTACCAGATCATTTTTGCCCTTCCTGCAAGAGTGAGAGGACAGGAACATGTTACTGGAGGGATGCGAACTGCTGCCCAGAAAACACCCTATCTGACTCCCTAGCTCTTGGACAGCTGCTTAGTTTTTCTGTGTCCTTCTGCATTGGTAAAATGTAGATATGTAATGATTTCTAGAAATACCAAAAGGTTTACAGCCTTTTGGCTGTAAACAGTGAACACTGTTTGTATTTACTTTCCAAATAGAATTAGTATCTGGGGGTAGGAGGCAGCAGAGAAAAAGGCTTTGATTTGAATTTTGGCTGGTGATTATAATTCTTTATATGCTCTAAACCAGTTTATTTATCCCTAGGTAGGTGTATGCTGCCAGCAGTGCTGTAATACCCATTGAGGGCTGCCCAGAGGTACAAGGAATAAACTCATATGTTATTAACTAATGCAGGAAAGTGATTTGATATGGGTCTCAGGAGACAGAGTAGATAAATAGGATGATAAATGTTGGCATTAGCAGGTGTGACTGACTGTCTCTGTGATTTGGTAGTGCCCAGTAATTAAATAGTTGGACTCTGATGTATTTTAAACTAGAGCTGCAGTCTGTAAATCATGGAGATTATGCTCTTCCCTGCTGTGTTCTCTCTGGGTCGGGAGGAATTTCCACTCCCATGATGCAGCTGTCTGCAGGCTCCGGCTGGGTATTGCATCAGTTGGGACTGGGAAAGGCAGCACCAGTCCTGCTGCTGGTCCTGAACTATTAACCTGTTCCCAAAGCCCTTTCCATCCCAGCAGGGTTTCCCTTCCAGTCCTGAAAGGATCCCAGCCCTGTGCTGTTTCAATCTTGGCTTGTCTCATCTATTCTGGCTGGAGCAGCTTCCTACCCACAGACACATGCGTGCACACCTGAGATCACTGCAGACCCTAAAAGCCAGGGTTCAAAACATCCCCAGGGGACAATTTGCTCCCTAAACCTGTGCTGTGTCACTGTGAGAGTGTTGGCCCCTTGGACTAGTTTTGCTTTCAGACATTATTTTCATTATTATTGTTTTCAATGAACTCAATTTCATCATTGCATTTACACTGAGGTTTAGGTTTCTTTGCAGCCAGACCACAACCATGTACTGAATTTAAGTGTTTCGTCTTTCTTTTTATATATAGATAGTCCAAGAAGAAAAATCAGCTTTTTCCAAGGCATTGAAGATGCACTGAAGGAAAAGTTACTTTTCCCCTTTATACAAAACTAGTTTTTGTTCTCACCCTGTCATTGGCCAGACCAGATTCTTCTGCAGGAGGCTGCCTGTACTGCACAGTTTCTCCATTTAACATTTAGCAAAGGGCAGGTTTAAGCATTTCCATTCTGTTCAGCCATTTTACACCTTTTAACACAGCTACTGTATTATCTCTGGCTTTCAGCTGATAATTTCTCTGTGATAACTGGCCACACATTCAGCAGACATCGTTTTACAAGTGACTTGCTGTAATAACCCTACCCACATGCAGAAGTGCTGCCTGGAACCAGAGCTGTGATAAATCCTATCCTTGCTCTTGCTGGGTATAATTATTTTTAATAAAATCTATTTGTACCTCAAATTCTTTCCTCTTCCATCTCATGCATTTTTATATAAAATAAGTAATTCTGCCATTTTGTTACAAATTATGGTCTCTGAGGTCTGCCTGCTGCTCAGCACACTGCAACCATGTAAAACCTTCCTCCGATGGGAAGAATGAAGATGAGTTCTCCTTCTATTTTAGCTAAAAGTAATGTTTCTTCTGCCCTTTTTATTAGTAGAAGGTGATGATCTTCAACCCATAGTCTGAAGCAACAACTAATCTTGCTTGCAGCATGATAGCAGCAGGTTAACAACTGGTGAGCAGGGGTTACTGGAATGGGTTTGTATTTTGGAAAATGTAAGGTATAATATACCCTCCTTGGTAGGCTTTGCAGGGAGTTTGCTCATCTGTGAATCATCTCGTGTCTTGTTTTTTCCATATGCTGTTGCTGTTTTGCCTTCCAGCTTATTTTTATCCTGCCTGTTCCAGGTACCGCTGTGACACATGACCCACATCAACCCGAGGGACGTCACCCTGTGAACTGTCTTGTGTCAGCTGCTCTTGACCAGCAGGCATCCAAAGGTTGCTGGGACCTTCAGCCTTGCCTGGTTCCATGGTGGACTGTGGTAGATTTAAGGATCAACCCTCTCTCCCATGTGCCACCATAGTCCCTTGCTTTCCATGCCATTGTGCCTCTCTGTGCCCTATCCTTTGAATTGAGCCTGCTCCTTCCCTTGTACATGGGGTTGTGTGGGTGGGATACACCTCAGGCTGCCCATGAAATGAAGGGATAAAACTTTTACATGTTATTGCTGAGGGTTAAACAAAGAAAGATGTGAGCTTGTAGCTTCCTCTGGAGATGCGCTAATAGACCAAAGAGATTGTTTTGGTGTGAGAAGGAAGCCACTTAAAAAAGGTGCTTGTAAGGGATGGTACAGAGCTGGCAGAGCTTTTGAACAGTAATTGCACACAGAAACTATGGGGATATTTTTCCCATGATGAAATATCTCTGGAAGGAATTAATTCTGAGCCCTGGATGACCTACAGTCATAAGCTTTGAGGAATGAAATTGCCCAAATCTTGTCCCCCTTGGAGTTGGAATTTAGGTTTCTTCCTGTCTGGTCCCCTCGTAACCAGAGTCCCTCCTCCTTCAGATAACAGTGCCTTTGCTTGCTAAATACTTTTCTTTTGAAGCATGATCATAAGTGACTCAAATAAGACAGGTGTTTGGAAAGCACTAGAAGCCATCTGATCTGACACAGAAAGGATCAGGATATTTTAGCTGAGTGAGCTGGTAAATGGAAAATGCAGCTGAATGTAGACAAATACCAAATGTTAACTGGGACAGTGATCAGAAAGAGGGCATATATGTAGTGGGGGCACATAAAATATGTAACAGCCACAGAGGGGAGACAGAGGTTACTGTAAAAAACCCCTCAGAGTTGTCCACCTTACACTGAATGGAATAGAATAAAGTGCCTCCAAACCCTGCTGTACATCAGCAAAGGCAGCTGTGGCCTTTGCAGAGGTTCCCCATGTAAGCAGCCAGCCCAGGGCTTTGCAGCAGGAATAGAAAATGTGGCTGTGTCCGATAAACTGCTTCTTAAAGCACCTTTGCTCTTACAACTCTGTTAAAGCAGCAAAGATGGGTCATTTCTCCAACTGTGTTGCAAACATTACTGTGTTAATTCATTGGCTTTTATGTGTGTGGAGTGGCAAACAGGAAAGCAAAGGGACTCAGCCGCCTTTTATGGTCCAATCAGCCAATTTTCTGTGTAACTATAATAAATCACAACAACAGACAAGCAGGATGGTGTTGTCTTTATGTAATTATTCCATAAATCGCCTCATTTTCTCCCCTAGAAAGCCTTACCAATTCCTTCCCTTTTCTTTGCCAGAGAAGGTTGTTATCCTGAACACAATAGGACAAATGTGTTTGAAGAGTTTATTTTGTAAGCAAAGGGTAAAGCGATGGAGCCTGCTCCTTTTTCCAACGCGTGGCCCTCACGTGGCTGTTTGCTGCAAGAGGGAATTTGCAAAGCAAGGGAAACAATCTTACAGCTTGGGAAATCAAGCGTGAACTCCAGGACTGAAGCAAAAGCATCTCACTGAAAAGCCAGTCACCATAGAGCTGAGCTGCCCAGGGCAATGGTGGGGGGACGGGTAATGGCACTGCAGAGCGGGGCTCTCCATCCTCCTTTAGCTCAGCACTTCAGTTCATCTGGGCTTTGGATTAGAGGTTCTGCTGTATCCCATGTAATTTGCTTCTCCATGGCATTTGGCTTCTCTGCATAAAACCACTTTTATTTCCTTCTCTCCCCTAATTTTTGAAATTCCATCATGTGGTGTCAAAGGGTGGCTTTTGCATCTGCGAGTTGTCCCCATGCAAGCCATATTTCAGGGCACTCAGGCATTCCAGCTGCCTCAGATGGCACCCATCACTCAGCCCAACAAAGTCACCTTGCAGAGCAGCACAGAAGCACCTCCCAAACCAGCCCAGCTTCCCTTGCAAATACCATGCTCTGCCACAGATTTGCTTCCAAGAAGCTTTTAATTCCCTTCTTATTCCATTTCCATCCCTATTCCCTGGCTAACTGCTTTTTCAGACTGCTTAACAGTAAGCATGCAGAACAGGGCAGGTTCTGCCTGCAAGAAGCCAGATATACTATTCTCCTTTGGGCACTTGCGGTTATAAACCCCACACAATTTATGTACAGCAAGACTTTAGGGACCTCTTGGCTTGGTTAGTGCTTTGATAACTAAGCCTGTGTTGTTTCTGCCTCCACCTGCCCTGTAGAAGATACTTCTTAAAAATATGGCAAGTAGGAAGAAGGAAAAAAAAAGATCTTTTCCCATCAAGGATATAAAAGTTCCATCAACTTGGCCATGTCACTAGAGACCCAAAACTAACAAGTCGATCTTATATCTGTATAATAAATACATTTATTAGGTTTTTATTTTAAGAGTTGGTGGTATTAATTAGATTGATGTGGCCCATAAATCACTTGATCTGGATAGGCCCTCAGATACTTGTATTTTAAATTAATACAAGTGCAGCTTAATTAATCTGACTGAATCCTGGGACAAGCAGTGTTCTGTTTGCAACATCCAAGAGTACATTGCAGAAAAAGGAGTGTTTTAAAGTAATGGAGCTTCCTTGTGGGAAGGCTAGATTGGCTCAGCTGGTTGAGTCAAGGCACATGAGGAGCTGCTGAAGATACAACTCCAAAAGCAAGCAGTGCAACCTGCAAGGTGAGAAGCTAGACCTGCAAAGCCAGGTGTCTCCCAAATACCACCAAGACTGGCTGCTTGCTGGGGTTCAGCACAAAAGGCAGGTGCGGTACAGCCACTCTCTGTCTCTGCCCTGCAGCCTGGCAGCCGGGCAATGCTCATCACTGGGCCAGGCGAGGAGCTGAACGTTGCAACAGCAGTCACTCTGGCTTCGGGAGTCCTGCTCTGCTTTCATCCTTTGGCACCAACAAATACATTCCCTGGAAGGTGAGTTTAAGCTGTGAGTGAGCATAAGCCTTGGTGGTCAATATCTTAAATTTTTCTGCCTTGTTCCCCAGGGTGCTGGTGATGAGCAGACCAGGGAGAGCAAGCAGAGTCGGCTGATGTAGAGGTAAATTGATGCACTCAATCTGAGACATACCTACTTCACAATTCCCTTCCCATCAAGAGTACTTCTCCTCTGGTGGTGCTTCTGGTTACTGGATCGTGGTAGCAGGGATTTTATTGTGGCTTGGCTGTATAGAGAAGGCTGAGCACAACTTCATGAGGGATATAAATTATAGTGTGTTCTTGCAGGTATGTACCCATCCACTTCCCAGTGCTGATGATCACTAAACCTTTATCAGCTGACTAATAGCAGATACTCGTCTGTTTTTTCCATCTAGTTTTTTCCAGAATGCTTTGGGCTGACAGCTCTCAAGATTGATGCTCCCTGTCTGTACAGCCCAGACAGCTGCTGTGTAGCCGTCTTCTTATTCTCCTACTAATTTGCCTTAATCCTGAGTTTAAGCGACCTCCCCAGTGGATAAGAGTGGAATTCATGGTCTGCCTCAACCTTGGTTTTATTCTTGCCCACAAGTGGTCCATGTGGGACAGTGGCACAAGTCTAGTATCTACAGCAGTTCCCCAGAAGCTGGGTGAAAACCACTTCCAAGGAGACCACATCATGTTGAGCAGCAGAGCACCAGCCCAGGGCTTTTGCCATCAAAGGTTGTTTCTGTTATGATATGTATGCCATAAAATACACTTTCTTTAAAAGCAGGAGATAATGCTATTATAGCAGTTAGATTAATCTAATATTCTCCTTTGTCTTGAAAAGGGAATTGCCTAAATAGCCAGAGAGAGAGACACACACATTTTATGAGTCCTTCTTAAGGTCTATCCATCAAACTTTCCAAGAAAGGCATTGATGCCCTTCTTGCTCATGAGAGAGAAATCAGATTCCCCACAGCTTTGCTTTCAGCCTGCTATAGCCTTGCAGCATAATAGCTGCATCACAAATGGTCTGAACATTCTTTTCTTCTACTGGTCTGGAGAAAAAAACCCTTGTGGAGGAAACCTGTAAGAAGAAAGGGAAAACAGCCCAATTAGAGGCAATGGTCTCTTACCTCTCTGCCCTTTCTCCCCACTGGATGAAGCAGATGTAAAACAATAGCTTTATTTTTGAAAATTTTAATTGGGTAGTTCAAAGGAAGCAGTGGAGGCTCTTATGATCTCTTGGTGTGTTTGAATGCCACGTTGCAACGGTGCCTGCTGGCCATGGCGGTGACCTCTTCTGTTAATTAGTGTTTATCTGAAATCGAATTAGCTCACAAGTGGGAGAAAGCAGAGTGAAAATCAGAGGATAATCACAGATTTGTGTGATTCTCAATTAGAGGTAAAAGTGAGTCTTTGGCTGCAGAAGGTGACATTAAAATAACTCTGGGAACATTACATTTTCACTCTGTTTTTCTAATACTCTTCGTCAGATGGTACTATTTCTCTTACTAATGCCCCGTGCTGCCTTCATCTTTGCTGAGTCTGCTGGTCCGTGATGCTTATTGGAACTTAAACCATAAACCAACACTGAACAATGATGCATTATTTATAGCAGACCGAATGCTGTAAGGTTGACAATAGTGCAAAGCTTCTCTTTCTTGTGGTCAGTAATCCATAAATAAATACAACTTCTATTTAGGTTTGCAGAACTGTCTGATGGATGGGAATAGCCTGCATTATACAACCAGGGCACTGTGGATGCTGTGAAAGTCGGCACCTGCTTTTGTGCAAACTGGCCATTTCTGAAGAACAGCATTAAACTCTTTATGTCCACCGGGCATGCAAGAGCTGCCCAGGAGCCTCCCTGGTGCCCATCTGTGGGGCTCTGGAAGGTAAAGGGCAATGAGGGGTTGTCAGTGCAAGAACAGAAATGCATAAAACATCAGGTTCTCTGTCTCTGTGTGAAATTTTAGCAAAGGACAGAATTTTATAGCTAAAACTATCTCAAGAGGCAGGTATATGGCCCCAGTTTCTGAGTAGAGAATAGCCAGGGATATGGAAGTCAAACATCTATCCACCACATATATTTGCAGACCTTCAGTGTGTTGGACTGGAGTCAAATCCCATTCTAAGATCAGCTCCAGATCCCAAAGTTTCCAAAGTGCAGGAATGCATTTATTCCAACCTTGCTTTTTACTCCTAAGCCAGCTTCAATTGACATCAAGCTAAACAGTGGATGGTGCTTCTTGCACATGCAGTGTTCATCAGTGTGGGGCAAGGCACTGGGACAGCAACCCAGTGGCATTTATGTGGTGTCCTTGGGCACGCATATCTCTGTTTTCTGGGGTTAGCCACAAGAGGGTAGCATGATGATGTGCACCACGCAGCCTTCCTGCTTTGTCTTCTTCGTTTTTAGCCTGGCATTTTATAACCAGCTCTGTAGATCTAATAAAACTTTGGAACAGATCCCCATTTTTGGCAGAGGAACACACTTTCCACTACAAAGGAGGCTGACAGGTGTTTCTGAAGGCAGCCCTGACTGTGCAGTATTCCTTGATGTTACATTTACATATGTTCTTTATGCCTAAACCCAATCTTAGAAGGCACTGTAGCAGAGTATAAAATGTAGACTGTTTAGGGATCAAAACTTTTATTGGTGTTCAGTAACTGCTGTAGGGAAAAGTCTACAGATGTTGTTTATGAGCAAATGCTATTTTTCATAGACTTGCATGTTTACAAGGCAGTGATGTTCTTATGCAACTGTTTTATACCACATTGGGATGTTTCTAGTGGGTCTTTATTTGATTATAGCTGACAGTGAACAAGCTGGTTAACAAATATGCACAAAAAAAGATGCACATGACAACAAGAGAGACTAACTTAAACAAAACAGATTAGTTTCATCTAAAATCTACCCAGCCTGTATGGTCTCAGCATGTTTATTCTAAATCAGACTGTCAGTAACCCTGCTCAACTAACTCATTGTGAATAATGGATCAGTCAACTTGTTTCTGTGTAAGGCAAGTTAGCATTTGATTTTGCAAAGCCTTGCTTGGGTGAGTTTTGGTTAGAAGTTTTGGTAAGAGGCACAGAGGTCATCCAGGTGGCAATACAAGAAACAACCTCTGCCCGCATACTCCAGGTTTTTTTGTGCAAAGCTGGAATGGGCTCTCCAGGGAGGTGGTGGAGTCACCATCCTGGTGGTGTTCAAAAGATGGGTGGATGAGATGCTCAGTTTCAGTAGTGGACCAGTTGGGCTGGACTTGATGTTCTGAAAGGTCTTTTCCAACCAAATGATGGATTGTATGAAAGCTGGATTTTTTTAACCTTACTTTAACCCGACGCCTTTCCACAAATAAACAGACAGATGAAGGTGATATTCAGAATACATCTCAGCCTCACTGCTGTTCATAGCTTGGCGCTAATCTAAATCAAAACTCCCCCATCTGTGCAGGTTTCTGCAGGGTGCAAGAGTCTCTGCACGCTTGTGGGTCTGGCAGTAGGGCCTTGTTTGCAAAATCCCTTTTTCCATGAACGTATTTTAAATACAAATTTCCAAATCTCATTCCTTGCTGTCTTTTCATCCTCCATTTGTTTTTCTCCTAATAATGCACCTGCCAATATCTGCCCCTAAGCCTCATTTTAAGTAGCATTTTCCATAATTAATTCCATTCTCCTGCTCCCTATCTATCTTTGGCAACTGCTGAGTGCCTGCAGCAGGACCAGAGGAAGAGGGAAAGCCCTCTCTGGGTATAACAATAATGCAACACCCATTCCTGGAAGAATGATGAGATAGGCTGTGGAATAAATATTTATGAGAGCAAGCATAATGAAATGAATGTGTAGGGTACTGAGGCTCCCTTAGGGTTTGGTCATCACATGTTTTTTTTTTCCTCTTTTCTTTCTTCTCCGTTACACAGAATTGTCCTGATGTCCCTGGGTTGTTGAGCAAATTGCTTATTGTGTTGCTCACTTACACAATGCATGTTATTATGCGCAACCAGCTGCTCCTGTTTGGCATTACTCGCACATACAGAACAGGAGGCTACCGTCACTTTTCTCATCTGGAAATCAACGTTCCCACTAGCGTCAAAGTTGCTGCCAGACCAGAAGAAGTTTGGCAACAAAATGAGTTCTGGTGGTAAAGGTCCCTGAGAGACTCCTTTTTCTGGGAAGACTGATGTTGCAGTTTTGTGCTGAGTTTGAGTTGATCCAGCTTTGTGCTGTTGTTGAAAACCTCGTCATGCTTCTGTCTGTATATTCCCATTGCTTTCTTTGTGCTGGCACTAACTCTCAAGTGATTGTACAGAGAGCTAGAGCAAGGAACAAATTTTATTGTTATTGCCAATTAAGTTTTCAGCACCATCCCTTCCTCTGCCCAGCTCCGGGCTCATTCAAGCACTAATGCTGGCACAAAGGAAAGAGCAGCCAACTCTTCTGGTAATTAGAACAGCTTAAATCCATCATAAAATGTCAGCCTCAGTGTTCCAGACCTGTCTGGAGTCAGAGATGGTCAGAAACCCAAGGAAAGTTGTATTTCAGACTGGGAGATATAATCCTGCTTAAGTGGGAAAGAATCTAAGCATGGTCACAAACACGTGAGGCACTGACCCATCCTGAGGCGAGGGTTGAGTAATTGTGGGCAGCATTTAATACACTTCATATCTGCCGAATTGGAAGAAACTAAGCCCCAGGGCAAAGTTTTCACTCAAAAGGAAAGCATTTTTGAACAAGTGCTTCTACAAAGGCTTCAATGTGCTTTAACTTTAGAGTTTTAGGGTTAGAGAGCATGAGGGTTTGTGTCTGAGCTGCTTTTCCACATCAGTGGTCAGAAGGAACACACTCAGTCTGCAAAGATAGTGCCTGTTCCAAAGTTAAACTGTTCCCTTCAGTGTGAAGAGGACTAAACTAAGAGAATTTAAAGCAACCTTCACCTGGGATACGAACATCCTCATTGTTATTTTTAAATTGCTATTCTGCTTTAAACTGCTATTTCTATTAACTGTGAATTAACTTCCTTTTCTTTCATTTGCTTTAGTTGCTGTGACCCTGGACCACAGCTTCTCGAGGCTCTGAACCCCAACCCACAGGAGGTAGCCTAATGGCATTTTCAGTGCTAGGGTTCAGACTGAACCCAGAATCAGGATAATACTGTGCTGCCTATTTAATTCAAATCATGCACTGTGCAGTGAATCTTCTTGTTCTTCACTGCTTTCTCTGTGAAATGGCTGTTCTTTGGGTTTCTTTTACTTCAGGGAGTCTTTTGTGGGAGCATGTGTTGTTCTTTACATTTTATATTTGTTTTGTATCTTATGTTTTGTATCTTATGTTTTATATTTGTTTAGTATCTTATGCAGCTGGAATCTGGTAGGATGAATACTCGATCTGCCAGCTGGAAGTGGACATGGGCTGCTTAGTGTGGGTTTGTATTCAGAGTCTGGAGAAACTCTGGTTCAGATACCTCTGTAACTCGTGCTGTGGTGCTTCAAGGCCTCTTGCATTTCTGTCAAGCTTTCAAAAGGTTGCATAGGAAAAGCTCCTGCTGAGCCAGCTAAACTCATAGCAGCTTTTGCTGGATTTCCCGAATGAGCTGTTCATTGCTGCGATCTTATGCAGACCAAGAGATGTATTGATTTTTTTCAAGCACAGAACTAATGTCTCCTGAAGGGGGAACAGAAAGCTCAACTACAAACACTTGGTGCTGCTGCTCTTTGCCATTCATACTTTCTCAGCTCAAAAAGTATCAGAAGTTTGCAGCTATTGAAAGCTAGAAAGAAACTGCGAGCTAGTAGGGACAGGAACACTGGGGAATCTGCTTGCTGTAAGTATCAGGGCAGAAATGCTGTTGTCCCTTTCGTTGGGGCAGGTCTGCTCTTACTTAGTTCATTATGGACTTAGAGCCAGGAGTCATCTAATCCCTCCCAAATCTATAAAGCGGTTCTTTCTCCAGGTTCTCCTTCCTCTGTAAATGCTGCGAGAAGTTGTTCCACACAGTGTAGGGCATTGCTGTGGGCAGCTGAAGCATCTAATGCCTACCCAGGATGTGTGACACCACAAATGCCTCCCTGCAGCCACAGAGCAGGCTCCTGTGAACGCAGGCGGCAGCAAGTGTTGGCTTTGGTTATGAAGGAATTGCCCTGTGGAAATGCTGGTTTTTGCAAGCTCAGTTTGACCGTGGTGATGCGAGTGATGGGGTGGATGGTGGGGGCTTGGTGCTGCTCTCGCAGAGTATGTGTGTGTTGTCAGTGTGAAAGGAGCCGGTGCTCTGGGTCACATTACTCACAGTTCAGGGGTTTTTTTCCCCTTCTCCCCAGAAATAGTCAAGGAATATATCTGTTGCAAGCTTGGGTTTGTCTCAGTGCTGGTTTACTTTCTGTTAACACTGATGTGCAGGAGAATAGAGAGGTGCCACAGAGGAATCAAGTAACATTAATGTCAGGCAGAAAGCAAAGACAAGAATTAGACTTTGATTTCTAGGCTTGTTCCTGCTTCTAATTCTGACCTGTTGACAAGGAGCTAGGTCAATGCCTTAACACTGGTGGGTGCTATTAGCCAGAATGTGCAGTATTTTGCAGACCACTAGCACTTTATGTTATTTATATTATGCCAGATTTGCCTGACTTTTATGTAGAGGTTTCCTTGCTCAAAAGAGGGAGAAACGTCTGGGATTTGTGGAAGAAAAAGGGCAGGGGTGTGTTTAAAAGCAAACCATTGGCAGACATGATGGACAGACATTCCTCTACAGCCTAGTTAAAGCAATTTGACAGCACCTTTAAAACAGTCTCACGCAGAAAGGAGCAGGTGGGGGAAAGTCTGGAAAGAAAGGAGGGTTTGCTGAGGTTGTTAATCTCTAGCTCCATGCTGGAACAATGCAGAGGGGAGCATGGCTGTTACTATCCCATTTTCTTTCTATAGGGAGGCAGGCATATGGATGCTCAGGAAGAGGGTCAGTGGATTTACTGTGGCCTTATTACCCTCTCCTTCCCAGTCCAGGGCCTGATGCTGGTCAGAGCCTGCCTGCACATCTGTCCAGGACAGGGGACTGCTGGCTATCTGGGCTCCCCTGTCCTAACAGTGCTAAGCGCTGATTTACGGCTGTGTAACTCACACACATGGGAAAACTGCTTCCCACTGTACAGCCTTTCTGGTTTCATTTAACTTTTTATAGTTCACTAAACAAGCTAATAAATAGGAGAGCCTGGATTAAAAAGGTTTCTTTTTTCATATTCTGTATAGGTGGAGCAGACTCTGCATTCCACACTGCTGCAGTAAAACATCCTGGTGTGCCAGGAAGACGTTCTTCCTTTTGGAAACTAAAGCAGACTCCCTCCTATCCACTCTGGATGTGGTTGCCTTCTGCTTGGCACCAGCCACAGCTGCCCAAAGAAGGTCTTGGTGTCATTTGCCCTTAGGACTAACCCCGTACCTGCAGCTTTACACACAGATGTACAGTGTGACTTTGTGTCTGGGACCAAGCTGGGGAGGCGGTGGCTCTATCTCCATCTCTCAGCGCCCTTCAGCTCTCTGCCTTGTTTCCGTGGCTGGGCTGGGCTGGTGGATGGGTCTCGCCTCTCCCTGCAGTGCCAAGGTGCAGACAAGCTGAGCTGTGTGATTATTTGCTTTATTTTCAAAGGCAGCTGGGAAGCACAGGAGACTTGGACACCTGAGAACCCCAACAAACAATATCCATCTGAATGAGCTGTACTTCAAAATGGGTCCCAGCGGGACGGCAAGCCTATGGTGACAGTCGCTGGTGTCTGTTTAGAATCATTTGGTTGGAGAAGACCATCAAGTCCAACCGTCCTTGTCCACCACCAAACCACTCGTGTGGGGCAGCAGGCTCTCCTGCTCTTCGTAGACACAAGCTTGCACCAGGGGCCATCAGACCTCGAGTGGCCTTGGGCCAGCCATGGTAGGCTGTCTGTCTGTCTGTCAGCAGGAACGTGGGCAGCTATGGGTCCCCCAAGACTCCTTCTGGAATATTGTAAGGCTTGGTGCCATCACTGCGTCCCCGGGGAGCCTGTTCTGCTGCAAGGGGCTGCTCCCCATGCTGCAACCTGCTTGTAAAGGGAAAAGTCTGCCCCCTCCGCTGCAAAGGGCTTCCCCTGCTGCAAAGGGGCTGCTCCTCCCTCCGCAACCTGCTTGTCAAGGGCAGCTCCCCCTGCAAAAAGGCTGCTTCCACTGCAAAGGGGCTGCTCCCCTCGCTGCAAAGGGGCTGCTCTCCCGGCTAGCAAGGTGCTACTCCCACTGCTAAGGGGCTGCTCCCCCCGCTGCAAAGGTGCTACTCTCCCTGCTACTGAGCTGCTCCCGCTGCAAAGGTGCTTCTCCCACTGCAAACGGGCTGCTCCCCCTGCTAAGAGTGAGCTCCCCACGCTGCAAGGGGCAGCTCCCCCTCCCCCCGCTACAACCTGTTGCGGCGGGCAGAGGCGGAGCGGCGGAGGCAGAGCCGCCCCCGGCAGCGGCGCCGGGCGGGCAGCGGGGCTGGGGCCGCGGCGCAAGATGGCGTTGGGGCGGCGGGAGAGCGCGCTCCCCGCGTAGATGCGGTGGCGGCCCCCGCGCCCGGCGCCCCGCGAGGCTCTCATGGCGCTGGAGGACCTGCTTTGTCTCTGCTTCGCCCTGCTGGCCGTGCAAGGTGGGTGAGGAACGGCAGCGCCCGCCCGCGCTCTTTCTCCTTTCAGCGATCTCTCCCCGAGTCGCCCTCTTCTCTCGTGCAGTGGACACCCCCTTCTCGCCCTGCCCTGGTCTCCCTCTTCCTCCCTTAGTGGCCACACTCCGAGTCGCCCTCTCATCTTTTTCAGTGGCCACCCACCCCGTCCCAGTCGCCCTCTCCCTATTTAAGTGGCCACTCCCGACTCCCCTTCTCCCCCTTGAGTGGCCACCCCCTCGTCTCCCTCTTCCTTCCTTTAGCGGTCACTCCCCGAGTTGTCCTCTCCTCTCTTTCAGTGGCCACCCCCTGCCCCAGTTGCCCTCTCCCCTCCTTGATTGACCTTCTCCATGTTGCCCTCTCTCCCCTAGTCTGTCACGTTCGCCTTCACGCCCACTCTTCACCACTACTTTTCTCTCTCCTGACCACTTTTCGTCCTCTTGAGTCAGGTGACAGCCACACTCCAGCCCTTGGATGGGGGCTCCCCGTGACACGGGGAGACCCCTCCAAGGGCCAGGCCAGCAGCTGTGCCAGACCTTGGCCACACCGCTCAAGTCTCCTCTGGATCTGAAGCGCTTGTCTAGCGTGAGGCTAGCCCAGAGGAGATGCTGGTGTCTGGCAGGACTGTAGCGGGAACACTTTCTCAGCTCCTGCTGGTGCAGAACACTGGGTGGGTGGATGGCCTGCTGGCCACCGAAGTGACCCAGGAGTGACTGTGCTGTTCGTGCTGCCCATTTTGCAGTGGTGACACTAATGGCTCCATGTGTGGGTACGTAGTTGCCTGTCACACTGGCCCACTCTCTGCCTTTGCTGTCAAAGTTTGCGTCCAGGTTTGTTTGTTGGAGCTGCAAAGCTTGGGATGTGTGGTTTGTTCCTTTGGTGTGCACAGATCTGCTGAAGCTTTTATCTGCGCTCTGGAGAAGGGGTAAAAAGGTGTTGGCTGGCGGAGCTGCACTGAAAAATCTAAGCCCATGTGTGCCCTGGGGTTGGTGTTGTTTAACAGTGTCTGCTGAACAGGGATTGTGCTGGAGGAACTGTCCCTTTGTCATTGTGCGTTTTTATTTTTTTATGGTATGTCCAGGTTTGGCAGAACATAATGACGCCACAAAGGATGTTTAGTCTTTATGGCTCTGAAAATAGCCTTTTGGGGAAGAATTCAGTGCGGTGGGTGGGTGCGGAGTTAGTCTTCTTTCCTTTAAATTCTGGGAATGTTGTGAGCTTCCTCATGTCAGGGGTAGGTTGTCATTTGATAGAGGTGCAGTGTTACAGGGTCTTTGTGTAAAATGAATAACGGTCTGTGTAAACGGCCCATTGTCATCAGTGGGTGTGGGATTTTTAGGTGGTTGGCAGCGTGTGACCCCACCAGCAGATGAATGGGTGAGCTGGGGCTGCTGGGAGCTGCCTCTCCTGTGTATTTGAACAAACAGCTATGTGGATCCTGAGGCTTGGAATGGAGAACAATCACTTCAAAAAGAAGACAAAAGGGAGGTAGTGGAGTGAATGTTGTTTTCCAAACCCACTTCAACAGAAAAACTTTAAATACTTTGTGGGAATTTGCAGTTATGGCTTCTCTGGTTTTTTTTTTTTTTTTCTTTTCTTCATAAGCAATTAGGCAACCAGTGGAAAAGTGTTTCTGTTTGTTTTCTTACCATGTATTGTGTGGAGGTAGAGAGTGCATCCATGCAGTCGGTGGACGTGCTGCTTGGTACATGTGGATGTGCTTTCCAACAGGTGGGTTTGATTGCAAAAAGAAAAATATGGACTTGTTTCAATATGAAATTAATTTAGCAGAGGGCTGATACGATTTAGGAAAAGTCTGCGTTTGATCCTGATGCCCATGTGTTTTGATCCAAAGTTCAAGCCTCTCTGGATATGAAATACTTAGGGAAGAAGTAGTCTGGAAAACCTTTCCACCTCTTTGGACTTGCTGAAAGTTGTGCCAGTTTACACTAGCTGGGATGTGATCCAGTGTTTTGAAAGCCTCCTGCCTGCCTTACTTTGGGACTGTTTCTCTTACAGTAGCAGGAATTGGTTTATGGAATTAAAAAAGCTCCAACCAACCCCTCTTCAGTTAACTCCGGCAAAAGGGTTGTGCTGGTTGCTTTCCTTGGGGCTCTCTGC
Organism: Coccyzus lansbergi; assembly: GCA_033558105.1. Lineage (NCBI taxonomy): Eukaryota > Metazoa > Chordata > Aves > Cuculiformes > Coccyzidae > Coccyzus > Coccyzus lansbergi. The sequence continues at coordinate 355,336 of JAUMJK010000421.1, read as the reverse complement.
AGGGGATGTGTTGGTGGAGAGTGGGCTGAGCTTCCCATCCGAGCCTTCAGCTAAAATGCATCTGGCTTTATGTCAGTGGGATTTGTGGTCGAGTCCTTTTGCTGCAGAACTGATTTCCTTTTTTGACATCACCTAACACTAGTTCTGGTTTATTTTATCCTTCCTGTGGCATTTGTCTTGGCAACGTAACCTCGCAGCCTGCAGTGTGCAGCGAGTGCCTGGGGAAGTCAGTTTGCCATTGTTCAGAGACTGTACATCTGCTGCTGCGCTTGCCTGCGCTTTGCAGGATGTCACCTGCATGCAGATCCCTCTGCCCTGTCACCTGTGCTATTGCAGCCTTGCCTCTCTGCAGGCTGGGTTGTGAGGAGGAAGGATGAACAGCGCAGGCAAGGGGTGTTTCTTACAGTCCCCAAGAACCAGGGGGTCTGACAGTGCCAGACCCTCATGTCTACCACGTTAGAGAGGTTTGCCTGTCTCGTGTTTCGAGGGGCAGGGTTCTCACAAGGGAGTTGTGCTGTGGCTGTCATGACAGCCAGTTTCCAAGCCTTGACGGCAGAGGCTGCTCCAGAGTGGGAATGTTTCTGCTGGCATTTCTCTTCTAGTGTGTGAGACTGAAGGAGATACCACTCAGACTTGCTTCTGGTTTTATTTTCCATTTTCCCTAGCTTTTCCTCTCTCTCTTTTCATGCCCTCTCCTTTCATCACCTTGAAGTCCAAAGTAAAGCAGAGCCTGCGAATTTTCTGATGTGTCCCCTTTCTGCAGCAGACTCTCTTGGCAGCTGGTGACAGTTTGATCTGCTCTGGGGGCCCACACTGGGTGGGTGTATGGTTGATGGCACAAGAGGCACTTCCAAGTGACAAAAATAACAATTCAAAAAGGTAATGTTTGGCCATTTGCCTTTCCCTTGGGAAGCAGAGAGATGATTCTCCATGTGTGTGTGCTTGCAGCCTCATTTGGAGCTTGAGGCAGCTTCTATGGTACGGCACAGGTCTCTGTGCAGCAGGGACACCAGAGCTACCTGTGTTTGGGAACTGCTGGGATGGCTTGGATGTTTCCCTGGCACATGGAATGTCTTGCTTGAGTGCTCACTGTGATGTCAGGCTGGTAGCTTCACTTGTTCTGATGTCCTTACAGTCCGTCTTTAGACAAAAATAGAGATGCTGCACATTTCTCTGTCAAAGGTGTTGAGTGAAATCCATCAATGAGGATGAAATCTGTCAAAGTGTGTTCAGCACCTGTATGATCTTCATCACTGTAACATACTGCTATCCCAAGGGTAGGGTTGTCCCATGTTGGCTCATGGCTCATGAATTCATGGCTCCCCATACTGTATTGCTTGCTGGGCGGTTTGAAACCTACTTCTTTCGGACCTGCCTTCCTGAAGGCTGACAGTTCTCCCAGGAAACAATCCAGGTGCTTGTGAAGCAGTTTGGGCATTTGAAGTGTAAGAGATGCTACTTGCATGATTTATATGCTCCTCTCCTGTTTAAGTGGCTGTCTGGCCTTTAAGCCTAGTCATGATTATATAATTAAGATGGGAATTAATACTTAATCTGATTGTAATTTGTTGCTGTAATTACTCCCAAAGCATATTTGTGTTTGAGGTGGGCAGGTACCAGAGGGATAACTGAGGCAACTGTTACATCTAGTGGATTTTCTGCTTGGACACTGAAAATTATAGGCCTACCTCAGGTGATGGCAGAAACCCTAACCTTTATAAATCATTGTCATTATGTTATCTGTAGGAAGCAAATGTTTGCTTTATAGTCAGCTGTAATGCTAGAGGGGATATGATAAATCCTTGTTATCAGTATTTGCCAAGTGTATGTTGGGCCAAAATCAACTATGGTGCAATTCCGTTGCTTTGTGGAGAAGAACTGGACCCGCTGGTCTACAGTATTTTTAGCCTGATTTTCTAAGGAAAAATTACTTGCCTAATCATGTTCTCTGGTGTCTGTCCATCTCCCTTTCCTTTTCCAAAGAACTGGGGAAGAGCACAAGATCTAGAGTGAGTCCAGAGGAGGCCATGAAGATTATCTGAGGGCTGGAGCACCTCCCATATGAGGACAGGCTGAGAGAGTTTGGGCTGTTCAGCCTGGAGAAGAGAAGGCTCCAGGGAGACTTTACTGTAGCCTTCCAGTACTGAAAGGGACTCTAGGGAAGCTGGGGAGGGACTCTTGATCAGGGAATGCAGGGAGAGGGTGAAGTGGAATGGTTTTAAACTGAAAGAGGGGAGATTTAGGGCAGGTGCCATGAAGAATTTTTTTGGGCTTTGAGGTCCTTTCCAACCCAATCCACTCTTTGATTCTGTAATTGTTGGACCTGCTGGTCAGCCATAGCCGGTGTGGACATGGAGAATATGGAGGTTTTGAAAATCAATGATCAAGTAGAGCAGAGAGGTGCAGTTCCTGAATGGACTGAAGCAGAAGCACTGGAAAACACACTTGGAGGAAGTGCCTCAGCTGCAGCAGGAGCTTTGAACAGAGCTTGCAGTGCATTCTGGTAGGACAGGGTCATCCAGTCACAGGAGTCAAAGCTGCAGGAAATCAGTCTCAAGTCCTTGTATCCACTTGTTTATTTTTATTTTTTAAGTCCTCTATGCTTTAAAATATGCTGCTGATTTATGGTTGCACCAGCATTGATGTCATGGGGCTTGGTAACTGTTTTGCTTTCCTCTCTTCTTGGGAAGGCATTCTCCAAACACAGGACTTGGAGCTGCTGTGACGTTGGCTTGCTGGTGTGCGGAAGTCAAACACCACTGAATCTCCGAATTCTGATGAGTAACAGAGCTTTCACAGAGAGGAGAAGAACTGTGAACAGTGTTGCCCTCCAGGAAGGCAAGATACCTGCTGGAATTGCAGCTGCTGAGAAGAGAGTTTCCCTGGGTATAGGCACCCAGGGAATCAACCTGTCATCAGCCTGTTGCTGATGCAACAGCAACCCAAATTTGCAACCCAAATGCTTGTCATCAGCCTGTTTGAGCATATCTAACACTTTGCTGTTTGCAGATGTTGAGACACTTTGCTTGTGAGCCATGTAGGTTGTGGTGCTTCTCCCTTGGACATGTTTTCTTTCATGTTACTGATGCTTTGTGGTGTCTCTGTTTGAGTTGGATTCTCTCCTGCTCTTAATCTAGGGGATCCTGCTGTTGTGATATGGGCCTGTTTTATCTGAGAAGTCCAGCAGATGTAGTGTGTTATCTCTGTGGGTTATAAACATCCTTTGTGGTGGTTGTGATAAGCAATTACTGTATTCCACTGAAGCTTTCATATCAGATGTTCTGAAATTATTTAAAAGCCTGTATCTGCATTTTAAAAACAAGTGCTTATTGCTGCCATATTAAATTCGGCTGGCCTATTGAATAACGTGCTTTATTACTAGGTTTTCTTGTTTTTTAATGTTTTAATTGCTTTTCAAGATCTCTTGTGTGGTTTTCTTGAGAACAGGTTGCTAATATTAAAGGTGTGATAATTAATGTGAGCATCCCTAAGAGGCTGCTCTCAACCCATATAGGTGGGAGAACTAAAATCCTGTGTGTGAAGGTGTCACATTTGTGCTGTCTGCTGTGGCATTTTCCCTTACTCTGACTGACTTCTCTGCTCTCATTTCCTGCCTGGGTCTTTAAACCACATTCCCTTTGAAGTTGGGATGGCTTAGCACCTTGTTTAAATGTAAGAATATGGGAAATTAAACAGTTAAAATGAAACTCCAGGGAAGGGTGCTGGGATGGCAGTACTTAGAGCAGAGGTGGAGCAAGCAGTGATGTTACTTTGTGCTTTATGTTTCACTGTCTGTGCTGAGAAACATGCATCTTTGATAATTTCTAAATTAACTGTCAATAGATGATCAAGTTAATTGGTGTGAACAAAGGATCATTACTTCATAGGAGGGTTTCCTATGCGATGTTGTGTGAATACACTAAGGGTTATGGCAAAACCTGGATGTTATGCACTCGGGACCTTGAAAAATCTTTTTCAAAAGCGTCAGCAGTGCTTTCAGGTTTTAGTATCGCCTGAAGTTCTGCACTTACTGCAAGACTGTCTGCTCTGTATCTCTTGGCTGGCTGGTTGGATCTAATTTGCAGGGGTGGATATGTGTATTTTCCAGACAGAAGTGGAATTGGGCCTGATATTAAAAGCAAAGTAGTGATTTTGGAAATCTTTGTTTCTTTTGATTTTTTATTTTTGGAGGTGATTTACTGAAAAACTTCCATGTGCCCCTTGAGGTGCTGATGTGATGTGCTATTACCTTTCTGGAATTGCCAGAGCTGCTTTAAAAGGATGATATGCAGAGTCTTCATAGTCAATTGACACACAGGAATTGGGCCAGTTGCAGCCCATTCCTGTGCCCTACCAGTCCCACTCGCCTGTTTGACTCCTGGGAAAGCCTGAAGAGCCTTTCATGACCAAAAACAAGCAGAGGATTAGCAGATGTTCAGGCTGATGTTCAGAGGGTTTAACCTGGGCGTTGGGATGGGACTTTTCACTGTACTGGAGATAAGGCTTGTGTACAAGGTGCTGGGGCTCCGTGGAGGTTATCTGCAGCAGTAGGGTATGTGGCACCGGGAGGAGGATCTGGGGCTGCCAGCTTGAATCCCTTATTTCCCCCTTGATAGATATATCATTTTCTCCTGTCACAGAGAATTCAGATTGTCATCTGAGGACCATTGTATGCTCCACAGGTTTGTGTGCACTTGTGAAGGCACTCTGCATAGCAAGACGCCTTGGCAAAATACAGATAGAAGATAAAAGGGGAAAAATGAACACAGCATCTGGTCCAATACCAGCTCCCTTGCTGGTTTATATCCTCCTTCCCAAGAATGCTTTTGTAAACATAATACTGCCTATTAGCCATGTAAATTACTGTCATTGGTGGCAATTGTTGTGATGGAAAGATAAGCATCTTGAAATTCTGGTTTGATTTACCCCTCCTGCCTACCGAGGCTTGCTAACCAGTTGTTTATGGCAGCGCTGATTGTAGCTTTTGTCAGAGAAATCAAAATATTGATCAAAATTATATAGCATTGTTTTTCCTAGGTCACAGCTGATGCAACTTTTCTTTCTTTTCCTTTGTATTCTTGTCCCTGTACTGAAAACAAAACAAATCTTTCCTCAATGAGATGAGCTGTATGTTCACAGAGTCAAATGTCATCTGCTTGCAGAGGATCCTTAGGAGCAGACTTCATATCTGGAGGCTTTTCTCAAGAGTCTGGCAGTTGAAAATCTGGCTGGCAGCATTACCACAAGTACTATTGTGGAGTTTTCTTTATGTGCAGAGTAGGGAGGGAAGGAAGTTTCTCCCAACTTCTGGCAGAAAATAGCTTCTCATTTACTTAGTGCTTGTGGCTGCTGCCAAGATTTTCTGTGTAGCAGAGAGAGAGTTAAGTGCGGGGTGAAAGGCACTTCAGCATCTGGGCACGAGGCTGAGCTGTTAAATAATTCTTCTCACTCTTTGTGTTTTATACGAGTCAAGGCGCATGGGTAGCTTTGTAGGTCTAGGGCTAGAGAACTTGCACTGCCTTCACATGCACTGTGGGCAGCTGAGGGCATTTCTCACTTCAGGTTTGGTGCTTTTGCTTGGACAAGAGCATGTCTTAAAGAGTAACACCCACTTCTGACTTAATATCTTGTTGGTGTTTGCCACAGCCCTCTGGGAAGCCAGTTTGATGTCCTTGCTCACCAGTGTGTGTTTTCATCCAGTCTCTAGCAGTGGTTTCTAGGTGTATGTGAAAACAGGTACCCTCCCTGTGATAGGTAGCCTCCCTGTGAGTATGTGTACTCTGCTCAAGATTCCTGGTAACCTGCTCTTTACTAAACTGGTCCTTGAGTCTTTCACCTGTTTTCCATCCTGTAATCTCAGCCTTCTGTAGCTAATGCTAGGGTAAAATGCCTGCTTTCTCAGCAGTTCAGCGTTTCCTCGGCAGAGGAAGTGTCTTAGCTACTTTGATTCAGAGCCCCCACTTTTTGGATCTGAACACTGCAAGTTCCTGCAGGCACCTGTGCCCCTGCAGTTCAGCACAGAGCTGTCGTTCAGCTCTGACAGCCAGTGCTAGGTGTGGCTTTCCAGATGTAGAGGGATGGTAGCCAAGCAGAGGGAAAAGTTAGGAAACCTTCAGTTCTGAGTGTCTCTTTGGTGAGGAGCCAGGCTGTTGCTGAGGCAGATTCCAGGTTCTGCAGCGGGATGCTCACACGCAGGAAATCAGAGGAAGAATCAGGATGGGGCACATATGTGATGTCCATGTAAGTTTTAAAGAGAAAGGCTGCTGTCTAAGCTGGAATTGCATCACGTAGTTATGGTTGCATAGAGAAATACCATCTTAGTCTTAACAGCAGCTTTCACCAAATAATAACATGGCCACATCCATCAATCCTTCAAGTACAGGTGGAGCATATGGAGATTTGCCCTCATCTCATGATGCCTCTACCTTTTTCCACATCACCTACATGACATGGTTTTGTTTTCTTGTTAGTGCCTCCAGCTCTGCGTAGTGGTGTCTGTGAAGTAGCAGTGAGCCTTATAGAATGGTTTGGGTTGGAAGGGACCTTACAGGTCATCCAACGCCCCTGCCGTGGGCTGGGAGACCTCTCACTAGACAAGGCTGCTCAGTAGGACTTCTCAGGCTTTAGGAAGAAGACATTTAGATCCCTGCTGCATGGCATGCTTAAGAGTGGCTTCCAGCAGGTCTTTGTCTGCATCATAGTGTTTAATTTGTAAGATGAGTTATTAAAATTCCTCTCAGAGGGACTGAGTATGCAGACATTTAAAGTGGCGGTGTCCAGATGCTGCAGGTAGTGTGCTGCAGGGTGAGTTTCAGATGTGGTGGTCTGTGGAGGTGGGAGAAGAGATGCTGTACAAAATGCATCCGTATATGTGGCTATGCCTGCCAGTCTGTGGTGCATCAGCACTGGGTATGTGAGGGTGAATGTGAATACAGAGAGAGGTGTATGTGCTGTGAACAGGTCTGCAAATGAAAATTGCTGATTACTTGTTTATCTGTTTTAAAGTTTGTGGGTTTAAAAAAACGCTGCCCTTGTAGGGAATATTTTCTTCTCGACAGAAACTTGTTAGACTGGAAATTTCACAGTATTAATTTTTATGGCATTTTCTAAGCTGAACTAATTGGGTATTTTGGAAAGGGTGAAGGCAAGGGTGTGGATGTGTGTTTTTATGTAAATGTCATTAAAAATGTGACTTGGATTATTCTGCTCACTATCTGAAGGATGTGAAGGTCTCTGTTGGAAAATGCAAGGGATTATAGACTGGTGACTAGCAAATAATCCTTGGCTAATATGGGGTGGGCTCAATGTTAAACCCAGCTCAGCAGGAGTAGAAGTTGGATAAAGTCAAGGAGATTTTGCAAGGCCATTACTGATCTGAATAGGAGAATGATCACACAGCATTCCCCAAAATGAAACCAGTTTTATGGAAAAGGCATCATTCTTATAATTTCCTTCTTGTGCTGGAGAAGGTACTCTTCAAAATGGACCAAGCCTGCCTGGTTATGAAGATAAGAATTTCTCCATACTGACGTTATGTGCTTTTGCACACAGGACCTCATTAAAAGAAGAGCAGCAGTAATTAGTATAGATTAATGAAAATAAATCTGTTTTTACAAAACAAATGAGATTGTGTTCCTTGACCCAAAGCAGCCACCATCTAGAGTGCTCATCTAGCAGTCTGATGCACAAAGGCAAAACTTCTTCTCACCATGGAGAAAAATGGGTGATCTGGGCATTTTTACTGAACTCTGAGTAGATGGTGTTGGTTTTAGGTGTGTTTCAGTGAAATAAAGCAGAAGCCTAAGGACAACAGGGAGAAACATCACATACGTGCTTGGACCACACTGACACAGGAGGGCCCCAAAGTGGTGGGATGGTCCCCATAGGCATTCTGCTTCTTGGATACTGCAGTGTTGAAAGCGTGTCCTTCACTGTTTGGAAGCAGACCCAGTCCTTTTACTGCTTTGCCCTCAAACTGTCAGGTTTCAGCTGGCTGCAGTTTTGGAAAAAGAAAAGATTTATGTCCTCTGAAGAGAAACTTGCACTGACAGTGGGTAAATGCACTGTAGATGTTGGAAAGTTAAACAGCGAAGTAGGTGTCAGGGATTTTGTAACACAGTCTATGAAATATATTTTTCCTCCTGGTGTTAAGATAGAAGTAAATTAAAATTTGGAAATGAAAGGGCTAATTCCCACCCATTCTGACCTTGGTCCTACATCTTCTCCTTGTTTTCTTCCATCTTCAAGTGTATCCCTGTAGCCCATGGAACATTATCTTGCTAGTTCTCCAAATACAATACCTAAGCTGTAAGAATTCACTATGAGTTTTGAGTTTCCAGATCACAATAGGATACTGGTTTGTAGAACTGGATTAGGTGAGAAGTTACTCCAGGAGGATACAGAGTCCTGAGATGGACAGGTCCTTGGTAAGATCATTGCATTGTCTACCTGTGGGCATTCCTTTGACTTAAGAGTTCAGCATCTCAATTTGTAAGATTTGCAATGTTTTCTTCTCAAACCTACCCTCTTGTCTACTGTTGTCCAGGTAAGGCTGGCTGGATAGCTCTATTGATAACATACCTTTGTGGGTGAAATGATAACTGAAAGGAGCAGAGCATGGCTAGATAAAGCCAGGGGCAGTCCACACCCATGGAGGGAGGTGATGTTGGATGCTGCAGCCTGTAGCTGGACAGTGAAGCGCAGATGGGTTTTGTGAGTTTCCAGAGGCTGTGTGGTGGGTGGTGACAAAGTTGCACCAGGACAGAGCCTGCTACTTTGTCAGGACTGCTCTTGCTGTCTGTTCTCTGCAGTGTTAACTCCTGACCTGAGCCCTCCTCACCTTGCTCTTGTGTTCCAGTGCAGTGTGGGTAGTATGTGCATTCAGTGATCCTTGTGTCCTCCCAGAGAAAACCTCTCTTGGGGTGATGCTGGCTCACAGTGGCAGTTGTCTGCAGTGAGCTATTAAAACATACTTTCAGCTGTCTTGGTTGCCATTCAGAATTGTTTCTTCCCCTGTGTGCTGGTTCATTATTTCTCATTAATTCATGGTTTGTGCAGTTACCTGGGAAATTGCAGGAGAGTTGGCAGTTTGATGAGCCTATCTTCTCTTCTCAGGCTGTTGGTAGAGAAAGGGCTGTACCTGCTCTCCTCTTTCTGTTTTTATTTTCAGGTGAACTGCGGAATCTCATTACGAATGGCAGTGGCAGGGCTTTGAAGTTTTCTGGCCTAATTATCTTATTTGTGCTCTGAATAGCAGTAAAATCCATGTGCTGTCAGGGAGACTTAGCTATTGTGCCAGCTATACAGGGGTGGAGGAAAAAGGCCTCATGAAGGGACTTGTGTGGCTGATTTGTTTCTGGGGGTGCAGGCTGGCTTGGTCTCTCTGTGTGTTTCCAGCTATACAGGTGCTGTGGGACTTCTTGCAAGACCTGGATGGGTTGAATGAGATGCAAAAGGTCTTGCCTGTAGGCTCTCCCTCTGACATGGGTAGAAAATGCTGGGTGCCTCACAGAGGTCTTCCATGAACACTGATGTCCAGCTGCCGCTGTGGAGGTGTGTCTCATCCTTCTGTCTAGAGGAGCTGTTTGGTCGTTGCATAACTTTGCATGCTACACCATATAATGACAAAAGTGGTGGGTCAAATACAGCAAGTTTCATTGGTGTGTGTGGGAGAGCTGTGACTGTCGTCTATCTGACCATTATTTCTAAGACTGATAGAGACATGTGTCTGCATTTATGTTTGGATAGAAGAAATCTTCTGCTGTTTGAGTGAAACAGGGGTCAGATATTATTAACTCTAGCTATTCCCATCCCAAAGTTTTTGCAAAGTGTTGCAAAATGTCTTGTGCAGACAAGGAACTTATGAGGCAGATACCATCTAAGTAACACTAAATTCCATGTAGCAAGAAGGCTGCTAAAAGGAATGCAGGAGTATTTGATGCCTTGCTCATCAGTTGAAGGCAGAGGGATGAGAAAGTTCTTTGATGGTTAAGATCTTTGAGATGATGAAAAATTCAGAAACATTAGAATGTACTCTATCCCAGCACTGTTCACTGGGCTGGGTTGGGTTCTCTGTGCTGCCCTTTCTTTATGGGAACAGGCATGACCACAGCAAAAAAGGATCAAGGGTAATAGCTTGTTTTTTCAGTTGCTGTAGCTGACTGGTCACTGAGGAGTTTGTAAGAGCTGCTTTCTCTGGTCTTCTTCTGTTTTCGTCTGGGTTCAAAGACATCCTCCAAGTTTATATGCAGTTGTGGCTGGGTGGAAGGCAATGGATCAAGTCCTGTGGCACAAAAGCTTGGCAAAGTGCTGATTCCCCCTTGCATGGCTTGAGGGGTCTCTTTGAACCCTCTCAGTACTGCTTTGTAGGTGAGGTCAGCCAGTCTCTACAAGGCTATTGCTTATTCCTTCCTGGATCTTGCATATCCAGAACATCGATTGCTAAAGTGAGTGGGCAAAGTCAAGTTATCATTGCACATCTTGAGAATTGCCTTTCCTTTCTGTAGTTCCAGATAGCAGCTGGGAGAAAGTTGGTTTGGAAAACAAAGCTGTTGGGAACTGTTTGTTTAGACACAAGGCAAAATGAAAGTTGAAAACATAATCTGTTCCTCTCAGCCTCCCACCTTCTTTTTGTTTAGAATGTCCACATGCCATTTACTTTCAATAAACAAAAGATGTTTCTTATAAGATGGTGTTTACTAGTAGGGGAATGTGATTAATTAGAAAACAGAAATCACTGCTCGTGCCTTTGTTTTCTTACTGGAGCAAGAGTTCATTTTATAGACCTTTGAAGAATAGATTTCCTAAAGCAAACAGTGAGGAACTATTAAATTAGAGCTGTGTAAAACAATAGCATGATTGCTTTGTACTAATGGCTTTACTTTCTGTAACAAATAAGAGTGATTTGTGCTGGAAGGAGATAACATGCCTTTCCTGAGATAGCTTGGAGCTGATTCAGAGGAGCAGCCAATTGTAGATTCTTGGGCAACTTCTTTTCCTCCAGATGAAGGAGATAAGGACCATATGGGTGTTACCTTACTCCATTTTTCTTCCAGTGTTGTGCATGGAGGAGCAGTTCCCAGAAAAGGTGTTTCTCTCTACAGTTTGATAGCCACCAAAGTCTTGCTACCTCTCAGAGTTAGACAGGGTCACAGCTCCACAACATTTGCTTGGGGTGTCTCTGAGACCTCTTTGCCCGTCAGAGGGAACAGGAGAGTGATGCAGTTCCCTCCTTTGGAATCATGGTGTGTCAGTACTGCAGGTGGGTCCTGTTGAGGCCCAAGTTGGTATTCATCTGCCCATTTCTTTGCAGAGCTGCTCACACAGAGCTTAACCAAGCTGAGGTGCCAGGTGCCTGGTCTTGCTTCTGCTTTCCATGTGTCTCACCTCTAGGTGTTGGTGGCTCAGGATTGTGCTGACCTGGCTGTGAATGAAGCTCTGAAAATAGAGTTTATGTTCACTTGTGCAGCTCTGCTAGCTGTTACCTCCCTGGCTGTGCCAGGAAGTTTGTCAGTGCAGGCAGAGACAGACACGACAGTACAGGTGGCCTCAGCTTGAGCTCCTGCTTCCTCTGGTCCTGCAGACAGCATGCTTTTGAGGATGCCTGCCTGGAGCCTGGGTGGGAGCTCTAGCAGATGCAAGCACAGGGCTCATTGCAGTGACCTCTGCTGAGACATGTATGTTGAAAGGGACCAATCTGCTCTCTCTTATGTTCTTTCTTGTAGTTCTCAACTTTTACATGGTCTGCTGGACTAATTTCTAACAGCCTTGCACATATGCATGCTGGAAAACATTGTACCAGCTTAGCTGGGCTCTTAGAAGAGAAGGTCCTTGCAAAGAGTGCTGTGGCTTGTAAAGAACTAGCTTTGCAGTGACATGGTTTCAGTGCCGCAGATGTCTGGGCTGGCATTCAGGTTGTTCCTGGGCTGAAAACATGGGCCATTAAGACTTCTGGAATGAGAAGTAACCATATGTTAAAGATTCTTTTTTCCTTATGTTTTATTTCTATGAGATTTAACTGATACTTCAGTTGGAGACCTACTTTGTAGAATCACTTTGTCTGAAATAGACATTGAGAAGAGATTTAGCACATGTGTGTGTTTTTGATGGTGAAGTCATGGTGCTGCCCCAGAGGGTTGGGAGCTGTGAGGGCTTGGGAGCCACACTGGTGTCTGGCCCTGGCTGATCAGGGCCACTGGATTAGCTGTTTCCATCTCTGATCTTCCCTGCCCCCAGATGACAAGAGATTCAGAATTGCGTGGAAAGGATTACCATTAGGATAAAATTACCACCTACTTTGTTTGAAACTGGATGTGCTTGCGATGTGTTGAAGAAATGGACAGTGGCCTTTCTTCTCTCTGGGGACAGCTTTTACATGGGTGGGAAACTACAGATGGGGCCCAAGGCAGAAATGCAAATTGGCAGGGCTGTGATACGAAGCATTTGGCAGCATTGCAGGCTTAAAAGCTCTGCCCCCCCCACCCCGGCTGCTTGATCCCGCTTTCTCGGTTGTGCTGACACAGCTGGTTGTGGGCTGCACTGTGAAGTGTGTGAGTGGAGCTTTGGCCTCAAAACTGGAATTAAGGGTTGTGCTGCTGGCACTGTGAAGCTGGCCCAGTCTGGTCCATCACAGTGCTGGTTGCAAGAAGCCCTTGGAGGTGTAGTCACTTCAAAATGACTGCTGTGGTTACAGCTTTGCAGACAAACACAGCAGTGTGAACAGCTAATTAGCTTTTATAACCCCCTTTTGTTTGCTTTTGAAGACATGAGTCCCTCACTTGCTTGCCTGGCTCCTGTTCTGTGTCGTGACAGTGACAATGTCACTGGCAGTGTGCGTAGCTCTTGTCACACGGAGAGAGTTCAGGCAGGTTTGGTTTCAGCACAGGTCTTGTACCTGAGCTCTTCAGTGCTTCCCTGACTGGAGGCAATTGGTGTTGGAACAGGTTTGGCCCTGATACTGTGAACAAAACAGTTTTGAGGGGCAGATCTCTCCTGGTAATGAGTTCAGTGATGGGTCGACTGCTTTTTTCAGATGATAAAGCTCAGATCTGTTGCATGGTTTAGGCAGAAAGATTTTGTTCTGAAACAGCCTGCTCCTGATCAACTCCCATCTCTGCTGAGCTGTCAGGCACTAGTCTGAACAGTGTTTCACTTCAGCAGTGAGTGTTGGACAGGTCACTTTTCCCTACGTTTTCCTCATCAGTGAGTGTTGGAGAGTTTACTTTTAGGTAAGTGTGTTCATTTAAGGCTGGAAAATTTTGAGTTCAAATCAGCAACTTGGATAAACGTAAAACACCCTGGTTTTGAACCTGCCCTACTTGGAGTTTGGTTTTAATCACAGATCTTAACAAACTGAATCTATTGAAAACATTTTCAGTGAAACACCCTTCTTTTTTTTTTATTTATCTCAGAAGCTGTTAGCTGTCTTCATGAAAAAATATTTTAATTGAAGCCATGATAAAAGCAGAGTGGCAGTGGTTGTTGTAAAGCTTAATTTATTGAACAGCCATGTTTTTAATGTAAAAAAAAAAATCTGTAAAAAAATGCTATGTGCCTTAAAGCTGTCAAAATAAAACCTACAACTTTGAAGTCTTAAAATACTTTGGGAAATGCTGAATGTTTTTGACTGGTTGTATGAAACAGCTGAACTGACTTAACTGGAACAAAATTAGAGGAACAAAGAGGTTTTGTTTCTAGAGTGTATTCTTTGCCCTTTGACAGCGCTATCTGGCTCTCACTCCCTGGAGCAGGTCACTGTCGGCTTCCATGCTTTGGTTAGACTTTCCACATAATCAGTCCACTGAAGCAACACTAACATGCTTATGGATGAGTAAAAATCACAAGAAGATTCAGGAGCAAGAGCAGGATTTGAACCTCCTGTTGTGTTGTTTTTTGATGAATCCCAACTCTCATATTGATGGTTCCTCTTCCCCAGTGCCACATGTTAGTGATGAGTTTGAGGATACTGCAGGCTAGCAGGGCTCTTTCTAGCTGGGGGTTGATGTTGTATTTTACACAGGTGGACCTTCTCAATGTGGTTTCAAAGTAGGAGACTTGCCTTCTGTGGAAGATGCTCTGAAATTCTCCCAGTGGGCGCCTCCCATGGACACGGCAGCTTTGATAGGCAAATGGTGAGATGGCTTCTGTGCACATGAAGTGTCCTTAGCATGGTGGCTGGCATGCAGTCTTTGGGAGGTGCTTATGTGCTCTGTCCTTCTGTAGGTGCTATTTGCATGAAAACAGGCTCTATGTAAAGTCTGTCTTCTGTTGGGGAAGGATAGACAGCAGGAAGACATGAGCACCTGAGAAACATAGCTCTTGTTTCTATGCAAATATCCTATGAAAACCAAAATGGGGTGAGAATCATACTCAGAGATGCATGCAGAAAGGCTGGAGTCATTTTCTGTGAAGCAACATCAGGTCCATGAGAATGTGATTTTTACACTGTTGTGCGCTGTGGGTCTCATGGGTAAGTCACAGATGCTGCTTTTGTTTTGAGCTTCTCTAGGGCTAAATCTTTTACACTGTGGGAATTTTGCTGCTGGCTTCACTACACTAGAACTAGGACTTTTAGGGTCTGCAGTTGAAATTATGGGGTAACCTCTTCTTCCCAAGTCCAAGCTTGTGTAGGAGGTAGAATGCAAAGTAACTCAGAAGTTAACTCCTCTGCCTGCATGCTTTACTCACTGTGGCCCTGAGGATCCTGGAGGCATATTTCACCATCTTAAGGACTGCCCTGTGATTTCTTTCCTGGTCTACTGGAAAGAGGTTATTTCCCTTTCCTTGGCATCTGAGGAGTCATCTTCCTTGGCCCTGTGTCCTTGCTAAGACCACCAGCAAAACAGTGTTGTGAGCAGCAGCCTCACTGGGATTGCCTTGAACTTGGCAGCACTGCCAATTTTGGTCTTTGGAGAGGAGGTGGGACTGGAGATAGGGACAGCCCTGTAATGTGTTTTGATTGCAGATGATACTAAGCTGTGTGGAAGTGTTGATCTGCTGGAAGGTAGAGAGGCTCTACAAAGAGATCTAAACAGGCTGGACCGCTGGGCAGAGACCAATGGCATGGGGTTTAATGAGGCCAAATGCAGGGTCCTGCACTTGGGGCACAACAACCCTATGCAGTACTACAGACTGGGAGAAGTCTGTCTAGAAAGCTTCCTGGAGGAGAGGGACCTGGGGGTGTTGGTTAACAGCGACTGAACATGAACCAGCAGTGTGCCCATGTGGCTAAGAAGGCCAATGGCATCTTGGCTTGTATCAGAAATGGTGTGACCAGCAAGTCCAGGGAGGTTATTCTCCCTCCGCAATTGGCATTGGTGAGACCACTCCTTGTGTGTTCAGTTCTGGGCCCCTCACCACAAGGAGGATGTTGAGGCTCTGGAGCGAGTCCAGGGAAGAGTAACAAAGCTGGTGAAGGGTCTGGAGCACAGGCCTTATGAGAACTGCTGAGAGAGCTGGGGTTGTTTAGCCTGGAGAAGAGGAGGCTGAGGGGAGACCTCATTGCTCTCTATAACTACCTGAAGGGAGGTTGTAGAGAGGAGGGAGCTGGCCTCTCCTCCCAAATGCCAGGGGACAGGACAAGAGGGAATGGCCTCAAGCTCTGCCAGGGGGAGGTTCAGGCTTGACATAAGATAAAAATTCTTCATGGAAGGGGTCATTAGGCAATGGAACAGTCTGTCCAGGGAGGTGGTTGAGTCACCTTCCCTGGAGGTGTTTAAGATGTGGGTGGATGAGGTACTGAGTGTCATGGTTTATAGATTGGTGGGAATGGTTGGACTCGATGATCCAGTGGATCTTTTCCAACCTGGTGATTCCATGATTCTATGAAAGGCAATGGGAAAGCACTTCTCAGGAACTGATGGGCGTTCACTGCATCAGGCAGATGGGGTGGTTTGAAACAGGTATAAGGGCCATGGGCACATCTCCCTCTTCCTTCCATCACTGCCCCTAGCAAGGCGTGAGGCTCTCTTTATCAACCTTCATGTCCTTTTGACCTTCAGGTATAGAGAGAGTAGCAAACCAGTACACTGACTGAGCAGATGCATGCCACATTTAGTAGCTTACTTGGAAATAAGTATCAGCAAGATGTCAGTGAGGTTAGGCTCATTACTAGATCTCATTAATTCTGTGGAGTACCCTGTAGAGAACACATTAATATTCTTATTCTGTTGACATATATTAACATATATAATAGTTGTATAATTGTTACGAGTAATTATGGTAATAATAAGCTTCTTCTCATAGACAGTAGTCAAATTGGATACACAGGAGTCCCTGAAGGTACTTCTAAATCACAGTTGATGGACAGAAAGGTGGTGGTGTGTGTACTAGGTAGTGAGAAGTGCTGGTTTTCTGCCTGGGGGTGGAGACCATATTTCACAGGTGCAGCTGAATGTGTTTATTTATGCTGGTTGGTTGAGTTCAGGCAGTTTGGGTCAGGAATTTCCTCTGCTTTTAGCTGGGAATTACCATTCCTTACCCTGGCATTTGCTGCTGCTCAGCAGAAGCATAGTAATTTGGTGTTTGTGCTCTCCTATGCTGTTGCGGTGATGCAAAAGTAAAAGGATATTGCTTAAGTTACCTTTAGCCTGAAGTGTCAGTTTGGAGAAGCCTGTTCTGCTTTGTGTTGCAGAAGGATGACTATCACAGCCGGTCTTATCTAGAGGTATCTTTTCTTAAAGCACTCAGCTCCAGGCTTTTCAGGTCACTGTCTTAGATGAGATAAAGCTTTTGGTTGTGTCTCATGTGTTCCTATATAGTTGTTAGCTTACTAGTCCAAATCTTTCTATTAATTATTACTGAAAACCAGAGCACACCCAGATTTGTAGGTCATTAAAAGAACACTAAGAAACACACAGAGCTCAAAAGGTTCTGAGTAAATTCTGTTCTCCTGTTCTCTTAAATATAAAACCTGCTAACAATCACATGGAGACCCACAGCAATTACAGTACAAGGCTTGGCTCAAGGGGTACAGTTCTTGGTTTATTGGACAATAATACCCCGTGCCATATATGAAAGGGTGACAAAGCAGCATGATTATGGCAAAGAAGTAATATTCAAGATTGTCTACAGAAAGATTAGCTTTTCAAGCCAGCTTTTACAGATGAAAATTGTCAGCCACTGTTGCAATAAGGAGTAGAAATAACTAAATATGAATTGTTGACTTGTAAAGGGGGAGTCATGTAAAGTGCTTTGTGTTGCAAGGTTTCATGAAAATGGTTTTGAAATGTTCTGCTACGTTTACCTTACAGAGAGGCTGGTTCTGCCAGCTGGCCAATGCTCTCAGCAGCGCAGCATCCTGGAGGTGTTTGGGGTGGAGCGTGTGCACTAGAACATCCCGTTCACCTCGCTGGGGTCAAAACAGGATTGTTTCCAGCGCTGCCTTTTTTTAAAAACAAAACCACAAACACAGAGAACACTTAAGAAAGGCTTTGTTCAGTCCAAGTGTAAAAGTTTCCAGCTTGGTTTTCAGTCTCTTTTGTCTGGGTAGCAGTTCCAAATCACTGTCGGTCTTGGCAGGAGTATGGCTCTCTAAAATATATCTTAGTGTTCCTGGTCTGTAGGATCAATGCAAGTTGCGTTCAGTGAACTTTTCTTTCATAAAGTTCACGTAATACTATATAAAGGACTTTTGTCTTCTTTCCTAGTGTGACCGCATTGCTCTGTATTGTAGATACCTTGCCTCTGATGCCCAGTGTTACAGGTCCTGTTTCCTTTATGAATTACTTTTTCATCTGCTTCCATTGTTATCTTCAGCTTGTTTGGTTGCTTTTTTATTTTGTGTTATGGGGTGGGTTTTGGGGGTTTGGTTTTTTTTTTAATTTATTTAATAGCTTGTATTAAAGTCATATGGTCTTTACAGCAAGCATCTTAGGCTTTATTTTTGTTTTGTGTTTTTGAAACATCCAGTGCAGTTCTGCTCTAATCTTCAAGGAAGGCAACCCAAGAAAAGTAATGCAGCCTGCAGTCTTTATCTGAAGATGATCCAAGGGCTGGAGCTTCTCTGCTATGAGGATAGGCTGTGAGAGAGTTGGGGTTCTTCAGCCTGGAGAAGAGAACGCTCCGAGGAGATCTTAGGGTGACATTCCAGTACCTGAAGGGGCTAAAAGAAAGCTGTGGAGGGACAAAGGCTTGTAGTGATCGGGCAATGGGTGTAAACTGGAGAGGGGCAGATTTAGACTGGGCATAAGGAAGAACTTCACCATGAGACTGGTGAGGCACTTGCACAGGTTGTGCAGGGGAGTTGTGGCTGCCCCGTCCCTTTAGGGGTTAAAAACCGTGTTGAATGTAACTCTTTGAGCAGCCTGGGCTAGTGGGAGGTGAGGTGGAACTGGATGGGCCTTGAGATCCTTTCCAACCCAAACCATTCTGTGATTCTGTGATCCTGCTAAAGCTTAAAGGTTCTGATTTCTCCATTTTTCCCCAAACCCTGCTGGGCTGGTGGGTCCAAAAGGGGAAGTCGAACACCACCCAGTTTCTCCAGAACTTTATTTCCAGCTTCAACCCTTGCATCCTCCTCTCTTAGTCTAATTAAAACCCACTGTAACAAATGCTGTGAAGCCAGCTGCCATGCTTTGGCAGCTAGCAAATGCAGTGCAGCAAAACCTCTAGCTAATCCATCCATGCTATGAAGTCATAAGAATCTTGTTAATTTTTAAAAAGCCCTTGATGCCCACTAATCCAAATCAATTTTCATTTCTTTCATAAAGTGGTGCTTCCATTTAGACTTCAGCTAAGAATTACATCTAATTTGTTCAATTTTATAAAAGTATAATTGAAAAAGTGATTTTAATGTCCTGGCAACCATATTCCCTTTCTTTGGTTGTTAATGAAAGAATCCATTAAAGTTAAATGATTTGGGCACAGATTCAAGTTGAATTGCCTGAATATTCTAGGGGAGTGTTTCTGACCATCTGCTGCTCTGTCATTGGCATTTGCGTTGTAAATGGGACCAAGAGAAGGACTTCACAGGTCTGGTTTGAACCATTAAGCGTAAAATATCATTTTAATTTTTCTATCTCAGTGTAAATAGTGGGAATACTCGGGAGAGTTGAGGTCTGTGGTATCCTGTGCTCATAAATATCGTTGCCAAGCTGTACTTCCACATCCTTGCCAGGGGCTCTTGTGGCAGTTTGTATTGATTACAGTACATCATTCAGCAGCATGTTGTAAGTTCCTTTTAATGACAGGCAAGACAACTGGAAGCAAAACCCATGAAAGGGAATGTTAACATGATGAAGAAGTGTTTCTCCCACTGTCTCGAATCGTGCTAGTTGTTTCTGTCTGCTTGCAAACGGAGCAGTGCGTCCAAGTGCAGGGCTGGTGAGAATGAGCAGGGACAGCTAATAAATTAGAGCAGCTGCTGTCATTGCCCGTCTTCTTTGCATATCACTGTGGTGGGTGATTTAAGTCTATTTAGCCAAGCTGATTCTTGGAAGCACAGACCTCCTATACTCGAGCAAGGGCAGAATCAGAGGGACTGTGTCTTCCTCTCCCTGCAATGCACTCACCCTCTTCCCTTTGCTGCCAAGCTTTCCACCCTCCATGGTGACACCTGGTGTGGCCTGCTGGGAAACAGTACCAACAGCACATCGAGCCATGAAATCTACTGGGAATGGCTCTGGCTTTCATTGGGTTCAAGCCCTTTCCTTGGAGGTAGATTAGACATACAATCATAGAATCACCAGGTTGGAAAAGACCCATCATCGAATGGGTTTACGAGTTTAACAAGTCCAGATCATCGAATCCAACCATTTTTATCAGTCACTAAACCATGTCCTTCAGCACCTCGTCTACCTATCCCCTAAAAACCTCCAGGAAGGTGACTCAACCACTTCCCTGGGCAGCCTGTTCCAGTGCCCGGTGACCCTTTCTGTGAAAAATTTGTTCCTAATGTTCAGCCTGAACCTCCCCTGGTGGAGCTTGATGCCAGTCTTTGGGCTTTCCGTTAACACTGGAAGCATGTTCATCTTGTTAAGGATAGCTCAAGCAGCCATCCGCATGTTATGACGCAGGCTTAATATCTACCCACTCAGGCAGGGCTCCCCTCCAGCCCCCTTTCAACAGCCTTGCAGTGTGGGAAAGATGAAATTACAGGTGTTTTCTTTCTTTGGAACTTGTAAAGTATAGCCTGGTCTTCTGGAGATCTTTCAAATGAGGGAGGGCAGGATATGCTCTGTCACTTTGCTCCAGAGCTTTACACTGCATTTTGCATTTGGAAATCTGAGCTGCAGAGGTTGAAGAATTGTCTGGTTGAGAGGATGGGGTTTGTTTGGTGGGAAGTTCGATTTGAAATCTACAGTGGGGACACTGCTTCATTCCTCTGTACATGGATATTTCCCAAGGTTTGAAATTGGGTAGGATGCTTATTTTTTTATCTCTGTAGGGTGGTGGGAGTTGACATTCACTGAGCTGAATGTTGTTTCATTTAGTGTATCTGTATTTGTATCTTTAGAATATATCAAACCATTAATGATGGGAAAAGAACTACAAAATATACTCAGAATTTTAACTGTAGCCCCCAGTGAAGATTGTTTGTGTATTTTGTTTGGAAACATT
Source organism: Coccyzus lansbergi (assembly GCA_033558105.1). Classification (NCBI taxonomy): domain Eukaryota; kingdom Metazoa; phylum Chordata; class Aves; order Cuculiformes; family Coccyzidae; genus Coccyzus; species Coccyzus lansbergi. The sequence continues at coordinate 334,780 of JAUMJK010000421.1, read as the reverse complement.
AGTTTCTACCTAAGTGATTTTTCTCAAGAGGCATAATACTGAAACTTGTATCACATTGCATACTTTAAGCTTTCTCAGACATGGAAAGGTGAAAGTATATCCTAAAAATATGCTAAACAAATAATTCAAGAGAAAAAGTAGGTAATACTAGCAGGAGATCTTGTTTCAGACTCTCCTGTGTTGTTTGTAGATCAAACGTGTATATGATGCATGAAGTAAAATCAGGAACTTCTGCCTCTAACAAAAGCAAAATGACTGGGTTTCCTTTCCAGCATCAGTGAGAAGTGCAGAAAGTAGTTATGAGTTTAAATATTGTCTGTGAAATTGTGCAAATCTAAGCCAGTCTGTTGGTCTTTTTAGCGTCATGTGGGTCTCTAAAATGGTGAATATGAGGTTCATTCAACTCAGACTGCTGCTCAGCAGCACAATTACTGTCACTACAGCAAATGGGCCTTCTAATGTTAACTGCAGCAGATAACAAAAATAACATTTAATAACTTTCATTAGAGTTAGTGTTTTTAGGGCTTTGGGGCTTTGCTCTTTCAAATCATTTACATAATTTGCAGGTACAAGCTGCTGTGCCAGACTGTCCATCTGATTCTCTCTCTGATTGGAGCATATTAATGCACTTGTTTGATGGTCTGTTACCAATAATTACCTTGGATTGCATTAGGACCATTTCCAACATTGCAGCTGATCTGTATTTTTCATTAAGTGTATTTCAGGGCCCAGTTACCGGACTCTGATGTGCGCTTGTTCAAGCTTGTAATTTTAATATGCCTCTACACTGTAAATTTCTGAATACAAACCCAAGACTCTGTCCTGAGTTCCCCACACATCCTGTGCTTCCAGCAGCTTCTGCAGAGATAATCTCGCCTGTTCCTCATCAGCTTTTGAAGAAGGATGACAGCTAGGGGATGGAGGCTTCTTCAGAGATGTTTGTAGAGCAAAGCCTGAAGTTTGGTGTGCTGCCTGTTTGGTGTGGAGCAGATGAGGAAGGGACAGAAACAGCTCTGTCCCACTCTGAGTTGGGCAGCATGGGGGATTGTGAAGAGATTTTCAGAGATTTTAGTGTTTAAGTGACTTTGACACTTTAAATAAGCATCCCCCAGTGCAAGGGGAGTGAGTGTTGGTATTGCTGTGCACAGGAACAACTCTCCCTGTTCTGCTCTCAGTAGCGCAAGACAGCCCAGGGAGGAGAAGGCTGAGTTTAACAAGTCCAGATTTTGGCCTGCTGAAGACTTTAGCTCTCTTTAAGAAGCCTTTCTGGGTTCAGAGAGGAGAAAATGCGAAGGCTTAACCTTTCTGAAAGAGTCAAGTACTTCACCATTATGATTGTCATTGCCAGTTCAACACAATCAATAAATTATTACTGCTATTGATTTGTTTCGTCTTTCTGGACCATTATTTGCGGGGGATACATCAGAATAATGCTCATCTCAATGAAACTGAACTCAGTCCTGAGAGCTGGTTTTGCCTTTATCCCTATCATGTCATCTCTGGGTACAGATAAGGTGCCTGGGCAAACCCGGTGCTTGTACGGAGGCATGAGAGCACTTACACCTTCCTAGAAATCGGTTTACACTTTACTGGGTTGGAGTCTCCAGGGTTACATCAGCCATGGGTTGGTGGTTCTGAAGGTCTTGGGTGACTGAAGTGAGCAGCTCCAGTTGGCTTCAGCATTAGGAGTGTCAGAAGTGTCTTTGAAAATACTTAGAGAGAGATTTTTTCAGCTGCTTTATTTCCTCAATGTTATATTTAAAAAAGATGTTAATTTACTCAGGGCTTTGGCAGCCTTTGCTTTTATTTAAGTGAGCCTAGTCATTAACCTATTTACATTAATTACAGCTTCAGATAATATCAAGCTTTTCAGGTATGGCCTGTAAATGGTGATGTGACCTTGCATGTGTTTTAGATGGTGTTTCTTTCATGGCCACCCCTCTGCTCTCTTGCTTTTAACTGGGGGTTTGAACAGAACAGAGAAAAGAGGCTCGTGGCTGGCATTGTTCTTCAGGGAGAGTTGAATTTGGAGCATGCTACAAGAAATCAATGCATTATGATTCATTTTACTTTTAAATAGAAGGGCTTTGTACATGCAAAAGTATAGTAATGGACCACTATGAAATGAATGGGTTGAATTGACATCCCAAAGCCACAAAGCCTCGTAAAGATTCCTGAGATGCAAAGATCTATATAATTTACGTGAAATTGAACTGTAGGAAAAAGATATTTTTCTCTTGGCAGCATGCTCACTCCATTGGTCTTGTTGCAGTAGCTGGGCTCCCTTTTGGGTGTTCCAGGAATGCACAGATCACCTGCCTGACAGATGCAGTTGAAAGCAGTCACGTGTTTTTGCTCCCACTTCAGATGTTTGCACCATGACCCTCCTAAAGCTTTAGAGCAACACACATCATCCTGAGGGCATATTACAAAGTATTTCTGTGTAAAATGCAGTGTTGGACACTGTTAGGACCTGCCTAGGCTATGGGATAGCTGAGCCTGTGCTCAACAGCCAGCTCCTGAATATCTCCACTGGACTGTGCATGGACAGAGCTGAGCTGGCACTACCAGTGCTCATCCTGTCTCCTGGAACATGAGGGAAACTACCTTGACACTGCACACTCCTCCCCTGCAGCTGGGTCCATGCAGGGGAAAGGGGATCACTCCTGGCATGGCATTGTACCCACCCCTTGATATAGGGACAATGTGACAATCTGAGAGCAGTCTGTTGCTGCATGCAGTGCCAGTCTGGCACCCAGCTGCTCCTGAAATGCTGGGATCTGCTTTGTGACAGGGGATGATCTGAGAGTCCCTTGCAGCCAGCTGGATAAGTGTTCCTGCAGCAGTGGGAAATGCTGCGTTATTAAATAATCCATCTATCTTGTGTATATGCAGGATTAGAATAAGGCCTGCTTCCTGCTAGCGAGCGCTGCTCAGTACTGAAACTACTCAGCTGTGTGTGGATATCAGGTGTTAATAAAATTGTCTTTCCAGGATCCCTGGAGATAGTTTTAGGAGGTTTCTGTTCCAGAGAGCCTAAATGCAAGTTGAGGGTGTAGTTTTCTTATTCTTAGGTTGTTCATGTTGCCATTACAATGTGGAAAGTTCCAGTAACATCTGGTAACTGGGAAGGCAAGGTAGGGATCTTGACCCCTCCATCTCACAGTCTTGTTACAGTTGAGTGGAAGAATGTTTCCTGTTTTACTGTGGCATCAGGAGGTAGAAAACCTGAAGCACAAGAAGATTTAGGTGTCCAGCTCCTCTTTCAGTGTTGCATTCTGTAGGGATCATAGGAGTGAGGTGGTCCCACCCCAGATCTCCTCCAGTCCTGCCTTCAGCGCCGATGTTGCTGAGCACCCAGAATGCAGGCTTCATCAGAGACCTCTGTCCAGATTTCTTTCTGGGTCACCACTTGCCAAGTGCAGTTGCCCTAAAAACAGGCTGAAACCAAGCTATTGACTTTTAATTGTCAGTGCATAAAGTTTCCAAGAAGAAAGAGGGCTTTGTGCTACTTTAATGGGGACACACTGAAGTATAGTCACTCTTTCAATCAGACATAAAGGTTTTCTGTGGTGCCAAGAATGTCTGAAGAGCATCAGCAGAAGGTTACTTTGAGCAGAACAATGGCACAGTAGTTGGCTTGCTGAGAGGTAGGAAAACCGTTTGGAAGTAGCAATTCAAGTTTTTCTGCAGTGCTGTTCTCTCCTGATTAAATGAGATTAATTGTGCTGTTGAGTTCCACGAGTTCAGCATCCAAAGTAAATATATAACTTAAGAGAGGTGACAGTGCAGAGGCTCAACTGCACTTTGAATTCCTGCACCTCCTGCAGGCTGTGGAGACGAGAGAGGAGCTTTTTCCTCTTGCTACCTAATATCCCACAGAACACACACGATGACCAAATGCTCTGCTTGCCTCTTCTGAGCCACTATCCTTGCTCCTGGGAAGGTTTTCTTTGGCTAGAGCTCTGCAAGGTGCACAAACCGGTTCCAAAGTGCCAGATGTGTGTGGAATAGGAAATGCACTGGCCAGGCTCCAGTCTGTGGGAGCTGCAGTGCAACAGCGGCTTCCCAGGAAAATCTCCCATCTGCCAAGAAAGAGAAGTGATGTCAGCTCTGGAAGTGTGTCAGATTAGAAATCCTTGAACTTTGCTCTTTGTGAAGTATTAATCTCCCAAGGCCTGGGCTGTAATAGCTTCTGTCTGGCTTGGTGCAACTTTGTTTTGGGCTGGAAGTGTTTGATGTTTTTTGAGTGAAGGCACTGGAAGCTGTCAGTATTTTTGCTGCTTTGGGTTGGGTCCTGTCCTCGAGTTCATCCTGGGACCTCACTCAGCTGTGCTAAAGACCAGGCTGGGTGTTTGTGAGAATGGGTTGGGGTATGTGTGTGCCTTGGGATTTTGTTTGTGCCTAAGCCTCTTTGTCTCCCCCAGCTGAATGAGTTTGTTGAAGAGAAGATACTACATCTCCCTCAAACACTGCCTTTCTGTCTGCCTTTAGGACATCCCCTTTGGGTGGTGACTTGGTTGGTGACAACGTTGTGGTGATGGGGAGCTGTTGGGGTGTCCTGACACCAGCCAGAGAAGAGCCTGTGCTATGTAACTGGGTTGGGTTTATCTGCTGAGCTTATGGCATTTGGAGCTCTCCCAATTGTGTGATGTGCTGTGCAAAAAGAAGGAATCATTGATAAGCCAGTAGCATTATGCCTGTATGTTTTGGTTTTAAAGTTATTACTCAAACACAGCTCCTTGTCTGAACAAAGCCATTTGTCTTCTGTTGAACAGTAACCTTTTATTTGCTCGTGCTGTGTAACAGAGCTCAAGGGCATGTTTACTGCCAACAGCCAAAATTTCACTTGAACGAGCATCTCCCTTGTCTAGGGCTTTCCTCCTCAATTTAAGTGGCTAAAACCCGATGTCCAAGGAGACAGGTGGGGTTTTGTGTTGTTCTCAGCCATGGAATGCAGGCTCCCAACAGATCTATGGGTTTGGAATATTGTGTGTCTTGGATGTCAAAGCACTGCTCTGAGAGTCTTATCTCTGACCAGGTAATTGCATTGTCAGTAATCTGTCAGAGTTTGCTGGATTGCTAGCTCACACTTCACCTGATTATGGGTATGAAATTATGAAAATCAAGGAAGTTGATTAATTTTCTGCTTTGCTGTGTGGTAAGTTGGGTGATTCCTGCCTGTGATGCAGGGGACAGAGGGTGGTAGGAGTGGGCTTGGCTGTGCTTTGAGATGTGCCATTTGGGAAGGGAGGTATTGACTGGTTTAACATGGATTTTCAGATGCCTTCTTTAGAGCTGGAATCAAGCCTGCTGCTGACAGGGGCGGTGCTCCCATGGAGGGCAGAGGACAGCTTTGTGCCTAGAAGGTTTTACGACCTTTGTTCATCCAAAACGCCCTGTTTTTTATCTCACTCTTCAGGAGACTTTTTCACTTACTTCACCAAGCCTGGACTGGCTGGCTGGCTGATGGAAGTGAGGACATAGATGGGAAAAAAGAACATCTTCTGGGCTGTTGTGCATAATGACAGGGTCAGCAGCATGGCAGAGCCCTGCAGAGCCTGGGTCAGAAAATACAGTTTTCATAGGAAGAAAATGCTTTTAACTTGCTGCATCAAAAACATTTCGATACATCTTAATTCCCCAGAACTCTGTGTGTGCATACGCATATATGCAGTAGCCGTGTTCTACATATGTTGTCACAACCCAGACCCATGAGCCACACGCTCGTGTCCGGCCCTGACTTGGGGGCAATTGGATTCATTTGTCTATGTGGGGATCCAGAGGCCAATAAGGTCACTCCCAGGGTGAATTTCAAAACAGTATTTATTTCTGGCTCTGGCAAACATAAACACACCAAGATACCGGGGCGCACGTCAATGACACGGCAGGGGGTGCAACCACCCAAAGTTACAGGAATGAATCCCTGAAAACAACTCAGGTCCCTCGGATCTGATTCATCACACACACCATAAGGTAATGGGGGGGAGAGAGAGAGAGAGAAAGAGAGACAAGGAAAGAAATTGCCATATCGAAGGCAGCAGATGATCGCTGGAACTTGTGGTCTATGCCGTGTGGTCCAGGCTGGTCCAATCAAAGTGTGTGAGTGAGAGTGAGCATGAAGGTGAGAGTGAGACTGCCCCCTGGTTTCCTGAGAGTCCTTTATAAGGCCAGCCCGACCTCCATCAGCCTGTGTCTTTTTGGGGGTAACGGCTGAATCCCCTCCCCCAACCAAAGCCAGCTCTGGGGCCCGACTTCACCCCAGTGAGGGAGAGTCATGCCTGCTCCTGCACTGCCCCCCCCACCCCGAGCCTTGGTACTACAGACAAGCTGGTGCCACAAGTGGGTAGTCCTCGGACAAAATGTTTAAGGCAAATAGATAAACATAGTCTGACTTTACATTCCACCCCATGACTTAAATGTTTGTCACAGAAGTCAGATTGAAAACTCAGGTCCGTGCTGTCCATAGTGGTGAGGGTGCAGCTTGTTCAGTTGAACCTGCTGCTGCATCACCTCCACCCAACTGCAGCCCGCTCTGTGTCTGGAGTCCAGCCAAGCAAGAGAGAGTGGTGCCCGCTCCTAAATTGTCCTTCAGTTGAGCCCGACATACAAGCAGGCAGTCTTCAGTCAAAATGGTTAAGGCAAAGAGCTGACTTTACTTATGTAAATAGGTATTTGCACATATATTTATAATCTTGAAGCCACCACTGCCTGTCTTAGCTCAGCAATTTGCTGGGCTTCATGGGGTTTAGTAGGAACTTTACTTTTACCTGGGCTGGTTGGGCACAGACTGCACTGTTCCTCTCTCCTTACAACTCACTACTCTACTTTTGTCTCCTTTTCCTCCAGAGAAGTATTTGGAGCTGTTCTCATTTGTGTTTGGTAGTCTCTGGGTAGCAGGTAGACAGGTGGTTTTGTGTGCTGTGATGTAAAAGCCTGCTTTGAATATATGTGATGTTGCCCTCCACAGGGCAATGCTGTGCAAGGTTCCCTGGCCTCAAATGAGGGAGCCATGAGCTGAAAACTTCCAGTTCTGCCAGGTTTTGATGCTTTCATGCTTGCAGGTTTTGAACCAGACCTCCTATTACATCTCCAGAGCCTGGAAGGTATCTTGTCCTTAGTTGAGGAGTGCTTATTCAGTTTTCTTAACGTCTTAGGACAAGATTCATAGTGGGTTTTTTTGCAATGCCAAGTCTGGATCTTGGGCCCTGCTTCTCCCACCTCTACACATGCAAACTGCTTGTCCCACTGGTGCCCATAGTGTTGACGCTGCACAAGAGATGCCTCTTCTATCCTGTAATGATAGCAATCACAGGCAGGGGACTGGTAGGACCCTTGTGTGGTCTCCTTCTCACTGAAGGGACACAGCTGGGCAAAGCCAAGTTCTTGATGGGCATTCTGCAAACCAGCAGTGAGGGCAAACCTGGCAAGTCTGCATCCCCCGGGCTTGGTGGGCACCACATCAGCCCCACATGTGGGCAGGGTTAGGCCCTTCTTTTCAGGGGCACCTACAGCTTCCAGCACACACCTTGAAATAATTCCATCTCCCCACACGTGTAATTCTGTTTGTCATTGCCCCTAATTGCATACTTAACACACACTCTTTTAAAATGCAGCCCTTTTATCACCAGTAGGTAGTAGCAGGTTTAATATGGTGTTTGAATTTCTATAAAATTAATCTGTAGCCTTCTGCGATAGGAGATGGACAGGGAGCCATGTGGTTCGTATCCGGTGTTGATAAACTTGTTATAGAGGCAGGAAACATTTCTGATTGGAGCAGTGACAAAATAATTTGGAGCGGAGCCGTAAAAAGAGTGGATTGTGATGGTTTGAGCACAGCAGGGATTGAAATTGCTGGTGTGTAGAAGCAGTGCTGCCAGCTAACATTGACTTAGTGTCTCTGGAGAACTCTAACAGCAAATGCATTTTATTAATGGCAATATTCTTTTAGGAAATGCTGAGCTTTGTTTCAGAGGTGGAGCTCTCCTACAAGCATGTAGGTTTGGAAACTGGCTAGACGAAGACCTGTTCAGCTTCGCTCGCTGCTGGTCACTGCTCTGGCCTCTGGCTGCAGCAGGCAGGTTGCCTAAGGACATGTCATTGGTGAGATATGGTGTGGCTGTCCATTTGCAGCTGGAACATTCTTTCTCTTCTGGTGGGGAAGATGCATCCATCCATTCTTACTCTGGATTCAGCTATATGGGATAAAAGGCTCAGAGGTAGCAGGTCACATTTTTAGCCAGTGTTCCCTTGGCTCTCCTTTGAGTTTCCCTGTACATGAACATTGGTGGCAGACACTGCCTTTCCTGGTTCCCAGCTGGGCTCCAGCTCTTGCTACCAGTTCTTTCTGAGGGTGTTGTAACACATCCTGCATCTCCTCTGAAGGAGTTTGCTGCTTTGCTGTCTAGGTCTTGTGACCTTGGCCTGGTGGTTGCTTGTGCACCATTGGAATTGTGATCACTAGCACTGCCATACCAAGCTGACCTTGGACAACTTTGCTTTTGCCTCACTGACTTGTGGAGGTGATCAGCCTCAAAGGAGGTTGATATGCAGGGAGGTGATGGGAAACCCTCCCTTCTCATGGGCTGTTATGGCAGGTGGAGGAGAGTTTGGGACCCCGATGCATCTTATGTCCTGATGCATCTGCCATTGCCATCACTTCACCTTCTTCCAGATGCTCTACTTAAATCCAGCATCAGAAAAGCAAGTGTGGGATTGGCAGAGATGGTGCAGGTTGTCCTTGCAGCCTCAAGGATGCATTATGGAGAATGTAGTACACAAGTGCAATGGGAGATGCTGGTCACCTAACAAGACTGAATTCCTTCTGGTATTTTCAACCACACTCATGGAGAACTGTGCTTCCTTCTCCATGTAAAACTAGGCTATGACTAACCAAGGAAAGCAACCCCCACTGCAATGCTGTCTTGTCTTTGCAGGAAGGCTGTTGGAAGGGGATTCCCTGGAGCTGAGCTGTAGTGCTGGTCCTGCAAAGGTGATACTGGAGCCAAACCAAGTCGTGGTTTTGGACTGTAACCTGGCCCTTGTTGAGCAGGTGATCAATATCACATGGAAGAAGAATGGGTTTCCATTAGTGGAGGAGGAACATCTACACGTGCTTCCAAATGGATCACTCTTCATCTCATCCCAGGCTGTGGCAAAGGACAATAAATATCCTGAGAGGGCTGTTGCTGAGGGTAATTACTCCTGCATGTCTCACAGCTCCCTAGGGGCTGTCACCAGTCAAACAGCTGCAGTCAGATTTTCAAGTAAGTGTTGGAGTTTTTCTGTTGATTTTCTTTTTTCCTTCTCCTGATGTTTATACAAACCATGTGTCTCCTAGAGAATTTGAGATAAAATGTCTATGAAATAAAATTGATGTGCAGGTGGGATTTGGGATAGTCCACAAATAAGCAGTGGTGTCTTTTTGTAACCCACTTGTTACCATCTTCTGAAACCCTCCCAGGTAAGTGCCATCAGCTGTGAATGAAAAACAGGACTCTTGTCACTCTTCAAAAGCTAGTGGTGGTTTTTGCAGAGAACTTGACAACTTTACAGGGCTGAGTGCGGCACCCTCTGTCTGGAGAGGTGGTTCTGGAGGCCTGGCTATGACTGCTCTGGCTCTTCTGGCCAAACCTCCAGTGGAGTTTTTGCCCCTGTGCCATAAATAAGGAGCGCTGCCTTGAGTCTGCGAGCACTGGCTGAAGCTAAGGGGCCAGGTGATGGAGAGGTGGTTGGGAGAAAGCACCCATTGCCTTTCCTCTGCATGAGTCACCTCAGAATGGTGTGTGCTGGAGTGTGGGGACAGCTGGCAGGACTGGCTGTTTTTGGGATAGGACCACTTGCAATTGTGTGCTATGTGCTCCCAGCTCAGTTTGCTGAGCTCTTTATACCATCCACACCCCAGAAGTGGCAGAGGATGGCCTGCAACTCTGTCCAGATCAGGATCTACCCTGAATGAAGAGTGTTAATACACTGATAAAGAGTTAATCACCAAGACACAGGTGGATGTGGATGGTTGCTTGAGGAGCAAAAAGCATTGGAAGCGAGCCAGGCTGTACTCAGGTGGTCCCAAGTTCCACTTTGTCCTTGCTCTTGGTGGCTAGCTTAGATCATAACAGATCATAATAGGTTTCTAGGGGCACCTACTGCCCTCACCATTTGTGACTTCTGGTGACTTTGACAGCTTTAGTGTGTCTGAATGTGGCCGTGTGGAAATGTTAAAGACTTAACATAGCTGGGAACTGATGCTCCAAGGGAGGCCTTGGATTCTTTCATCTTCTGTGCTGTGAGGTCCTGACAGACAGGATTTTGGATGTCTTCTCTTCTGATGGCTTTTGTTTGTGAAAGCTTAGCTCTGCCTTTAGCGCAGTGAATAGCAGAAGAACAGGAGCTTAATCTTTGGCAGAGAAACTTACTTGATGAGAGCCCAGGCTGGTGACTGTAGAGAGCAGGAGCATTGTGGCTCTGTGTGCCTGACAGAGCCTAGGGAAGTACCAGGGTCCCAGTGGGGACATGCAGTGAATGTATGTTCCCAAATGTACCTTCTTAAAGCACAGTGCTGCTGATTTCAGGTGTGGGAGGAAGGCAGGTAAGTCAAAAGAGTTTTACAATGCACTGGTGCCAGTGTGAGCAAGCTTCAGCATGGAGTGCTGTGTCCAGCACCCTGCTTTTCAACTGCACTATGCAGCATCTGCTTGGGGCTTCCTGAGTAAGGAAACCTTCATGCATCGGTGCTGAGATGTCTGTAATGGGATCCTCCTTTCCCACAGACCAAACTAGACCAGGATGTTGGACTTGTGCTCCCAGACAGTCTTCTATCATAATCTCTTCCTGTGTCTTGTAAATCTTGCTGGGCCCCCATGACTGAGCAAGATGTGATGCTCCTGACCCCCACGGCTACCTTTCCTCTCTGATGCAGGTTACTGGGCTGTTCTTGTCTTTGAGTTTCTAACAGTGCGTTTGAGTGGAGTTGGCAGTATCGGGACTGAAACAGGCAGGCAGGATGATGTAACCTTTTCTGACACCTTTGTGCTAATCTCAAGGTTCCCCTCCTGCACTCCCAGTTCTTAGTGCTGGGCCTGAAGAGTGAGGCCCAGTGTGAATCAAGAGTTGATCAAATATAATACTATTCCAGCCTGCCCTGTTGTGACAGGGTGGTCAGGTCTTGTAAAACTTGAAAAAGCCCTCTTGTAAGAAACTCAGAGCAAATTCAACTGGGAGGCTGCAGGGAGGAGGTCATAGCCCTGAGCAGAAAGGATGGCAGCTCTGGGAATAGGTTTTTGGTCAATAGGTTCTGGGTCTCACGTGCTGGGTTTGGCTGTGCACATTAGCTCAGATGCTTCCAGGTCACTGTCAATCTCTACTGGATTCCCTGGTGAATAGCCAGCACTATTTGGGAAGGAGTATGGGGACTTGGAGAATTCAGTGTGGAACAAAGAGTGAGGAGAGGAGGGCAGAGCTGAGCAGCTGTAGCTCCCACAGTAGCTGGTGAATGCAGTAGGTGCCACTGGGTTTGCTCACATGTTCCCATAGGCAGAATTTACCCCATCTCAGCATAGTGAAAATCTCTGAACTCTATGGGAATCTCCAGGCAGTGAAGAAAAATGCAGAGGCTGGGACAAACAGCTGTCTACAAAACAGAGAGTCTATGGCTCCACTTGGTGTTGGGACTGTCTTGTGAAGGTGGATGTCTCTTTATAATGGGAGGGATGAAAGAAAGGGCTCTTCGGACTGTTTTTCCTTTTGGTGTCTGAGAACGACACTCCAGGCCCTGAACTGCTTAATCTTTGTGCAGCATTCAAGAATAAAATTCCTTTCTATTCAGGACTGGCTCATGGAGCTGTTGCAAGTGTGTGAGTGCCAATAAATGACTGCTTGACCTACTAAACAAGCAAGGTTAGAAAATAATGCAAATACAGTAAATGCTTCTCTCTAGTACAGTGACTTATGTAAAGGTTGTTGAATGCAGTTGCACAGCACGCCAGGAGACATGGGCTTGAAATGCACTTCCAGTCTAGAGAAACTGTGGCTGAGGTGGTTGTGCATTTGTTCCGAGCTGCGGTACTTGAAGATGGAGAGTTGATGTCCTAACACCTACTTTATGCCATGGTGTATTAACCTCAGGTACTGCAGGAAGAGGATCCAGGTCTGGCTGAGCTCATGTTTCATTTCATTTTCAGTGCTGTAGAAGCCAGCGCTCCTGATGGCAGGTGAAGCTTTTGCCAAATTGGGAATATCTTTGACTTTTGCAACATGTCTCCCTTTCTGCTCAGAGTATGTTTGGCACACAGCACCCACAGATTGCAGGGCAGCCATCCCTCCTGACTTCTCCTTTCCACAGCACTTTGGAATGCCAGGTAAATAGCTGTTACCTTCATTAAGTGAAGGGATCCCCGAGGTTCATGTAAGGGTGCTGTGAAGATGGAGTTGGGGATACGGCACACAGGTATTGTCTTGGGAGGTGGAAGACCTGGAGGAGAAAAGGCATCATTAATCCGAGAGGATTTGCTCCTGTGGCAAACACATGCACCTGACATGACGTAATCATTTATGTGAATGGAGAGCAGCGAGGGAATTGATTAATGAAATGCATCTCTCACTTTGATTTGTTTTGTGGGCTGGGCAGAAGCACTTGCTACATTAGCATTCAGCTGGTGCAAACAAGGATTGTGAAGGCCTTTTTTCTCCCCTGGCACGGAATACAGTAGTCTATCCAAAGCTGTGTACCTGTAGATGGAGTTATTCTTTGTACTGGTTACGCTGGGCACTGTTAATCATTACTGGGCAGTAGAAGAAAACCTATTCAGCAGGTGGGATGTATTAACTGACCAGCAGTTTCACTTCCCTGAGCGGGGTATCCATCTACAGTCTGCTACCCACACTTCATGACAGTGGTGGATGTGGTGAATGAGGAGCAATGGCTCTTTGTGTGAGCGATGGCTCTTGGTGTGAGCATGCCTGTTAAGTAAGTAGCTGTTCTGTTGAATGGATTAGGTTTGTGGATTTCTCTGAGGCCTGTGTGCTCCCATGTGGAAATACCAGGGGTCTTATTTTAGTGGTGGGAAGGTGTAGCTTTTTACCTGTTAATAACTACATTTGTTAAGATTTGTTAAAGCCATTAATTTAGCTTAAACATTGTGCACGAGGGAGGGTCTAGAAAATTACGGTAATTGTGACTGTGAGAGGAACACTTTTGCTGTGCCTGGAGGGAATGGGCTTGTGTTGTGTGGCTGCTGGCAGCAGGCATGGGAGAGGTTTGCCATGTTGCTGCACCTGGAGGGACAAGGCCTTAGCAAGAATCAACGCACACACCTCTCGTGATCTGCTCTCTGCAAGGATAGTGTCTCTTCTCCATGATAAACGATGTGTCTGGGAATTAAGGAAGGGCATACTAGGTTTTACTCTTATTTTATGAATTTCTTTTATGGATTTTATGCTATTTATTTTGTGGATTTGGTGAGTGATGGCTAGTGACTGTATACAGGGCCAAAACGGGTAGGAAAACCTCGAGCAGATGAATGCACAGGCTCTGAACCATCAGCAGGTGTGACTTTCGAATGTGGTTTCGAGTAGGTAGGGAACCAGCATCTGTGAAGAGACAAGAGCAAGCCCTGTCTGGATTAGCACAGGTCCTGTGCTGCCATATGGCTCTGCGACCAAGTGCTGTACTGGCTCTGCCTCCACTGCACCATGGAGCCATGGCAAATCACTTCCATGACTTTCTGTGTGTGTTGCTCTTCCACCCCACCAACCAGTTCAGAAGTGAGCTGTCCAGAACCATCTGGGCAGTGTATGTGAGCGTATGAGTAGGAGCTGAAGTTGCCTGCATCTTAGAAATACCTACTAATATTTGTAAAAGATATAAAGGGGATGAGCACACAGAGTCTGGGGGCAAAGCACTGTGGGAGAGAGCAGCAAGCCTGTTTCAGAAGGCTGAATTCCTTGCATAGAATGCATTTTCTGCCTGGGGTGTAGTGTTGCTGGCTGGCAGTCTTTTCAAGCTCATGGCCAGCCTCCTGCACTGATCAGGCTGCTGGGAGAGGGGGAGGGTACTCTTTTTCACCATACTCTGGTCATCCCTGGGTTCGGCTCTAAAAGCCTTTGGCATACACGGCTTGACTCCAGCTGGATTTAACATGTCAGTGGGAAGGGACCATGTGTACTCTGTTCCTGAAGGCACAGAGCTTGATCTTTTGTCATGTTGTTGAGGGCAATTTGCTGTAATGCTCTTTATCTTCTCACCTGTGGTAGGTCATTTTTACTGAGTGGCCTGTTACTGTGTTCAAGGTAATCAGTGCAACAGGGCTGGGAGCTGTTTTGTAGCTCGAGGTGGCTTTGCAAACTAAAACTTAGCTAAGGAGTTGAAAATAATGTCGAGTATACATCTGTTATCTTTGTTTCCCTCTTCAAGCATTATCTTTCCCTACCTCCCTACGTGAAAACCTCTCACTTTGCAGCAGTTCTGCAGTGGTCCCTTTCATCAGAATGTGTTTCTCAGAAGAGAACAGCCCTTCTAAAGCATCCCAGTGGCCCTATGGTGAGCAGTGTGTTGGAGCCTGTCTTGTTCTTGCTGTGACCCACACACACATCTGTACATAGCATAAGAGTAGCAGGACCTGCTTTTCCATCCTTTCCTTCCACAAGGCATACCTTTCTCTGGCAGATTCTCTTCTTTCCTCCCAGTGCCACCTGTTTGCAGCACAGCCCTGAACCTAGGCTGGGTCACATTAAAGGTGCTGAATGTGTTTTGCTTCCTTTCTTCCACCCTGGTACTCCTTGGGATGAGAGAGGAGGGACATGAAAGATGACAGCATGCTGTGGTCTTGGCCCCAAGCTGAAGCAGAGGATTCTTGTGGAGTGGTAGTGAGCCTGGCCAGCGAGTCTGCCTCTGCCTGAGCATCACTGGTGCTGATATCCAGGGTTCTTCTTTAGTCATGCATCAAAGAAACCTTTTCACTGTTCTTACGTTGTTTTGGTGTTGCTCTCTGTGTACGAAAGATCCCTGTTCCTGTTTATTGTTCATGTTTACTGTCCTTTCCTTCACTCAGGAGATGCAAGCTGCTTCTGTTAGAGCTTACAGAGGCGATTTTTTCAGCCTGTCCTCAGAAATTCCCACTATCTGTCCCCAGATCCTGTGGAATGAAGATGGCTGAGCTGATCAGTCTCTGGGTCATGCCACAAGAGTTATCACAAGAAAGCACTGACAGGCAAAACAATGTTTGTTCTGCATTACCAGGGTTGAATCTTTGGCACCCGCTGAACCCTTAGCCTTTGCTGACTAGGAGCTGTGACTTTCCTTGGGAAGCCTGACTGTTCCTGTGTGCTGCTTGAAGCAGGAGGGACACTGCATGCCCTAATCAGAGTTGTGGTTTAGTCACGCTCCTCCATGTCCTAATGAGAAATCTGTCACGGGTGCATTTCTTGGCTCTTTGTTTTTGAAGAGCTGTTACAGAGTCCAGCACAGCAAGCAGATGGGGCTGGCTGAAGGTGAAGGGCAGGATCTGGTGCTCAGCAGGGAATTTAAGTCTTACAGATGCAGGTCTGGCAGGTGATGGGGAGGAATGGCCAGCAACCCCTTGCTTTTGGGACTGAGTATTGTCTGAGTAACCCCAGAGAGCACTGTCACCTTTGGAGTAGCCCCTTGTACTTCATGCCAGAAAGTGATGAGGGAAGCCTGACTCACTGAACATCCAGCATCTCTCACTAAACTCTACAAAATACACAAGCTGTGGAGGAGAGCAGAGAGAGCGGTGAGCTGTCCACTGGGATTTGGTGACAGTGGTGTTGCTCTTTTTTGACACCAGGTGCTACTTAGGTTCTCTGGTCTCTGGAAGCTGGTCTAAAGCTGCTGTAAACTTTGGGACCTTGTCGTTTCAGCTTAGATGATGGCACTTAATAAGGAACAGAAGACAGACAGGTAACCTGATAGGAAGTAGAGGGAACAGACATGCCTACAATTTCATCTTTTTAGAAGGATTCCTACCTCTCATCATGACCTTTCTGGATATGTGATACTTCAGAGCCTACCAAAGTATTCTTATTTACACTTGTAGGATGAAAAGAAAAGAATAAGAAAGAGCATTAAGGATGTCTGTTCCCACGAGGAGGTTGTTTTGATGGTGCTGTCCTGAACATGCGTTTGATGGATTTTTCTTTTAAACCCTTGGATTCAAGAAGTTCTATTAACATGAGCTTAAAAGATATTGTAATCCGTAGAAATTGCTCTGGGTTAAAGTGGTCTAGAGTGTTTGTTTGAACATCCTAAAGCAGTTGGCTGAATTGAAACCTTACACATTAATGTCTTTTTCACATTTTTTCCAGGAAAACATTTTTCATTGCCATTTGTATTGAATTTTAAAACTAGACTTGGCAGTCAACTGGTGGGAGAATTCAGTCTGTGGCCGCTGCAGAGAGCAATGAGTTGCTTTACATGTGATAACTATTCAAATGAAAGAAAACCACTATTGACAGCTGAGAATACACTGAGGTTAAAATGGGTCACATAAAAGCATTTAATTTTCAAAACTGTACCTTCTTTCTCAAGCTAACACTGCAGTGATTTGTGAGTGTGTATGCATGTATGTTTGTGTGCAATGCAAAGAAAGCTTCAGTTTGGAGTCCTAGAAAATCCAAACTGATGATGGATGTTCTTGGGAAGCAGTGGTAGGACAAACACATAATTGTGTTGGAGGACCAGAAAGTCAGTTGGGGTCCTTATAAGCACAGCACTGTGCTTGGCCCAGGAGTCAAGCCTGGTTTTTGGCTGAAATTTGTTTATTGTGCCACGTTCTGGATTTCTGGCACTTGTGCTTTGGCTTTGCTGGATGAATTAGTATGTGGAGGGTGGGTTTAACAGCAAAGGCAGTTTAACAGAGACTTGTTGAAAGAAGGAGCCAGTTCTTCTGGTGGAGAAGAATACAAGCTTTCTACTCCCGTCAAGGAGCCGACATGCATATTCAAAACTCCACAGTGTGACTGGGACGCCTTCGGGTTGTGCTGTTAGTAGGACAGATGCTGGTGGCCACGGGGGAGGATTGCAGCTCCACTGAAGTCAGTGGGGTTTTGCTGTGTGTGGGAGGAAGATGAGGCATCTGTATATGGATGATAGGAAGGGTGCAGTCCAAGAGCAATCACAAACGTTAGTGCTTTGTCTCCAAAGTGAGTTCAGGCTTTGTAATACAGAAAGAAGCATAAATGCAGGGTTGAGCCTTGGAGAGCAAACAAGCATCCTGGCATGTATGAAATCCATCTTTCTTCTCTTAGCAAGATAGCTGTGTCTGTGTTCGCTTGGCTGCATCTCATCTGCTTGAGCAGAATGGAGCTTGTTGCTGCAGACAAAGCCAATCACTATAGAGAGGGAGGATCATAACTATTTGGGTTTCTCCTGCCAGTCTTCAGCATTGCCAGCCTCTGGGCAGTTGTTTTGTGACAGTAACTTGACATCTGGCTTTGTTCTGGCTTTGTTCTTCTTCTTGCCTTGTTTTAATTTCCTGTGGCTGCAGGAGTGCCACAAGGCAAGAGGAAACTTGTCTCTCTGGGTTGTGGCGTTTCCCCTCTTGTTTTTCTCATTCTGTGTCTTTCCCAAATGGAGCAAGTGAACAAACAAGGAAGTGATTTAGGAAGGCAACAGCTGAAGACAGGTAATGGCCTATCTTTGCTGTCACACTGTTGCCTTAAAGGAGAAGATGAGGCAAGAAGCAAATTTGCACATTGAAACTTTTCAGTTCCTGGTTTTAGGACTTCTGAGGGTCTGGAGGGCATGAGAAAGTGAAGAATTAGATTGCAGGCTATCTTTAGGAAAGAAAAGTCTTCCTTTTAACTTGTGCATCATAACACATTGCAATGCTCAGAAGAAAACCCGAATTATTAACTTCCCTTCCCTTCTTCTTTCCCCAGCCTTATCGCGCTTTTTCCAACAGCCAGAGTCGCAGACAGTGGAAGAAAATGGCATGGCCCGGTTTGAGTGTCGGATTGAAGGATTGCCCTCCCCTGTCATCACGTGGGAGAAGGACCATGAAGCTGTTCCAGCAGAACCCAGGTGATTCCCTGATTGCTTTCCTGGGTTAACTTACAAGAAAACAACCCAAAGCCTGACAATTTACAATGTGGAAATTCTTCATAAAAAGGTAGAATGAAGAGGAAGATGATAGGAACACCTAAATAAAATTAACCTTCCTCTAAATATCATCCAATCCACCACCACCAGAACAAAAAGGAGCCAAACTCATTTTTATTACTGTTCTTGTTTTCTGGAACCTTTGCTGTGATGGACCAAGTGTTTGAAGCTAATGTTTCTTCTGGAGTACTGTGTGTGCTTAGTAACCTGGGAGGTTTTTCTGTTTGTTTTATTCTTATGTTATCTAGTAAAAGACCCTGAGTTTTCTCTTTTGGGGGATGAAAAAATAAGAATCCTGAAGCATGATACCTTTTCCGTAATGGCAGTCAAGTGCAGGCACAAGAAGAGGATAAACAATTAGTCAGCTGTTAGTTGGTCTGTACACCTCACTCCTGCAGGCTATCAGTGACTGCATTGTGCTTTAGTTCCTAAAAACTCATTTTCTGTTTTGCAAAAGGAGCTGTTTCCCTCTCAGGGATTTTAAGGCAGGAGGAGAGGAAGGAAAAATGGGGGTAGTAATGTTTGGAATGATTTTACTTCAGTGACTAAGAATAACTGCTTATATCCTTGAGTCTGAAGTGTGGCATCTAAGGGTTTGTAGGAGGCTGTTGCTTTGTGGTGAGAAGAAAATTAATTAATTAAAGAAAGAAAGAAAAAACAAAATGAAGGGATTGCAGAGGGAAGCATGCAATAGATAGGGCAATGGCTTTTTAATGAGGCAGCTCGATGGGTGTTGTGAAATTACTTGCTTGGAGATTGCTTTCAACACGAGCAGCCTGAAAATTGTTTTCCTTGTAAAAGCCAGACTGTTATCTCTGGCTGCAGATCTTGCTTTTTAAATCATATTTTAGCTAATATGCTTTTTCAGAAGGATTCGCTTTTATGTTGTTTTCCAGTTGATATTGTTGAATTTAATATAACCAACTTTCAAAGGAATTAAGTGAATTCCAGGAAACACTGGCTGCCAACCAGAGCTCTCTGTTATTCTAACCCCATCATACCTAAGGACCAGATCTCAGGCTGGCCTCTGATTACTGTGGGCTCCCTCCTGTGCACGCATCTGATGAGCCTCTGAGAATGCAGTCATTTGGATATGTAGGCATTGGGATGCTGATTTCATATTCCAGAATAGCATGCTTAGGCATGTGTACAAAATAAAGCTCTGGGGCTGCAGGTACAACCCTTGAGATACTGCTACTACATCAGTGTTTATGGTGTCTTTTAAGGGCAATATAATCATCATGGCAAGGTAACATTGTTTTTTCTTTATATTTTCTTTTTTTACATTTTTTTGTATTGATCTTGCCTTTGGGCTGTTTCTTCAGCCTTTGCCCTTGGGTGCAGGCACTAGCATGGTGCCACCTTGAAGTACTGAAGAGTGAGCTTTAAGAATACTTAGGCAACCCAAATGGTAGTGTTATTGAGGTTTTCAGAATACCATTTTGCTTTGCAAAAGTTCAGGACAAAACCGAACATTCATAGGTGAGTGAGGCACAAGTATTTTGCAGCTCTGGCTCTGAAGTAATTTTAAAAATCATGGTCTTAAATCTGCAGCAGCTGCCAAGAGGTGGCTTGTGGGATTTCTCTAGATTGAAGTTGCTTCGGGGTGTGTGCTACATCTCCTGGCGTAAGCTCTTCTCAGTTTTAGGTGCAGGCTAGGTTTTGCACCAGGCAAACTCACTCCAACAGGTCTGTGTCCTTCCTGTGCTGTTCTTCCAGTATACAGAAATCCTGTCTTTCTTCCTTCCTTGCTTTCCTGGGAGAGCAATTCTCACTTCTGTTGTGCTTTCATAACAGGATTACTGCATTAAGTAACTCTCCCTACATCTGGCATCACTGAAGGGACCATCTTGAACTACGTGCTGATCGAGTCATTTTGCTCTGCCTTACCTCCAGCTCCTGCTTTCTGTAGAGAAACAGTGTTTGTTTTCTACCCGCAAAAGAAGCTGAGTGTGTGGGCTGAGTGTGACTGTGGACATGGTCCTGAGCATCCTGCTCTAGCTGATCCTGTTCTGAGAGGGAAAGGACCATGGACAGTTTTCAGAGGTCCTTCCCCACCTCAGGGAGTCATTGATACATAATTGCAGTGTTTTTTAGTGGTTGGGAGATGCCTTGCCTAGTGTTTGAAATATGTTGATATTAATTACAGTCTCAAATAGCAGATGCACAACAAAAATAAATATTACCACAGTGGGAGGCATTCCCTCTGCAGAGTTGATAGAATGCAAATATTTGTCTGCTTTCTCCTGAGTCCTGATGGGGCTTGCTGGTGAGGGATTTCTGGGTACCACCTCCTCTGAGTCCTCTGGAACTCGATCCTCATAAAAGTTTCTTTGTAAGTAGTGGGAGCATGGTTTTAGGGATGTGGGACTGTTGCCCTTGTGTATATGGGAAGCTTGGGCAGGTCTGTGTCCCTGTAGGATTGTGCCAGTAGATGGTATGGTCACTGGAAGACCTCTGTCAGCTCTTCTCTTTCTTAATCAGCTGTGAAGAGGACTAGGAATGATGAGCTCAGATTACAGCAGCTGAGGTCCAGGGCAGACACTAGACTCACAGCAGGGATGTTTGTCTCTGGAACAGGCTGCTGAGGGCAGGGGAGGTATTTGCATTAATGGAGATTTAGGATAAGTGTTTGGAGGAGCAGGTGTGCTGTTGGTGACCGTGGTTTGAATGCAAGATGGGTGATCTCTTAAGGTCCTCCTGGTTCAATGACCTTGTTCATGGCACTCCAGCTGTCTCAGCACCTGCAGAACCACAGTTTTACTTATTGGGTTTACATATTGGGGTCTTTGTGGATGTAAGGGCTGTCATTCATGGCTATAGCTTGCCTTTGTGCTCTTTCCATGGAATAGTTGCTATCCCTCCCCTTAGCAATTGCCTTTGAATGTGTCCTCTTCATAATGAAGACTGATAACCCAGAGCTGCCTGTCAAAGCTCGGTAGCTCTGTTTATAGAGGCTTGCAATTAAAAATGGATCTCATATATAATTAAAAAGGATCACGTAGGCTTTACGCCTTGCATTCAAGAATAAAGAGGCTGCCATCTAGGAATCCAGGCAGAAAATGGAGATGCTGACAGCCAGCTCCTACTTTTATGCTAATTGCTAATCATCTGCTTTGTTCAGTATAATGCAGCAAGGATTGTGTTCATGTTGTGAGTCATGTAGCCATTTCACTCCATGGAAGTGCTGCCCAGTAGCACCCCATGGGCAAATGAGGAAACTGAATACCCAGCTGTAAGTTTGTCAGCTGCTGGTAGACAGAAACTCCTGGAAGAACAGAAGCAATCAACACATCCCAGGAATAGTGCAGCTTCAGGGAGCTGGACCATGAACATGTAGTTGTGTATCAGTTGGTCCCTTCATGTGCTTGAGCTGCAGCAGGAAAAAGATGATGTTTAGACTTCTTTGCCTTGTATATTTTCTCTGCTACCAAACCTTTGTGAAAAGCAAGTGTTGAAACCAGCTGAAGTGTGTGTGAAGGCACTTGTACACTTGGAGTTGTCATCAATCTGTACCTAGAAATGTACCTATGTGTATGTAGCTGTTCTATGCTGCACAGCTGTTTTGTATCAACAAAGCCTTGTTGGCCTGGTGTCCCAAAAGCAGATCCTGTGTTGTGAAGACTCCAGGGCGATGGGTAGATGTGTACCTACTGCTTTTTAAGAACCACCATTTGGGTTGCTCAAAACTTTCTCTGTCCCATTTGTCTGTGGCTACCACGACCTGCATGTGATCCGTTGGCAGGAGAAAAGGAAGGGATAAATAGGGCTTTGAGTTGATGGATAGCTCGGGTAAGGCGTAGCTGTCTCACACTCTCCTTTTGGCCACTTAGGTTTATAACGCTTCCAAATGGTGTCCTCCAAATTGTGGATGTGCAGGAAAGTGATGCTGGGGCTTACCACTGCGTGGCAACCAACGCCGCCCGAAAACGCTACAGCAATGATGCAGTCCTCAGTGTCCTAAAAGGTAAGGTGTGAGTGCAGGTGTGCTTGGTTGGGTACTCGTCTGCCAGATAGCCATGGTGTGTGATGCAAGCTGAGCTGAAATATCAGTGAGCATCTCTCTTGCTGGTGTGGCTGTGCTAATGGCAGGGTTTGGCCCCAACATGTAGGCATGGAATTTTAATAATGATTTATCTGGCTTTATAAGCAGGATAAGTGACTGCGTTGGGAGGTACTGCTGCCTAGGAGTCACAGCTGGTTGCTCTGTCTAACTCCAGGATTAGGCAACCAATAGTAATAATGGATTTGTTTCTCTCTGTGACCAAGGGATTTTCTTTTGCACATGAATTGTAACAGCAGATAGATTTTAACCGCCCCAGACACCTTGGTACTCTGGGGATCTTAGAAAGGGTCAGGCATACTACTTGCACCTTGGGGAAGTGCTTCTTGTTGTGATCTTATCTCCAGTGGCCTGGGATTGCAAGATGAGTGGAGACTGACACGGACAGAGGAAGAGGCTTGCTCAGGCTAGCGTAAGAAACGGTCAGAGGCTGGAATAGTTGGCAGGGCTGTGTCTACTCTGGGATGCATAGCAGTGTCCAGAGGAGGTTAGGCAAAATGACTTCTTACTTGCATTGTTTGTCTGTTGCTGGCTCTTTCCTGAGCTGTTGGGTAGGCTCCAGAGATCTTTTTGTACTGTTTGGGAACAGCCTCAGCTGGGGATTCTTCTGGTGACACAGGGCACTGGAGCAAGGTTTTGGATGTGTGCTTATTCATTACCTCCCAATCTGGGCCTCAGTCTCTTAAGTGCATTTTTCTCTGTAAACCGAGAGCACAGTGGGCAAGTCTAGACATGAGAACGTAGCTGAGGGCTTGAGTGCAGTGGGGGTCTCCAGACTCCAGCATCCATCCCAGCACGCCTGGCTGCCTCCCCAGTATGGTATAATCCTTGTACTGCAAGTGGACAGACTCATGGGGACCAGGATTCTGGCTGAGCTGTCCCTTCTCTCAGGACAGTGCCCCTCTGCCACATCCACCTCCTGTTCACACTGACCCCAGTGTATTTTGTAGACAGCTTTAACTGTGAAAGCTGTGAAGTCTTTCCCAGCCACTTTTGTCTTTGTTTAGGATTGCATTGCTTGGCATTCTGCTGCCAATGTATTTTCACAGAGATGGCTTTGCTGTTCATCCATCATCAGGAAGTGTAATTAACCGTGGAGCCTGAGAATACACCTCTGATCAATGGATTGTGTTGTGGAGGTAATCCAGGTGGAATCTGCAGAGAATTCATGAGTGGTTGAATGCTCTGTATCTAATTGCCAGCCCTTGCTGGATCCTCTGTGTGCTTAATGAAGCACAGAGGTGAGGGGAGCATTTGCTATGGGCAGTTCTGCACTCTAGAGGCTGCTCCCATGTTGGGTCTGATTTGCTATTGATAAGTAATATTGATCAAACTACAAAGGTGAATATGATGTCCTTTGCATCATAACTTGCTCTGCATAATTTTATCTTGTAACTCTGCAATGTTTAATCTGCTTTGCAAATGGAGGCAATAGAAGAGGTTAAATGGGAAACATTCCTTCTGGAGTACCAGCAGGCCTGAGCAGATTTCTGCCTGGAGTTCTCACCCAAATCTCACTTCTGCAGCACCACACCACCCGCTGGCTGCAAAAACAAATATGTGAGGTTGAGTTTTTCACGAGATTGAGCTGACAGTGATGAAAAACATGCCCGTTAAATCTCTGGGTTTTTTTCTAATTGGGGAGGAGTATCTCCAAGACAGATGGGAAACTACAGTGACCTGTGCAGGCTGCAAACTCCTCCATGAGTGACTTGCATGGTATTGATCCTTTTTTGTTTCAACACTTCACCATCGGAGGCACATTTTTGGATGCCTGGACTGGCTTGAGGAGTCTTTTCTCCCTGTTCAGAAGAAGCTCATAGTAGTTGGAGTGAACTGATCCAGTAGAAATCCTTTGCTGGTGGTAAAAAATAAAACAAAAGTAAACCAAAAAAACCCAAAAAAATCTCAAGGGGTTAACAACCCAACAAAAGAACAATAACCTGAAATACAGCTCTTTACTGTTGCTTATTTGAAAATTTCAGGGACCAAACTCCAACGGGTGTTCAGGCAGGAGCAACTAAACTACTTCTTTCCTCTCTGCTGACTGTGGGCGAGTCATTAGTGCTGAGGTCAGGTGGGATTTCGCTCCTGCTGCACTAGAAAAGGTTTGTGCAGTGGGACCTAGTGTCTCTTCACCAAGCATGCTGGCAGCTTTGGTGCCAAAAGTGACAGCACTAAGCAGAGCAGCATGGTGGTGACTGAGTCTGTGTGTTCATGATGCATTTTGAGGCCGTGCTGGTTATAAAGCAAACAATTCCACTTGCACTGGGTTCCCTGCCCTCAGGCCTGGGAGCGTCTTGTGTTTATGCCAGGCAGTCCCTGCCAGACAGTGCTGGATTTGAGCAGGCTGTGCAGAGCCAGAGAATCCATTTCTTTATAGCTCTTCTGCCCAGTTGCCCTTTTCCTCCTGCTCTCCCCCTTGTTCCAAATACGATGGCTGGAAATTATTCCACTTCTCTTATTAAAGGCCACCTTTCCATGGTCTGAACTCCCCAAAAGTGTCATTTCCCTGTCACACAGGGAAGGCAGTATTGTGTGTTTGTGGCTGAACACATGCTGGTCTTGCGCAGGCAGGAAAGAGCAGTGTGCACGGTGATGCTGTAAGTGCTGCAGATGTTTTGGCTGTGCAGACTTCATGGTGCAAATTTCCAGACGTTCCCTGGGGAATCAGCGTTTTGAGCTGGAAGGGAAGAGAGCAGGCTGAGAGTGGGATACAGTCACAGAGCCCTGAACCAGCCTGTTGTTGAAATAAGGTTAACTTGGATTTTTGCCTTGGGTCTCCTCTGCTCCCCAGTGGATGTAGTGCCAAACACATCCGACAGCTCTGTCCCTTCACCCCTCACCTGAACAGATGATGAGTGAACACTGCAGCCCTGCTGTGAACTGTGCCAAGAAGGGCATTAGGAGCTGGCTGCAGGATGCTTTTCCCAGGCACTCTGTCTGTGCATGCTGCCTTCGCTTTGGGTCAGGTCTCAGTGGGGCTGTGTCTTGTTTCTTGAGCTCCTTTTTCTGGAAGCAGGCTATGGAACTCTACTGTGAACTCACATATGAAGAGTTAATTCCTCTTATGTCCTGGTCATGCTCCCAGATTTTTAACATACACAAGAAAGTGCTTCATAAAGCATCTTTCAAAGAGGCATAGTAGAAAGGCTTTGGGAACTTGATGATGTGTGTTCTTAGCAGGTCACTTTACCTATCACTTCACTTTTCACCTCTGTTGTGTGCACATGCTTGCTCTTTGTAGGTTTTCTTGGGGATACAAACTACCTCTTGCTATGTGTGTGCCCCCACATCTGGTGCAAAGTGACTTGCAGCCCCAGTGCAGCACAAATAACTGTCAGAGGCTGTGTTTCTACAAGCACAGTGCATTTTTGAAGGAGTTAATCCATTTTGGTTTTAAACGACGCAAGGAGTGTGGCTCCCACTAACCTGCATTATGTCTTCTTCATTGAATGGATACTGGGATCTCTGTTCTCCATACCCCATCCAATTTCACTTTTCTGAAGGGAAACTTTTTATAAGTTCATCTTATAATTTTTAGTTGCACAGCACTGAGGGTCTTAAAAAAAAAAATCTCTTTCCTCCTTGGTTTTTAATCCCTTTGGTGTGTATAGGTAGTTTGATGTCCCCAAAATGACCTAAAGAAAGTTAAAGATATTAGTGATTTTAGAATATTAAGAGTCTTGTCTGGGCTGGGAGAAGTACAAGAGGTAAAAACAAGACCATCCATTTTGAGATCCCGACCCCACCACTCCCTCCAGTGGATTCAGTGTTTGTATCTTTTTAGATTTTATACTTACAGGGCAGTTATTACAGAGAGTCAACAAAGTGTGGGCTGGGAGCCAGAAGCCTTGAGTTCTCCTTTCCTCTCTGTTCTCAGGCTGGAGAGAAGAATTGGTTCCTTAACATTTTAATTTCTGCCTCTGTAAATAGGGATAAGGTGACAGGCTTGGCGTTGTCCCCTAGAAGTAATGGGTCGATCTGGACAGTGATTATGGGCATTTGGTGCTGGAGATCTGTCTACTCAGGTGAGCTGGGCATCAAGGTGCCCTTGCAGAGGAACATGTAGATATGTACCTGGTTGCAGGTGTTTTCCTTCCTTGTGTCCTCTGCACTCTATTCCTATGTGTGCAGAGCAGTCTTGATGGCTGTCACACATCACTCTGGTTTGTTGGTGAAGTCTTTGCCTCAGTACAGGCTGGCAGGAATCAGAATGTGCAGCAGCCTTCCTCCAGCACCACCAGAACATCTCCACAGTGGTAGTTGGGTAGTGGTCTCACAGTCATGCTCCATGTGGTCCCGTAATGCAGAAAATGCAGGAATGGGGAGGACGGATCAGGGCAATGTGTGTCAGTACAGCAGGGCTGAGCTCTGGGCTGAGCATGCTGCTGAATAGGTTTCCAGCAGATGAACACATTCCCTGTGAGCTGGAATTTAGTACTATGTTATTAGAGGTGACACTGCGAGATTGCCCTTGGCAGAACATCATTTACATTGACAGTTGTAGCAGCTTGCTGCAGCAGTGTCTCAGGAAATGTATTCTTCAGCAAAATATTTGTATGAAATATGATAACAGGGACAGAGCTTGGAGGCAGCTGAAACATCTTCACATTTTGAGTTCTTTGGTGTTTGTATTGCAGTGGCTTGCAGATTGTAAGGGAGAGCCTGGCTTTGGCTGCTGGGACCTGGGTGGCTGCTACTCCAGAGGGCTGTAGGATAATACAACTATGGAATGGAACAGGGGGAAGGTGATGATGAAGTGAGCAGCACTCACAGTTGGCCACCACCTCGCAGAAGCAGACGTGCCATTACCACAAGTGGATTTGCAGTCCCTACATGTGTGAATGACGTGCTGGATGTTGGGTTGGCTCTCAGCCTGAGCCCTGTTGACGCATGCTGTGCTTCCCTCACAGCTTTGAACGTTGGTGCCATGCAATCTAGGGACAGGGCAGTTTGGATTTGGGTCATTGCTGCTTTATGATACTATTGAATGTGCTGTCTTTGATGGTGAAGGACAGCATTAACAACAATGGGGTGATGGTTCCACCTGGTCATAGGTGGTTTCCTTGCAGTGGGAACCCATGTGGCAGAGGCTGCAGAGCCCTGCAGTTTTGGAGGGGAGAGATACCGAGATATCCACAGCTGTGTTTGTGGACACAACAGACTGCATAAGGAAGACTACAGGATCATGGAAATGCAAAGAGAGAGAAAACATGGGGTGGAATAAGGCAGCGGTATTTTTGCTGTGTTGTTGGTTTAATCAGCAAGTGATGCTTCACCTCTGGAGGAGGAGGCATCCCAGTGCCAGCCTGCAATTGCTGGGTCCCTGTTCCTTGTGTCTCTTTTACTGGGCACACGCCTCTGTCACTTTTCTCTCTCTTCTTTTAGCATCCTGCTTTTCTTTGCCCTCTGCTCTCTTGCTTTCCCAGCAGTTAAGCAGGTGACTGCTTTCCACTTGGCATCCCAGAAACTCAGTCTTAAGGACCCTGTTCATGTGTGTTCCAAAGCTCCAGTTTCCTAGGCAGCAGGTATCAGAAACTGTTTGCATAATGTGTCTACTGTGTTGTGAAAAATATTCAGGAGCCTCCTTTATGGCAGAGGATGCTGAGCAAGGCACGGTAAGTGTGAATTCAGAGCATAGCAAGATCAAGGAGGAGATATCCAGCATTTGGTGAAACTTGTGAAGAGTGGGTGCAGACATGCGTCAGGCACCCACCCAAACACACAGCTTGCTCCTTGGCTGGAGTTCATGTGGGGCCAGCATGCATCACACCGCTCACGTCGCCTAGGGAAAGCTGCTTGCAGCTCAAGTGTCAGCAACTTGTTCCCAGAAGCCGAAGGGGGAGTTTCAGCTCAGCTGTCTGTGAAGTTTGGTGGGGCTATGATATGCCATGCTCCTGACAACTCTAGCAACCTCCAGTGACAGAGGGTTTGATACAAAATTCAGAGCCCTCACCTCCCATTAAGCAGAACAGCTAAGCCTGGGTTTGATGCTGAAGTGAGTGGCAACAGGTGTCAAGGGTAATAGAGCGGAACAAGGGATGTACAGCTGGGAATAGGTGAGCTGTTTTCAGGTCCTGTGGAGAAACTGTTCTCTTCCACACACAGCTATGCATGATGTTTGGAGCTGTCAGGTATGGACAGTCTACTATATTACAAGCAGCTCTGCCTCTGACTTCTGAAGACTAGAGATGGTGGGGTTCGGGGATAAATTGCTCTACTCCAGTGTACTCCATGTGCAGCTTTTATTAATTGAGATCTGCTATGCTTTTGAAGCTTCTTGAAATAAGAAGTGGTGTTTGGTAAGGTCTGAATGAAGCACGGTATCTCTGAGAGTCTGTAGGTGCTGGTGTGACCCAGTAGTGCATCAGCATGTCTGCACTGCTGGGATCACACCTGGTCTTTCCTGGAGGGAATTGAACAGCTTGTGCCTGCTTGGTGAGTCTGGAAGGAAGTTTAGAATATAGAGATTGTAATTAGGTCAGCAGCTTGCAGTGGGCTGCTGGACAGGAAGGTTGATGTGGTTGGGTTTCTGATGGCACTTGTTAATTATTAACTATCTGTGTCACAGCAGAGCCTCAGTAGTAATCTGAGGTCGAGGGCTGGCAGTGCCCTACAGCACTTACAGCATCCTAACAGCTGGAGTGAAGATGTTGGAAGTGTCTAGAGGCATAGCGAAGATCGCATTCCCATTGCTTTAGAGATGGGACAGACACATGGAGGAGACTTGTCCCTGTCTCTGAGTCCCACTAGTACCTACAGGCCTGATGGTGCTAAGGAGGAAGAATGTGGTGAGTCAATCCAGATCACAGGGGTGGCTGAATCAGGAGCTCAGCCATGCTGCTCTATGCCCTTACTTGGATATCTCAGATGCCAGGGATCACTCAGGACATAGCTGGGAGTTTGCCTTCAGGAACTGAGAGTTGCTTTTGCCCAATTCTGTTTCCAGTGCATCCAAGGGGCAATACCACGTGGATTGTGAAAGAGTGGGAAGCAGGAAAAGAAGGGGGATAAGGAGGGGCAGGCAGTGTTACTAGACACTGTGTCTTCAGGCACAGCCTTAGATTGGGGCTCTCTGTGGCACTCGGCACGTGTACATCCAAAGTGCTTTGACAGAATCTGTGGGTATCACTAATGACCTTTCCCCATAGAAAATGAGCTTTCCTTTCAGACTTTTCCTAGAAAAGGAAATTTCTGTTGTCCTGAGTTAATGCAGATGCATCCATCTGCCTTTAGTTCTTCCTTCCAAATTGGCAATCTTCATGTGCTGCCAGACTGTGTTCTGTAGGCTCCCAGCATGTTGTGTGTTTAAAGCGTTGCTTGTAGGAAGCATTCACCATACCTGGCATCAGGGAGACTGCGCTACAAGGTGGTTTCACATAATTACTTCTCTTTTCAAAGTTGTGCATGACAGTAACATGAACTGCCATTGCTGGCAAATGGAATGGAGCAGAGCACAAGCCCTGAGCATAAAGAAGGCAGGTTGTGTCCTTCTGCACAGCCCAGGGCCTGCTGCCTGTTCCCTCTCTGCTGTCACTGGATGTAGATGTCTCTCATTTCTGTGCAAGCTTTTTCCTTGGAGATGTCTCCTGCATCATTCTGGAAGGTGATGCTCTGGCCTAGGAAGAAGACAGAGAGAGCTAGTGTATGGGTGGTTAAAGTGTGGGAGTATTTCCACTGAATCCCAGAGACCAGCAAGCTTAGGTCCCCAGGGCTGTTTGGTGTTTACTGATTCATGGGAGGTATATATTTAAATCTCTGACACTGGAGTTTTCTGTTGCTTTCTGGCTATTACTTTGGCACCGTCCCTTCTGAGAATTAGGGCTTTTTTGAACTCTGAGCAGATGAAGTCATGGAGTTGCCAAGAGATGTGCCCATAGCAGTGCAGTTTGTTGGTGGCAGAGACTAGGGTAGACTTTCTTGAACCATTGGACCAGAGCCTGGCTGTGCTGGGAAGCTGGGATGTTGTCCTGGCTGGTCAGGGCTGAGGTGCAGTGCTGGAGCTGTGGTGGAGGTCTGGTGCCCACAGCAGCCAGCCAGGTTGAATGACAGGAGTGGAACAGTGCAGATCACATCTGGATGGGATCTGGTTCTACCCTTGTGTTGCTGCAAACAGTGTATTGCAGTAGCATCAGTGTTGTCAGCCACAGGACGTACCTGGCATAGTGTGATGGTTCCAGTTCTGGTGGTAACTTTGCACAGCATCCTCTTGCAGCCCTTGTCCTTCTCATCTCTGTTTCTGACAGCTGCTGGGGAATAGCAGGTGCTTGCAGTGCTTTAAGGGCTTCATGTGAGTAACATAAGCTGTCTGGGGCTTAGGGTTAGGGCAGAGAGACTGCTTTGCCATTCTTCAGAATGCTTCAGAGACACTGGGGTACCTCTGCACCTTTCTTCACCTCTTTTTATTGGCCTCTCACCTGATCTGTCTTAGTTCTGACTGCACTAAGTGACTTTCTTCAAAGGAGTTTGTTTACACTAGCTTCTGTAAAAATGGGCCAAGAATTATTAAAGGCTTATGAATTAATAGTTACTGTCTAAAATTGTGACATTTTCAATGCCACTCCAACATGGTCCTTCTGGTAGGTCTCCTCCATCCTCTGTCCTCTAGGCTTGGTCTCCTATATCCTCTGTCCTCTAGACTTGGCTTTCCTATTGCCTCTGCCATGTTCCAGCTCATGGTCTGCTGCTTCTGCCTCCCAGAAACTCTATGATGCATCTGCAGCCTTCTGAGGATTCAGGTACATGGCCTAAAATTTCCAACCCTTTGGCTATTAAGGATAATAAAAAATCTTTCTATAAATATATAAATAACAAAAGGAAAACTAGGGAGACCATACAGTCCCTTTTGGACACAGAGGGGACAACAGTGACAGGGGATGAGGGGAAGGCTGAGGTACTTAATGCCTTCTTTGCGTCAGTCTTTAATTGTAAAGAAAGCTGTGTACAAACCCCAGAACTAGAGGAGCAATATGAGGCTCCCATGATCCAAGAGGAGGTGGTCAGAGCCTTGCTTGGCCAACTGGACACCCAAAAGTCTATGGGACCAGATGGGATTCATCCTAGGGTTTTGAGGGAGCTGGTGGATGTATTGGCCAAACCCCTTTCCATCATCTTCCAGCAGTCCTGGAAGACCGGGGAGGTTCCACTGGACTGGAGGCTGGCTGATGTAGCACCCATCTACAAGAAGGGTCACAGGGAGAATCCAGGGAACTCCAGGCCTGTCAGTCTGACCTCAGTGCCAGGGAAAGTCATAGGAACAGGTGATCTTGAGTGCTATCATGAAGCACTTGCAAGAGAACCGGGTGATCAGGCCCAGTCAACACTGGTTCACGAAAGGCAGGTCCTACCAAACTAACCTGATCGCCTTCTATCACAAAATGACTCGGCTGCTGGATGAGGTAAAGGCTGTGGATGTGGTCTTTCTGGACTTCAGTAAAGCCTTTGACACAGTTTCTCACAGCATTCTGCTACAGAAACTGTCAGCCTCTGGCCTGGACAGGCACACACTCTCCTGGGTAGAAAACTGGATGCATGGCCGGGCCCAGAGAGTGGTGGGAAATGGTGTTAAGTCCAGCTGGAGGCCAGTGACAAGCGGGGTTCCCCAGGGCTCAGTGCTGGGTCCAGCCCTGTTCAATGTCTTCATCAATGACCTGGATGAAGGCATTGAGGGTACCCTTAGCAAGTTTGAGGATGACACTAAGCTGTGTGCAAGTGTTGATCTGCTGGAGGGTAGGGAGGCTCTGCAAAGGGACCTAAACAGGCTGGAACGCTGGGCTGAGTCTAATGGCATGAGGTTTAACACAGCCAAATGCCGGGTACTGCACTTGGGGCACAACCACCCTATGCAGAGCTACAGACTGGGAGAAGTCTGTCTAGAAAGCTGCCAGGAGGAGAGGGGCCTGGGGGTGTTGGTCGACAGCCGACTGAACATGATCCAGCAGTGTGCCCAGGTGGCCAAGAAGGCCAATAGCATCCTGGCTTGTATCAGAAATGGTGTGGCCAGCAGGTCCAGGAAGGTGATTCTCCCTCTGTACTCTGCACTGGTGAAGCCGCTCCTTGTATAGTGTGTTTTGTTCTGGGCCCCTCACCACAAGAAGGATGTTGAGGCTCTGGAGCGAGTCCAGAGAAGAGCAACGAGGCTGGTGAGGGGTCTGGAGAACAGGCTTTATGAGGAACTGCTGAGAGAGGTGGGATTGTTTAGCCTGGAGAAGAGGAGTCTGAGAGGAGATCTCATTGTTCTCTACAACTACCTGAAAGGAGGTTGTAGAGAGGAGGGAGCTGGCCTCTTCTCCCAAGTGACTGGGAACAGGACAAGAGGGAATGGCCTCAAGCTCCGCCAGGGGAGATTTAAGCTAGAGATTAGGAGGAAGTTTTTCACGGGAAGGGTCCTTGGGTATTGGAATAGACTGCCCAGGGAGGTGGTTGATTCACATTCCCTGGAGGTGTTTAAGGCACAGGTAGATGAGGTCCTGAGGGACATGCTTTAGTGTTAGATAGGAATGGTTGGACTCACTGAACCAATGGGTCTCTTCCAACCTGGTGATTCTATGGTTCTGTGATTCTAATTAGGGTCTCCAGCAGAAAAACAGGAGCACTGTAATTCTCGTAAGCAGCAGCTCTGTGCAGTGGAGCTATAGGGCCACATCGCTGTGGCTGTCGGTGCAGCACCTCCTGTTTATTTTGCCTAGCTCCTACTCAGAACACATCCAAGCGCTTGCTGGGGAAGCAAGCAGAAATTCATCATGCAGTCTGGCTGGCTGCCGTCCCTTTTGGCGTGCTGAAGAGCAGCTCCAAATGCATGTATGCAAACAGAGAGCCAATGTTGACAGCTTTACAGGAGGTGGAGTGGCGGGCAAAGCACATTCTGACTGCTTTGCAGCAGAGCTAAACGTACTCTGGACATGTAAAAATCTGTACCCTGAAGGATCAAGGGCTTGAGGGTATGGGAAGAGCCCCCCAAAAATCCAGAGCAGTTCCTGGAAACCTGCCACTACTTAGTCTCCTTCTAGGCTTCTGCTTTCATATAGTTGAGGGTGTCAACTTATGGCTCAGCTTGTACATTAAAGGATTTAATTTCCAAACTGAAATCTGTCAGCTGTATAAAGAAGTCAGGGAGAATGAAAGAGGGCTACCTGATGGTCACTCTGCCTGTCTGGACTTGGATCTGTGCGCTACCCAGGCTTCCAGACGCAGGACACACAGCTAGGGAAAGTGTTGAACAGGCTGTTTCTCTTAAGCCAAGTGAAAAGCAGTTCCCAGAGCAGCTCCTCTTGCCACACTCAGCATGTAGTGCACTCCATGGAGAGACCCCAGAAGGTTTGGCAGGTGCTGGGCTGAGGATTGTGTCCTGGTAGTAAATAAACACTCCTCATCCACACTTATTAATTTCTTTCCTTTTTTATTTTCAATCACAGAAGTGTATTTTCATCTATTAAATTCTGCATTTCACACGTTTGTATATACAGACCTTAAAGGAGGAAGGTCTGTGTCTGCCATAAGAAGCATAGGATGCACCATGTATTTTGGGATCTGTTTATTGGCTTCTTTTGGGGGATTTTGCGACATCAGTTTGAGGTACAAGTGAAGAATCACTGAGAAAGTGATTGAACTTATGTGTTTTAATCATTTATGTACGTTCCTTTTTATGCTGCTTTAAAGATGACAAATGATGTGTAGCTGCTTTGCTTAATGAGTAGGAAGAGAGAGACTCTGTCCTCGTTCCAAAACATGGAGATAAATTCTTCCCTGCTCAGCTTTTCAGTTAAATTTTTGCATTGACAAGTCCATAACTGCTTACAAAATGTTTTGGGGATATGAGGTAAAAGACAATATGAACCTGATTTACTTCAGACCATTTATATTGGTTGGAAGGAAAACAACAGTTAGGCCAATAGTGTCACTTGTGCAATAAAAACCAGGTTCCTTTTCAGGCGCCCTGCCAAGCAGACTCGTGTGCTGACCCAGGCATGGCACAGCTGCCAGAAAAGGGAAAGAAAGGGGCATTTCTCATAACAGAGGCTGTGGGCAGTGGTGCTGCCAGATTGAACTGGGACAACTTATGCAGTCCCAGTACTCAAGCATGGTCAGTGCTGGAGTTTCTATTGAGGCACACATCTAAAAACTCCTACAAGGCTTGTCAACCAAAGCCTGATCCCCTGCAGAGGAGGAGTTTTCAAGACTGAGAACCATCCAAACAGTACCAGTTGTTTGATAAATCGAGTCCATAACCTTGTAACCAAAACCTGTCCCTGCCCAGCCTCAGTGATGGAGGAAAAGACAACCTGCATGCATAATGCCACAGGGACTGGTATAGCAAAGGGGGAATTAAAACTCAACAAAGCATATGGTAGGTTTTGGGTAGGATGCAGAATTGCAGAAGCTGCATTTAGGGAGAAAAAGAGGCTAGGTTTGTGATGCTTTGGTGAGGCCCGAGTTGTGGGACGTTGGAAGGGCAGCACCCAACATCTCTAACCACTTCTGAATAAAAACTAGTGGCAACCCTCTCTTGGCTGCTTTGCATTCCTGTTTGCAAAGCTGTGCTCTGCTGTGTTCATATGAGAATTCTTGTAAAATAAGATATGCTTGTTGCTAAGTGTGCTTAGGTTTGAGATCTGACATTGTCTATATTGCCCCCAAAGAATATATGTCAGAGTGTTAGGGTATGGTTAGGCAAGTGTCCTACCTAGAAATGTTAGATGATTATCTCCTGTCCTAGGTCCAGCCCAGATGTAAAAATAATCTGTAGATAGATTTCCAGGTCAGTGTAAAGGGATGAGAAAGGCATGTGTGGAGGATGTTTTTCTTCCTCTGTGCTTATTGACAGCTTTCTCCCTAAGCAGTGCAGGAGATCTGTGAGCTGTCTGAGAATAGGTAGAGAGCTGGGGAATGGGAGCAGGACATGCTCTGCAAACACAGTGCCTGCATTTCTGAAGGTGTGTGCTTCATAATTGGTAATTTGCTCCTTTATTGTCTGCAGAATAAAAGAAGTGACAGCACTGACTTTCTCTAATGAACAGCTGCTCAGTGCTAGAAGCTTTTCCCGGGGTGGGGTGGGGTCTGCTCGCAGGGATGAATAAGGTTTCATGCTCCTCCTCCAGAGAGGGTGAGAAATTTCGCAGAGGAGAAGATTGTTGCTTGATTGTTGGATATCTCCATATCTTGACCTGCTGTTGCTGTCAGCAGGTCAAGAGGGCTGAATGTGTCACCATGCAAGTCATGTTTAACCTTCCAGCACTTTTGCTGAGGCAGTGTGTTTATGGAGTGAGGAGCGAGGTGTTAGTTCCAGTCTAAGAAGTCATCTTCTTGTCACTGCAAACGACCATCACAAATTGACTGCGGAAAAACCATTTTCCTCCTGTTGCACTGCCTGAATTCCTTGCTGATACTCTGTACTAACAAGAACAGGGAGTCAGGCAAGGATAACTGATGAATTATGAATGTGTTAGAGGCAGACTCAAGTTGTAAACTCTTGGAGTTTGAAATCTCTTGTGTATGTTATAGCTCAAGCTATAGCTTCAAATAAACATTATGAGCTTTGTCCCAGGCAGCCTCCCTTCACATTGCAGCTCACAGTTCCCCTTTGCTTTGAAACAGTGCAGCACTACAGGCTTAAGGAAGAGTGGCTGGAAAGCTGCCTGGCACAGAAGCACCTAGGGGTGTTGGTTGACAGCAGGTGAACATGAGCCCGCAGTGGCCAAGGTGGTCAACTGTATCCTGGTCTGTATCAGAAACAGTGTGGCCAGCGGGATCAGGAAAGTGATTGTCATCCTGTACTCGGCACTGATGAAGCTGTTACCTTGAATACCGTGTTCAATTTTGGGTCCCTCACTACAAGAAGGAGATTGAGGGGTTGAAGCTTGTCCAGAGAAGGGGGACGGAGCTGGTGAAGGGATTACGAGGGGTGGCTGAGGGAACTGCAGTTGTTTAACCTGGAGAAAAGGAGGCTGCGTGGAGACCAATCTCTGCAGCTCCTTGAATGGAGATTGTAGCGAGGTAGAGGTTAGTCTCTTCTCTCAAGTAAAAAGTGATAGGATGAGAGGAAATGGCCTCAAGGTATGCCAGGGGAGGCTCAGATGGGATGTTTGGAAAAGTTTTTTTCACCACAAGGGTTCTCAGGCACTGGCCAGGGAAGTGGTAGAGTCCCTATCCTGGAGGTGTTTAAAAGAGGACAGATAAGGTGCTTAGGGATATGATTTAATAGTGGACAGGTACGATTGGACTTGATGATCTCAGAGGCCTTTCCCAACCAAATGATTCTGTGATTGTAATGCAGGGTGGGTTTTTTGGAGGTTAGGCTATGCTGAGATCTGTCTGTCATGCTTACTTGCTGCCTCAAGGCAGCAAACACTCCCTACCCTGCCTCCCTGTGGTTTTATACTACACTTGATCATAAGCAGTTTGTATTTTCCCTGTGCCTGCTCACTACCAGGCTCTGGAACCCAGCTCCAGACACTCAGAGTTGCCCATGAGAGCGATGGACTGAAAAAGCGGAGTGCTCAAACTGGGCCTGAGGTTCCTGTCTCATGATAGGATTGTGGAAAAACACACAAACTGAGATGTCTGCTCTAGGGAATCATTCATAAACAATAAAACCTGGGGGAACATTTTGATGTATTTCAGCATGTCCTCAGTAATCTTGTCACTAGCTCTGTGATGGCACCCTTGCTGTCTCCCTGTGAACACAAGCTTGTGCACAGGTTGATGAAGGAAAAGAGCTGCCTTCCCTAACTCTTTCAGTGCCCAGAGGGTTTCTGTCAGCTCTAGTGCACAGATCTGAGCCATTCCAGAGCCGTGTTTGGCACCTTACAGGCATTTTTTTCAGTAAAAGAGGGTAAAATTGATCAATCTGGTTCAGAAGGGCAAAAAATCCACAAAAGCCATCAGTGACAGTGAGCTTTGCCTTAAATCCATGGGTCGTACCTTGGGCTCTGCAAAGCTTTTGCCTGGAGCAGCTTTGTTACTTGGAGAGAGAAAACAAAGCTGAGGGCTGGGGGCAGAAATCTCAGAGATGCCGTTTTAAACAGCAGTGCTGTGAAAGCTTTTAGCGCCATGGAAGGGACAGCAGGTGCATTCAGTGACCTGTTTTTCTCTGGCAGTGAAAGATATCTTGGAAACTGCAGTTCTTTTTTTCCCCCTTTGGTTCTAACAATATTCCCTCTTGACCTGAAATTATCTTAGTGGCAGTGGAGAAAAACCCTCACACTGGTTTTACATTTTGATGTTTGCTGGAATCCCTTGTGTGGAGGTTTTCCTGGTTAGCTTAGTGCTGTTCTTGGGAGCTCTTCAAACCAACTGAAGCTGTTGCAGTTTTGGAGCATTTAACCTGCAATCTATCCTATCCAGCCAGCCCTTTGAAATAGCAGGTGAAAAATATAAGGGGCTTGGTTTAAAGAGGAGCTTGACTTGAAGACTTGCTCTAGCAGACCCACAGTGAAGTAGAAAGCTGGAGAGAAACATGTTTGTGTGTGCAAGAGGTGTATGGGGCATTCATCCATGCATATGCTGAGGAATGTGCTGGTAAAGCAAGCAGAACTGTTTGCTTTTGTGATATGATTTGAATAATAATCAGCAACAAACAGACATGGGATCTGGGCTAATATATTGCCCGATAGTTTTTCAAGGCTGACACCAGAGTTTTGGTTGAGGGAGAAGAAAGGAGAAACAGATGTTTGAGCTACAGAGCCCTGTGGCTGTTGCCACTCTTGATTGTCAGAGAAACATTGAGTTGTGCCCTTGGGTTTAGCTGTTGGGACTCATAGAATGGTTTGGGTTGGAAGGGACCTTAGTGCCCATCCATTTCCAAACCCCTTGCCATGGGTAGGGACACTTCCCACTGGACCAGGTTGCTCAAGGCACCATCCAATCTGGTTTTGAGCATCTCCAGGGATGGAGCAGCCACAACCTCCCTGGGCAATATGTGCCTCCCCAACCTCATGGTGAAGAATTTCTTCCTAATGTCTAATTTAAATCTTCCCCCTTCCAATTTAAAGTAATTTCCCTTCATTCTATTGCTCCATGCCTTTGTCAAAAGTTGTGCCTCCCCCTCTCCCGTTTTGGTGAAGCCCCAGTATCAGCTCTTTACACTTTCTGTAGAGTGAGTACAGGGCTAGTAAGTGTCTAGATGTCAGTCCTGGTCTCGCTGGTTGGTTACCTGCTCATCATTGGTTACCTGGCCCTCTCCCTTTCTGAGCACCCAGGGAGTGGGATGGGCAGTACCAGGGGGAAGGGCAGCATGCAGTGCTGCTGCAAGACTGTTAGGATGAGGGTGGTGAAGCCTTTTGTTGGACCTTCTCCAGTCAGGAGAAATGCAAGGCCCAAGGAAAAGTGGAGCTGGAGGATGTGCCTTTCCAGCAGCACTTCACAGTGGTTCTGCTAAACCAGGAGATTGCAGAGCTGGGCTGATGGCTCCTGGGGCTATTTCAGACTGGCAGCTTGTACAGATCCTAAAATCCCTCTCCTAGTGACTGGCAGCCAGCTAGAGACTAAGTGATGTGATGTCAGGTAACAGACAAGTCCTGTCACATCAAGATTTTTCAAGCTTTAAGGTGCCTTTGCCAGCTGGAACCTGGGATCAAGCACCTGAATGCAACAGATGAGTGTTTAAGTCAGGTTTGAGGAGCTTTCTGTCTTCCTCTGCCCTGAATATGGTAGAGAAAGCTGCTTGGAAATCTGGCAAGGAATATATTGCCATCTGGCTGGTGTTATTTTTTAACTCCAGGTTCATTTTTCTCCCCCAGCACTGCAGAAAAGGATAACTCTCTGCACACAGACACATCTCAGCCATATCCTGCCCAGCAGGTGCGCAGGTAGCTGGCAGTGTTGTGTAAAGAAGCTTGTTCCTGTGGTAGGCTGAAAGGTCTGTCCCCATGTACTCTTGCTCCCTGGACCTGGAAGTGCCTTGTTCATTTTCATCAGAAGCTGCTGTGGTGCAGCAATGGGTCTTGAGTCTCCAGGGTGGGCAGGTGAGGCTTACTGAGCCCTACATGAAGGTGAACCAGTAGTTTGTGGAGAGATGTGACTGCATCCAGCTCTGCTGCCAGCTCTTCAGCAGAAAGCAACTCCTCACCTGGCTCCTTTGCACCTCTTTTCCTCATCCCACTCTTAAAATCAACCTCGTCATATGTTGTTGGGTTCTTTGGTGTATTCCCAGTGCTGTGACCTTCCCTGTAATGGCTGCTATAACTGCCTTTTCCTTTGTTTCTGGTGCCTTCTTATGTGTTTCCATCCAAATCCTGTCTGGAAAGCTCCTTCTTGTTCTTTCTCTGATGTTGCTTTGTCTCTCTGCCATATGAGGCAGAGGCCTCACCTTAGCAATGTGCTTAGCAGCCTCACCTAGCCAGCCAGGTCTCAATGGAGTCCTCCTACTCCGTTGTTTTGCAAGACTGGTGATTATTTGTGGATTTTAGTGCTTTGCTGAACTGGAGCTACACTGGAAAGAAAGCTGCTGTTCCAAAGAGCCTTGCGTTTCTCTGATCCTTCAGCTTACATGCCTGTTGTGGAAGCTCTCATGCCTCTTTTTACATTAAGCTCACTTTCTGTCTCAGTAGTTCTCAAGCCCAGCCTTTGCACCACTGTTAAGAATGGCCAGGACTTTGATCTGTTTGTCAGCAAGGCCTCTGAATCCATAGTCTGATGTAGTTTCTTCTTGTCCCTATTCTGTCCCCTGAGTTCTTCTGCTGTGGCTGGACTTGATGGCTGCTGGGCTGAAAGCATCCATGGGCACAAATGGTGTGAACAGCTGATGTACGTGATTGCAGCAAAGCTTTGGCCAGCTGGAATTTGTGCTGGAAGCACAGAAGGAGGTCATATGTGCTTGTACACACCAGGCCCTCTATG
The DNA here is from genome assembly GCA_033558105.1 of Coccyzus lansbergi. Taxonomy (NCBI): domain Eukaryota; kingdom Metazoa; phylum Chordata; class Aves; order Cuculiformes; family Coccyzidae; genus Coccyzus; species Coccyzus lansbergi. Next base: position 294,764 of record JAUMJK010000421.1, on the reverse strand, counting down.
TAGTGTGTATGTTCCACTGGAAGGAGGATAGCTAGCTTGGCTTTTCCTTCGTGCCCCATGGCAGCTCTCACTGCTGGTGTTTGTCCAGGGCTGGGGTTGCAGTTCAGTGTGGTCCAGCCCTTGTCCTTGGTGGGGACCATGGGCGCTCTTTGGTCTCTGCTTCCATCTGCTGGACAAGCGCTGTCTCCTGCTCTCTTCCCTTGGTGCCTCAGGGATTTTGCTAGCTCCTTTTAAAATGTGCTCATCTAATACTACAGATGGAAATCCGTTTCACATTTGTATGGGCTGCAAGAAAATCTGTGTTGTCCCAGCTCTCTTTGGCAAGGCTTCTGCACTAGGGTAAATGGCAACGAGCCTGGAGATGGGCTCAGCACTGCGCATTCAGTGCAGCAGTGTGTAAACTGCCTGCTGTGCTGTTACTTGGATGCCACATGAATGGCCAGTGTGGGTCAGGCCAGAGGTCTGGCCATTGCAGTGCTCACCTCCAGAAGTGGCCACAGCAGATGCTGGAGGATAGCATGTGAGAAAACTGAGCAGGGAGGATGTAGTGCTTTCCTCAGATATTTCCCTCAGCATCTAACAGTGAGGGATGTGGGAATGTTTTGTGCTGAGGACTGCAGTGAGACCTTATTTAGCAGTCCTGGTAAATGCACCCTTCATGACCTTCTCTGACCATTTTGAGCTGGTGAGTTTGTACTGTGCACAAAGGTTCTGCTTCTATTTGTTTGAGACCTGCTGCCAACAACTTCCTCTGCTAGATCATGGGAGCAGCTGGAGTAGACCTGAGAATTACTTGTATTGTGTGACTGCTCTGCAGTTATTTTTCCCTTCATGAAGACAACAGCAAGTGTCTCAGAGTTAGACGTATTTGGAAGAGCTGGAAGAACAGGATTGCTACTCTTGAGAACCATGAACGATCTGGTTTGCTCAAAAGTGCTCTGATTGTTTTCATCTAACAACAGAAATTTGGCTGCTGCAAAGGTGTTTCCTTAGCTTCCCTTAACCTCTGCTCACCAGTGGGCAGACAAAAGCAGAAGGTTTGTTTCTAGCAAAAAATCTCCATCCCCTTCTCAAGACATTGTGCAGTGCAGACTATGGATCTTCCTGTAAGCGCTGCTTGATTTACATGTTGGCTTTTCACGCATACAAGCTGTGTAGCACTCGCCCGTCCAGATAGGCATTGACTGATCTAATCTTTGAGCCCTAAGGTGAAGCCCTGGACACGGAGGCTTTACCTCCCTTTGTTCCAGTGTACAGTAAAGTATACACTGGGAGAAGCGTGGCTGGAAGGCTGCCAGGAGGAAAAGGATCCGGGAGTGTTGGTCAACAGCTGACTGAACATGAGCCCGCAGTGTACCCAGGTGGCCAAGAAGGCCAATGGCACCCTGGCTTGTATCAGAAATGGTGTGACCAGCAGGTCCAGGGAGGTTATTCTCCCTCTGTACGTGGCACTGGTGAGACCGCTCCTTGAATCCTGTGTTCAGTTCTGGGCCCCTCACCACAAGAAGGATGTTGAGGCTCTGGAGCGAGTCCAGAGAAGAGCAACGAGGCTGGTGAGGGGTCTGCAGAACAGGCCTTATGAGGAACTGCTGAGAGAGGTGGGGTTGTTTAGCCTAGAGAAGAGGAGTCTGAGAGGAGACCTCATTGCTCTCTATAACTACCTGAAGGGAGGTTGTAGAGAGGAGGGAACTGGCCTCTTCTCCCAAGGGACAGGGGACAGGACAAGAGGGAATGGCCTCAAGCTTGCTCAACAAAAGGAAAAAATTCTTCATGGAAAGGGTCATTAGGCACTGGAACAGGCTGCCCAGGGAGGTGATTGACTCACCTTCCCTGGAGGTGTTTAAGGTGCGGGTGGATGAGGTCCCAAGGGGTATGGTTTATAGATTGGTGGGAATGGTTGAACTCGATGATCCAGTGGGTCTTTTCCAACCTGGTGATTCTATGATTCTATGATTCTGTGAAGTATCTGGATGTTAGAATTTCCTTAGCAAAGTCACTAAGTGCTTTCTGATTTGCTGTAATGACTGTAATGCAAAGTGTGTGTTGTGTCCTGAACAGTATCTTCTTCATGTGATTAATCCATTTAGCAACAGTCAGTGAAGGTTATAAGGTCGAAAGTCTACCTATTTTCCATGTGAAAATCTCAACGCTAATTTTTACGTGTGCTAGCATTAGCATAAATCTGCAAGGCACCCTTTCATTAATTTCTTACACAAAGATATTGTAGACAAGTGAAATTAATCCCTGCTTTTCTCCTTCCTCTAGGTGAGAGCTGTTACCATGCATGAGACCTGGGGAAGTATGGCTGGGATATCTGGGCTCTGAGTTCTCTGCTTTTTTAAAGAACTCTGCAATTTGGAAGGATAAACTTTTCCTTTTCTTTTTTACATTAGGTTCTCAGCCAGCAGGAGGAGATGTCACCATCATTGCCGCTCCAGAGAACACCACGGTGGTGGCCGGGGAGAGCGTGGTGATGGAATGCATGGCAGCTGCTGATCCCACCCCCTTTGTCTCCTGGATACGACAGGGTGAGCACAAATTAAGCTTTTATTGTCTAGAGAAAGCTGTGGATACTTTATTTTAAAAATCTATTAAAAAGGGGAAAGATCTGTGGGACAGGAAGGGTACTTGTTCTGTCAGTACCTAATGACACAGGTGGGGCCAGTGTAGAGTAGCCTTGCTGAACTGGAATTACTGATTAAATCTAGAAGGTTACAAAGCACACAACTTGCTTTGTAGCTGTTTGACTTGTGAAATATATGAAGTTATAGTGCCTGGATGCTTTTTGATCTAAATTAGTCATCCTCACTGCATGAGCTTGCATAGGGAAGGTCATGAGATGGAGTCAGGTCTGTGCCACTCCTCTGGGGACTCAGAGGTCAGTGGAGATTCTGTGACATCTGCTGTGGCATTGGAGGAATAACTTGTGTTATCTTGCAAGATTATAAAACATGTTAAGGTCTGTTAATCATTGGAGTGTTGCTGGGGCATTTTTACTCTTACTGTAGTCGGATTGGTAACTGAAGGATTGAGAAGATGCTGAGGTCTTGTCAAAGGTTTATGACTGAGCCAGGTGTATATTGTCCCAAGGTTGATAGCCTAAAGCACAAGTGGGATGCTGGTGTCACTGAATGTCACTTGCATCACATGTGTTACAGAGGCTCTGACTGAAAATGTTCTCAACTTAGGAGTCAAATCCCTCCCAGAAAAGGCGCTCAGTCATGTTCATAAATTCAGGTCATGATTTAATACTTCTCTCTCCTGTAACTATTTATTGTGCTTGGTCTTCAACCCAGACTTGTCTACAGGCAGTGATTTTTGTGTATAAAAATATTTCCCCTTCCCAAAAAAAAAAAGAGCAAAAAAAACTTCAGAGGACACAACTTTAGTAATCAAATGAGCAAGGATTAAAGTGCTGAGCTTTCCGACACTGGATCACTTACTTATTGCTTTACTGAGAGCTACTGATACCCATGGTAGATACTATAAGAGTTAATTATCACTGTGAAAGTTTGTTGGCTGAAGGGAAGAAGAGGTAAAAGGGAGGATAGGTTGGTGAAACAGTTCACTGCATGCTTTATTTTTAAGTGTTTGGTCCCTCTCTGCTTCCCAGTGTGGATTCTTCAAATGAGAAAAGATGGATGCTAGCAACTCTGTGTTGTATAAGCACGTTTCATTCCAAGACTTCATTAAGGAACAGGCTGGGTTACTGGACAATTAGTCATGTAGGTAACACTGAGGACTGTACCTCCATGTTGCCAGTTTGGCTCTTGCCAGCCTTGGTGTCAGCTAATTTCTGCCATCTGGAATTGAACCACTCCAGTGCAAATGAGGTGCACAAATTTTCTCCTCTTCTAAGCACACAGCCACTGAACTGCAAGGCCCTCTGCAGACCCCCAAGATTGGATGGAGGGGGCAGGGGGTCTGATCTCAGCTGTGCTCCCTGGTGATGGTGCTAAGGTGTAGTTGCTCACAGTGGAGGTGGAGAACTTGCTTCTGTCTCAAGATACAGGCTTAGGTGAAGTTGAGAGAAGCAAAGGCAGGTAAGTACTGAGGTTTTTGCTGTCATCCATGCTTCCGCAGGTCAAAGACACATGTTTCTGCAGGTCAGGGACAAAGTCTGGTGTTCCACAGGTCCTCCCAATCTGCTAAGTTGTGCCAGAGCTGGCTGTGGGCTCCTGATCTCCCATCAAGTCTTTCCTAGGACAGACTGTTCCCAGCTCTTGGCTTTGTTCCCCATGCTCATTCAGTGGTACCAGCACCATGGTCCCCATATTTCTCACGTTGGAGCAGTGCTGGGCATCAGCAGTGCTGAGGATCCTAGGACTCAGCTTTTGGCCAAGTGGTTGGAAGCCACTCTTTCCTCCTTCCCTGCTCAGCAGTGTTGGGCACCCACCCAGGAGAATGGGGAGAGGGCAACTCATGGCCCAAGCACCAGAGCTCCAAGGAAAACCAGGTGTCTTCCTGATACCTGACAGATCAGGAGCCAAGCTGGAAGCAAAGAATGAGTTGGAAAGCTCAATAAATGTGGGTTCATGCCTGGGACCCAGAGGAGGGAAGAACCTCTGAGTCTTTAATGATTCAGTGCCCTTCCTGATGTTGGCATTAATGAGTCAGGGAAGCAGGTATGTGTTTTGTGCATGGGGATCAGCAGGCAGACCCAGCATCTTTTTCAAAAGGTAAGTTAGTATTTATTTCCCTTGAATTTGCTGTTCACAGGGAGTCTCATTGCTGCCTAGGGTGTGCCTCCAGAGACTATTTTGATCCAAACCAGAACTTTTTTGGTTGTTATATGCTAAACTAAGTCTTGGGCCAATGTTGGCTTGGGCTGGCTGATGTACTGTCAAGCACTGAACTGTATCCTGATAAGAATCCTTCTTGGGGCTGGGGTTTGGGATCTGGGGGTCTTTCCCCCAGATCTTAGCTGTAGTAGATGCATTGTTTACAAGTCCTCATGAAGGGCAGCTTGGGGCTCCCTGCCATGTTCGTGCACATTTCTTTCTGCAGATGGAAAGCCTGTTTCTACAGATGTGATTGTGCTGGGCCGGACAAATCTCCTTATTCCTTCCAGCCAGCCCCATCACTCTGGGGTGTACGTCTGCCGTGCTAACAAGCCCCAGACCAGGCAGTTTGTTACAGCCGCTGCTGAGCTTCGAGTCCTTGGTGAGTAGAGCACGGGATAAATGCTCCAGATAAAAACACTGACCAGACAGGTGTGGATTTCCTGGACCAATATCCAGAATCTCCTCAGGAAGTTGCATTTGTGGCCTGTGCTGGGAAAAATGGGAGCTAGGCTAGAGCCAGGAGGCCCTGGGCTTGGAATAGTGTCACCTTTTTAATTTGGGGCTTAGTTCCTTGTATTTACTGAACTGTTTTATTCCTTATTCTTGTTCTCCAGGGTTCCCCCATGGAAATCTGTATCAGCAATTAACTTTCAGTATCATAGAAGCCAGCAGGGAGAACAGCCTAGGATCAGGGAATGCAGCACATGATTGATACAGAATTTACTTTTCCTTTTGGACAGAGTCTAAATTAAGCCTCAAGAGTCTGCCTGGCAAATCCTATCTTGTAAGCAAAGCTTCTGCTGAATAAAACATAGCACCAAGTCGGGAGGAGAAGGGATTTGCTTTGCTATCTTTTCCTCCTTCTTCCTGCATTAATTGGTCCTCTTTCCTCCCAGCTACACCCAGCATCTCCCAGGCTCCTGAAACCATCTCACGCACCCGAGCCGGCACGGCCCGGTTTGTCTGCAAGGCAGAGGGGGAGCCAGCCCCAATCATTCACTGGCTGAAGAATGGTGAGACCATCCTCTCCAACGGGCGGGTGAAGGTGCAGAGCAGTGGCAGCCTTGTCATCAATCAGATCGGGTTGGAGGATGCTGGCTACTATCAGTGCGTGGCTGAGAACAGCCTGGGCATGGCTTGTGCCACTGCCAAACTCTCAGTGATCGTGCGAGAAGGTCTGCCCAGTGCTCCCAAGAAGGTGTCAGCTGTGTCCCTCTCCAGCACCACAGTCCTTGTGTCCTGGGAGCGGCCAGAATACAACAGCGAGCAGATCATTGGCTTTTCATTACATTACCAGCGGGCTGTGGGTAGGTGTTACATGCCTGTGCAACACAGCTATGTTGCAGTTAAAAGACACAAAGCACAGGCTGACATTCTTTCCCAACCGGTGTCAAGTATGAGGCAATTCTGATTAGTTTAACCCTTTTTATTGCAAAGGGTAAAGGAATTTTATCTTGGAGTTAGCATTGGCCTGTGACAGTGCCTGTAGACTAGCTGAGATGTAGTAACTGATGACCAGCAGTAGCATATTCACGTAGCTCAGTTGTCTGGATCGTAGTGGGACCAGGCACTTGTGAAAATTTATTTCTGTTCTTTTTTTTTTCTTCACTACATTGATTTTATATGCAAAGGATGTAGTTATTAATGGAAAAAATAAACAGCTACATTGTGTGCAGGGGTAATGACTAAATTATTCACACCCAGAATCTGAAATGAAGTCTCTCGGGGTCTATATTCCCAAACAGCCAGCAAGCCAGTGCTCTTGCTGAACTCTTGCCAGAGCTCCTCTGAAAATTAAGCTGGTAACTTCAGCTGCTTTAGCATGCTTTAGCATGGAACTTGAATCAAAACAGAGATGTTAACACTGAGGCATTGAATGTTTCTGCCTAAAGAGTTTGTGTAAGGATGGGTTTTGTGCAGGTGCTGGGGAAACTGGAGAAGACATAGTGAGTTTTATGGGGTATTTATGCTATGGACTTTGTGAATTAAGTGATTTTTCTATGAGTGTGCTGACAGTTCACTGACCTACTGATCGGTGTTTCCTTGGCTCTAGGAACTGATAATGTGGAATACCAGTTTGCTGTCAATAATGATACTACTGAGCTGCAAGTCAAGGACCTAGAACCCAATACCAACTATGTCTTCTATGTGGTTGCGTATTCTCAGCTCGGAGCCAGCCGGACATCCACTTCTATCATTGTTCAGACCCTGGAGGACGGTGGGTTGAATTAGATGGTACTGGTGCCTAAAAACTTGGCCTGTTTCATAGTGAACATCGAATATGCTATGAAGAATAGTATCAGCTCCTAGAAACCAAAACCTGCGGCTCCTACAGCTTCTTGCGAGAAGCCCTTTTGAAAAAATACAAACAACAATGCAACCAAACCCAAAGCTCCCTGGTCTGATCGTCAGCTTGAGTGATGAAGAGCATGAAAATGACATGACTAACACTGGGACCCATGAGAATCTTGTGGGACCTGTGGTGAGCTCCTCTGAGCTCTCACCTAGCTGATGTGATAGTGCTTCAAACTGGACTCTGTGCTAGACTTGATTTCAAGTCCAAAAAAGGCATCTATTACAGTTTGTAGGATTGGGAACAGCCTTCAGGTTGGATCCCTTAAGAGACAGTAGTTTGTGTTGATTTTACCATTTATCATGTAGCAGTAAAGGCAGAGTGCCAGAAGGAAAGCTGCCCAGTGGGGGAGAACATGGACAGCTTTCAATAGACTGCAGGAGTGAGGCAAGAAGCAATGGTTTTGGCAGACCTTGTGCAAGGCCCTGCTATGCTGCAAGTTGCATTATGTGCTTTTAATACTCCTGACAGAGTGAACTGTGTGTTCCCATGTGTATGTGTCTGAAGCCTGAAAAGATGAATTGAAAGCATGAAAGCTGCTTGTAGCACAGAGCTGTGATTCTAAAAGGAATGGAGATTCCTGGAACTATGTGCCTTTGCCTTTAGTGTCTACAACATAGGCCAATTAGCTGGTTTGTGCTAACCTGCCCAGTTTGCAGTGGATATAGGGTCACTTAGGTTTTGCTTCCTGAGGGAGCAATGTGGTGTGGCCAGCAGGTTCAAATCAGCCTGTTGAAGCTGAGCAGCCCACCGTCTCTGCTCCCCAGACACCCCACTGATGCTCTGCGCTGTTGGAGAGCTGTGGGGTATTGCTTCCCGCTGTACAGACAGCCTGTCACCAGCAGCTGGGTGCAGACAAGACCAGGTAGTGGTCTTCAGCCAATGGAGAGAGACTTTGACATCATGCTCCAGTCTTTGCTGACTTCCCATTGTTGCTTCTGCCCAGTTCCTAGTGCTGCCCCTCAGCTGTCCCTGTCAAGCATGACTCCTGGTGACATCCGTGTGACTTGGTTGCCTCCTCCTCCAGAGCTGAGTAACGGCAAGATAACAAAGTACAAGATTGACTACTGTACCCTCAAGGAAGGTGAGCAAAACACCATTTGTGTCTTCTGCTCTAGCAGTGTTAACAGCATGTCACGTCGAGGCGAAGAGGCTGAAAATGGAGAGAGCCCTCTCTTAGCTCTGCTTTGCTAGCGGTAGTCCAGGCAGTGCTGATTCTGTGCTACTTCACACCACTCTGAGTTGCCTTCTTCTGTGGTTGTAGAGGTGCTTGTCTCCCCAGGGAATGGCCTGATATTTGCATGTTTCTACTGACCCATGAGTGTCTTCATAAGCAGCCCTTTGGTGCCGTCTCCATTTTGTGTTTAGGGGAAGAGCTTTATGCTGTCTGGGCAAGAAGGGTAAAAGCATTTAATTCTTTTAAAATGGAGTCTAATCAAAGTGATCCTTATGGAAAAATAGCAAGTATCCTGGCCAGACTGTGCTGCGTTATTGCTGGGGTTTATCTGGTTTTCTTTACGTTGGCAGACACTCTAAGAAGCCTTCAGCCAGGTTGATAACATTGCCTTATGCTGGATGTGGCTGGTCCAATTCCACGTGTCATTGCTTTGCAAATCCTTCTGGGTACTTGCTCTTAAAACTGTCAAAGCTCTGCAGCTTCTCACTTCCCAGGGTCATGATTCTTACCAGAAGAAGGATGGGGAGCGTGATGAAGTGCTGGACAGGTTCCCAAGTGTTTGATCTGGATTAGTAGCCTGCACTGTGACTCCTAGCTCTTGGGGTTTTGCCCTGAGCTTGCACATGGCTCTGTGGCATCACAGAACCTTGGAAACATTTGCAGTCCAGGTATCACGCTCAGCAATATGTTGTTATGTAGCAGTGGCAGTGCTCCCAGCTGAGTTTACACCAGGTGAAGCTGAAAAGCAAGACCTCTACATTCACCAAATGGAGAATATGAATCTTCAGCAAGATCAATTAGTTGTTATAGTGAAAAACCAAGTCATTCTCTGTTTAAATTTCCTGTTGCCTTCCTATGAACTTGGGTGGGCTGAAGGGGGAATGATAAAACCTTACTCTGGCATGGATGAAGGTGTGAATTTTGCAGAAAGCAGGGCTGCTGGATGGGTCTGGTTCAAGTTAAGGTGAGAATTTAAATATAACAGTGAGGAACACTGGAAAAGATCACCAGCTACTATTGGCTGTGTTCCTGTTGTGCTGTCATATCATCAGCAGCAAGGCTTCTGACAGCTCCCCTCCAGGAAGGCCCAGCGATCCTGACGGCAGCATGCAATATTGAATGGGATGAAGGGGATTGTTGGTCAGGATATGAACTCTGCTCAGTCTTTAGTTCTAGTTTTTCCTGCTGGCATGAGAGCCAAAACAGCTCAGGGTGTGCAGAACACGTAGGGGAAGCTGGGCATTGTGGTTGCTCAGTTGTATTTCCCTTTGACTGGGAAAACCATCTTTTCAATGTTGTCCCCTTGGTTTCAGCAGATCAGGTCACCTCCATTGAAGTGGGTGGAAATGAGACACAAATCACTCTCTACTCACTCCATCCCAACAAAGTATACAAAGTTCGCGTTGCAGCCAGCACCAGTGTGGGCTATGGAGCCCCTTCTGAGTGGACCCAGCATCGTACTCCTGACAGAGACAACCAGACACATGGTAGGAGGCTGGGTGGTGCCTGGCATTTGGCATGGGGTGTGCAGGATATTGGGGAACTTGAGGAATGATCAGAAGGGTTTGCTTTCATTAAGGAGTTATAACTGTTGGTTTTAGTACCCACCTTTATCTTTCTGTTGAGCAGCCCCTGCGTAACTTGCTGCTTGTCTGGACCTCCCTCCACGTGCCGCTGTGAAAATTCGTAATAAGGAAAGGATGAAACAAAATATCAAACCCCAGTATTATGGCATTTGGGAGTGGATAGACAATTTTGCCAAAGAGAGCTGAGCCCAAGCCAGACTCCAGCAGTAGATAAAGATGTTGGTATCTTGGAATGCATTGAGAAATTCCCATACTGGCTTTTTGACATTGTTTTTTCCTGTATTACCCAGCTGGTAAAGTTGACACTAGAGCATAACTGTACCACCCTATCGAACAGTGGAGACATCCCATTCAACAGGACAGCCTTTCCTTACACCCCTTCCTCACTGCCCTGGACATACCTGGGAAATGAAGACAAGTGGCTGAATATTTGTCCCTTATCTTTTTCTTCTTTCAGTTCCATTTGCCCCGACAGAATTAAAAGTCCGAGCGAAGATGGAGTCTCTCCTGATAACATGGCAGCCCCCAGCCAACCATGCCCAGATATCTGGCTACAAACTCTACTACCGAGAAGTGGGCCCAGAGGAGTCTAGCGATGAAAGCCCTTTGGATGGTGCTGAAGATGACAGCTGGGACATGAGACCCATAAAACTGAAGAAGAAAGTGAAGCAGTATGAGCTCACTAGACTAGGTTAGCTGGTTCTCTCCTCTCAGCAGTTGGTGTGGAAGCCCAAAGTCTGACTCTTGCACTTTGTAGCAGCCCCAGGATGTTCCCAAGAGGCTCAGTCCTCAGCTTGACTGCAGATACACAGGACCAGGACTGTGTGAGCTTTAAGAGAACTCAAAATCAGTTCTGGAGTTGAGCTATTGGGCTCATTCTCAGCAGAGTTTAAAACAAAAATTTCGGACACCAGTGTAGCAGGGAGTGTATTTTTAACCAAGGGCTACTAATATACTTAGTATCCACTAATAAGTGGATGTGAATCAATTAGTGTTAGTTATTGTGTTACTATAAAGGGTGCCCTGATTAAAATCTGCAGTCAGGACAATGATCTCTCCTTCCCTGTGTATTTCTAAGAAGCTCTATGATTGAATGCTGTTTGTAATTTTGAAATCTCTCTCTGTTAAAATGTAGAGGTGGGTTAATTCACAGCATGCTAGTTTTGGGTCTCTATTCTCCTCCATATAAGTATAGAAGACTGAGTATCCATGACTGGAGAACAAGTCTGCACCACTGTCTGATCTGCCTGCCTGTGCTTGGTGTTTCCCATAAGGAGTGGCATTTCTAACATCTGATTGTACTAATTAGTTGATTTGCCAGTTGATACAGGATGGAGAGAGAGAGAGAGGAGTCATGGCAGATAGATCTTTGAAACAGGACTCCACTTCTTAGAGCTCTTCCACCCCCACTCCATGCTTCATCCCTTGTTGCTGCCTAGTGAGCTGAGACTATGGGGCGAGTGTTTCTCATGCTGGTTCATCTTATGCGTCTAGCATGTTTATTATGCATGGTGTAAAGGTCAGGCTGCAGCTCCTGGAAAGACAGTTTGTGTCATTGCTGAGTAGGTTTCCAGCCATGTTGCAGCCATCCTGCCACTGAGAAGGTGTTAACAGTTATGAGTTTCTCTGAAGAATTTAGATCTGTAATTACTGCATGGAGAAAACCACATGTGAACATCATCACGCACTGCACTAACTGCTGGCAAGTCAGTTAGCAGAGGGGGTTGGGAGTGGGCTGAATTGGTTCCAAATGCTCTGGCACGATGCTGCCGAGAAGGCTGCTTGTTCTTCTGTAATTACTTCCTTAAATTTGGGTATCTGTTAAGCCCTAATGGCTTCCTTATGATTTGGTGGTTTGTGCGTTAGCTTTCATTGTGTCAGGAAGAGAGTCTTGGGTTTCTGCCAGCCACGGATGTTCTCTTTTCTCCTCCTTACACTGTTGACTGACATGTTCATGCATGTGTACAATAAAGGAAGGGGTCAGGAATCTGGCTGTGTGAGGAAAGGCAGGGATCTGGACATTAAATAATGAGTGGTTGGGATTTAAAGGGGTTTGAGTTTATGTCAGGGAGCTAACCTGCACAGGAGCTTACCTTGGCATTAAGGATCTTCAGGTAGAGTGGATGGCATTCTCAGGAAAGGCTGGTAGCCCTAATGTGGTTTGTGTTGCATGTTGGCTGATAGGGAATCAGCTGGGGGGACATCCCATCTCATGGATGTCTGCTGGGGAAACACAACAGTGGAAACCTCTCCTAAGAGCCCTTTGTAAAAACAAACAAAATACCCAACACTGTCTCTTGGAGTATCTCTTGATATCAGACTATTCAGTTGCAAGGGACCTACAGCGATCATCTAGTCCAAGTGCCTGACCACTTCAGGGTTGACCAAAAGGAAAAGCAAATCATTAAGGCTATTATCTTGAACACTGACAGTTGTGATATGTTGACCACCTCTCTGGGAAGCCTGTTCCAGGGTTTGAAATGCTGTCAGGGAATCCCAGGGTTAGGCACTGGGAATGCAAGGCTGCAGCTCAGGCATGGTTGCATGCCATGTCAGTGCAGACGAGATCCACCTTTCCTGTGGAGGCCTCGTCCTGCTGCCACACCACCTCTAAATGCTCCATAACACCTCTGTGCTGTCCCTTGGCTTGCTTTGGCGTGTAGCCTGAAAGACAAAACTCCTGCCCCACTGCTTGTTCCTGCATAGCTTGTTTCTCATTTCTTGATTTTCCTTGTTTCTTTCCAGGAGAATAGCAGAGCAAGAGGGGAAGTACTTCCTGGAGAGAGAGCTCCTTTCACAGTGGATGGTGTGCAGAGGGCAGTTTTGGACAGAGCTGCTTGAGCACAATTGATCTTTATTCACAGTGATGGCACAACTGTTACACCAGAAGAGCCTTGCCCACCTTTGCTCCCCTGGTTTCCTGTAGCTTCAGGCTGTGTTTTAGGTTGTAGTAAGGGTCTTTGTGCTGGTATTCTTTTCTGTCTTCTCTTGTAGTGGCCGGTGCTGCTATTGAAATGGTGCCAGCTTTGTCCCCCACCTCTTCTTCTTTGCCCTGTAGGCTTCCTCATCTTTTTGCCTTGCACTCAATATCTCTCTGCTTGATTTTGCTGTTGATAATGTCCCAGATCTTTCCATTTGTGTCATCTGAAACAAGAGAAGACTTTCTCCTGTGCTCTTGCTACTTCTGAAGTGAACCGTGTTCCTTAGAGTGATGTCGCTAATGGCATGCCTTGTGACTCTTCTGAGAGTTAGGAGCTAAAATCCTGCAAGACCTGAGCAACTGTTCAAAGGCATGTGAGAAATGCAGCAGTTCTTTGAACCAACAAAACCAAAAGGAAGCTGTCCTGAACCACCAGGAGGACTTTTCCCTGAGAAATTCTCATTCATTTCCATCTGCATTCTATCAGCTAGTGCTCTGTGACTACCAGGCCCACAATCTACATGAAAAATGAGCAGTAAAGATCTGATCCTGTCTTCCACATCCCCATGAAAAGAGTGTGTTCCTCTGGGGGCTACTCCCTGGAGATCAGGGTATTTTCCCTTTTATAGAAAAGTATAATATATGACATCTGGCCAACATGAACACGTTGAGAAACTGAATAAACCAATGTATTTAGCATATTGGATATGTTATGCAGTCACCCAGATTAGTGATCTGAAATGATCTGGACTAGATTATTCTGATTATATTTAATGTATGGTGGAATGCAGTGAAATGCATCTGTTTTTATGCTGCCTACTAGCTTCTTGATCGAGCTTTATGTCTGTATGTTCCAAGACCTTGAACATCTGGGCCTGTGTATAAAAATTGAAGCCAAGACTCTGACTGAAAAATCCAAAATATCCCCATTTTCAGAATGTGAAGTGCCTGTTCTTGTGCTAGAGCTCTTCTGGCTTGATGTGAAAGTGGCTGCTGTATTGATCCTACCCAGGGATGGAGATGGAGGACTTGTCCTTTCCTTCATTTTATTTTCCAACAGGAGCTGCCCACAGCTGTATCACATCTGTGAGCTCCTCCTGATCATTTTGGATTGTATCATCTGCAATGAGTTCTTGTCTCAGTGAAGGCTGGGCAGGAGGTGGAGCGTGCATGCTGGCAAGAGAAGCTGTGTGGTTCTTTGTTTCCCTGAGCTTGTGGTCCCAGCCATTTGGAAGTTGAGTGCCCTTTGGCCTCATCTCCCGCTTGTGTGAGTTTGAAATGTTTTCCTGTGGCCGGAGAGTGTGGAAATGCAGATCAGGCTGCCTTGGAGGCAGACAAAACTCTGTTTGCTTTTGGGATTCTTTCGGGGAGAAAAATGTGGCTGAACTGTTTTTATATTCTGAGTGTGAACGTGTGTTGTGGAGCAGAGAAAGCCTTTGGTAATTGGTACTGTTAGCCTCTGGGAGTGTAATCAGTGCAATAATAATAAAATTGGCTTCAATAAGAAAGGTTTTATTCTGTTCGTGTTGTCTGGCAAAGAGAGCGATCATCTTTCAAGGCAGGGAATGAGCAGGCACATCCCAAATTAACAAACTTCATCAATGTGCTGCAACCAAGGCAACCAAAGCCAGTCTGGGCTGCTCTTGCTGAGCTTCTGACCGGGCTGGCTGCTGAAGATTGAGGCTGGCAAGTGTCTTACTGACAACTTTGTATCTCCCAAATTGTTTCTTTGATTAATTATCTCCATTAAAAACAACCTCAGATATTACTTAACACGGCAGAGAAGTATTTCAGCTGGTGAAAGTCTGGAGGAAAGGGCAAAGTGAATTTTTGGCCAGGGCAGCACTGCTTGGAGACAGTGTCCTGTCCTACAGCTCAGTTTGGGTCCAAGTGTGAAGTTCCCTGTAGAGTACATGGCTGTCTGATGGGCAGGGTGTGCAGTGAGCATCATCCAGTTTCTGGCTTGGTTTTTGTGTGAGCTTGTTTACTTGGAAATCAAGGAACTTTACTGTGGAGGCAAAACAATCACCACACAACAAAAGCTGCCAGTGACTCACCAGGGCATGTGAGGGCTTGCTGGAAGGTCCTCATGGCAGTGAATAAATCAGAGAAAACTTTAGAAATGGGAGGTGCATTTTGGAGAGGAAAGGATGTCCTCACCAATGAAGAATAAACAATGCATCCATCTCAGAGTGGGGAGAGAGAGGGGTCACTATGCATAGGTTTCTTTAGTAGTTTGTGAGGGAGACAAGTCAGGAGATCCTGAGATGATGTGCTCTCGACTGTGATGCTGGTTAACCCTTGTTGGTGAGGGAAGTCCATCTGTTGCTGCTAATTTCTGTAAAACTTGAAGGGGGAACCAGAGAGCAGCTGTGATGATGTCTTTGAATGTGAAATGCCTTTAAGTGGAAGGGGGACTCTGGGATGCATTTAAGCAAATACAACTCTGTATAAGCTACTTTCTTGGATAGTGAGAAAACCTGGTCAGATCCAAGGAAACATGTCTAACTGGGGAGGGCTGGTAGCCAAAATAACCCCAGACAAACTCTGCTTGATTTTTCCAGCTCCTGGGAAACTCTATGAGGTGAAGGTGGTAGCATTCAATAAGCACGAAGATGGTTACGCAGCAGTTTGGAAGGGCAAAACGGAAAAGGCACCTGCAACAGCAGTAGGTGAGGCATGCCCTTCATTTGTTGTCTGTCTGTTCTGCTTGACATGTGGCTTCAAAGGAAGGGTAGAGGTAAAGTTACAGAAGATGAACTTGAAGGGGGACAATACGAAAATGGGGAAGCTCGCCGTGTAAGGAAACTCACTTTGAGTGAGTCATTGCAAACTGCATTGGAGAAATATCTTGGGAAGTGAGAAAGGCGCAAAATATCCCCCTCCTCATGAAGGTTGTTCTTGTACTGCATGTGGTTGGTCTCCACTGTGTTCTCTCTGGCCCCATGAGTGGCTCAGGGATGGTGTTGGAAATGCCAGGCAGTCTGGGTTTCATCTCTTAGGTTATAAAGATTCTAGAGTGCGAGTTAGCAGCATGCCAGGCTCTTTTGCAGTGTTGTAAAGAAAATAAAAGCTCTGCAGGTTGAGGCTGCATTCTCAGCTCTGCCAGGCTGTTGTGGAATGGTGGAAAGTGGTAGATTCCTCTACACTGGACACTTTTAGCACTCAGCTTGGTAGGGTTCTGGGCGATCTCATTTGAGCTATATATCACCTAAAAAAGTTGGACCAGATGACCCCTGAGGTCCCCCTTCCAACCTGACATTCTGTAATTCTATGAAAGCTTGAGCTGCTCCTTACCCCAGAGTAGGCCTGTCAGGTAGGAACCTTTGAAGCTGACCTCCTGGGCTCCACAGCAATGCACCACTGCCTTGGTGTGTAGATCCTTACTGTGATCTTTTCCACGTGTGAGGAAAAGTGTGGACCTCTAAGGGCTAAGCTGAGGATCTAGGCTTATGCTGAAGGCCACCACATCAGTGGAGGCTTCACAAATTACGCCAATTTGATTCCATGTTTTCCATACAGTCATGTACATCTCCACATCTCTCTTCTCTGTTTGTCTCGATCTGTAGACCCCCCTGTACAGAAGGGTCCTCCACTGCCCCCAGTCCAAGTCTATGCAGAGTCCAACAGCTCAACTTCCATATGGCTCAGGTGGAAGAAACCTGACTTCACTACAGTCAAGATTGTCAACTATACTGTGCGCTTCAGCCCCTGGGGCCTGAAAAATGCCTCTCTCGTTACATACTACACAAGGTAAGGAGGGATGCTATGGGTTCATCTGCCTTGTATTGCTTGTGTCAGGAATAAACACAGGGCAGGAGAAGCCTACATGGGAGTTCCAGTACTGAGAAAATTCCTGGCTGTTTCACACACAGGAAATGTCTGCCTTGGTTGCAGATTAATTCAGAACTGCTGAAATGCGGCACTCGGACTTGTCTGGTACTTGAATACCAAGGGATCATTTATTAGCTGGTTTCTGCATCTTTTCTGCTAGTTGAACCTTACATGCCTGTTTCTGTGTTAATAACACAGCCAGGTGCAGTTATGGCAGTCTCAAAGCATTCCTGATTTGTGAGATGGTCCTCACAGGTTTGATTTAAAAATTAATAGACTTCAAGCAGTTACAATAATTTGGGGTTGTATTTTAAATCTGGATTCCCAAGATGGTTTTCAGCCTACAACCAGGTTGTGTTTTCAAGCTTTTCTCTGCAAGTACATAAAAAATAGTCCTGGAGGCTGGGAACCTACTTTGCTCTATAACTGAGACCTGAGTGCTCTTGCATTTGTATGACTTGAGATGAAAAATCTAAAGCTTTAGGAGTTTAGGATGATCTCTTACCGTGTTCCTGATAAGCTACCAAGGTGACATTGGTTTGGAGAACCATCTAGTGTTCGTGGCATTGTGAATGTGTCCTCTTTTGGCAGCTCGGATGAAGACATTCTCATAAGTGGGTTGAAGCCCTACACCAGGTATGAGTTTGCCGTGCAGTCCAATGGTGTTGGCATCGATGGGCCCTTTGGCAGTGTGGTGGAGCGGTTCACCCTTCCCGACCGTGAGTATTTATGGGAATTGAACCCTGATTTCTCCTGACTTTCCCCAAATCTCTATCAAATCCTTCCTAATGTATGTCTGAGAAATGTGGTCTCAGATCACCTCCAAGATCCGGCGTCCCTGAGTACATAAAAGGCTGAGAGCCACTAAGTGTCCTGGTGGCTTTCCCATACCCACTGAAGGAGTACTTCTTTGTGAACGGAGACGAGCATGTGCAGAGAATTAGGACAACATTGTTATTATGGGATTACTTCTGGGTTCAGAGAAATCCTCCTTGTCAGGGAGAGCTCCAGTTCAGCTTCACAGAGCAGCAGTGATGTGCTTTGGAGGTGTTGTATGTCCTGTCTCAAGCTAGAATAGTTGTGTTTCAGTATTCTTTCAGACGTGAGCAGTATTGCACAGTCTCACTAAGCTACATGGCTTTACTAGCACTGGCTGTTTCCCCTTGGCTGGCTGGTTACAACACACAAGTCCTGACTGGGTTCAGCAATCTTCACTATACACTCTACACAGTTTGTTTGGATGAGATGTCTGGCCAACAAGGTCACTCAGCATTTTATAGAGTCAGGGAATCATAGAATCCTTTGGTTGGAAAAGACCTTTGAGATCATTGATTCCAACCATACCTGTGTGCTATTAAACCATATCCCTGAGCAGCTCATCTACCCATCTTTTAAACACCTCCAGAGATGAGGACTAAACCCCCTCCCTACTTTAGCAGACACTGAAAGCACAGAGCAGTCATCATGCCCTTCAGGCTGAATGTTGCTCTTCCCGTGTCTGCTGTTCATGCTGGCTCTCTCCTTGTCTCTTCCAGGTCCCTCGACTCCTCCATCTGATCTGCGGCTACACCCGCTCAACCCCTACGCTGTCCAGGTGCACTGGTGCCCCCCTGCTGAGCCCAATGGCATCATTGTGGAGTACCTCATCCTGTACAATGCCAACAACACGCAGCCTGATGACATGTGGACCTTGCTGACTCGGGAAGGTGAGCCTCCTCAAGGTGTTGTCATACCCCACTAGGTCTTCCTCGTGCCTTCTTCCCTGCCCACAGAGCCCTGGCTGGTCAGTCCTGCTGCTCTGATTTTTGCCTGTCTTTAAGCACACACAAATAAACATTCTAGAGTTCACACTGCCAGCTTTCTTGGGGTGTATTCTGAGCCTTGCTTCTGGTCATATAGGAGAGTCCAGGGACACGACTACTGAGAGGCATGAAATAATACATGTCTAGGGCTGAAACAGGTTTTCTCATACAGCAAGTGTCCTGCAGACACAGGCTGGTAGCCAGTAATTCCTAGGAGAGCGTATGCCAGCAGTAACATGTGCACTCTGCATCATCAGCTCTTTAATCAAGCGCATCCGTTAATAGTGAAGAGTTGTAGCAATTATCTCTTGAAGCTCATGACACGAAATCCCTCACTTGTGAGGTTCCAACAGAATTCCACTGCTGCTTTGCCTCTGAATACTCTTGAAACTGCACATCTTCAACATCTTTTGACCTTCTTTTGATCAGGAAATATCTTCAGCACTGAAGTGCATGGCCTGGAAAGTGACACCAGATATTTTTTCAAGATGGGAGCAAAGACAGTCGTGGGATCTGGTCCTTATTCAAATGTTAAGGATGTACACACGCTCCGGGAGAAGCTGTCTGGTATGAATTTTCTTTGTCCTGGTGCAGGAATGAGTTGTGTTACTGAAGACCACGATTTGTCAGCAGCAGCATTTCTGTTTGCCAAGCAATTGCTTGATGTCACCACACAGGATGAGAGATAGGACTGCGTGTAAGCCTTGCAGAGGATCGCAGCAGAGTCCGCAGACATCCAGCTCCACAGGCCTCAGGCAGCTCCAGAACCCATCCTAGAGCCAAACTTCATCTCTCTTTCCCATCCCACCTCCTGTGGAAGGGCACATGCAGTCTGCATCTTGCTGCCTTTCTGTTAGGCCTCTGTAGTGTGAAATTAATGAATCTGCATAGGTGCTTGTTTGCTTTAAGCTGCTCTGAATTGTCCCTGCCAAATAATCTCTTGAACATAGAGGTATCACCTTTTAGTGAAGCTGGTGCTTCTCCATCAGATTAATCTTTGTACCTTCTTCCCACTAGCAGCTGAAATTATGTCTGTCCTTCCTCTACCAGATGTTTTGGATATCCACTCTGTCACAGGAATCATTGTAGGCGTCTGCCTGGGGTTGCTCTGCATACTGTTCTGCATGTGTGCCAGCTTCCGCAACAGCAAGCAGAGGTAGGTGCTGCCTCGCCTTTGCAGGAGGTAGAGGAGATGTGGAAGGAAACAAAATACAGTGAGCTGCTTCCCTGTGTTCAGCTGGACTATCTGGGGTGTGGTGTATGACATCAGTTAATACAAAGATCGAGTCTTGCAATGCTGGCTGGCTAAGAGCTTATCTAGTATAATCCTTTCAGTGGTTTATTTTCTCAGTAGTTTCTCTTTAATTTGCATTTTTAGACTAATAGGGCTTTCTCTGAGGAAAAAAAATAAAGAAAAGGGAAAAAAAAAATCACTATTTTCCAGTTATTACTTGTATGTGTTAGTGTGGGCAGTGTTCTGCTTCTGAGGCTGGACAATGCTGAGGATGTCGGGGAAGTGTTTGTTAACCTGCAGCTGGGAAATGATGAAAGGATTCCCAGTGATGGATGGCTGGTTTGAGGAGGCATGGACTCAACCCAAAGCCCTCTGCTGTCCCAGGGGTCTGAATCCAGCCACAAGCATTTGGAAAAGCAACGATCAGAGGACAGCTTATTAGTTTTGAAGAAGAGCTTTAAGCTGGCATCAGATCTTGGGGCTATGAACAAGAAACTTCAGAAGTGTCACCCTAATGTGGCCACCACACATTTCTGTCCTGTTGTATCTCTTACCTGTAGAGCAGCAGTGGCAGGACTGACACAGCTCCCCGTGGGCAGGAGTTACAGAGCACTTGCTCTGGTGCTGGGACTCATATTATCTGCCACCCTTAGGATCCACTGGTGAGGGGAGGGCTTGGCATCCAGCACCAGGCTTTGTACAAGCTTTAGGATTAGTGAAGGTGGTGAAGAGATGTGCCTGGTGAGAGGTTACTGCAGTGAAATCTGTTGCAGTAGGATGTGGGTAGAGGATCTTCTTCCTCAGGAGTGGTGGGGCAGGGGATTGGGCCTGGTCGCGTCCACAAGGACAGGCTGAGTGGCCCAGCAGGGAGCACTTTTTCTGGAGTCTGTGGCTATTTGGGACAGAGGACAGTGAGGCTGAGAGATGTCAACCCTTGCTTGTTTTCCCTCAGGGAAGCCCTGCCAGGCCTGGATTCCCAGTCAGCTGGCAACCACACTTACTACCACCGGAGCAGGCAAGAGGTTGTAGCTCCCGGTACCACCTCGGATTCACATGAGCTGGAGTCCCTCATGTCCCCACTCCCAGAGGATGCACCCATGACCCTGGAAGATGTCACAGAACTGACAAAAGTGCACAGCCTCATCCACACAAGACTCCCTGAGGACATCGTCCATGGGAAGAGGAAGGTAAGGACCCAAGTGTGTGATGGCTGGCCTCCCACCCTCGACGAGAGCCTTTGTTTGGTCTGTCACTGCTGGAAAGCCAGTGTCTGATATTGTCCTGGCTGTGCAAGGTGCTGATGGTATTGGCTGTCAGATCCAAGTTGGGGATCCCCATCTGCTACCCCTTTTTATATCCTGAGACAGTGACCCTTCATCCCCAGAGAAGCAGTTACCAAACTCCCCACTGCAGAAAGCTGTGCTGTTCCTGTTGCTGTGGCTTATTGATGGAGTGAGAAAGTGGGATGTCCAGGGTAGATACTGTGCCTTCAAGGATACTCTTGCTTTGTCCATAAACAGTGTTTTCACTAAAATACCCTTGGAGATACACAAGAGATGAAATTTCAGTAGCCTTGTTGTTTGAAGCCCTATTTTCTTCTTCCTGCCCTGCTTGGTTTGCCTGTCATTGCATTGTCTTGCACTCCTCCCTGCCCATTTCCTCTCTCAAGCTTGCCTGAAACATTTCATTCCATTAGGGAGCCTCTAATTGGCCTAATTTAGTTAATCTGTTTATGTCTGTCTTTGTAGCCCAGGGAGAGCATGTAAAGTAATTAGGAGGTTCAGTAAAACAAATGTATTGTGAGCACATGGGATTTCATGTTTGCATCGACGATGCCCTCGTGTGCCACGCGAAGAAAGGTGAGTTCAGGATACCTGGCTAACGGGGACACCTGTTTTGGAAACTCTGCGTCTTCTGCAGGCTCTACTGGTCCTGCAAGCTGAACCCGTGCTCTTCGCCATCCCCAAGTGCTGTGACTGATCAGCGCTCAGCTGAAGGAGAGGCAGTTTGCAGCTACAGTGCCTCTGTGGGTGTGGGTGGAATGTAGCTGCCTGTCTGGACCCAAGCCAAAGAGCATGAGGCATTTCCTACAGCTTTTTGTTAAATAAGGAGCAAATGTTTTCAGTGATGATGACTTACCCTGATGACAGGTCACGGTGAGGGGAAGTTCCCTTTCTTGTGAGGCCTTTCTGGGGGCAGCATATCCACACGTCTCTTCCAAAGCAGCAGTCCTGTCTGCAAAGGTTTACACAGAGATTTGTCCACAGCAGGGGCTGGAGAGGGCAGTGTCAGTCTGAGCTCAGGGTCCTCAGCATCTGTGGCAGAGGTTGGCAGTGTCCAGTTGTGTTCAGAGATTCAGGGATGATTCTGGCTGTGTTTCTCCCTCCATAATTATAACGGCCATGGAGAATTAAATTCACTGGGGCTTTTTTGCAGCAGAATAAAGAGTTCGGGTTTTTTGATGGATGTGGGTAGGGAAGCAAGGATCACTGAGTTGCAGCCACATGCAGCCACCCGGAGAGCAGTGTTGTCACCTTTACCGACTGGTGTGGATGACCTTGAGGTGAGGGAGAGCTCAAGTGGCCATCGGGAGCAACAGGCTGTTGTTGCTGGGAGTGGGCACTGGAGGGAGATGTGCTCCCGCGCAGGTGGCCCTGCTCCCTCCATTGCCCACTCCCTGCTGGAAGTGCCACCTGAGCCAGCCCTGAGCACGACTGCGTCCTGTCTGTACTCTGATATCTGTAATCAAATATGAAAAGACTCAGGCTAAGCCCATCTTTATATTGCCATTTCCAAGAGACCACGTATCTGGATAGCAACATGATTTTACATGGCTGGGCAGTCAAGGCACTGGGCAGATCTCACGAACATGGCTGGACCAGTACCCACATGCCTGGTCCCTGCAGTGGGTGTAAATCAGAGTCAGATGCAGCTGTAAGTGTGTGCATTTCCCTGCTTGTAGACAAAAAGCTACCAGCCCAGGCCCAGGAGAGTGCTGTCGGTTCCTTGAGTTGCTATGTGCTGCAAATGGCTTCTTCCAGCAGCCGTTTGAGCAAGGCTGCCTGAAACCCCAGGGGCCCTGCTTGGAGCGGAGTGTTGCTGGGAG
Source organism: Coccyzus lansbergi (assembly GCA_033558105.1). Classification (NCBI taxonomy): domain Eukaryota; kingdom Metazoa; phylum Chordata; class Aves; order Cuculiformes; family Coccyzidae; genus Coccyzus; species Coccyzus lansbergi. The sequence goes on along the minus strand of JAUMJK010000421.1, from coordinate 271,968 downwards.
CTTCAAACCCTGCAGTGGCCGGCTGCCTTTGTTGTCTTCTCTTTTATTTTCTGATACCATGTGTATTTAGGACTGTGAAAACCCATGGCAAGAAATGTGCAGAGCCACCGGAGAGGGAAAATCCATGTGGAAGGGAATCTGGTCTAGCCTGACAAGGGGAAGCTCCCCAGGGTGCTCTGGGTTGGGTACTATTACTTGCAGCCTTAGTCAATAAAGAAAGGGAGTGAGAAGTGATTCAAGGATCCCTTTCACCACAGAGCTCAGGATGTTGGCTGGGACACTCTTAGTCCGATGCTGCTGCCAGCGCTGGGCAGGTTTGTGTAGCTGTGATGCCAGGAGACTGGCAGCTCCAGGCCTGCATGACCTCCTGTTCCCTGCTTGCCTCTCTGTACTCAAGTTACACTCCTGAAAGCTGTTTTCTGTTGGCTGAATAGCCCTTGCTGTTTGCAGTGGCTGTGAGAGCTGCTCCCATGCTTGCAGGCTTTTCACATGCTGGCTCGTTACTTAGTGTTTCATGAATTATTCTTTGCTATTTTCATTCTTGTGGCAGCCCCTGGTTCCAGTGGAAACTGGAGGCTCCATGTTATTAAGAGATGTACAGAGACAAAGAAGGGGCTGTCCCTGTACTGTAAGCAGTCAGCAGTGAGTGAGTGTCATTTTGCAGCTATAGGAACTGGAGGTCAGTGAGGCTGAGGACACTGAAGTCTTTAATAGCACTGAGATTTGAACTGGCTCCTGCAAAGAGTCACAAGCAAGGGTTTTGAGAAGTCCCCCTATGTGTTTTCAAGTCAAGATTGATAGTTTCTTCAAATGTAGGGCTGTGATTCCCCCTGAGCCACTGAAAGTAATGCTGAGGGTGCAGGTTGGTGCAAACAGAAGGTGGGAGAGTATTGGTGCTGCTGGACAACCCACAGAGCCCTTTGACCACCCCATCCCTGTGTGCAGAACATGAAGGTGCAGCCTAGCTGTCAGCACAGGGCCCCTTGGTACTGCCGATAGCTCCATTAGCCAGGAGTGTGCTCGACCGTTTAGCAGGCCCTTTTCCTTCCTTTCTGTGCATTTCCCGGCAGTCACACAGAAGGATTTGTAAATACATCGATAAGTAATTTTCCTTTCAAGTGACTCCCAGACTGACGCTTTCAGTAGCCCGCGCTATAAATGACACTGTAATGCACAGGCTGTGGTGATACAGCTCTGTTTCCCCGGCAGATGGACTGAGGATGCTGAAATGGCTCTACTCCAGACAGCTCTGTCGCTGCTGCTTTTGGGCCAAGCAGTTTAAGGGTCGGGGAAGAATGCTAAAAAGCATCTGCTTTTCATGGACTACTTCAGCTTTTCATTGAATGAAGCCAAATGCAAGCATTTTGGCTTGGAAACGTTTGCCATTGTGCTTCTTGTGAGCTGGAACCTTCCTTGCTTGCTGTCTCCCTCATCCCCTGTGGGCCTCCTCCCCACAGGGACTGCATCTATTATGAAGGATTCCCATAACTTGGAGAGCAAAGGCTGCAATGCATCAGGGAACTTGGATCAACTCAAGTGGTTTGTCATTTTGTGTTGAAATTTTTCTGGTTGGAAAAAAAGTCCCAGTGTTTTCTGAGAAGCCTTAGATGAGAGCTGTGCTCCTGTTGGCAACCAGCAGAGATTCTCCTTTATCGAGTTGAGGAGAGCTTTGTGTTGCATTGCATCTTGTTTAGGGGCACAGCTGCGGGCAGGGTTCTGTGTGTGTGTGCATGATGTGGAGTTTTTGCATTACCGGTGAGCCATGCATCGTTTCTCTGCTGTGACACCCTTAAGCTGGACCGTCCCCAGCCTTGTTTTGCACAGGATTTCAAGCTAGCTTAAATTACCATCCTCATAAAACAAGAGGGGTTTCAAGATCAGCACTTCCTACATGTTCATTTTCAGCTCATCTCTTTGCATGAAATCATTACTTGTCACTGTAGGTGACGTGATCAAGGCACATTTTTACCAGTAAAAAGGGTAAAATGAAAAGGCTTATATGCTTTGATAAGGATTCAACTGTAATAGAAACGCCTCTTGTTGGGAGATATTTTTATTAGTTTTCATTCTTGCATTTGCAGTGAACTGACAAAAGGCTTTTCCTTCTATAAATTAGTGCTAGACTCATGCTCCTTGCTTTTGTTATTGTGTTGTAAAAAACAAGAGAACATTTCCTGGTCTTTTTTGCTGTTCACTAGTGTAGAAATAAATAATATTGTTTATTGCACTAGGAGATACTGCTTGAAAAACAAAGAAGCTCTCAGGCACGCAAGACCTTCAAGCCTGTGATGAAAACAGATCTGCAGTTAATTGCTGCTGCCCAACCTTAGAGACTAAGCCCCAAGAGGGTTTTTTTCCCCTTCTCTTACACATATTGTACTTGAACAACATGTGGGATATAGGCCATGTTGTGTGGTTGATGGGTTTTTCTGTTTGTTGAAAGTTGAAAACTGGTACAAAACAAGTTTGTTCTTCATTGCAGCCAATTTCAGCCAGAGCTGAACAGGCTGTTCCCAGAGTCATCAAAACCTATGTAAACATGACAGATTGACATTTCCGCTAACAGATGGTCCACAGGGGATTGCAGTAGAGCTGCCTGGTTCTTTCCATGTTTTTTGGTATTCACAAAATGCCTGCAAGAAGGTTTTCTAGTTTGCTGTGAGTGTGTGTATGCATACGATGCTCAGATCTTTCTGATGGCAAATATACATGTAAGCATCTATAATAGGACACACGTTTCTGTGCATGTTTGTGTAGGTTGAATGCTGAGATTTCCAGGCAGTATTTGCTCAGGAACGTATGTTCCTTGGAAAAGGCGCACAGAAGCCATCAGTCAGTGCTCTAGCTGCAGAAAGACTTTCAGATGGCAGCAGAAGCAAATTGAACATGTTCTTTGAATGCTCACGGTTAGCCATATTCCTTATTGTGATCTGTGTATGATTGCTTGGTTGGTTTCTTGCTATTAAAGTGTAGCTTAATGATTGTCCACTTAGAAAGGGAGCAATTAGGGAATGCTATTGACTCAGAATATATTGTTGAGGATTGCAGAGAGAGGAGCAGCAAAGATACTGCCTCCAGCAACCACTTCTAAATTAGTGAATGTTTGATAGCCCCAGTGCTTTGTTTGGAGACCAGTGTTCTGCAGGTGCTGTCGTATAAACATATAGAATCATAGAATCTTTGGGTTGGAAGGGTTCTTAAAAGATCCTCCAGTTCCAACTCCCCTGCCATGGGCAGGGACACTTCCTATCAGACCAGGCTGCTCAAAGCTCCTTCCAGCCTGGCCTTAAACACCTCCAGGGATGGGGTAGCCACCACTTCCCTGGGTAACATGGACCAGGGCCTCACTACCTTAAGTGTGAAGAATTTCTTCCTAGTGTTTAATGATCCCTATTCCAATTTGAAGTCATTTCCTATTGTCCTGTCACTCCATGCCCTTGTAAAGAGTCTTTCCCCAGCTTAAGGTCCCAGACACTCCTCTTCTCCAGGCTGAATGACCCCAACTCTCTCAGCCTGTTCTCATAGCCCTTGCATCATGTTTGTAGCCTCCTCTGGGTCCGTTCCAACAGTTCCATATCCTTCTTATGTTGGGGATTCCAGGACTAGGCACAAGACTCCAGGTGGAGTTTCATGAGAAAGGATTAGAGGGAGAGAATCTTCTCCCTCACCCTACTGGCTGCGTGTCTTTTGATGCAGCCCAGGATACAGTTGGCTGCCTGGGCTGTGAGCACATGTTGCTAGCTCAGTTGAGCCCTTAATATTTTTTATTTATTAAGCCCTTTAGTGTTTGTTTTAAGATTTGATTCTGAAGCAGTGGCCGAACTCCTATCACCAGGGATTGGTGCTGGGATGTAACGCTCCTCTGCATCCTACAGGGTGTGAGCCCCTATGACGCTTGAGTTGAGATGGACAGAGGGTGATCATGAGAGGCTCAGGCAGCTCTTCAGTATATACACAAGCACTTTAATGTGCCTTCTGCCAGCATGGACAGCACGAGGTAGCGTTTGCTTCTTGCTAAATAGCTTACTTAGGAATGCCTGGCTCGCATACAACATCTGGTTGTGTATTTCTACCTAATTTCCAGCCAGATGGTCTGAGGCACAAGGAGGTCAAATGACTCACATAGGGTCAGGCTGATGTCAGAAATCTCCTAGCCATCCTGGTTGGACTTGTGCCACGTTGACTGTTGTTGGAATAGGTCTGACCATGTAAGTAGTGGCCACATATGCACAGCAGAAACCTCAGTTTCTCCTGCCTGATAGCAAACAGTGGGCGGTTGGTGGGTTTGAATGCATAGTGCCTTGTGTCTTCATCCTACACATCCATTGTGCTTGCATCACTAGTACTCTGTATGCACATGTACACAGGCACACTTGTTCTGTCAGGTCAGGATTTTCTCTTATCTCCAGCCTTGACTCGGTCTCCTGCTTCTATCCAGGCAACATGTACCACATAACAGAAGGTCAGCCTGCATCAAAAGAAGTGTGACCAGCAGGGTAGGGGAGGGGATTCTCCCCCTCTGTTCCTCCCTCATGAGACCCCACCTAGAGTCCTGTGTCCAGTCCTGGGTGTTTTTCATCCCTGGAGGTGTTCAAAGCCAGTTTGGATGTGGCCTTGAGCAGCTTGATCCAGTGGGAGATGTCCCTGCCCGTGGCAGCGTGGTTGGAACTGGATGGGCTTTGGAGGACCCTTCCAAACCAACCATTCTGTGATTCTGTGGAAAGAGCCCAGAGAGCACTGGCTCTTGTGGTCCTTAAATTTGAATGTGTGCATGTGTATGCATGTATGTATGTGAGTCAGGAGCAAGGCTGGGCAGGTATAAGCTGGACAGTCCAATAAAATCAGAATCTGGAAAGAAAATACTTTTCTGTCTGTGAACTAATAGTCTGAGCTGTTAAATAACTCTAGCTCTTAAAGACACACGTTTCCCATACACAGAGGTGTGCATTCAACAGTTTATTGCAAGGGGAAGCTGAGAGAACCCAGAACAAATTGCGTTCAACCCATATAATTTAATTAGATCTACAAACAAGGTAACACTGGTTGCCCGGGGGATTTAAAGCTGAGCTAAGAATTGCTTGGTGGTCTGTTGCTAAAAAAAAATAAGGCCCCCAGTTTTGTGCCTCTGTGTTGTTGGAGAATGGCAGAGTGTTAACCCAAACTCAGCTCAGACCAGGAAATGTGTCTGCATCACAGAGCAAGCAGTTCAGCATTGTGAGGTGTGAGCCGGGGGTACTGCTCCATGCTGCAGAGCATCACTTGTGCCAGGACCAGTGCTGTGATCGTTTAGCCCAGGTTCCACTCTCCCTGTGCTCTTACAGCTTTGCAGTATTTGTCAGTAGGCTCTTACTGCTTCCAGTTGGTTGCAGCTTTGCAGGATGTTGACATTTTAATAGTGTCTTGTGCCATGATGTACCTGTTGTCTTCACAAGTTGAGAATCCATGGAAAGCCCCTTAAGGGACCAGTTGTGAACCATCTGACAAGTTCCATCTTGCTTTGCATCAGAACATGTAACAGAGCAATAAAGCTTGCATTGTGGTGCCTGTGAGTCCATCGCAGTGAGTATTTTTATTTTGATGCCATCAGAAGTGTTCTCCGCATATAACACTGGTATTTTCCCAGCTTGCACTTCTGTTTTTCAAACTCCTTCTCTTTTCAGGTTTACAAGGATAAGAGTTTGTGATAATTGAATCTTTTCTCCTCCCACTTATCTTGTGCAGTCTTCATGGAATAAATCAGCCAACCAGCCCTGCATGAACAGCATCACCAGATACGGGGACACCATCACAAAAGAGCCTCTCTCTGCTGTGAATGGATCGCTGAAACTCCCGTCCAGCATGGGACAGAAGCTTTTGTTACAAGCTCTGGTTTATGATGCTGTGATGGTGAGTGTCTTTGGTGGTTTATGGTCTTGGGTATTCTGATGCATTTTTTCCATTTATGTTCTGCATCTCCCTTTCTCCTTTTTGTGGCACAGGAGAAAATGGTTTTTTTACCTCTGAATTGGCTTTAGCTGGCTGATCATGGGCTTTACGTTTTTGCCAGGTATAGGAGTGTATGCAGCGAGGCTAACGGGATTTGAGTAAAAGCTGTTTGATTTTTCTGAGAATCGTTTGAAGCCTCAGCTTTTCCTTCGTCTTCTTTCTTGACTCCAACCAGCCCTGGAGGGTGTGTGCTGTGGGGTTGTTCTTTTGGTGACAGTCAAGTGGGGCCACACAACTTGGTTGTTGCAGTTTCAGACTCGGAGCCAGGCAACAGCAGTCTGCTTTGGGCCTTTGCTGCAGTCACGCAGCAGGCAGCCTGTGAACGAGTTACGAGCTGTAGTGCCAAACAGGTTAGGAGCTGTAGTTCTCAGCACAGTCTGCTCAGTACAGTCATTGAGATTTACGCTGTGCTCGCCTGAAGGAAGAATTGCATTTTTGCCTGTAAAATGAGTCAAAGATCAAGGGTTGCTTTTAACTCCCTCCTCAGATAGGGCAGAGCAATTTCCACTGCACGTGTCTTATTCATATGAGTGCACAGATTGGAAGGAATCTCTGTTTCTGATACAGCTTCATTGAAATTGATATGCAGCCCTGTGTTCGGGAGAGTTTGTACAAGGATGGTGATATCTGTGCCATGGTCTCAGCAAAGCAAGCTGACACCTGCTGAGATTGACTTACAGGGAGGTTTCTTTGCTTAATGCTTTAAAAAGTTCACTCTCCACCTCCAGCAAGTACTTCTAAGTAACCTACCTGTGTTTCTTCCTAGATAGTAGTGTGAAAATCAATTATACACAGGATGTAATGAATGTTGTGGATAGAGTTCAGACAGTGTTTTAGAGCCCAATTACTGGGCATTACTTAGAGCACAGCTTACCCATCAGAGTTTGTCAACAAAAGGAGAAAAGTGTTAAAATATGTAAATGATACACAAAGTTGGCTTCAACAGAAAATTCAAATTACACGTGGGTGTCGCTTCCATGCTTTGAATTACCTGCTTGCAACTAAATCATGCTCAGTGCACAGTCTGAGTGCTGACTGCTGAGAGAGCTCTGCGTGAGCTTCCAAAATGATTTGCCTGTTCCATTTTTGGATGGTGATCCAGCAGAATGACCTGCTTTTTAGCCAGAGTTGTGTAGCCCTGGATCCTAAGTTCTGCTTAAACACTGCAAAAGAAAACTCCTTTTTTTCTTTCTGAATTAAAGAGCTTGAATTTTACAAGGGAATTGAGTAATAGGATGAGAGGGAATTGGAAGAGGTGAGAGTTAGATTAGGAAGAAATTCTTCACTTGACTGGGGAGGTTTGAAAATTGTGGTCTTTGACAGCAGTGTGGATGAATGGCTGTGCAGCCTGCCAGGAAACCATGGGCAAATCACTTCACTCCCTTGGGACTTGCTTTCCCAAATGTGAAATAGGAGCAATAATCCTGAGGTGATTTGAGATTCTTCTTAAGACTTCAGTTCTGAGAAGCACATCAAGTTAATACTTAATAGAGGCAGGGGTACATCCCATTTCAGCCTGTGGGATTAAAAAGTCACACATTTCATTGCTTGGTTGGGTCACAGCCTCAATTATCTGAATTTCATTTAGTTTGCCTTCTCTTTTTTTTTTTTCCTCAATTTCCCCCATTTGATACCAGAATGATGCAAAGAAAAGCCACCCACCAGCCAGCCTCCACCAAGTGGAAGCGGAGGTCATTGTTCATTCTGATTTTTCAGCCTCTGACAGAGACTATGACTCCCAGCTGCACACCATGGAGAGTGAAGAGATAGAAACTGAGGACCAGGAGCCTGAAGAGCTCCCCTCCGGAGAGCTGGCTCTTCCCGGCACTCCCAGCACCCAGCAGGATGCTAGCCAAGTGTTGATGGAGTGTGCAGGCAATTCTGAGGTCCAGGCCCAGGACGAGCTGTTGTGTACTGGCAGAAAGACTGATAAAACAGAGGCTGTTGGCATCCAAGGGCTCACCAATGGCTTCCACAGTCACCGGGGAAGTCTGGATTCAGTGGAGAGTGGAGATTTGGACTCCATCCAGGAAGGCAAGGAGGATGTGCAGCCAGTCAAGTGCCAGTCACTTGCCCTGACCCCAGAGGAGGTCCAGCACTATAGTAACTCTGGTTTAGCAAGTTCATCCTCAGCATCTGAGAACATGGCATGTGTCCACAGTCATTGAAGAGTGAGCTAATCTGATTTTGATCATGGGAGAGCTAGAAGTGCTAGGAGGATCTGTCCCCGTGAGGTACCATGTGCCTCAACTCACTGAACCCAGCAGGAGCTGAGAGGGTGCAGCATCTTACTAGCACAGGATGAGGACCTGTCAGCTGTACATTCTGCCTCCAGGAAATCAGGATTGGTAAGGACACACCTTCTTCCTGCTGAAGCTGATGGTTTTTGTGGGAACAGGACTGAGCCATATGCCAAAGCCTGATGTGAAACCATGGCTAGGACAGTTCTGTGTTAGACCGGGACTGTCACTGCACTGTAGTCCTTGAGGCAACTGGCACGACATCTTCTGATGCTGGGAAGAAGCACAGCACACCAAGTGATTCCTCTCAACTATCCCATCACTGGAGAGTGCCTTGGCACTACCTACTGCCCACAGCGTCAGGATGAGTTTTGTTGGAAGGGAGTGGAAGCCAACACAAACACAGTGAGCTGTAACCACCAACCTTTTCTGCCCTCCCGTGGTTAAAAGGTTTATAAGGCTCTCTTTGTGTGCTACCACAGTAACTATTACTAGCAGGCTGATGTAGTGGCCTTTTATTACACACTCTACGAGTGCCTCTAACAAGTTGTACTGTATAGAACCTTCTTCAGTGTCTGGGTCATTTCACCAGCCTGGACTTTGTGTTACATAGGTTCTTGTACCTAATATTTTAGGTACACGTCTGTCCTTTTAATGTACAACATGTATTTTTATTTCCTTGGAACATCTTTATATTATTTAATTTTATAAAGTGGAGTAGCGTGTGGTATAGAGTAGCATTTGTACTAGTTCTCTCTTTCTTTTTTTTCCTCCCTAACAACACAACTACCTCATGTCTGTTGGAGAAAAAAAACAGTTAATCTACTCTTCTGTTATAGCCCATTATAGGTTTTAACTTATTCTTATACTGCCTTTTTCTAAAGAAGATGTTTGCACTGGTTGTTGACTTTTTTTTTAAGGCATAGTGCTGCAGATCTGATGTCTCTCTTGCTTTGTTTCTAAGTCTTGATATAGGACACTGGCCCCACAGCTGGAGAATTGGGCTGTGTTTCTCTGTAGGACTGTGTTTTGCAGGAGCTGACCAAAGGAGACCACTTCAGCTGGTGGGATATGGGTCTATCTTTCCTCAAGAAGCTTATACTAACAAAGACAAAAAAGAACAAACAATTGCAAAAGTAACTTGTGATCTCGGGGACATTGATTTCTCTTTCTTGTGCCTAAGTGGAGACACCTCAGATGAATTTGATTTCCCGAGAGCAGCTCTCAGTATTCTGTAAGCAGTAGCCTTACTGAGAGGTGAAATTTTCCAGTCGCTGATAGTCCCAGCCAAAGTGGTTTAGGGTTGTTTTTTAAAGACCAGACCTTAAAAACTAAATTTTTTTTCTCTTGTAACAGTCTGGGTTTATTATAGATGACATTTGGACATCACCCAGTGACTCTTCTTTGCTGACACTGTCTCCTTCCTGCTGACATGTCTCAGCCTGACCTTGTGGTTTGGGGCAAACTTTATTCTGCCTTCCTCTTAGCCCGTCTGTGCCCTGTTCCAGGTGTGAAGAGTTTGACTGTGACTGCTACAGAATGGATCAGCTTCTTGAGGGTAACTGATCGGTTAACCGTTCATGGGGTGTTTGGTAAACATTCTGCCTTCCTGGTAGGTTCAGAGGTCTGGACATTTGTTTATTAAAAAATGAGGGAAAAGATGCCTATCATCCTCTTTTCCCCAAAGCCATGCATGGAGCTCTGTGCTGATCTGAGATCTCATAAAAGAAGATAGACTTTGGGTTTTTTTGAGGTGAAATCTGGAGTGAGATACCACTGCTGCAGCAAGGAGAACCTTGCTCCACCAGCATCCTATTCCTCCTTCTGTTGGGCAGAGCCACATTACAGTGTTTGGAGCTGAGCTGGACCAACCTGTGACCTTGCAATCCTCCATCAAACCCTGTTAGCTCCAGCTCTTCAGCAGAGGCATATCCAAGTCTCCACATGGAAAGAATATTGGAGTTTCCACCTCTCCCTGTCCTACAGTGTCTCCTCCCAGCATGACACACCATTCTGGTAAACAGGTGTATTTCTACTTGTTGTACTTACTCTGTTTCTCCAGCTGATACTTGGTATTTTGAGGATTCTCAGAAATGCTGTTCCACACTCTTGAAGCACTGTGACTCTGAGGGGCTGTGGCACAAAGATCTGTGCCAGTGAGCTTGGCTGCAGAAATCCAGGCAGTTCCCTTGGAGCTGGGAGATCACCGCTGAGCAGTGGCAGTGGCACTGCCTTCTCAGTACGAACATGTGTCCATGCAGAGTGCTGGCTGTCCTTGTCTAACTGTGTGTACCCCAGGTCCCTCCTGTCCTGAGGGCATGTGGGACCCTCTCTACTCTGAGCTAGAAATGAATGGAAGAAAACAGATAATACACATCTTGTGTGTAAAGCTGAAACGACCAGTGCATATATTTTTTTATAATGAAATAAGTAGCTTTCTGGCAGATTTCTCACAGGCACACAAACTGCTGATACCTTTAATTACCCACCATACTTACTCTATGTTCCTACACATCAAGCTCCTATTCTCCCTTTTCTTCCTTTCAGTAACACTAAAGATTACTGCTGTTCAAACTTTTACTGGTGTATATTGTTTTATATTGTTAAAATGTCAGATTTGTCTCACTGGCATCATTTTATAGTGTTAATGTTACTGTTTGGCTACACGACTGTATATTCCCCGTGCTGCTGTGAGAGTCATGATTCTCATCCTTTTATTTCTTTGAATTCCTTGTTTTGTGAAATACATGACTTGGCTAAAAATCTCTTTCAGCTTTTTGTTGGTTTGATTTCTTACTTAACAGACAGCAAAGTTCTGGTTTAAATAGTTCAAAAGAGATAACTTACAATCTAGGTTTTGAGGATGTTTTCATTTCTAGCTAACAGTCCTGAGATCAACCCATGAAATACACTCTGTAAGGAATCAAACATTTTAAAAGAGCACTGTATATGGTTTTGATCTCATTAGAAATAGGTGCTTTGAAGGGATCATTGTGTCTTTTCTAATCAATGCTTGTGTTAGAAAAGAGGTGTTTAGTCCAGCAGAAATCTACCATCTCATTCTTCTGTTTATGTATTCCTTTGCTTATATTTTAAAATGGAATTTCATTTAATTTTCTACACAGCGCATAAGGATGTGTAACCAGAACTTGATATGGTTTGAAGATTGTGTCTGTGTTTGGTTCCCTGCTGTACTTAATTATAACTTTCTTTTTTCAGAGACTGTTCTGACTCCACCAATACTCTTTAGTGTTAAAGTGTAAGAAGACATTGTCCTCATATTCCTTAACTAATGGGTTATTAATAAAATATTTTTTAAAAAGAGTGGAATTTGCCTCTCAATTCAGTCTGTTACAGCTCTTTCTCTGGGAGGAAGTCTTGTCATAGAAGGCTGATCCTGCAGCAGTGTTTGGAGTGACTGAACCCTGGGAGATCTGCTGTACCCTGCCCCTGAAGACACGGAGAGTCTGGCCTAGAGCGCTCTGCCTGCATGGATTTGCTGGAGATGGACCCACGAGGTGGCCCTGCCAGTAGTGTCAGCCTGGCTAGAGCTGTGCCTTGCAGAGCAGGGGACATTGTGTGCACTTCCTAACACTTTGAATCCATTTTCCTGCTTGCCTTGAGTAACTCCCTTCCAGATGGATCTGAACAAGACCCTGCAGGTGGCAACCCCAGGTCAGGTGGTGGAGCACCCTCTGCAGCAAGGCTGTACCTGGCTGGTGGGAAGCAGTGGTGGGAGCAGGATCCAGGATTCACACTCATGCCAGTTCAGTGATGAAGCTTGTCATGATGGAAGCTGGGAACGTGGGATTTCAGGTGGGTGCCTGGTTCCATAGCCATCCCTTTGGGATTTCAGATGGGTGCAGAATTTGGGTTCTTTAGGTATTTCTTGATGCTCGCTCATTTCTCAATGTTGAATTAATTCCTGTAAGAAAAAAAAAAAATTCAGTTTTGTACTTGATCTTGATGGGGAATGTTTTAATATGAAAAATAGGCAGACACATCTAGCAAATGAGTGGTGAGACTTCTCTCAGATAGTGCAGAGGGCTGAACACTCAGTGGCTTGTGTCCAGCTGGATTGGTGAGAGGATATCTGGCTGTGCCTGAGAACACACTATTAACCTCCCATGTGTCTCCCTGTCTTCCTAGGATGCATTCCCTACTAGAGTAGATAGTTTCATTATAACTTCATGCTGCCAGGACTACGGGACCATAAAATCTCATTTGATCTGCATTAGCGAGGTAATAAATCCACACTTAGCACAGTGTTCTCTGATAGTTGTTAAAGGGAACTGTGTCAAACTGCACAGCTCTGATTAATCTGTCTTCTGATGACAGATAACCCTACGAATGGGTAATGAAGGACCTCGAGGGGTGATGGGTGACTGCAAATCCCAGTGCCAGCTCTCAGCTCACAGCATGAGATGCTGGTGGGAGGCTGCTGAGAGGGGACACGGCAGGGTGGCTGGAAACAGGGCAGCGCATGGGAGAACAGAGAAGAGGAGTGGACGCAGCAGGTACGAGGGACCTGGGACTGCAGGGAAGTACAGTTAGGAGCAAGGGGTTTGTTTGCATTTCTTTCTCTTCCCAGGCGTTGCCACCTCAGTACACTATGCCATGGTGCAGCTGGCAATATTTGACGCAGCGGGCTGGGGTCTTGTCTAGTCTGGAGTAACTCAGTAAGCTTCAAGTGTCTGGTGCAGTGTTTTGCCCAGCTCAGCTCTCCACCAAATGGTACAGTGTGAGGTGAGGGGCTGCGTGATGCATCAAGGTGGCCAGGGATGCTTAGCAGACACTAGTGGTAGAAATTGCATCTTGAAGGAATCCTTCATCCTTCTTTCCAGCAAAGCTCAGGAGCTTTGGTTACATCAGCACAGTCAGACTTGTGATTTGCATAGCAGGTACAATCGTGGGTTTCATCATTCGCATTGGGTCTCCACACTCATTTCCACTGGTGGCAGCATCACCCAAAGCAATTGTTTTCAATTAATGGAGAACACACAGCTCCTTTTGGGCCAGGCAGGTAAGCCTCTCCATCTGGTGACAAGTGCTGGCTACTGCCACCACAACAACTGTGTCCTGTAGAGCCAAAAGTGAATGGAAAAGGGTTTCAGCTGGGGAAAGCAGCAGGCAGGAGCATGTCCTGGGGTCATCCCACCACTGCTGGTCTCAGCTCAATGCCTTGAGGAAGGTGCCATGACTTTGGCTCCCCTCTCTGTTGCTCACTGACCACGAAACAGATGCTAAACCCCCATGTGTACATACAGAAGCAAAAAACTCTCAGTCTATTAGCAGACAGGGAAACCACAATTATACATGGAATAATAAATTGAGTGAATTCAGATAAGTTAAACTCCTACTTCACCCGCTGAAACTACTAATGGTGTCTTGGGGACTTCAGTTTGTAGTTAATTGATGTAAATCAGGAGCACTACTGAAGCTGATGGAAATTCACTGTGCAAGGCGTGAGTGGTAAGCAATACCTCTGAGGTCAGCTCTCATGGAGGATAACCTTGTGGAGAAGGAGGACAGACAGACGGACAGATCCTGTGCCCCTCTGTGCGACAGAGGGATGGACCCTAGGACCTCTCTGCAGGGAAGAGGTTTAGATCCTGGTTTTGGGTTGGTCACTGCCACTCCTGTAACTCCCCTGTTCTTCCCCAGGCTCCAATTTCTGCTTGCAGTGTGATAAGCAAATCCCTGCCTCCGATACAAAGCAACTTTTTTTAACCCTTGTGGTTACAGAGGAGCAGAGAAAAAGATGAGTGTTCTGCATTCCTGCTGTCAGGTGTATGAGAGCCCCAAACCTGCCTTTTCCTTTAAAAATCTCAAGGCTTTTCATGTGAATCCACCTGCACTTGTGATTTTTGAATGTGATACCAGTGATGTCACCAGTGTTGTTTGAAAGATGCAGGGCTGAACTCTCAATGCCCTAAACATGCAGCTACTTCCTCTGGCTGTTGCCATCCTGGCCATTGCCTGCACATGGAAGCAAAAGCACCTGAAATCTGTGGTTCCTGAAGAAAATGAGCCCTGTAAAACACACTGTGCTTGATTTCCCTTGAAATTATTAATTCCCACAATGCATCCTTGGTGCTGGTGGCATCCCAGGAGCTGCCACAAGCCCTGTGGCTTGTGGTTGGCTGCTGGCTGGTGGGGCCCCGCTGAGGAGCCAGGGAGACGGCTGAGGAACAGGAGCAGGGTTGATGCCAAAAGGTCAGGGACAGTGCAGAAATTCAGATGTTACTGAGAGGCTGGTGGAGCCAGAGCAAATTCTTCCCTGGCTGAAAGCAATCTCATACAGCTCAGACTTCCACTAAATGAGGGAAGCATTAATATGGAGCAGATGTAGTGACGTCTTCTTTTCTCACTAGCTGACTCCAATGTGCTCAGGGTGCACCATCCAGGGGAGCCACGCATTGCCTGTCTTCAGAAAGGATTTTTCACCAGGTTTCTAGGCACAGTTATGAGGTTTATTAACCTCATCCATCAGGCTCTGTTTTTATTCTGAAAAGTAAATTACAGCACAGAAGACTTTGAGCTGTCACTGCAGAGCTGACTGCTACTGCTGCTGGTGATGTGTCTGTGGAAAATGTGGGCCAAAGGGCTCAGGCAGGGTCATCTGGAGGCAGCAAAATACTGTGTGAATTCTAGGGATGTGGGGACACAGGGATACATTATCCTCATTTCATGCCAGGAGGGCAGACAAATTGTCTTGAGGGTTGTGGCAGGATTTAGGAGCAGACTCATCCGTTACTAAGGCCTCTTCAAGGATGAGCTGGCTGGTCCATCATCTGACTGACCCAGCTAAGTTGTCTTATTATAGATGGCCCTTGGTGAAGGGTGCCCTGTGAAGGGGCTCTGGCAACAGGGCTACAGTGAGTTGAGCTTCCTGTGGGAACCTTGTAACGGGAGCCCTGTCAGTTGGCCGCAGTGAAGAGAGCCCCATGAGAAGACTCTGGTGACAAAGCTTGGGTGAGGGAAGTCCTGTGAGGGGAACCCCCTGATGTAGCCCCAGTGAAGGGATCCCCAGGACTGGGCTGTCATGACAGGGCTGTGGCGAGTGGAGCTCTGTAAGGGGAGCCCCATGAGGTGGCTATGGTGAAGTGAGCCCCATGAGAGGGCTCTGGTGCTAGGGCTCCAGTGAGGGGAGCTCCAGTGAGATAGCTTCAGTGAGATGGACTCCATGAGAGGGCTCTGATGAGGTGACTCTGGTGGTAGAAGCCCCATGAGTGGGCTCTGATGAGGGCAACCCAATGAGGGAGCCCATGAGGTAACCCCAATAAGCCCCAGTGAGGGGGTTCTGGCGACAGAGGTTTGGTGAGCAGAGTCCCATGACGGTACTCTGATGAGGGCAGCCCTGTGAGTTTCCCCCTGTGCGGGGAGCCCCGGTGAGGGGTGTCTGGCACCAGGGCTGCAGTGAGAGGTCCCCAGTGAGGTGAACCCTATAAGGGGGCACTGTTGAGCTGACCCCAATAAGGGGATCCCTGTGTGGTGGCTCTGGTGACAGATCTTCAGTTAGGGAAGCCCCAGTGAAGGGAACTGCTGAGGTAACACCCAGTGAGGGGAGCCCTGTGAGTGGAGCCCCAGGAGGGGTCTCTGGTGGCTGGGGTCCCAGTGTGCGGAGCCCCTAAAGGTAGTCTCCATCCATTAATTGTGAATGCTGTGTTCAGCAACCAGAACCACGTCACACAGATCAGTGCTGTGAGCTGTGCCACCAGCAGATTCTGTCTGAAAAAAACCCAAAATGATGGGCTCCTTCCAGTTTCTCTTCTTCTTATGCAAAGCCTCAGGACAATCAACTTTTCTTTCTTATTATTCTCCCTTAATGGATTTTATAGAATCATATAATCATAGAATACTTTAGGTTAGAAGGGACCTTAAACATCACCTAGTTCCAACATTTCTTCCCACTGGATCAGGTTGCTCAAGTTCCCATCCAGCCTGGTCTTGAACACCTCCAATGATGGGGCAGCCATAGCTTCCCTGGGCAACCTGGGCCAGGGCCTCCCAGTTCTGAGTGAAGAAATTCCTCCTTAAGTCTAGTCTAAATCTGCCCCTCTCCCTACTGCCCCTCTCCCTACCACTACAAGCCTTTGTGAACAGTCCCTCCTCAGCTCTTTTGTAGCCCTCTCAGGTACTGGAAGGTTACTATGAGATCTCCTCAGGTCCTTCTCTTCTCTAGGCTGAACAATCCCAGCTCTCTCAGCCTGTCCTCATACAGGAGGTGCTCCAGCCCTCGTATCACCTTTGTAGCCTCCTCAGGACCGGCTCCAATAGCTCCATATCCTTCTTATGCTGAGGATTCCAGAACTGGACACAATACTCTGGACACAACGGAATTCCAGAACTGGACGCGATACCCCACACTTTCTCTGGCTTCTTAATTCCTACTCCTCTTGAAGTAAATGATGTCTCTCTAAACGTTTTGGCGGAAGCAAAGCACAGGATCACAGGGCTGCCTGGCTTGCCACGGCCCTTCGGGGGCAGCGCAGTGCGCGGACAGGTCCCGCGGCGGGCGGGGCGCCCCGAGAGGCCGGTGAGGGTCCCCGCCCCGCCCGGCGGATGCGCCAGATGGCGCCGCCCCGCCCGCCCCCGCCCCGCCGAGCTCCGCGCAGGGAGCGACGCTCAAATCCGCTTTTTTGCCTCCCCCTCCTTACACCTCCTTCCCTTTCCTTACCACCCCCCACCCATTCTCCCCCGCCCAGCTAGGGGGTTGTTTCTCGCCTCCCTCCTCCGCTCCCTCCCCGTGGGGCGCAGGGATGCCATGGCCGCGCCGCGCTCCGCGCCGCCCGCCTGCCTGCCGGGGCTGCTGCTGCTGCTGCTTCTGCTGCTGCGGCTCGGCTGCCGCGGAGGTAAGAGCCGGGGAGCGACCTACGGGCACCGCCGCCACTCTCACCGACCGCCCGGTCCGGGCGCCCTCCCTGCCGGGTTTGTCCCCAGCTCCCCGGTCTGATCCCTGGTCCCCCTTGCTCTTCCACAGATCCCTGTGGTCGTCCCTAGCACTCCCCTCTCCGATCGCCAGCACTCCGCTCTCTGATCCCCAGCACTCCGCTCTCCGTCCCCAGCACCCCTCTTTATCCCCAACTCCCCTCGCTCGTCCCCAGCACTCCCCTTACTCGCCCCTGACGCATCTCAGCCCTGTACCGATGTTCCCAGCCCAGCACTCAGCCCATCCCCGTGGCTTCGAGCCACCTTGGAGGCTGAACGGGAGCCGAACAGCTCTGGGGGCTCAAGGAGGGCAGAGCATGTGTCCACCGGTGCAGTGTGGAAGTGTTGGGCTGCTCGTGTCTCCCCCTCTGCTCATCGCCTTGGAGTGCAGTGGTTCTTGGCGCTGGACTTCTACACCAGCCTATCCAACACCTTAGGTTGCCCAGCGTGTGCCCCCAGCTCTGCGTTTTCAGTTGGAAACCAAAGTTGTGGCCTCTGGGGAGGGGACCGTGGTCTTTGTGGGGCTGCAGCCACCCTCACCGAGTGGCCGGTATGCAGGGGTGGGGTGACTACCACAGCATCCATGCCCAGAGAGCAGCCCGAAACCATCACCTGCGGTGTGAGCGGGAGATGGCACCCACGTGGACGCGTTGTGTTTGTCAGCAAAGGTGGTAGCTACAGGAAAGAGAGATTGGACTGAAAGTTGTAGGGATGACAGCTAACTACTTTAAACCTACACATATTGTGCTCTGCTGTAATGCCTGACTTGGTTCGTACAGCTGCAATCGGTAACACCACCTTCCGGACCAGGGCCGAACTACAGAAACATTCTTCCCAGGACCGACTATGCACATACCCTGCTGATAAATTACAATATTTTCCTTCTGCTGGTGCTGCAGCTTAAGCAGAGGTCTAATCTGAGAACGAAGAAAGATGCTATTCTGCAGTGAAATACCTGTGTGCCTCCTGCTCCCTCTTTGCTTACCAGCCTTAAAGATAAAGAAAAGTAGGAATTGTTTAAAAAAACTTGCAGTCAGCCCAGCGTGGTCAAAGGGAGAAAAGTGTGTGTTAGATTAATCAGAGTTTAGCTGTCTTGGTGTTTAGGAAACAGGGCTGTGGGCTCTCCCCATAATAAATCTCGCCATGTGGTTCGTAGCTGCCACGGGGAGGAGAAGCTAGTGTAACTCACAGAAAATGTAAGTTATCTGTGAAGTGGGTGTAATGAGGCAAGTCTCATTACTCTGTTGCGATTCCTGGGTGCACAGCAGTGCAATGAGGATGGTTGAAAAGTACTTATTTTTGGGGGAAGGAAAGGGAAAGAAGTGAATTTTTGAATGCAAAACTTGAGTAAGTTGAGTTTGTGCCTGGTTTATTGCCTGCTGTTGTCCAAATTGCCCCTTGTGTTTATTTATGCTGCAACTTGACAGGTCAGTGGCTCCTCACTTTGGAGTGTGTTTTGCTGACCTCGCTAAAGAGTACCTGGCTTCACTTTAAAATTTTTTTCTGTGTTGAGGAGGTTTTTGTCCTCCCCCCTTGGTGGGTTTGTATGCTCTAGACACAGTCAACAGTGAGCTAAGGCGTTTCTGCACTCTGCTGAATGTAATAAAACCTCCTGCATCAATGTCAATCAGCGCTGGAGCAGAAAGCCTCACTACAGGGATGGATGCTGTGGAGGGAGTGATGCTGAGCTGCACGGGACGGGATGCTTTGCTCCCAGCCCTGTGCTTTTCAGACTCCCCAAAATGCTGGCCTGGTGACCATGACCAAGGCGGTGGGAGCTGCTGGTCAGCATGCTGGAGTGGGCTCAGCAGTAAGACAGTATTTTTTTTTCCCTTTTCACTTCCTGGAGCTCTTTGTTCTGGGTGGTGGACAGCTTTTGTCTGTTATTGCTGAGCCTGGCATTCAAACGCAGGCCTGGGATATGAGAAGCTCCCTGACTCTGCTCAGTAACAGCCTTGGAATATACAGTCATTTATATTTAAGTAGGCTTAACTTCTAAATTATTGAAGCTATAAGCTTTCACTAATTCCTACTCTGTGTGGCTTTGTTGTTTTTTTAAGATGCAAAAATAGGATTGCTTTCTCCTAAACTGATGTAATACCCCATCATTTTTTCTTAATATACACAGAGGGTATCAGGTATCACTTCCTCAGAAACACTTAGAGACGCTATATGAAATTCAAGCCCACATTTGGGCTTTATCCCTCTTGGGGAGTTCGACAGGAGACTTTGAGGACATGGTTTTCCCGCGTGGTGGATGCAGCAGGGGGCTCGTGAAACAGAGTGGTAGTCTCACAGCCGTGTGCTTGTGTGCTGCGTTCAGGACCCGTGCTGGGTGTGAAGGTCACTCAGGGGTGTGAATGTGCAGCCGCCCGTGCTGCTGGCACTCAAATGTCTGCTGGGGCCATTGTGGTGCTGAAGCTAAGCTTCTCCGTGGAGGTATTCAAAACCCAGCCGATAGAGAGGGGAGAAAGGCGGCTTGGTCTGCTCTTTATCTGCCCTGCTGCCCTCTGCATAGGGAGCTGCAAAACCACTCTCATTTTGTGTGTACGAATGAGAAAGCATCTCTCCCTCTTTTCTGTCTGCCTGAACTTTTCTGTCTCCAGTTTTCTTGTTTCTGGAGAGTCCTGTATTGCAGTGCGTGATGTGCCAAGCCATGACCCTATATACTGCCAGCCCCTTGCTTCACAAACACTTGGGATACTGCTTCCCTTGCGACTCCTTGTCCCAGTGCCTTGAAACATCTTTCTCTGCCATGCTGGGACCCAGCTTGCTCACCTTGTCGCAGCATGAAGTCCAGCACTGGCTCCAGTGAGAGCAGGATGGGTGCACAGCTTCCCCTGCTGCAGCAGCAAGCTTTTGAGCAGACCTTGTGCTTAGCTTTGCCTACAACAGATCTGGGACAGGAGATGCTTTTTTTCTGTGCCCCCATTCCTCCCCGTATTTCATGCTTTGCACTCCTGGGCTTCTGACCCCAAATATTGTCCTTTTATTTGATCTAACGAAACAATGCAGGAGCCCCCCTCTGCAGATTAAGAATTCCCATTTAAATCAATTGAATAACATTGGGCAGGAACAGGAATAGTCCATTCAAAATTACTTTGAAATCACGAACTTATTTGAACTTTACTGGAGCTTTTAGTTTTACAGAGTTTAGAAACTAATAAATTATGTAGCAGGGCTCATGAAAATTTACCCGAGTCCACTTATCCAAAAGAATATGCAACTTTTTGGTTTGCAAGAAAATAAAAATAATTGTTTACACATGTTCTGGAGTCATTGGCAAGCATATAAAACTGATTGTTAAGGAGGTGAACATGTCAATAATTGCACTTTTAAGAGAAGAGAGAGGCAAATAGGTGGGCATACTGAGAAAAGCACACAGCATAGTGATCTGGCCTTCCTGTTATATCAGATGTCACTGTTGTATCGCACCTTCCACTCGAGAGGAGCCCAGTCACTTAACAACCCAGACCCACTCCCGTGTCGGTAATTTAAAACCAGAGTTTCAGAGCAGAGTCAAGGATTTGCTGCCTTTCTTTTTGTTCTTGTGCATGTGATTGTGTTGATGAAGCTAATGGCAAGCTAGAAGGATGCGGGTTGTGGTGGGCAGTTCTACTGAGTTGTGAAGATAGTTTTGCAAAAGGATCTTTCCCGCTGAAACCTGAGAGTACGTGAAAAGGGAGAAAAGTGCTAGTGTTTAGCTGAAACGGCTCTAGTTTTGGAGCAAGCCGGACTCGCTGTGGTGCTTGGCTCCATAAGAGGAATGAGGTGATGCTTTCCACCATCCTGAGTTTCAGCGTGGGAGGTGATAGGGCAGAGGACATGGCTGGGAGGAGAGGGTGCAGTGTTTCCTTTGAATCCACTGGATGCGATTCAGAGTTTCAAAGGTTTTCATGTGCACAGAAACTTTTCTTCCTCCAGAAGAACTTATCTTTCCTTTCCTTGCATGCTATCCAGTCCTGCCTGCCAGAACTCCAGCTGAATTTCAAGAGCTGGATGGCGGGGCTGTGCTGGCTGATGGTTTTGGCACCACAATGCCATCAAGTCTGTGGTTCTTGGCAGCCTCATGCCTTCATGCTTCTCCCAGCTGCTGTCTCTCTGATTCATGGGTACCATCACCTACCACATGGCCAGACCATTACCTGCTGGGTCTGTGCGAAGAACTAGCCACAGGGACAGCCACCTTCTTGCTGTTTTCTTGCAGAGTTGGGGGCTGAAGCTGGGCATTGGCATTAGAGCAGCCTTGGGGACCCTGGCTTTGGGCACGGCGTTTCCCATCTTGGTTGCTGCCTTTGCCATCTTCTTATGTGGGATGGTTTCCTTCTCTGTGTTTCTAGGGCTGATACCCTCTGCGGTAGGACTGTGATCTGGTCAGGGCTGTGAAACACGTGGGGAATTCATGTAATACCGTGTCCTATGCTCTGTTTGCTACCCTGTTCTCGGGATGCTTTACTGTGGATGGGGCTACTGTCAGCGATTAACTCGGAAAAGGTCTTTGCTCTTTTTCCAGCCACATAACAGGTTTTACCCTGCCTTCTTTAGAGATGGGGGAGCCCACATGGAGTCAGAGCTTGTCCTGGAAAGAGTCTTTGTGCTGTGAATGCTTCCAGCTTCTGTGCTGTGTTTAACAAGTGACCTCCTGGGATTTGCCCAGTCTGGTCTCAAACATCTGAAAATTATTTGGGGCAGCTTCTCTGGCTCTTTGGGCTCTGTTTACCTTCATGGATTAGAATCTGTGTCCCCACCGAGGACAGCGATGCTGGGTGTTTCTGAGCTTTGCATGAGGTTGCTGAGAGGTTATATTATTCTCAATAGAGACCTGCAGCTGCTTAACGAGTGGATGTATTTTGTGTTCCCTGTTGGAAAAATTGCTTTATATAACCTCCTGTCCAAAAGGAAAGGGAATAAAAAATTCTGAGCTAGTAAACTTTACTACCAGCAAGATGTTGGGCCTGTTACAGCCTATTCTCCTCTTCTTTAGATGTAAATTTTTCTGGATGCTCTAAAGAACCAATTACTGCAGTGCAGTGCTTTTCTCCTTAGGGTCTGGGTCAGCCTCAAGGAGGTTTAAAGGGACACCTGCTGGAATTTTAGGTTGCCAGTCTCATCAGCCTGAAACCTGCTATAATCATCCAGGGAACATCTTTCAGGCTTATCTCTCCCTTTCATATCCTCCTGTTCACATAAGGGTTTTAAATAAACATAAACACCAGACAGGAAACATTTTTTATAGGGGTGTCCAACCAGCCCCCAGATTTTTGGTCCTAGTATTAACTTGCATCCTACTTATAAACACCTCTGGTCCTGAGCTCGTGGGACACCAGGGGCACCTTCTTTTGGCTTTATTGAGGCAGGATGGGAGTGGCTAATCCTTGAGGTTGGTAAGGCTAGACAGTGGGTTGCTGCTAGGTTATGCTGTGTTATGTTGGCAACAAACACAGTAAATCAGGAGAGGGTGAATTTCTGCTCGAGGGACAGTTTGCATGTGGAAATCGTGCTGTTGGTATGATGACAGAGAAGAGCAGGGGGAACCTGACTGCTCCTGCCATATCTCGCCTTACCACGAGCGCAGAATGAATCCTTGGCAGGGCACTTCAACTCTCTGTGATTAATGTTTCTTGTCTAGAACAGGAGCAATAATACCGGCTTCATCTGTTGGGACCACGTGCTCCTGGGGCAGGGATGGCCCTGCTGGCTGTGGATCTGGACTGGGTCCAAGAGGATGAGTTGTGTTGTGACTGAGGTCCTTTGCAATGGATGTTACTGCTAATTAGAGTGGTGAGATTAGCTGCTGTGTTTTTCAGAAGCAGAGGAGGGAAAGCCCAAACCATGTTTCCCAAATGGAAAAGGACGATGCTAGGGTATGAGCAAGTTCTTTTGAAGCTTTGAACATGAATCACGTTGTCAGGTAAAAAATAATTAAACTTACATTTTTTTAAATGTACTTCAAAGTGTCTTGTAAGCTTCCCATTAATTCCAAGTTCTTTCTCTCAGCACTAAATAAATCTCTTGATTCAAAAGCCCAAGTGCTAATTGGTTTCTCTGAGTATGCCTGCCTGCTTGATCAATATGGGAAGTAGTTTTTGTTAAATATTTGCACATATAGTCATATACTGTATCGCTCAGGGAAATTGTAAGTGTTTCTCAGATGTAGATTTGTGGGATGAGGATTCCAGTAATTTTCCTGTGGCCTTTATGTCAGAGCTAATAATGCTTCCTCCTTCCATCCTTTTGTGGAACGGAAAGCGATTTTCCCTCATATGCTCCCCAGCACAGCCTGCTGGCGTTGAGACAAGCAGTCTGTTCATCTGCCTGCGCAACACCCCTGCCTCTAACTACAAACTGAAGCTGCTGTGGGCCGAGTTTTACAGTTTCTGCACTAAGCAGAAGGTGGTTATGGGCCATGCTGCCTCGCAGTTTGTTTTAGGAGGTATCTGGAATGTTGTGTGGGATGAGTGGCGTTTGGATACACAGACAGCCGTTGGAGAGAGATAGGGCTTTCGGAGCCCCCAGGTGAATGCACACGGCCACAGTGATTTCCTCTGTCTGTCTCAATTAATTACACTTTCGCTGTTTCCATGTGCCTTTGGAGCATGCTTTACTTGGAACGTGGCAGCATTGGTTTGTGCTAAAGACAATGGATTATTTATGCTAACGAAGTTGCCTTCTCCTTTTCTCCTGTTACCTCCTTGCTTTGTATCTACTCTCCCTCTTGCCCATCTGAAGTGGACTCCAGAGCAATTGCTTCTTGCTGTGCCAAAAGCCTTCTTGTCCCACCATGGAAATTCCTCTGTAAGTGTCCCTGTTCCTTTGTCTTCCATCCTGAGCATCCCTGGATGGCAGAGCACTGTGTTTGGAATCCACCTTCCAGATCTGGAGCTGTGCGGTGTCTTGGAAGGTGAACTCCTATGTTGCTGTTCAAAGCCTAGTCCTTGAAAACATTTTTGATGTGAATAATCCCATTAACTGGAATTTCCCCACATGGTTACAGTGAAATGGATGAAGAAAGGTATTTAGAAAGGGACGAAGAAGTTGTAAGATGCCCAGTTCCTACCGTGCCTTGCACCCAGTTCTCTCCAGAGCAGCTGTGACATGTGGGTCTCAGGCTGGGCTGTTTGTGGACCAGTTTCTCCTATCTGTTCCTCATAGTGTGCAACACTCTGCAGTGCTGCATCCTAGGGCCTCATTCTTTGTTGAGAAACCCCATGGAACATGTTTCCTGTAGAAGCATGGCATTGAGAGGGGTATCCTTCACACCAAACCCACTTTGTTCCCCCAAATTAGGCCACAAGGCTTAAGGTCATAGAGAATGGGGATGGCTTCAGGGTGACCTTTGGCTGGAGAAGAGCCTATAGCCACTTCCTCAAAGCTTGCTGCTTGCTGGGGACCTTCTGGGCTCACTTTCCCTGCATCAGTGGAGCCACACTGGTACAGGCACAGTCAGATTAGCTTGCCAGTTGTGTCTTGCCAACTGTGCCACCAATGACTTTCATGAGACTTGGACATTTACCCCATGAAAGATAAGCGCCTATGGTTGTGCAGAGTAGTGTACTGAGGTCCTGGGAGTCCTAAGCTCGTGATTTTCTGATCTGTCTATTTAACAATGCAGATAGGCAGCTTTAGGATGTCTCATGCACCCATGGTGCCAGGGGAAGGCATAGGGACTTCTGAAGAGCAGTAGATGCCCCTCTACATCTTTCAGAATCCAGGTGTCCAGGGAGAAGTGAGACTTTTGGCTGAGATTGCATTGAAAGCCAATGTTGAGGTGAAAGACAGTTTGACTACTCCCTAATCCCCAGATGGCATGGGCTTGCTTCTCCCCACGTGTGTCGTTAGTTTGTTGCTGGACCTAGGACCCCAGGAAAGTGGCAGTGGGATTTCTTCAAGGTCAGGGAAGCATTGATTGAGGAAGCTTTTGGGTGCTTCTGGACACTGTAAGGTATCTGCTTGTTACAAACCCACTGCACACCGTTGCGCATTCAGGCATAATCCCACTCTTGACTACAACCTGGGGAGACCCCCGCACCAGCCAGAGTCCATCCCCATACCAGCATGTGTCTGAGGGCACTAGTCCTAATTATGGGTGTCATGGCTTCTGCTGCTCATGCAGCCTGGAGTTAGGATGCAGAGCGAATGTTTATGGAGGTAAACATGATTATCTCCAATCACAGGCCTTAATGATGGTTATTATAATGACAGCTATTGTGGGAAGGGCATGTAATTATGTTTATTCTTCCTTTTATTGTACATATAATAATAAGCTGTTTTATCTGAGAGTAAAGGAGAGCTGCAGGAAGATGGGGCATTTATTTCATTAGAGACTTTTCTGATTGCCTGCTAGGCTAAATCCTGAAATTTGTTCAGTCTTTCTGGAGTCAGAGGTTCCCTTTTCAATGGGGAGTGAGGACATGAGGGTCCTTATCCTACTTGACTCCCTGGAGTGCCCATGCAGGGAACATCTTCTTCACTGAAAGTTTTACCAGGCCCCGGCACAGGCTGCCCAGGGAGGTGGTGGAGTCACCATCCCCGGGGGTGTTTAAAAGACGGGTACATGAACTGCTTAGGGATGTGGTTTAGTAGTGGACGGGTATGGTTGGGCTTGATGATGTCAAAGGTCTTTCCCAACAAAGTGATTCTATGACAGGGGCTTCAGCAGGGAAGGGGCTGTTGAGACTCTAGCCACCTTACAGAAGAATGCAGAGCACTCACCTAATTCCTTAATTTTCACAGAAAGAGTAATTGATGGGTTTGTGCTGGATGAAGCCTAACTTGCTGTGAGGACCCCAGAGCTATCTCATAAAAAGAAGTCACAGTGAGCGATAGAACATCAAGATGGCTGGAGCTAGCCTGACATTTTAAGACTTAATGGGTTAATAAAGTGTGTGGTTTAGGTGTCTGTCACTAAGTAGAGTTTGTCCATTCCCTCCACACACTCATACCTCTGGCAGGACATTTGACCTGCCATGCGCTACCCCTGCCTTCTTTGTCTGTGCTGTCCATCTGCCTTGGCTCGGATTGCATTCAATGTTTATCCTCTGTAATCCAATTTAAGTTGCCGCAGAAAGCAGTGGGGATTTACAGAAAGAAAGGAAAAAAGTCTCACTGGGTTTGCAAAGCAGAAAAGACAGACTTTTTTTTTTTTTTTTTTTTAGCCATGCATTAATAATCTCCCTCCACTCTGTTTTTGAACCTGGTGTGAACCTGATCCTGTCCTTGGTGGGGTCTGTGTTAGGGACATGAATCACAAAGACTGTGCTGTGGCTGCTGTTTGCCCAGGGAAGTTGCCTGTTGTGCATCCCAATTCTGCAAGCAGCTGTGGAGTCACTCCCCTGAGCCATGAAAGAGGGTAGAAGCTGTGTCGCAGGTCTGAGCAGTAGGAAACCTCCGCCTATTGATGGGCTGTTGCCTAAGGAAGGCGTTCTCTATATTTGGATGAAATTGTAGCTTTCTTATTCTGTTGGAATTTCTTCTACATTGCTCTTCTTTAAACAAAAAGTTTGCCTCTATCCCTGCATTTACACCATTCAAATATTCATATGACTCCTGTTTCTTGGTTGATTTATGTCTTTCATATCAGTCTGTATTTTTGGCTGATCTTTAAATAGTAGCTCTACTTCTGTAGTCTTCTGCAGCATCTGGTCCTGACTGTATGGTGAATTAGACCCTGAAAAGGTATGCTGGACCAAATGAAGCATAACATGCCAAAGACCATGTTCAAACCTTCTGTTGGTATAAGAAGTGAATTAGTATGTATCTGTGTGATGGGAAGCAAGGGTTTACCTATTATTGGTACAGATTCTGCAAGAACTTCTCTTGTGGATGTAGTTTAGCATAATTACTTTGCAAGAAAACTTTTACATGTGCATTTGTATTTTGGTGCTTAACTTGCTCTTCATTAAGGGCCATCCTTTGCCTGTTACAGTGTAAGAGAGACCAGAGGGATAGAAGGACACAGTTAAGTGCGACAGGTAAACAGCCTCCTGCTCTGCCAAGCAGAAATGGTGTGAAGGTACTAGTGACAGTATGGTCTGAATTGGGAGGTGCCAATCCCTCTCTTCACCCCCACTGTCTGTGTCACAAAAGGGCCTGGGGCATTGCGCAGCCCCCTCTCTGCCTGTGGGGGAAGGGAGCAGATTTCTTGAGGTGCTGTAACTTCTGGGAATGGCTGGTGCCCCATGGTGGTACAAATTTCACAGAATCACAGAATCGTTTAGGTTGGAAAAGACCTTTAAGATCATGAAGTCTAACCGTAAACCTGACACTACCAACACTACCACTAAACACCCTAAACACCATATCAACATGTCTTTTAAACACCTCTGGGAATAGTGACTCAACCGCTTCCCCGGGTAGCCTGTTCCAATGTTTGACAACCCTTTCAATGAAGTAATATCTCCTGATTTCAAGTCTGAACCTCCCCTGACACAGCTTGAGGCCATTTCTTGTTATTCTATCAATCGTTACCTTGGAGAACAACACAGCAGCCATCTCACTACAACCTCCTTTCAGGAAGTTGTAGACAGTGATAAGGTGTCCCCTCAGCCTCCTTTTTCCAGGCTAAACAGCCCCAGTTCCCTTAGCTGCTCCCCGTAACTCCTGTGCTCCAGAGCCTTCACCGTTTTTATTGCCTGTTCCTGCACCCCAGCAAAGGGGCGTGAAGAGCCCACCTGCAAGGGGATATGCATTGGAGCTGCGGTTTGGCAAGCCAGTGGAGGGGTGTGCCTGCTCATTGCCTTCACTGGAGACTCCAAACACAGCCCTGAAGGTTTGTGCCTGTGTTTGTGCGTCTGGAAACTGCATCCTGAAATTTTGATAGCAAAGCACGCCCAAGGGTTTTGTGTTCCTCCAAAACACTTGCACCCTGTAGCCCTGCTGTCACCCACCCTATCCAAAGTGGTTTTATCATCCCCTGTAAACTGCCATAGCAGTTGGCTCTTGCTGCTTCTTGTGAACACAGTGCTGACTCTGTCTTTCTCTCTCATTTTAGATTATGGTCGTTCCTCTGAGTTGGCATTCGTTGTGGAGCCTAGTGATGACATAGCTGTGCAGGAGCAGCCCTTGATCCTCTACTGCCAGGTGGAGGGCATCCAGCCCATCACCATCATGTGGCGGAAGAACGGTGTGATGATCATGGACAGTGAGAATGCCTTCATGTTGGCCAATGGGTCGCTTTATGTCTCCCATTTCCAGAGGGTCCGGGGAGATGGGTCTTCAGATGAAGGCGAGTATGACTGCATGGCGCAAAACCACTATGGGCTGGTGGTGAGCCGGAAGGCGAAGATTCAGGCAGCAAGTAAGTACGGACATTGTTCCACCTGCACCTTGTGGTGCAGTTGTGGTTTTCTGGGATGCAGGAGGGCAGTATGTGTGTGCTGGGTGTTCAGGGAGGGTGGATTAAAGAGGTGAAAGAGAAGAAAGAACCTGGAGCTGGTGTGGGGATCTGACTGGCAGCTGATCTGTGGAGCTGTCCAGGTGTGAAAGAAGAGCTAGTCAGCCTTCTTGATGAGAAAAAGAACATCTGCCTTCTAGCAGTAAATGCCTTGTCTCAGAGGTGTAAGTTACACTGAAGTCATGCCATAAAGTAGGCTGTGGTTTGTATCACCTGTGGTGGGTTTGAAAGCCCCTTTGTTGTGTGGCATGGCTAGGCTCTGCTTGGTAGGCGGTGCTTTCCAAACAGTAGGCAAAGACTTTCTGAAAGTCATTGTTTCTTTCATTTTGTTATTTAAGGCAGGCAGTGTGGAGGCAGCAAGGTCTTATTTGCTACCTGACGTGGTAGAGCCTTTGGGGACAA
The DNA here is from genome assembly GCA_033558105.1 of Coccyzus lansbergi. NCBI lineage: Eukaryota > Metazoa > Chordata > Aves > Cuculiformes > Coccyzidae > Coccyzus > Coccyzus lansbergi. The sequence continues at coordinate 243,018 of JAUMJK010000421.1, read as the reverse complement.
GGCTAACAACATCACACAGATTGTCTTATGGGGTAGCCAGGAGGAGGAGAGAGATGAAAATGTCAGCAAGGGATGAAATTTAAAGGCGGGGGAGGAAGACTTACAGGGCAGGCTGTGACTCCAGCCCTGCACAGTACCCATTTTAGCCTGTTGCATCACCACAGCTGGAGCAGTTGATCCTGTTGGGTCTCCCGCCATGAAGGCTTCTGGGTTACCCCTTGCTGGCTGTATTTGCTGGTTTGTGTTTGTCCCAGCACTGATGGCAGAGCTGAGATGTTGTGGTGATTTCTCTCCCCTTTCTGTTGGTGACCACCTTTGCCCACAGACTTGTCTGTAGGTTCTGAGGGTGCAGCGGCTGATCCTTTTTGTATTCAATCAGGAGTCACTGCTGGGTGCAGTTTCTACACAGGTGTGAGGTTGGGTGTCCAGCATCACCCTGAGACCTGGTCAAATGCTGATTTGTTAATTAAGTTCTACTGAAGGATTCTCCAGCTTGTTTGGGAGGTGGCTATTGCACCTCTTTCTGTGCAAGCCACTTATTACTGCTTCTGCTACATTTGCAAATCCCACCATAATATTTTGATGCAGAAAAAGCCTATGGAAAAGTCTGAGACCAGGGTCCCCTGGCTGTACTTCTCAATTTGGGGGGTCTTTTGGGGCACTGCTGCCTGCTTCATGCAGCACCAGGGCCGGCTGGCAGCCCACCAAGGGAACACTCCAGCCCTTGTGTATAACAATTCCTGGGTGCATGAAGTGGCCATCTGCAAACCTAGCTTTTCAGTAGTGTAAGAAGTGACATTGTCCAGGAGCCAAGGGCTTTGGGTGTGTGCCAGATTAGCAGCTGGATCTTAAACTCCTCAGTTTTGTGGTGCTAAACCTTGAAGCACTTTTGGTGAATGGCTCTGGCATTTATTAGCTGGGAGCTGGCTGATGCACAAGCACAATGTCAAACTTCTCAGACCTATAAAGAGATGTGAGAACCAGCAGGATTACCTTTGGGATAGAGGATTGACAGTAAACAGTTTTATCTTGGCTTCTGCATCAATATGTATGTGATATACTCTCTATCCCTGAATAGCATCTCTTTTTGTAGCTGTAGTTTTGTGTAAATTAAAATGAAAAAGGGTTCATGTTGAAAATGCTCTGGACTCTTTTCTGGCTTCAGGCTTGGTTTCTTGCCAGCCCTGAGAAAGATCTGGGAGAAGCCAGCACAAAACACAGGGCACCTGGCCTCAATGCCACAGGTGCCTGCAGATAATGGGAATAAAATGTGATGTTGTGGGCAAATGTAACCTGCTGCTCAGAGCAAACTGCTCTGCTGTGCCGGAACCGCAGGAGCATGCACTTCCACTTAGGACTTGGCTTAAACATAGATGAAACCTCCTGAGATTGAATCACAGTTGTACCCTCAAGTCTCAGGGGGGTTACACACAAGTAATAGTGATTTTCTTTGCCCAGAGTCCTGATAAACAAGTCAGAGAAGGAGAATTATCCTGCTTTAGAGATGAGGGGACGGCTATATTGAAGAAATGGGTGCTGGCTGCCTGGAAGGAAAAAAAACCTAAGTGCTCAGCAGACCTTTGCGAAGCAGAGTAAATACTGCCAGTGGGTAAAACCTCATCCAAGTGCTGATCTCTTCTTCCCTCTGAGCCTTATATCTGAACACAAAAGCAAAGGAGAAATAAAAACCTTTCACAAACAAAAATCTTGAAAGTTGATCAAGGCCATGCTATGGAGGGATAAAAGGGATCTGACAGACTGGAGCCCCTCGAGAGCTCTGCTGCACTTTTTCCTGTCTTCAAAGGCAGACTGTTAGTCCCTATCACTGTTACAGACCCTGGTTTTGTATTATTATTTGGAATATAATCTTCTTGGCTTAGAGGAATGTACATATTTATATTCAGGAAATGTGGGCTGGATATCATATTTTTATGTTTCAAATTTACTTCAACACTTGGCATTGAGTGAAATTTAACTGGAAGAATATGGTGCTCTCAGATGCTGTGCGTGCGGGCCCAATGGGCTTGAGATGCATGCAGTTTCCCTGTGGAGCAGACACTTGAGGAACCATGGAATGGTTTGGGTTGGAAGGGACCTTAAAGATCATCCAGTTCCTCTCTAATGGAGGAGGACCAGACCTCCTACTGGACCAGCCTGCTCAAAGCCCCATCCAACCGGCCCTTGAGCACCTCCAGGGATGGGGCAGCCACAACTGCTCTGGGCAACCCGGGCCAGTGCTTCCCCACCCTCACAGGAAAACATACCTCATCTAAATCTCCCCTTTTTCTGCTTTAAACTGTTCCCCCTCGTCCTATCCCTGCACTCCTTGATAAAGAGCCCCTCCTCAGCTTTCCATTAGGCCCCCATTTTAGTACTTCTTAAAAGCTTCCCCCTAAAAATTGACTCATTCAATTTACTTAACTAAAATTTCTCTATGTCATCATTGTTAACTGGAGGTGCTCAGCAGAGGGAAGTGCACTGTGGCTGGTTTGTGGATTGGCAGGTCATGTGCTAAACACATTGATGATATTTTTCTAGTGTAACCTTCTTTTGAACAAGTGTGCAAGGAGCCTATGCATGACTGAGCTGAGCTGAGGCACTCAGCATTTCCACTCTCTGCCTAACATGCCAGTCAGAATTTCTTCAGTCACTTTTTCTGTGTCTGTTCAAACCTGAGTGTGTTAGTTTAAAAGATTTTGGAATGCCACACATTTTTATAATCTGATCAGGTTATTGAATACAGATATTTTCTTTCTCCTAGTGACAGTTTCACAATTTCATGAGAGTCTGAGCTGTCTTTATTTAAATCAGATTTGTAGGCAGACTGTTCTCTGGAGGCACTGCTTGGCTGTGTCTTCGTGGAGCTGTCTTTCCCTTGTCCATGCCAGAAGCTGATACATGCCTTTGCTATCTGTGCATAAAGGTACGCTCTGAGGAAAAGTACTGGCTAGAGTCCACTCCTTTGGCAGGTGAGCTCCCAAAACACAGCCACTTCTCTCTTCATCACCACTCTTTGCTTAACTTGGCCTTACTTGACTGTGATCATGTTGTTTCATGGCACTTCCAGCCCTTTTTGCTGATGCTGTAATTTGATGGAGCTGGCTCAACATCATCATAAATCACAGCCTGGCTGGTGGAGTAAGACCCATTGATTATATCACTCAATAACAAGCAGTTACTACTAATTGGAAATCACCATCAAACTGGGGATCAGATCAGGCTCTGCATGCATCCGGCTTGAGAACAGCAATTTTCCCTGTTTGATCTGGTGCTATAAAAAACAGGTAAGATGGGAAGTCAGTCAATTGTGCAACTTAGAGCCAAGGAGGCTTCTTGAATCTTGAAGAAATGGACCTACCCAGTAATTGAAATACTGTGGGACCTGTGAATAGCTCTGCAGATATCTGGGCTTGTAAAGATGCTTTCCTCATCGGGTCTTGCTGCAGGTGGACCGTTTTGTAGCCAAGCTTAGCACCATGTGTCCCTTCTCTGCTCTCTTACCCCCTTCCCTTCTGCATTCTGCCCCAAGTCCCACTGTGCCGGGCTGTCCATTGGATGGAAGGATTGATCGCCCAGGCAAGGCAGATGTTTTTTCTCTTCCCTGCAGACAGTGGCAGCTCTTCTCACCCACCCTGGGGCCAAGCATGTTCTCCCTGCAAACACACTGGCCACTGTGACCTCCAGGCCAAAGATCTCAAGTTTGTCTTCAAAATGAAAGAAGTGAGCAGGTCTGGTGTGTATCCATACTTGCAAGTTGGTTTCCCTGCCGAGCTGTGTGGCTAGGGGAGGAGGCTGGGAATTGCAGGGTTTTTAAAGCAGCAAAGATCTTCCCATCATTTCAGCTTCTCTGCACAGAATATATTCAGGGTTTAACCTGCAGCCCCCTTTCCAGGCTCTGGGGTGGTGGGAAGAGCTGATGAGCCCAAATAACGGCAGCATTTATAAGAGTGTAGAGACAAGAAGGAAGTCTGAAAGGATTAGGGAGAGACAAAGGGGGCTGATTATTTTATGGGTCACAATACAAGGCATTAGAGTGAGATCACAAAGGGATGTAATTACAAAAGAAGGCCATACTGGGGGAATCAAACCAGGATTAGAGTGGGAAATGTTTTTACACAGTTTTGTTCCACTCATTATGAAGTTAGCATTTTAAATTAAGGTTTAAATAAGATGGCACCAAAGTTGTCACCAAGGTATTTCCTGGCCAGTGCCACTGTTTGGATGCAGATTGTGTCTCTGCTCAAAAACACCAACGCAGACTTTGAACACATTGTTTTGCTGTTGTTTTTAACTGTGTGCCTGTACAGTATCCATACAGTCAGCAGAGCACTATCTATATCTCGTGCTTAGATCTAGTGAACCTCTTTCTGCAGTTCGAAGTGGGATACTTTTGTGATGAAACATTTTGGTGGTACCAAACATGGGCTGGAGGTAAAGGTATGCTTTTAAAGCAAGTGCCCTGATGTTGGTTTGCAGCTCTGAGATGTGGTGCCGTTACTCCCACAGACTTTTAGCTGATGGTTGTTTGCATTTTATTGCAGTTTAACCCCTGGTGTTTTGTGCCAAGTTTCCTCCATCCACAAACAAGGGTCGCTTGGGTTTTTTTTTTTTTTTCAGTTGTGGCTCTGCTTGCTTTTAATGCCCTTTCTTCCCAAATGCTGAGCATGAAGGTTCAGTTCTGATGCCAGTGATGCTTCTTTATTGTTTGTGCTTTGAACGCTCACAGCTCTTGTTAAGCCTACAGCAAATTCCGGGCTTGTAGCAGTAGGTCTCAGAGGGGAAAAATACCCACGAGGAATTACCATGTAAAGGAAAGAAAAAGAAATTAAGTGAAGCAAAAAAGACTCTGAGAGGTTTCCAGGGGATGGAAATGATGGGTTATTTCTCTCCATCAGCTCTTTGGCTGCCTTCAGGACATGCTGGTTCATGTGATGGTGCCTTTCACATCTCTGCTGTTGCAGTGTTTGGCCCTGTGTGTGCTGCAAAACAAATATACAAATATAGGAGTCTCCAGAGGGAGATGGGGGAGATTTGACTAGGAATTTTAGATTTGCAGGATTAAAAGAGTTTGTCACCACCCACTGCATTTCAGCGTCTGCATGTAGCAGCCGGGATTCATCCAGAGACTTGGGCACATTACAAGACCATATTTCTTTCAGCTGCTCATTTCTTAGCAGTGTGATAGTTATTTAAATATCATCTTGCACTTCTCCGCGAGGCTTCTAATGTAGCCAACCTTCGCTCCAGCAACATTATCTCTCATATAGGGGGTTTGCACTGCAGGCAGTAATGTCACTTAGTCATTTATAGAAAGCTCAGGGGAAATATATCAGAAGAATTTCATTAATGGCAGCACTGTTGAGTTATTTGTCTCAATTAACTCTTGGAGCACAGCTGAGGAGGTTCTGACATCTCTGTAGCATGAGGCTGCTCCACAGTTTGCTGCCTGGGTTTTTAACATTGGAGGATGCTGTGCTGGTGCTTGTGTGGACAACACGGTGCCCAGCCTCTTGGGCTTTTACGTCACTTGTCCCTCTGGCTGCTGCTTTGCTCCAGCCTCTCCTTGAAGCATAGGGCCCCCTTCCTCTGTTATTCTATTCAGGAGGGCAGTTCTCCACTGCTGTAGTCTTCTCCTTGCAGTCATCACCCCGAGGTCTCTTTGGGACTGTCACCTAGAACAGCTCTTTCTCTGCTCAAGTTTGTCTCAGCTTAAGGATTTACAATGCCAGTATTTTGAGGGTTGTGATGGTTCTATGTGGGTTTCACTCCCATACTGTTCTACAAGGATCCCAGCTGGCTGAGCCAGTCATGGTGTGGACAGCAACGCCAATCTGTGCCTCACTTTTCCCTGTCTGAACCCAGGATGGGTTTCCCTCAGTACCATCAGTTGCACAGCATTGTGAGTATCTTGGAAGGGCATGCTGCTGTTTTGTGCTTACCTACGTTAGCAGTGAATGGTGTTTGATCTGGTGTCGCTTACCTGCAAGCCTGTCAAGAGGCAAAGGGCATGCAGTGTCAATGAAGGGCTGCTGCCCAGGTGAAAGCAGGGCTGTTTTTCTGACGTCATTCATTGGCAAAGCTGTGAGTAGGAATTGATTTCTGGGGGTGTTTGCCCAGAGCAATCAATGCTCTTGATCTAGTGGGTAACCATCGAGTTAAAGGGAAGCATTGTTGCATTTGCCTGGTCATGGTTGTAACCCACAGTTACTGAAAACAGCAAAATATGTAAGCAAATAAAAAGGCACTGAAGTGGTAGAGAGAGATACCTGACTTTGTCAGGGCTAGGCCTTCTGTGCTAATCCCAGTCTGCAGCAGCCTGGATCAGGATCTAGGGAAACTTTGGGTGCAGCAATGATATGAGCAAGGGCACTTTGGAAGTCCTCTCTTACTACTAAATCCCATACAGAGGCCAAAGCTGCATTCCTAGGGCTGGTAGGATGAGACCTGGGAGAGTCATCAGCCAGAGCTCCCTGACACCAAGGAGCTTCATGTACACCTATTCCACTCCAGTTTTGGTTCTACCTACACACTGAGGGATGCTGGATCCCAGCTTCATACACACCTATTCCATTTCAGTTTTGGCTCTACTCAAACACTGAAGGATGCTGAATCCCAGCTTCAAGCATGCTTGTTCCGTTTCAGTTTTGTCTCTACCCACAGTTCCAGGCCTGTTGACGGGAAGGGAGTATGCTCCCACTCTTCCTAGGCACAGCATATGGTTTTCAGAGAGGTTCTTGCTTTAAACCCAATTTTACAGTTGGGTTGACTGAAGCAAAAGAAGGTCAAATGATTCGCCTGAGGTCACTCAATAAGTGGCTCAGATTAAATCTCAACCCACGACGCTGCCCGTTCCCAGCGCGACACTGCCCGTTCCCAGCGCTGGCTGTGCTGGCTGGACCAGATGGCCTTCTGAATGCAGCGTCAAGATCCTCGGCTTTTTCTGTACCTCATTGTTCTCCATTGTGGGCTTCTGAATGCAGGACCTTGAAAGTGAGAGTCATTTGGATTTGCCGAGTCCAAGTTATTCTGTGCAATGATACGGATTTGCAGGAGGGTTTAAACACACTGCTTGGCTGTGGAGGTTTGAATTTTGCAGAAGTTTACCTCTTTCCTTTGGTTTTGTGACACTAAAATTCTTTCTGCCTTTTCCATATAGAATTGGTCCCTTGCCCTGTCAGCTTGCTCTGCTGCTGTCTCACCAGCTCAGTGGGGCTGCCCTGGCTTTGTACATGCTCAGGTTTGTCCAGAGGGCTTTCAGGGACTATCATCTCCCTGGCATAATTCCCTGGGTGATTCTGCTGCAGCTTGCACCCAGCTCTGGTCTCCCTGTGCTATTTGTTCCTTCAGCCTTAGCTTGATCCTGGGACCGCACAAGGGGCTCAGTGCAGAGTGCTGCTGGATGGGTGATGTCATGTGTTTGGCTCCAGGAGCCTGCAGGCTCTTGTGTTAGTTCTGGAAACACTGATGGAGATGCTGACATCTCCCCCCTGATCTAGTGTGGTGTCCTGTTCTGTACATAGTAGGGCTCACAGACGCAGTTCAAGCAGTGCTTTGGGTATCAGGAGGCAAGCTCCATCCCCATTCTCTAAACCAAGGAGCAAAGCATGGGAAAGCATGGCTCCGTAACCTTTTTTGGAAAACAGATTGACAAATTTTTGGAACATGAAGGTCAGAGACATCTGCCCAGGAAGCAGCAATGCTCTGGTAGCTGTTATGTCCTACGCATACCTACCTGCCCTGGGGAAGGCTGTGGTCCTTGGCGTGGTGGGGAGTTCTGTGCCTGCACATCTTTCTGCCAACAGCCTTCTGCAGGAGGGCCATACTTGGGACTAGCACCACTCATATGTCTTGATAAGTTGGCACCTCTTGAGCATGCCTTGATTAATGGTGTTTTTTGTTAGTCCGAAGAGGGCCCCCATTATGTCCCTTTGATGCTGCATTTCACACTTACCACTGTCACTGAGCTCAATGACTAATTTTCACAGGTCACAGGAAAAGGACAATGGATCAGGCCATATTTGGAAGAAACAAATGAAATTTTGCTGCAACTGAGAGCACCAATTAAGAGTGAGGATCAATTTGGGTGTACAAAAGAGATAGTTTTAGGCTGCTGGTGTGTAAATGAGTTGGCGCGTTGCAGTAGCAGAAAAGGCTCAATGTGTGCATACTTCAGCTGCAGCATTGTACTCTGCTGCATTTGACAATACTTCTGGGCTTATTAATCAAGGAAAACCCAAGTGTTTTCCAGCCTGCTGTGCCCAGGAGGGGCAGGGATAGCAAATATGCTGGATCAAGTCATGTTTGATCCCTGTGAGATGATTTTGGCCAGGAGCACGAGCTTATGTCTCCTTAGTTGCATTGCTTATCTTGCAGCATGGCTTTGTAAATTGAGTGATGGCTTTTGAGCACAGCACAATGTGCTCCCTGCCCATCTCTTTGGGTAGAATGATGCCCATCCTCACCTCAGACCGTAGCTTTCCCTGCCAGGGACTGCACTGCTTTGCTGAGACTGCAGAGGAGCACTGATTTGGGGGAGCTGTCAAAGAGGAAAGAGGTAGAGTGAACTCTCATAGAAGAGGATGTCATGCTGCAAGAGGGTTGAGGAAAAGCCAAGGGTGCATGAGCTGGGTTTAAGTTTGCTCAAGTCGTCACATACAACAAAAAATGTGTATTTGGGATGAGCTAATTGCAAATGTCCAGGTCCCCAGGCTGTGCCAGGTAACACCAGTCTGCAGATCATTTTGGTAGGAGCATCGATTGAAGTATCCTTTTGCTGAAAGGCTTCTCCAGGGCTTGTGGGGTTCCCATGAAGCAAAGTCTTGAATAGATTTAAATCCAAACAAATTTATGGTACTGAGCAAACCTCTAAAATGACCAGGTGGAAGCAGTGGTTCCCTGTTTTCCCTTGTTCCTTGTTTATTGATTGCCATTCATTTTTCCCTGCAGCTCAGCATGTTCCCCAGAGAGCAGTGGGACATTCAAGCCTTGGTGCAGGGGTTTGCTCTCATCCTGACCCTGTGTGGTGACATTGCCCTGTATGGCCAGGTGATGCAGTTGCATCCCTTTGGTCCCCAGCATGGCAGTTCCATTTGAGGTGAAGGTGCTTACCAAGGCACTTTGTTTGCTCGGAGCAGCGTCTGTGTTCAGCTCACCATGGTTTCCCACGGCAATGTGTAAAGGAGTGGGAGGGAAAGTCCTGACCGCATCTTTCATTACTGAACCTAATGCTTGAGGGGAGAGGAGAGGCAGAGCCCCAAGGGAATCAGCTTGAATTGTCTCTCAAGAGGGAGGGGAAAAAGAAGAAAAAGTCTTTGCATGCGGTACTGGACATTGAAAAGATAACAGCAAAAATAATCTTTTTTTCTCTCTCTCTTTTTTTTTTTTATGGTAGCCAAGGTGAAAATTAATTCCTTGTCCCTTGGGGCACCCATGGGTGCTCTGGAACCTTGTGAGGGCGAGAACTCTGCAGATGCCCAGCACTTCCACATGACAGAAACTGGTTAACATTTTAAATACAGGGGCTGGGCACTAGTTTTAAGGATTAAAACTTGACCATTTAGGCCAAAGCAAAGAGGAGGTCTATGCCTTGGAACGCTTGGCTCTCTGCTACTGCCATCCCATGTGATCTCAGGCAAACATCCTGATGTCCATGTGTCTCCAGGAACTGGGGACGGAGGCATTGGTGCTCCCCAACTCCTCCCAGCCTCTTTGGGCTTGGGGGCACATGACCTGTAGCAGTCCATGGCAAGCTGTTGGGAGGGGCCTGACCCCACTTGAAGCTGTCAGAGCTCAGTATCAGCACTGGCAGCTTGTTCCCACTGCAGTGGATCTGGGGAGTCTGGTTGCTCCCATGCATTTGGCACGGTGCTGGTTGCTCTGCAGCTAATCAGGGCTGAGAAGCTGGGGTGCCGTTTGGACCTCGTGCCACTGCTGGCTGTCGATTATCTTGAGGCTTGTGGGTCTGCCTTTTCTGAGACCTTTGAGCTTTTATCCAATCAACCTGATATCAGCAACAAAGTTCAGAACTTCTTTTAAGGGAAGATAGAGATCCCTGTACCCTATATTCGTATGCAAAAGCCTCTTGGACAATGTGTTTTCAAAGCCATTGTGGATATATTGTACAGAGGAGGTGTTTGTGTTTCTGTGCTGGGGTACATGTACCAGGCTTTCTATTTTAAAGCATAGTTTGCATGTGTTTGAAGCACCTCTGTGGCTACTGCAGGGGAAATGGGATTTGTACTTGTACAGCTCCCGGCCCAAGGGGAGCCTGCTTAATTTTTCTTTTGCTAACTAGGTTCCCCCAAGAATGAGAGATTACCTGATCTTCCAAAAGCATTTCCAATGTGTGGAGAAGTCTGGATGACTCACAACTTTTAATTAGCTCTCCTGACTGAGGCAAGGATTCCTTCCTCCCTTACGGAGAGGTGGTGATTAGAATTACAATGAAGATAATCCAAACTGTATGTGTAGGGGTTTCTGTAAGTGGAGAACAAAGCAGGACATCCATCTGGTGAGTGTGAGCCCATAATACCTTTCTGCTCATTTTTCCAGTGCAACAGGAGCTGCTTGGGACGGAAACAGGCTCATTATTTTGGAAAGGCTTGCTGACATGCAGAGCAGGGCTGGCTTGTAATCTCTGAGGCACTGAAACCACTGCTTGGGAAGGAGCGTTGCTTTTATTTTTAAGTCCACCTTTGTATTTCTCCTTGTTAAAATCTGCAACGATGAGGGATAGCAACCTTTTCTGAGCCTGCCGTTAATTAGTGTATGAATGAGAGATGCCCTTAGTTTTAGCAAGGCTAATCAAAGCTGTAAGGGAGTTTTAAAAGGACATACCCAACAGCTAAGCTAAGCCTGTCCTGCCACAAACATCCCAGCAGCAGTGGGGAAATGCATCAACTGGAGACAACCTCCTTTTTGAGTGATGCTATTTCCCCTCACTTATAATTTCCTTCTCTGTATTGGGCAGAGCTCCTGCCTCAAAACTTTGGCATCTTCTTATGCCCTGTCTTTGCATTAGGAAGGTTGCCTTGTGCCATGGGATCTGCTTTCCTGTACTGTGCCCTGCAGCAGGCAGGGAAGAAACAGAGTGTGCAGCAGAGAAATGTGATACTAGGCCCTCAGCTGTGGTGCTCCTGTGCTTTAAGGTAGCTGAATTTTGCTAGGCTGCTCCAGCACTGTGAGAGGATGGGGGCATTGTGGTGTGGCTGCCTCAGTGCAAATAGAACAACAAAAAGCCGCTGTGGATGAGCGGCCTGCACTCCATGCTGCTCCTTGCTGCCATGCCAGCAGTGCAATGCATACTTCAACTCCTGCCATGGCAACAAGTTCATCCTTGAGCCAGTCCAACCGTTGGCTGCAACCTAGTAAAGCAGCCAGGATCTGGTCCAGCCTTCAGCATCCCCAGAAGGGCCCAGGGAGGGAAGAGGGATGGGAATATGTTTTGTACCTGCAAGATGCTCTGCCAGCTACAAAATTCAGGCTGGTTTTTTTTTTCCTACCCAAAAAGGACAGGCAAGGTGCTGGGTGATCCTTTTGACTTCTGAGCTGGTCAACATTGATGTGCAGAATCATAATAGCTCTTGCCCTCCAACTCAAAGAGATTGAGAAGGAAGATGCAGAGCCCAGATGCAAGGAAGTGTTGGTCAAACACAAGGAATCCAGTCCTCTTATTAGTGCTTCAAGCAGTAAAAACACACACCCTGCTTATCAGAGTTAGGGGCAGTGTTTGAGTTGAAGGAAATGGGATCTTGGGTGCCGAACTTGCTACCAGCACTTCTAGGTATGCCAGTAGGGTGCAGCTAGTGCAGCTCAAAGGGAAAGTACAATCCACTGTTGAATGGCAGAGATTTGAGATGTGATGCCAAGGCTTTGTGTTTCAATTTTTTGGTACATGCTGTGAAATTTACAGGTGGAACACTTCTAGGGAATTGCTTGGATTCCTGTAGGAAAAGGGGGAGAAAAGTGGAGAATAAATAATGTACAACTTTGACAGCTTCCAGCATTCAAAACCTGAGTCAAGCTGTCTTTCCCTCCTGAAATCATAACATTTGTTCTGAATTCTTAATATTAAAAAATAAAAATAACAAATTCCTTTAGCTTGTCTGTGGACTTTTAGCTGTTGTGATACACTTAAGTCATGTGTCTAGCATTTATGATTTGTGGAGAAGAGAAAGCTTGAAAACACCTCTCTTTTAACATAATGAGACCTAAGGTTGACAGAGCTGTGAAACAATGAAAGTTGGGGTTTAGTGGCATTGCCAGACATCAGAACAATTCTCGATGACATCAGCTGGGAAAGCTGAATAAACTGATGACTTTCTTCCATTTTGGGCCCTTGTCATGTAAATAGGCTCCAATCTGCATATCAGATCCCTTGGGTTAGGGAGTGTAATGACATTAAAAATAAGGCAGCAAAACACCCAAGGTGTGTGTTTTAGCAATCTTTAAACAGGCAAAAAAATGCTTGGAGGAGTTTGAATCGAGGGAGAGGGCTTGTTAGCACTTTGCTTTCAACGTGAAAAGGTAACTGCAGTGGCTTTAAAGAAAGTACTTTAATGCTACATAAATATCATTGCTTTGATGAAATGTCTTTAGCCTCCTGAGGGAAGTTGGTGTCTGGTAAGCCTTTAGATATGAATGGACGACTCTGTAATTGCCATTGTTTCAGAGACACATTAGGAAGGCCTAATGCTGATCACTTAATGCTGATCACTTCTGGCATGTTATGGAAGCAGCGTAATGGCAATCCCACACAGCGTGCAGGGAGAGGGTAATAGTATGCATTTTGCAGGATGAAAAACTGACAAATGCTTCAGGACTGGAATTTTTTTTTTCCTAATTAGATTGTGGGTTTGTGCATTTTATTTGATTTTCTTTTCCCCTCCCTTTTCCTGCTGGCCCGCAGAGTGAAGGTAACTAATGCTTTGAGATTTAGGCTTTGGCAGAATTGATGGGATAGGACACTAGCTCTAGTTGATGCAGTCTTCTGCCTCAGACAGGGTCCAAACCAGCTAGTTGAGAGGGCGAGATGTTGATATTGAAGATAAGTATTTTTCATTTTTTTTTTAATGCTGATTAGTAAAACATGGGATGTTCTGGTACATGAGAAGTGCTTCCACCTCTGGACTGGGAACAGTTATGTTTAAAAATCAGAATCTGGTCTTAGAGATCATTCTTGAGAGATATTTTGGATTGTCTCCTTCTTTTGGAGACTGCAGGAATCCTGGTATTCATCTTTTGTTCATAGTGTAGGGGCCAGAAAGGCTAGCAAGGTGCTCTGGCATGGTAGGCAATGAGCTGAGAGCTGTAAGACCTTTCCCTATCTTAGCAATTCTGCCTTTGGAGGCATTTTTCCTAGGAACAAGTGACACCAAGGTCCTGAGAGGTAATGGTGTAGCTGAGAGGACTGGCACGTCCTTTGGGATATCAGTGTATTTCTCATGCTATTGGTTGGACCTAAGCTTATTTTCCACTGGGCAGTGTTTTTAGGTGCTTCTAGTTGCGGTGTGTTCCCTGCCAGAGTTGAGGGCCTGTTTGCAAAACCAGGGAGGTTTCAGACCTGGCTGTAATGATTAAGGCCAGCACCATGGCTGGGTAGGGCAGGCAACAGAGCTCTCCCAGCACACCAGTACTCAGTCATTACAGATCAAGACCTGCATGTGACTGGGTTGTCCACAGGGGTTAGTGCATTGCCTGTGTCTTATCAGAGATGGCATCACTTACCAGCTTTGTTATCATTTGTTTTGCTTTTCTATCAATGTGCCTTATTTCCACAGCTCTCCTCTCAGAGGTAATGTTACCCAGACTAAGCAAGACATACTTTGTTTCTGAGGCTGGCTCAGTGATCCTCAGCGTGGGAGCATGGCCAAGCAAAAGCTGTGAGACTACTCATTTTATCTCTTGCCTCTGTGTGCTGACATGGACATTGACAGCTTGTATACTTCATGACTGATGCTCAGAGCTATAGATGTGTTTTCCAGCTTCGTTAGCACTGACTTCTGTTTAGAAGTGGTATCAGCTTGTGGTTATTTTATTGCTTAATCCTGCAAGACTATCTATCAGGTAGTAGCCAAAAAGGAGATGAATTTCTGCCTTTGGGTTTGTAAGTGTATCCTCTAATATGCAACTTTTCTCTCACCACCCCACATGCAGCTCCAGCTTGTCTTCCCAAGAGGAAGTCAGTTCCAAAGTATTTGGGAGTTGCTACCCAAAAGGCCTGGAGAAAGAGCCTACAAAGAGCTCTTCTGGGGAGAAACAAAAAAGATGGGGTTAGGTCCTTTTATCTTAGCCCTGTCCTTGCACAGAGACTGATGCAAACATAGTCCTCATCACCACTGCACAATCAGCATCGTATTATGAAACAAAAAGTAATAACTTACTGATGCTTTCCCTTGAATGTTTAGCCTCGAGTGGTAAATCTTGGTCTTACTTGGAATTTATTTTCATTCTGGATGGTTTTACTGGCCTCAGAAACTTCTCTTAGAAGAGCAGGATTTTATGGCTCTAAACTGTTCAGTTTAAAGGACTTTTTTTTCCCCTGTGGGTTTGTTTTAAGGAAAATGAGACACACAATAGATTGTCCCAGATTAGTAACACTCTTTTTCACTGTGAACGCAATCCTGGGCTGCAGTAATTTACTCTTCATCTTGGCACGCTGCTAATTAGGATGAACACTGATGTGAAAACTCTACATATGGCCAGTGCCAGCTTCCATAATAAGTTGCCCCAAAAACATGAGGATCGAGGGGTAGTAAGTCAATGAAAATCCTGACATAAATTGACTTTTTGTGTCCTGGCAGTGCTTGGCTGAAAGCCAATCACAGTAAGAGCCTGTCGTGCCAGAATTCACAGACAAATAACACTTTTCCACTGCAGCATCCTTATGAGACACTCTCCCAGCAGCTGTCCTTCCTTCCTGCCACTCATTCCCTTGTGTTCAAGGAGGCTGCCGAGGAGCAGGGGGAAACATCTCAGTGTTATGATGGGGTGCAATGAAATCATGAGTGACAGAGTGACATTTTGACAGCTTGACTTTAGGTTCCTACTGCAAATGTAAATACTTTCATTTGAATCCAATTTACGCAACCAGGGAAATAAACAGAGGTTTGCCTAAAGATGACTTTGGGGGATTTTATTTTATTAATCTGGCATATTTGTGGACTTTCTTAATGAGCTCAGTTGCAAATTTCCATGATATTGTGGAGGTCCAAATGGTCTTCATCCCAGTTTCCTCCAGTCATGTGCTTTTACACAGAATTGCTTTGTTTTCTCCCAGTTTAATGCTACTCCTCATGTGGGTTGAGAGACCACCAGCAGTACAGTTAATTAAATGTACCTGTTGAGCAGCTGATAAAATCGACTCACAATTCTGTCTGTCCTCCTTAAAGCAAGGACTCTTAAACAGCCGGTAGTCCATTTTATCTTTTTCCTAAGGGATCTCATCATAGAATGGTTTGGATTTGGGGGCTGGGAGTTGTTATTGTTGCTTGCTTGTTTCTTCTTTTTGTCCTCATGAAGTCTTTCTCTTTGGTTTGGAAGTTTTGCACTCCCTGGCAGGGAAGTCTCAAGCAATAACAAAGCCAGCACTCTGTCATGCAGCTAATTTAGCTGATTCACCACCCAGCCTCTCCCCAGCTAATCTGACTTTACACGTGGCTGTTAGTGTAGTGGGGGTGGACTGTACGATGCTCCATTCCTGGGTCTAGAACTAGAGTTGGATCAGTTATCTTGGCTAAGAGCTAGAAAATTTTTAAGCTTAACCACAGATGTGGAGATCACACGGGCCTTGAAGCTGCAGGTGTTTGACTTAGGTATCTGGCTGACTTAAGCCATGGAAGTGAGAGATGGCCACCTAACAAAGCCCTAGTTTCACACCTGGAGTTTTGTCTCATGTCCCTCCAGGAACTTCAGCAGTGTGCATCGCTGCAGGTGGGTGGAGGATGTCACCCAGAATTCCTAAGAAGTAGCAAATTGCTTGCTCCTTAGGAGACCTGTGAGCACACAAATGGATGCTGATTAAGCACCTGCTTTCTTCTAGTTTTTAAGTGAAAAGGTGGCAAGGTAAAGTGACAGCCAGGCCTCATTTATCTTAATGAGAAAGGTTAGGAGTTTAATGGAGTTTTGCTGAGTTGAAGGTGTTTCAGCTGATTGTGTGTTTGTTGGGGAAACATCTCTCCATTCTGGGTGCATTTAGCTCGAGTGGTGTGGCTACTTAGGATTTGATGCTAATGTCCCCTGAAGTCTTTCCTATGGAGAGAGGCTTTAGAAGAAATCCAGGAGGATTTCTAGTGTTCCTGCTGTGACTTGGTAAATGATTTGGATAATGATACAGTGAATTGTGCAGCTTCTCCCTGGCTTGCATGATGCCTGGGGCTGTGTTGCACACAGTTCTGAGATGTGCACTGCGCTGAGCAAGGGTCACTTTGAAGCTCTTTCCTCTAACACATTAGACATTTAGCAAACGTACTTGGCAGACACCAGCAAGGAAATGTGATAGTTTTTACGTTCCAGCCTCTCACCTTGCACTTAGCACTTCTGAGGTTTGTTTGACATATTTATAGTGTAGCCTTACTGTATAGAGTCAGAGTAATCAGCCACTCACTTGGGGCTGCATCAACTAGACAGAAGTAAAGCTAGTTCACGTGCAGCACCATGCTGGGTGCATAACCTTGTTTCTCAAGCCTGTTTCCTAGAACATAAACCCAAGCAACCTACCCCTTAATGGGACAGGCCTCCAGCTGGAGTCTATCAGTGCAGCTCCAGCTGAGAGCAGTGCTCTATCTGCAAAGGACTGTGCCAAGATTAGTGAGGGAGTTCTTGTGGGGGCAGCAAAGCAGGTGAATGCTATCACTGGCATTTACAGAGGGGACACGAAGCAATAGGAGGGGTGGGATGGTGTTGAGAGTTCTGAGCCGGTGTGGAGTATGAGAACATTCAGTCTCTTGTTGGGGCTCAGTGCCCTGCCTGGAGAGGAATTCAGACCTGCTCTGCTGGAGGCGTTCGTGCTCAATCAAAGGCAAGATCAAAAGCTTCCATTCTAATTTGATGCTTTTTAACAGACAAATAGCAGTAAGATCGTTAATTATTGCATTTTGCCAACTTCAGTGATTAAGTGCTCTGTGTTTGTGAGTGTCAAAGGCTGGTGCAATCTTTCTGGTGCTGAAGAGCAGGGATTGTGCCTGCTCTTGAGGCTGAATGGTGTAAGCAGGCAAGCGGTGTGTCTATGCCAGACTATAAGCTCTATGTAGCCCAGAATATTTTCATGTCATGCTTGATGGCATGTGAGTGCTTTCTGCTTCTGCTGTAGTATCCAGGTAGGTAGGCAAGGATCATGCCTTTTGGAAGAGGGAAGCAGAAGCAGTAGTGTGAGTATTCTGTGCTATGGGTGTGTGGAGCACTTTGTCTCAACTAGACAAATGTCCCTGAGGTTTCCTGCAGGTAAACCCCTGTTTGTTTCTTGATTTCAAGTAAGAGCTCTGATGGTGTTACTTTTTCTCCACTGAGCACAACGTGGTAGGGGCCAGAGTAAGGACCATTCCCTGGGGAGGGTGCCTTCCACCTTGGGAGGCGCTGTCTTGAGGCAGAGGCGCCTTGGCCTGAGCTCTTCCCAAGCTGAGGAATTCTGCAGACATCTTGTAGCTATTTATGCTGAACAAGGCTGGTGGGCAGCTAGAAAGCTAGGTGGTTATTTTCCATCCACCCATAGTTTGTCACTTACCACTACCCCCGGGGTGAGAGTTTTTCCCCTTCTTCCAGAGTGTGAGACCTCATTGTTCCCAGTACCTGAGGCATGCAAAATCCCCCTTGCCATCCTGGAGGAAGGGTCCAAGGGTAACCGTGGCTGATTAGTGGGCCCTGAGCAAAACACAGGCCAAAAAGCTCACATGCATTACTGTACAGGGAGAGAAAGTGGGCCCTTTGAAGAGATTGCAGTTCCTGTCCTAGACCACTCTGGCTGCAACATTCTCACTGTTGTGGGTTGTGATGACCCTGTGGGTCTGTGGTGTTTGTCCCCAAGTGAGAGCTGGCGTTTGAAGGATGAATTGGACCTGGGATAATCACACTCTTCAGCTTGGTTTGTGTTCAGCGTGGTGGGGCAGACACGTCCCTTGCTGGGTGAATGCTTGTAGACATATCTGATGTTTCTGTGACTCCTTCCCAAGCTATTTCCTCTAAGGTTTTAGTGTTAAATCGGATACCTCCCCCCAGCCCCCTAGTGTTGTTAGGAAAGAATGATGCAGTTAACGCTCTGGGGTGGGGGGTGGGACGGGGTGTCTGCTTTCTCTTTATGGCTCTCTCTGAGCATCTCATGTGCCCTGCATTAAGGGCTGTCCAGCGAAGCCCATCATGGGTGCTAGTCACCCCACAGCCCTCCCAAGGCTTTGTTACATGAAGTGTTTTGGAGCAGATGTCCCAAATGAGCATTTTTTTTCAAGTTCTCGCCCCACTAGAGATATTCTTAAGAGAAACATGCTTCAGTTTTATAATGTAGATGAGCCTCTCTCTCTCTTTTTTTCTTTTTCCTTTTTTTCCTTCAGTTTCAGGCCCGAAAGTAGGCAGTGAATTCTAAGGCTTGAAGGAAGCAAATGCACAGAAGCCTATTGGCAGCCCAGCTGCGTTGTGCAAGGTGGGCATTTGCAATTTTAAGTGGAGGGAGAGGGAATCGTCCTGATAATTACATAAAATACTTAAAGTACCTATAAATACAGATGTATATTTATATTAAGCCTCTCCCAGCCCACGAGTCCCCTGTCTACTCTGGGTTGCCAGACCACCCTGTCCTGCACAAACAAATGAGTTAGAAAGTCCGAAATTCCATCTCTGCCTTTTGGGGCTTGTCTGGGGAATTCCTGAGTAATGGAGGTTGAATTGGGTCACAAGGGCAGCAGAAATAAATCTTCAAAAGTTAGCTCTGGCATGAAGTCTCCTTTTTTAGGCATGTCAGGGATTCTTTTGTTTTGCATTGTTTTCCAAAGTCCCCCGGCTGGGGAACAATGCCTCACTGGGGCCAAGCCTGGCCGGGCACAGCCCCCCAGCATTGTCTGGGGGGCCGGGGAGGGGGTCGGGGTGAGAAATGACATCTTAAAGAATGGCACTTCTTCTTATGGACACTTAGTAGATCAGTGTGCATTCAATTAACCCTATAAACCAAGCGAGGTCCAGGGAAAGAGTCTTTCAGGCATTATGGATGGAAAGTATTAAGGAGGGTAGGGGAGAGCTGTTGATGAGTCTTGTTTAAATAAAGCCCATTAGGCAAAGTTGGGGGTAGGTAAAAGGGATGATTTTTTTTTCTTGAAAGCTAAATTGACATGCATTCTCATGTGCTGGTTGAGGTTTTCTTTATATAAAGTTAGAAATGGTTGCATAGCTCAGGCTGAGTGTCTTAGATGTTCGGTCCAGATGTCTTTGGGTCTGCTAGGAGCAAAAGGCTCCTGTAGGCTGTGGTGAGTGGCAAACACGTTTTATACGAGTATTTTCTTCCCCCTCACATTCCTGCTCAGCCCTGTGACAGCCTATGGGACATCGCTGACCTTCTTGAGTGCATGGTTGATGGTCCCCTGGGTATGAAGACAATTAAATGCTTCTGTGAAGAACCAAAACCACCTTGTTTTTTCTAGTTGTGCGTCATATATTTTGCAGGGATGCTACAAGACAGTGCCACATTTTTGAAAGTACAATATTTATTTCTACTAATCTATGGAAACTTCTGTGTGCTGGCAACTGTACCTACACCATCCACACCAGCCTTGGTGTCAGTCAGGGCTAAGTACCCTCTCCAGAACGAGAGTGACATTGTGAGCAGAGAGACCAAAACATCCAAATTTCTTTCTTTACATATGGCTAATATTCACCTGGAGAAATCCAATCCATTTGGAGATATTAAACTAGGCATAGTAATAATTCCAGTACGTATTTCAATTTACTTTGCTGCAAATAGATTTAATTTACCAACTGTGGAGTTTTGGATAGAACTGCCTGTATTCCTGCCATTTTATGCTGCATTCTGAATAGATTATTTGTAAAGTTGTAAATGAATAAGCCTCTTTCTTATTTGTTGCACGTATGACATGGACATGCAACTAAATTAACAGTCAAGTCTTAGTTTTGCAGAATTTAATTATTTCTGCAGGTGAATAAGCATCTAATTCCTCTCTCCCTTTGTCATTGTGAAGCACACTGGAAATCTCTTTTTCCTAAAGACTCTGGTATTTGGGATTGTTTTAAGAGGTGATCCATGAGATCTGCTGCACTCCCAGCTTATCTTGGAACTGCTATTTGAATTCACAGTGCAACTGCTCTAATGTCTATTGATTATTGAGTGAGAAGTGGAATTTCTGCAGTACTGTGGCTTTCTGGACATGGTATCACCGAAGTCCCACCATACTAGAGGAGCAATGTGTCCCTGGGACCCTGCAGCCCAGGTTGGTTCATGGCAGGTTGCTGTCATCTCTAGTAGACTTCACGTGGGCTGCAAGTGTAGGCTCACAGCAACACATGGGAGATGGCTAAAGCAGAGAAATGGCCTCAGCCTTTGGGAAGAAGGAAAAGAAGCAGCTGAGAGTTTTGCAGGTGGTTTGATCTCTCAGTCCTTTAGCTGGGGAAGACCTGCAGCCTGCAGTAAAAAGCAGATGGTGCTGCAAGGTAATCGCTTTCCTGTGATGGTTTTTCTTGGAAAGTGTCCTTAACCAGGACAGCGCAAAGGTGTGGGCTGCAGACTCTAAAAACAGGCTGAGCCCATTACTTTGCTGTTCTTAGGTGGGATGTTTTCAGAATGAGGCAGGATCAAGCAGTGCCAACTGTATTAATTCACTCATATGAGCCAATTCCTCACTACTAGGGGTACAATCATGTTAGCGAGCTGGGAATATGGACCTCTGAAGCGGCTCTGCTGACAGTTGGTAAAGTAAAATGCGGTCTGATATTTGAACAAACACAGGAAAACAGCAACAAAATGAAAACACCTGTGGTGTGGGTGGTACCTACTCAGTAGGTGGTACCTAGCTCAGTGCTAAATTAGGAGGGCATCATCCCCTTCTCTGTCTGCTCTGTATTGGTTTCCTAAAGAAACAGCACCTTTGTAGTTACTTTATCTTGACAAGTGTTCCAGAGCCTGGTGATAACAGTCTTATGCTCTTGAAAATGTGCAAAACTTGTTGGGCTTCATGGAGGAAAAGAAATGGTGATGTGGAGGCTCTTAATTCTGCCCCAAATTAGTCCCTGAAATGCCTGGTTCCCTCAGAGAACAGATTCCTTGGGCCTGGATCTTATTAAGGTGTGATTGCAGAGAGTGATGTCCTGGGGCCACAGGTCTCTCTCCCTGGCACTGCTCTTCCATGGTTGCAGAGGGCCTCCATAGCGTCAAGAGTTTGTTATTGTTACCTGTTACTGAAACAATAAACCCAACAGCTCTCTTCTCTGCTATCCTTCATAGGCTCCAGTCCAGCCTCCATGGAGGAACCCATGTCTCCATGGGATCTCCAGAAGCATTAGCTTCTCTAGGATCTGAGCCACAAAGTTACCACTTGGTTACATTACTCCCAGGTCTAAATTGTGTAGGTACTTTACTACCTCACAGGATTGAGGGCTTTTTGCACAATGCCTTTGAAAGCTATCTCTATCCGTGCTGTGTTAGTGGCATCTGTTGACCTTTCTGGAGCAGCACAGATGAGATAATGGTGTCCTGCTTTATTAGCTCTTTATTCTGACAAAACTAACAGGTTGTCAGCCCTGCGTTGTGCTGATTAGCCTTTTGCATATCCCTCTGCCCTCTCCTTGATTTAAAAGTAGTTTCTCAGTCAATTGCAGCATCCTAGGAGTAAATACTGCTTCTTTCCTAAGCAAATACCAGAAAAGTCAGCAAGTATCATAGAATGGTTGTGGTTGGAAGGGATCTTTGAAGCCCAACCAGTTTCAACGCTCATGCCACCAGCAGGGACACCTCCCACTGAATCAGCATGCTCAAAGCCCCATCCAGCCTGGCCTTGAACACCTCCAGGGATGAGGCAGCCACACCTTCCCTGGGCAACCTGTGCCAGTGCCTCCCCACCTTTCAGCATGAAGAATTTCTTCCTAATGTCTAATCTAAGTCTTTCCCCTTCCAATTTAAAGCCATTAAATATGAAGCGTCTCTTTTCCTGTTGTCACAAAACTGTGGTGATCCCTGAGATTGATTGTGTTTGCTCAAGGGTGTGCTTTAACACGGCACGTTTTTGAGATAAAGTGGGAAAGGTTCTCAACAGCTTTTAATTGGAGTTATTGCTTTTGATGGGGCTGCACTAATTTCCAGTGTCTTCAAAGTTGGTGGGGAAGAGGAAGGCTCATGGAATCCCAGCTCCATCCACGGGCAGTGGCAGGTTTATGATTGTCTCAAAGGAAAGTGGTTTGATGCTGCTGTGCTCTGGGAGAAAACAGAATGAAATCCAAACAGCACCAATCCACACATTGGGGCTGTGTAAATGAACTGGAATTTAGATTTGCATCTATCGGTGCTCAAAAAAAGTAGTCTGGACTATGATGAAAGTTTGTGAGGGGAAACTGAGCTATTCCACCCCCCAGCCACTTTCCCTAAGTCATGCCTGGTTGCCAGTAGCTTCCTGTCTGTTGCTAGTTTTTCTTTTTGAATACAATTTAGTTTCTGCAGGCCAGTAGCTTTTAATGATTTCCTTTGGGTCCATGCATCCTCTAGAGCAGCCCTCTTCTCCCTTGACATTTGATGTGGGAATGTGTACATCAGTATTGTTGCTTAAACAATACCCTTCAGGCGCTGATGCTGGGCCCTCAGATAAATTGCAGATTAAAATGAAACAGAATTGCTTGATAAAAAGTCTGTGATGTTCTGGCATGCAGGGAACAAACTGCACAGAGCCCAGGTAATGGGAACTTGTGTGTGTTATCTGGAGACCCATGTAGTTAATGAACAAGAAACCTGTTTACACTGAAAATGAATGGCAGAGTTACTATAATGCCTTTCTGCTTTGACTGCTGAATGAATATCTCTGGAGGAACAAAAGCCCTAGCAACTCAAAGTCACATCTCAACCAGAAAGGCCATTTGGAGACAGTGCTGAGAATTAGAGCCTGTTGGCTTTTATGAAGAAAATGAAACCAGACTTCCTTCTAATAAACACCTCATTTATTTTCTCTTGCCTCCTAAGAGATCTAGTTTGCAAATCCTGCAGAAGGAACAATTAGCGGATTCGATTCAGTGCACATGCCATTGCTGAGCAGGAAAACAAGCACGCTGGACATGAATAGCATCAATCTTATTTTCAGGCATGTACAAGTATCTGGCACTTTTGAGAGTTTTGCAAACAGCCTGTAGTTGTTTCCACCCTGATGAAGCTGCAGCTGTATTGCACTGGGCTTCCCCGTTATGGCTGCTGGAGTGCTGATGGCTTGGTGTGCTTTTATCTTGCTTGATATTTTGTCCCAGCTATTTTCCACGCATGGAAAACCGCTCCTGCGTAGGAGACAGCGTGGCAGCAGGCGCTGGGAAGAGAGAACTGTCCCTTTAACTGTGCAGAGCATGGGGCTGGTTTTATTTAGAGCTCTTTTAGCAAGTTGTCTCAGCACATCAGGGCCCCCCTTTTATCATGCCTGGCTTTTTTTTTTCTCCCTCTTTGAGACCTAGAAGTCAGAGGCCACGGGGTGGGGGTGGGGGGGGGTCACAGAAAGCAGTGACCTCTGCATAAGTGGAGGACCAGATGGCCACTCCTCTTCCTCTGAGCCGTACTCCCCTGGCCCCAGGGCACAAATCTGTGACCTTCCTTTTAACTGAATGCCCAGACTGTGTGACTGGGGCTTTGACATGCTCTTTAATAGGCATACATTATCCCTCTATTGCTAAAAGCCCAGAAAACTGGGTTCATTTAGATGGAATTTAAGTAAAACTGTTTGGATTGGTCTTGCTATCCCCTAGCTGCCTCCTGCTAAATTGTTGAATTTCGTGCTAATGAAGGGAAATGCACTCAGGGATGGACAGGGAAGCATTTTGTTTTCTAAGCTTTGCAGGTCTCAGTGTTTTCTGCCAGACAGGGTGTTTACAGACTGTGTGAGCCTGCTTGTGTGCCCACCTTGTGCCCACACAAGCAGCACCCTGGTACTTGGACCATGTCAAGCCCTTCCCCTCTGGTGCTGAAGTTTTGCTCCAAGGTTTGCCTCCCAGTTAGAGAAGACTTTGTGTGTTAAATAGCAGCAGAACTTGGGCTTGTAGCCTCTTACTGAGTTTGTAGACACAATGGGAGATGTAATCTCTAAAATTTTGCTAATTCCCAGTTCTGGTGATAGGCATTGGTCTGATTTCCAAGTGTGAACCTAGCTAGAGCATTGCAGTGTGTTAGCACCCCTCAGTACTGAGCACAGGCTTGGGGAGAAAGAGCAAAAATTCCCCTGAGGAGGAGGGCTAGCACTAGCCCAACTGGAAATTGAGGAAATATTTTGTTCTCTGTGAATTAGGAGTCACTGGGTTTTTCTCCAGTACCCTGGTAACTGAGAAATTCATCTGATATCTCTGTCTGTTCCAGTAGCTGTTATTAGAAGAGGGTAGGCTCTTGTTAAAGCGATTTGCATAATGGTAACTTTGCTCTTCGGGAGAGGCTGGAAATACACTCTTTTCTAGCAGAATGGAAATGCAGAGGTGTTTTCTTTACTGCTAATGACCAGTACGCATCTCTCTTGATCGGACACGGATGGCCTCCAACCTCTGCCAGGCAAGCGGATGCTGGGGAGGGGCTTTATTAATGTCTCCCATTTCCGAAAGGTTAGGGACAGGAAAGTTATTCAAGGAATTTCCTTTCCAGGGCAGACCTAGGGAGGTAGGTATAAGTGAAGACCAATTCAGCCTGGCTGAAAGTGATAGATGCAATTGTCTTTGAAGTTTTTGGGAGCTGCACTTCCTTGCTGCATGGCTGAATTGAATCCAGAGATCTTCAGCTGTGAATCCGTAGCCACAACCCACAGTTTTGTGACATCTGCTGTGGGTCACCAGCTACTGAATGTGGGAAGGGAAGAGCAAAAAGCTGCCAGGAGTGCTGGTGCTGATGATACCGGAGATTTTGACTGCTCACAGTTTTTGATTAAATTAGAATGTATTTGTGGATGAAGTGACCCATTAGTTGGGTAATAACACTACCTTATCACGCCTGCTTATCAGTATTAGTTATGCACTATAAAACCCATCCAAAAGCCCTTGGGGGAATCAATTAAATTGAAGTGGGCAGCTTTGTGTATGTGTGTGATGGAGCTGTTGTGGGATGTGTGGCATGTTTGTACAGCAAACTGTTGCTGTCTTGGGGCCGGCAGCATTTCCAAGCTTGTACAACCAGCCCTGCCTGTAAGCTATCAGCATCACACATCTTTGTTTCCCCTACCAATTCCTCGCTGAACAGAAGAAACGGGCCATAAATTTGCTGATTATGTGCATTTAGGCAGACTAGCTCCCTTAATGGCCTTTACAAGGGTTGCAACCAGTGATGGAGTGTTGCATCCCCAGCTTCTAGTAGGAGATGGTTGCTTTTTCATGCTGTATGTCCCATTAAATAAATCTGAACCAATGGTAACTGATTGCTGATGTTAAACTGCAGAGGGAGAGATTAAACATATTATCCCTGTCTGCCTGGGAGGGCTTTGTTCAAGTCTTGTGCATTATTTTTAAAGCAGAGATGGGCAACTTTAAGGAACAGTCTTGTCTGTCTTCACAAGTGTTTGAGCCTAGAAGCAGGTAAGGGGAACCTGATTTAATGCCATATCTAACAGAGAGCTGGGTCTCATCTGACCCTGCTTTGCAACACTTGAGGAGCGATTGGTACCCTGTCTGCTTGCATCAATAATTATCCCTTATGAAGTATTAAGGGCTCTGGTGGCACAGGCGGTTGTGGTGGCTGATAAGCTGGAAAGGGCTTGGTTTGCAGGTAAAGGCTTCTAGTGTAGTGATTGAATCTGCTAAGATTTCAGCTGGAAAAAAGGAGCCAGAGAAAAGCAGCCTTCGTGAGTCTTTCAGGGCTGCAGCAAGAGATAAAATGCAGTGGTTTGCATCATCCATTAGAGCTGTTGTCCCTGGGGCTGCAAAATGGCTGGTTGCCTCTCATCAAGTGGCAAGGAGTGGTTGGAAAGGAAAGCCAAAGTGTGGGGTGAGGCAGGGTTCCTCACCATGGCCCCTTTCACACCCTGCCAACCCCCACCGGCTGAGGCTCAGCTCTGAGCATCCTCTCCCTGCTTTGAACCTGAGGAGCCGTCACACCTTAAGGTCAGGCGAGGGGCCCTCTTAGCAGGCTGGGGAAGGTGGAGGGAGCAGGATGTCATTTTGTCATTAGCCAGGCTTCAAAGGCAGACAGGCATCGGGGAGGGGGAGAAAGGAGCTGTGGGGTCATTGGGGGCTGCGAGCCCCTTGCCCAGCCTCCCTGCAGGCTGGCTCATCTGGTGCACAGCTGCTGCGGGAGGAAGAAGCCCAGGGAAAGCCAAGGGATGGAGGAGGCAATGTGGGGAAAGCCACACTGCCAATGCCTTTGGCCCCACTGCCTGCCAAATTCAACATGTGTGCCAGGGGCACGATCTTAAGCAGTGCTGGATGATGGCATGAAGCACTGCCTGTGGGTTAAAGCTGCCAAAAATGTTGTAAGGGGGTTCTGCAGGTCTCTTGGAGACTCTGGGATGTGTTTTTGGCTTGTTGAGGCTGCTCATGTTGGAGGCTGGTTGCAAGGTTCTGTGCCCTTGTGTTCATACATCCTGTTCTGGATAGGTGTAAGCTTTCCTGAATCAGATCCAGACCCCAAAAATCAATAGCGTGGGTTAAAATTATAAGATTGCCACAGGAGAGGGAAAATCCCCCTTATTTGGGGGATCTGTGACTTTGCACTCTGGGCCTTGAGGATGCTTTGGGGTCCTCTATAAAGGCTTTCCTCTGCAGCTGCCAGAGGCAGGTTTGTTTATTCTAGCCCAAGCCAAGATCCTCCTGCATATCCCTGCAAGCAGGATTGGGGAGAAACGCCAGCTGCTGTGAGGCTGGAGATCAAAGCACATATGTTGGCAATACTGGGAGGCTTCTGGGATCAACTGCTCTTTGACCCACCCCTACAAAAACCAAGGGCCCCACTGCATGGCACACGTTGGGAGGTGATGGGAGAGCTGGGTGATGAGATCAGGGGCAGCAGGTCTGGATGCAGCTGGGAAGCATGTGGAACAGCATTTGGTGTAACCTAGCCATAGCCAGCAAAAATGTGGCTCAGCTCTGTTTCACAAGCCTCTTCCATCCTGAAGCCCAGTTGGGCTTGTGTGCTGGTAATTAAGATGTTTGCTGTCACTTCTATGGACATGACAATGCATATTCATCAAATATGTAAATGAACACATTACGCTATTTGCATAAATCTTCTAGATCCAAGAGGATGATGGAGATGAATTGCTGTGAGAGTAGCTCTGTAAATGATTCCCTGATACGCAAGTTGCACTAGGGTCCTGTGTGCTCTCCGTGGGTGCTCTGGTGATGCAGAGCAGGAACTCATTTGGGAGAAAGACTTCGGGATTGGTGAATGTTGAGTTTCTCATCAAGAGCACTTGCAGCCCAGAAGACCAACTGTATTTTGGGCTGCATCAAAAGAAGTCTGTCCAGCAGGGTGAGGGGGGTGATTCTTCCCCTCTACTCTGCTGTTGTGAGACCTCACCTACAGTCCTGTGTCCAGTTCTGTAATCCCCAACATAATAAGGATATGGAACTGTTGGGATAGGGTGAGGGAGAGTGGTTTTAAGTTGAAAGAAGGGAGATTTAGATGAGATCTGGGGAAGAAATGTTTTCCTATGAGGGTAGGGAGGCACTGGCCCAGGTTGCCCAGAGCAGTGGTAGCTGCCCTATCCCTGGAGGTGTTCAAGGCCAGGTTGGATGGGACTTTGAGCAGCTTGATTCAGTGGGAGGTGTCCCTGCCCATGGCAGGTGAGTGGAATTGGATGGACTTCGAGGTCCCTTCTGACCTGAACCATTCTATGATCCTGATTTGCACAAGTGCAGGCATCATTACCTCTGGAGCCAGGGTTACAGCTGCATTTGTACAGACAGCTCTCAGATAGCCTTTCTTCCTGAGTGAGGATGGGTTGGAGGGATGGGCAGGCAGGTGAAGAGTTATTCGTGTTTAAAACAAAGCTTCCCCAGTGCTAGATGAACAGTAACACACAGAAGTTTGCTTGGGCTTGCTCTGAGCTTCCCAGTAACCTCCTGCATAGCCACTGCCTCCAATGCATCTGGTACTACCAAAAAGAAAATACATGAGACCTGTAACCCTTGCCTGCAGTAGCTTAACAATACCTCTGAGTATTGCTTCAAATACATATAAGTCTGAGCTAATAAAGTAACGAGTTTATGAGCTTTTAAAAGATTTTTACTAGATAAATGGAGGACCTAATAACATGATTTGATTTCTTAATATAAACAATGCATTTGCTGGGACCTCTTAAAATATTCTTAACTGTAGCAAATCCAGTGTATGATTTCTGTTTCTGTCTGCTGGAAGCTCTGGCTTTCGCTTTCTGTTCATGCTGCAATGCTAGTTATGCAATAACATTGAGATAAGGCTTGTAATGTTAGAACAATTAGAAATTAAACATGCAAATTATTTCCAAAGCTGGTACACGTGAGGATAAGAGGAAGGCAGGGACTGTGTTTTGCAGATACTGACTGTGCAGGTGGAACCAGGTGCTCTGCAGGCTGTTGGATGTGTTGTGCTGCAAGGTCTCTGAGAAGGAATTAAAAGTTGATGCTAAGCAGGATGCTGGGGTTTGGGACTAAAGTGTCAGTTAAATGCAACTAAAGAGGAGCCCTTGCCTGGATGGAGAAGCCTGTTTGTGGCTGCAGGATATTTCACTAATGCAAGCAGTATTTGGCTCCTTGGAGGAAGTTTCCTGCTAGCTACCTCACAGCTACTGGGTATTGTGCTCTGGCTGTGATTAGGTCCCATTCAACCTTGTTTTATTCATCATCAGCAAAGCATGAAATTACAGTGGAAATGCTAGTAGGTTTCTGAACAACTTAGTATCTACTTGGGTGGAACAGTTACTTGTTGACTAGTTAGTAAGTTAATTGTTTTATATCTCCTTGAGATCAAGTTGCTATTTTAATGTAGAGGCAGGTGATATGAATGGTTATTATGGCTAGGCTGAAGAAGTACAAGGAAATGGTCATGTTTCCTCCAAAAGAAGCTTTTCCATTTCTGTTTGCCATGTGCCAAGCCCGGATCGAGAACACTTGTGATCCAGGCCATGTGCAAAGTGCGTGAGTGTCACATGTGTACTCTGTAAATGGCTTGGACCCTCTGGCAGGTGTGGTGCGCTCAGCTGGACCTGTAATTGGGGATTTACCTTTGGAGCTCCTATCAATGTCCCGGCACATATTGAAAGCTGTAGCCTGGAGCAAGTCTTGGTGGAATGCCTGCTCAGGGTCTTTGTGTTGACCTCTGCAAACCCACTCTGAAGAGTTGGGAAGAGGCTGGTGTTGCTTGGAGCCACACTACAGACAGTGGGTCCTCCAAGAAACGGGGGCGGCCTTTGGAGACCTGACCATCTGCCGTGATGTGGACACACATTTTCTCTCCGACTTCTTGATTTTTCCGGGAAACAGAGGAGCAATACAAGGCTCCCATAGTCCAAGAGGAGGTGGTCAGAGCCCTGCTTGGCCAACTGGACTCCCACAAGTCTATGGGGCCAGATGGGATACATCCTACGGTTTTGAGGGAGCTGGCGGATGTATTGGCCAAACCCCTTTCCATCATCTTCCAGCAGTCCTGGAAGACTGGGGAGGTTCCACTGGACTGGAGGCTGATGTTGTGCCCATCTACAAGAAGGGTGCAGGGAGGAACCAGGGAACTCCAGGCCAGTCAGTCTGACCTCAGTGCCAGGGAAAGTCATAGTAACAGGTGATCTTGAGTGCTATCATGAAGCACATGCAAGAGAACCGGGTGATCAGGCCCATTCAACACGGGTTCACGAAAGGCAGGTCCTGCCAAACTAACCAGATCGCCTTCTATGACAAAGTGACTTGGCTGCTGGACGAGGGAAAGGCTGTGCATGTGATGTTCCTGGACTTCAGTAAAGCCTTTGACACAGTTTCTCACAGCATTCTGCTACGGAAACTGTCAACCTCTGGCCTGGACAGGCGCACAGTCTCCTGGGTAGAAAACTGGTTGGCTGGCAGGGCCCAGAGAGTGGTGGTAAATGGTGTTAAATCCAGCTGGAGGCCAGTGACAAATGGTGTTCCCCAGGGCTCAGTGCTGGGTCCAGCCCTGTTCAATGTCTTCATCAATGACCTGGATGAGGGCATTGAGGGTACCCTTAGCAAGTTTGCAGATGACACAAAGCTGTGTGCAATAGTCGATCTGCTGGAGGGTAGAGAGGCTTTGCAAAGGGATCTGAACAGGCTGTACCGCTGGGCAGTGTCCAACGGCATGAGGTTTAACACAGCCAAATGCCGGGTCCTGCACTTGGGGCAAAACAACCCTATGCAGAGCTACAGACTGGGAGAAGCCTGGCTGGAAAACTGCCAGGAGGAGAGGGACCTGGGGGTGTTGGTCGACAGCCGACTGAACATGAGTCAGTAGTGTGCCCAGGTGGCCAAGAAGGCCAATGGCATCCTGGCTTGTATCAGAAACGGTGTGACCAGCAGGTCCAGGGAGGTGATTCTCCCTCTGTATTCAGCACTAGTGAGGCCACTCCTTGAATCCTGTGTTCAGTTCTGGGCCCCTCACCACAAGAAGGATGTTGAGGCTCTGGAGCAGGTCCAGAGAAGAGCAACGAAGCTGGTGAAGGGGCTGGAGAACAGACCCTATGAGGAGCGTCTGAGAGAGCTGGGGTTGTTTAGCCTGGAGAAGAAGAGGCTGAGAGGAGACCTCATTACTCTCTACAAGTACCTGAAAGGAGGTTGTAGAGAGGAGGGAGCTGGCCTCTTCTCCCAAGTGACTGGGGACAGGACAAGAGGGAATGGCCTCAAGCTCCACCAGGGGAGATTTAGGCTAGAGATTAGGAGGAGTTTTTTCACACAGAGGGTCATTGGACATTGGAATAGGCTGCCCAGGTAGGTGGTTGATTCCCCTTCCCTGGAGGTGTTTAAGGCACGGGTGGATGGGGTCTTGAGGGACTTGGTTTAGTGTTAGATAGGAATGGTTGGACTACAAGATCCGATGGGTCCCTTCCAACCTGGTTGTTCTGTGATTCTGTAGCCAGGGGGATGAGCTGTCCTTGGAAGCCAGGATGAATCTTGCTGGGGCGCTCAGCTTTTCCTGCAACCATTAACAATGGCAGGCTTTTCAGCTCCTAGAGCTGTTTACAAACTTTGGGCACACTAATTAAAACCATTCCTAATGTAAAACCCCTTTTTTTCAAGAAAGAAAGGAAAAGACCTCTCCTTGAAGTTTGTGATTGGATGTATGAGTAACCTGGCCTTGGGTTTCTGAGACGTGAAGTCTTTTCTCTGGCTTAATTTGTGTGATGTGAAAAAGACCTTCCTGCTTTCCTCATCAGTAGCTTTATTCCCCCTTCTGACGCTGTGCTTGTGGCCAGGAGAGGTTGTTTGATGTTAGAAAGTCTTAAGTGGTATCCATGGCAGTAGTGGAGCATTGGGAAGACTCCTCCAGCGTGGTTAAGCCATATTGCTTTGGATAGAAAAAAAAATATCCATGTTCTTCTCCATCCCCGCCCATGGCAAGGGGGTTGGAACTGGATAGGCTATGAGGTCCCTTCTGACCCAAACAGTTCTATGATTTATTTTTCCTGAAGTGGCCTGCTTGCTTTTGAATCTTGACAGTGGGATTTCTACTGTGTGGTGTTCAGCAAAGCGTGCATTGACTGGCAAGAACAGTCCCTGGGTAGCCGAGGGAGGATTTTTACAGCCTGCATCCAAGTGTGACTCAGACATTTCCTGCTGCCACAAGAGCTAGGATGGGATGTGAATACAGATTGCTCCTTTCCCTGCTTATCCCAAGCTTCTTGTTGGGAAAAAGGCCCTTGCTCAGGAGTTGTCAGAGAAGGAGGTTATAAAAGTTTTATTATTGAAGTGGAAAGATGTTTCCAGCCTTGTTCCTTGGGAAATAAGAGAGAAAAAGACAGGTAATGTTTTGTGTCTTTATTAGATTGGGAAATAGTCTGTAAAGTGGAAGTATATTCAGGCTCTAGCAGAAGCTACCCAGGGAAGTGGTGGAGTCACCATCCCTGGAGGGATTAAAAAGACTGGCACATGAGGCACTCAGGTTCAGTAGCGGACAGGTACAGTTGGACTCAATGATCTCAAAGGTCTTTTCCAAACAACCAATTAATTCTATGACTGAAACTAAGCCCTCATGTCTTCGATTAATGCCAAGTCAGCAGGATCCAGCTGGTCGGATGGAGGATTTGCACAATAAGGGGCTTTGAACGGGTTCTGTTATAGCAGGATGGGCATTGGAGAGCCCTGAAGGAGCCCAGTGTGAGGTGAGAAGACCAGAGCCACCAGCCCCTTGTGGATCCTTGCAGCAGTGCAACCAGGTACAATCTGCATGCAGGGAAAACTGGGCTTGAGGGGAAACTACGTGCCTGGTGAGTAGACAAGAGCATGTGTGTGCTTGGGATTGTTGGTAAGACACAGAGTTACCCATGAACCATAAACCATCCTTAAAAATAGCAAGTCCAAGTTGAGCTATGTGGCTTAAAATGTTTTATCATGTCATATGCCAGGGTTATTAGTCTCCTTCTGTGCTCCTGTCAGGCAGTGTGGCAGCCAGGAGTGAAGTTTAATCAGATATTAAAACCTGCTTTTGAAATTTGTCCTAACACCAAATACTAAATCAACCTCTTTGTGGTGCTGGATGTTTTTTCTAATTCTGATGCTGTTTCCTGCCTGGCAGCTTTACCTTTATTTCCCTTTCTCTCTCATTTTCCATCAGCTCTATCTGTAACCATTGTGTTTTATTGAGCATGAATGAATGGTGCTGTCTTTTAGATAAGTGATATGTTCATCTGAGGATGCTTGTTTAATATAAGCCTCTGTTCAGCCGTTATCCCAATGGTGCTTTATGTTTACCAACAAGTTATTTCAGCTAGTTTGAATTTGGAAGCAAACTGGTTGCGTGGAGTTTTTTTTCCCATTCTTCCACCCCAGTGAAGATTCTCCTTCTCTTCTGGTAAGGTGTTACACCCCTGGAACAGGATTTGGAGATGTCACTAGCTGTGCGAGAGCTACAACGTTGCTCCTGATGCTGAGTGTAGCCTGTTTACCATTATGCTGCAACCCTCCCCTTTAGGTAAACCGGGTGTTTCTGCCTCTGTGCAAATGGTAGCAGCTCCAGAGAGCAGATACCATCACCATTCAGTCTCCTGCTGTTTGGTCTCTGCATTTGGGAATCAAATTTTCCGTCTGTGGGAGCAGATTATGAATCCCAAGTCATTAGAAAGGGTCTGGATTTCCTCTTGGTGCTTTAAGCAGGAGCTCATCTCTTAGTGACGGGGCAGATCCCCCAATACCTGCTTGTTGCAAGGCATCCCTGCCACCATATAAGATTCCCCTGCAACAGCAGCTGTGCTTAGGGATGCTGAAATGTGCCTCAGTTGTCAAAGATTTGGTTTTGTTTGGCCAGAGGTTTTTCATAACAGTTCCTTGGAGTAGAGATATCGGCTGATTTGAGTTCACCCTTGGAGTTATGTGGCTGGTTTTTGGCACTGGTGATAAGCAGGTGGCAAAGGCATGTGAAAAGCCAGCAAGAGCATCGTTTGCCTCTGTCACACTGAGGTGCGAGGTTGTGTGTCGGGAGCTAGCAGTGCTGCTTGCTGCATGATGCATGCCATAGCAAAACCACAGTGGTCAGAGCCTGCTGCTCTCCTGCGATGTTCCTTTGATCCTCCCAGGCTCTTCTTTGCCTGCCTCTGAATTAACCCTACTGTCTCTTATCCCCAGCTCAGGCTGCTGTGGAACTGGGTTCCCATCAGTTCTCTAAAGCAGGTAGTGGAGGGGAGAATTTTGCTCCCAGAAGTTGTTTGAAAGCATGGTAATGGAATAATGGAGGGTGTAAGGGACTTGATGCATCTGCAGAGGGTCATGGATTCATAGAATTGTTTAGTTGGAAAAGACTTTTGAGATCACTAAGTCCAACTGTACCTGTCCAATACTAAACATATCCCTGAGCACTTTATCTACCTGTCTTACCTGTCCCCTTCAGGAATGGGGACTTCACCACCTCCCTGGGCAGCCTCTGCCAGTGTCTGAGAACCCCTTTGGTGAAGAAATTTTTCCTGAATTCAAATGTGAACCTGTCCTGGTGCAGCTTGAGGCCATTCCCTCTCATGCTATTGACTGTCAGTTGGGAAGAGAGACCAACACTCACCTCGCTACAACCTCCAGGGAGCTGCAGAGAGTTATAAGGTCTACTCTGCCAATATCAACAGGGTCGCTCCCAGGGAGAGGCACTGCTGTAGAACCTGGCTCTGAGCACTTGAATCAACATTTTTATCCCCATCCCTGGGTTTACCCTGTGCACAGTAATTCCTGAGCTGATCTGCTGTATTAGGATGTTACAGGAGCATTAGTTAATGAGACTGGTATTGAGAGCAATGTATCAGGCAGGTGCTTTTTATCTGGGCTGTCTCCACTGCTGTGGAATTTGCATCTGGCTGGTGTTGTGCATCTCACAGGCTCTGAGTGCTTGGTGAGAAGGGTCTGTGCTTCCAGATCCCCTCACCAACAGCTCATCGTGCAAATGAGCAAGGACCACCCTGGCTCTGTAACTAGCCCTGTACACCCTGGGCTGTAACTCTGGGCTGGTGTGAAGTTCATGTCTTGCTGCAGTGGACTTGCACAACTGTCTTTGCACCTGCTTACCAGCCAGATTTCCTACGAGTGGGCCATGCATCTGCATTAATTGAGATAGCTTAATGTAGGGAACTCATCACCTTGATTTCCCCTGGGGCTCTGGGAGTCAGCTGGGGCCTCCCATCAGTGGGCCAGTTCGGTGCCAGATGGTGGGTGATAGCTTGCGGAGGCTCCAAAGCTGACATGCCCCATTGTGTGGGAACACAAAAGTGAGCTGGGCTGGATTTTTTATTTTTCCCCTCATCCTGCTCTAATTTTCCTTCTGTGCTGTCACCCTCACAGCTAACTCTTGCAGCTCTCTTTATTTAGTTATGTTATTTCATAGTCGGGAGGGTTAAGTTGCTGGTGATGTTTTCCAATGTGGATGCTCCTGCCTTCTACATGTGAGTATCTTATGGACTTGGCTATTTCCCACTTTTTATTCTTCACCTGAATGTGCACGTTTGTGGTCTCATGTATGTGCAAACACCCACAAAATCGCTCCCCAGGCTGGGCATTGGATACTAGTTTTTTTTAACAAGGTTTCCTCTTGTCTTCTGTTCATGATACTGAATTTTGCTGCCATGAGTTATTTGGAAGCGTGGACATGGAGCTTTGGAGGTGTAAGGGACTCGATGCATCTGCAGAGGGATTATCTGATGGTCATAGAATCATAGAATTGTTTGGTTGGAAAAGACCTTTGCGATCATAAGTCCAACTGAACCTGTCCACAACTAAACGTATCCTTGAGCACCTCATCTACCTGTCTTTTAAACATCTCCAGGGGTGGTGACTCCACCACCCCCCTGGGCAGCCTCTGCTAGTGCCCAAGAATCCTTTCAGTGAAGAAATTTTCCCAGATTTCAAATCTGAACCTCCTGTGGTGCAACTTGAGGCCATTCCCTCTCATCCGATTGCCTGTCACTTGGTAGAAGAGACCAACACGTACCTCGGCTACAGCTTCCATTCAGGGAACTATAGGCAGTGACCAGGTCTCCCCTTAGCCTTCTTTTCACAGCCTGCAGAAGAATATCTGTCCCCTAGTCAGGGGACCACTGCTTCAAGAGAGCAGCAGCCTGTCCACCCTGACCAACTGCATTTGTGTTTCTGTGTGTGCTTGTGCAGCCTGAAACTCATTTGGATAAAACATAGCAAGCTATGGGAGAATGCCTAGAGGACAAAGCTGGTGAATGGTCTAGAGGGGAAGTCGTATGAGGAGTGGCTGAAGTCGCTTGGTCAGTTCATCCTGGAGAAAACAAGACCCCATCTCGATCCAGCTTCACAAAGGAAGGAGAAGCAGCAGGTGCTGATGTTTTCTCTCTGGTGACCAATGACAGGACTGGAGGGAAGAGCAGGAAGATGTGCAAGGGGAGGGTTAGATTGGATATTAGGAAAAGACTTTTCACCCAGAGGATGGTGAAACACTGGAACAGGCTCTCCAGGGAAGTAGTCGTGACAGTGTTGGGTACATGGTGAAGAGAGAGGACTCACTGCAGGTTCAGAGATGCTTTTGGATGGAGGAGCTGCTTCATGTGGACCTGGTATGACAAGTAAGTTCTCACCTTGTCATAGGAATGGGTGTTCGGAGGGACCCCGGCTACTGTTCATATGCTGACAAACCTTCCTGGGGTCCAGCCACCAGTACAACCATCCCAGCAGAGGTGTGGGAAAGGAATTAATTCTTGCTGGCTCATGCACAGAAATAGAATCTCTGTCTCCTCCAAGCTCCCAGTGAGAAATTGGTGAAAACATCAAACCACACGTCCTGTACGGTGAGGCTGATATGCCGGAGCTATGAACTTTCTCTTTGAGGTGGTAATAGTTTGGCTGGCAGCCAGGAGCGGCAGCCGCGAACGGAAAGAGGGACTTCCAGAGATAAGCTATTTTCAGCCAACAAGGCTTCTTGCTGCGACATAAATAGAAAAACGACAAGCTCTGCATCTGCGGTCATGTGTCCTGCTTTTGTGGATTTGGCCCTTTTTCTGAAGAATGGCTGTAATTCAACTTGAATTTCCCCTGGATTGCTGCCAGCAGGATAGGAAGCTGTTGCTATTGCCAAGGAGCGATCAGGAATTTATTATGTAGATCAGGCACAGGGATGAGATGACAGCTAACGGCTTAGCTGCTGCTAGGAGGAAAAGCAGACCTTGGGAGGAAGCTAGATTTTCTCGGTGTCACAAGCAGTTTAGTCCTTTTTGCATCTTTGATACTATCACATTCAATCTAGATCAGGTGCCATCGTAATGCAGTGGCCTGTGCTCACTGCCAAGAGGGGAGCAGAGGTGCACTTAGCGTTTTGGATAGTTATAGAATCACCGGGTTGGAAGAGACCCACTGGATCATCGAGTCCAGCCATTCCCACCAATCTCATTTGCATTTGATTGAAATGTAGAGCTAGAATGAACAGAAAGGAGCTTTAGAGCAGTACGTTATAATACCCAATCTTGCTCTGTGGCTGTACTCGGGTCTGTTGGCCTCTCTTCTCCCCTGCCCATGGGCACAGGGGAAAGCTGAGTGTTTCCCTTGCAAGGGTGTGAGGTGGCTACTCTGCATCAAGTGATGGAAATGCGACTTTCTGTGACTGTTTTTTTAATATTAACAACTTCTTTAGTAAACATGCTCACCGCTTCCACCTCTATTTCATTCCTTAATAAGGAGGGCAGTTTATCATGCTTGGCACAGAAAACGGACATGGAGAATAACATACTGTTCGGAAGGCTTTGAAATTAATTTCCGTTGGATAAAGAGACTGTTGTTTGGGTTACTTCTTCTGGAAGTCACCTTTCTCCTGCACTGCAACCAGTTCGAGTTTACAAGTTCACCTTGTGTCTTTGTGCACTGGACCTAGTGCTGCTAGGTGGTTTGTAATGTTGTGGAGTCTGAGCATTACAGCTGAGTCTCAAACATGCTGTCCAGGCCATGCTGTGTAATGGGATGTGGCAGAGAGATGTGTCTAGGTACTGTGAAGTCATAATATCTTAGAATGGTTGGGGTTGGAAGGAACATCAAAGCCCATGCAGTTCCAAGCCCCAGCCATGGGCAGGGACACTTCCACTGCACCAGGCTGCTCAAGGCCCCCATCCAACCTGGCCTTGAATACCTCTAGGGCGGGGATATCCACACCTTCCCTGGGCAACCTGTGCCAGTGCCTCCCCACCCTTCAGCATGAAGAATTTCTTCCTAATGTCTAATCTAAATCTTCCCCCTTCCACTTGAAAGCCATTCCCCCATGTCCCATGACGCCATGTCCTTGTAAAACGTCCTTCTCCAGGGTTTGGTTTTTTTTTTTTTTTTTTTTTGTAGCCACTTCAGGTACTGGAAGGCCTGCTATGAGATCTTCTTCCAGACTTCTCCAATCAGCCTGTCGTCATAGCAGAGGTGCTCCAGCCCTCAGATCATCTCTGTGGCCACTTCTGGACAAGTTCCAACAGTTCTGTTTCCTTCTTATGTTGGGGACCCCAGAACTGAACACAGGACTTAAGATGGGGTCTCACAAGTGTGGAGTAGAGCGGGAGAATTCCCTCTCTCACCTTAGTGGCCATGCTTCTTTTGATGCAGCCCAGGATACAGTTCCATCGTGTCTGACTGCTGGATCCTTATTGAAAGCCTGATTGTCTCTCTATGCTGTGCTTGGGAGTTTTGCTGAGTGCAAAGACATCCTTCCTTATGTGTGTCACAACATTTAAGACCATAGATATGGTAAAAAAAAAAAAAAAAAAAAAGCAGGACATCATCTTGGAGGAAGTCCCACATGTCGGAACACCTCCTCCAGCACTCATGCAGCTGCTGCCTGAGAGAATACTTTGGTCTGTGTAGTGGGCATTGTAGTGCACAGGCACAATGGGCTGTACCTTAGTTTTCTATCCATTTGGTGGTCTCAGCCATGCAGGAACACTATGATGGCCATGGCTCGTTAGCACTGAGCATTTGCTGAGCTGCTTTGCCCAGGCAAAAGTCCCACCAGGGTGGGGCTGACCCCTCTGCAGCAGAAAGGAAAATTGAAGAGTGAGTTACCAGTACTTGTGCTCTTTGCTCTTGCCTTGATGAAAATGGCAACTTGCTCAAGTCTTCTATAAATCACAGGTTCCATTTGGAAAGGAGTTTTCTGTGGTAATTAATGAGCCAGTATAAAGACATTAAATGGAGAATGTACAGTGATAGAAAGGCTTGTCAGTCACTGAGCCATCTTTCCCCATGTGAATAACCACATGGGAACAAAGGCCAAACTCCTTATAGACTGAAGTGTGCTATCTCTGATAGCTAGGAATGAAGTAATTCACTGAAAATAACAAAGGCACTCAGAAATACATTAGTAAACTAATTACAAGAGAGCTGGTAAAAACAGATGCTGGAAAATTAAAGCTATTATTGGAATGATTGCTAGCAGAAGAATGGTGGCTGGCAACAAAAAATTAAGAAATGTATCTCATTTAATATTCATTAGCCTGTAAATCAGGAGAACTCCCTGTCTGACAAGGAGATGATGGCATTTCTGT
Organism: Coccyzus lansbergi; assembly: GCA_033558105.1. Taxonomy (NCBI): domain Eukaryota; kingdom Metazoa; phylum Chordata; class Aves; order Cuculiformes; family Coccyzidae; genus Coccyzus; species Coccyzus lansbergi. The sequence goes on along the minus strand of JAUMJK010000421.1, from coordinate 203,731 downwards.
GGGCAGGTGTGATGAAAAGCTTCCTTCCTTCAGCTTTCTGGATTCCACCATCACCTGTGGAGATACCAGAATGAAACTTGTGCTTGTTGGTGAGCACAGTAAACCAGGGATAGCTGGCTGCTGGCTTTGCAGACCAGGATGTTTCTACATAGAGGTATTGCAAGGGCTGCAGCAAAACGGGATAATGCCTTGGGCTCAGAGGATTCACTGCCTTTCTCAGCTGATGAAAAGCAGAATTGCTCATCTGCAATTAGTATCGGAAGCAGTTGGCTGCAAACAAAGTGATCCAGGGCCAGAAATGGCAGTGTGGGAGCTTCCTTTTCTACCATCTCCCATCAATATTTGGGAGAGGGATGGAAAACATTGCTATTGTGTGACAAATCAAAATGGAAACTGTGTAATTTGTCTTAATTGTGTGTGTTGGAGTAGGAAAAACGGGAGGAGCTCTGGATGGGAAGCTGGCAGGAGAGACCTGCTTGCTGGCAGTATGCTGCATGCCTTGCTTTGCCTTTGCCGAGCCAGCCTCTCCCGGAGGCTTGCCCTTGTTCTTATTATTTCAGGGGTCTGCAAGGGCACTTGAGTGGGATAAATCATAGAGATTTTGCAAAGACAAAATACTGGGAGGTGGCAAGGTCCTGAAGAAGCTGTTTCCCTAAGTGGGGTGGGCTGTGGTTGCTAGAGGAGAACTCTGCTTTGGTTTTGGGGAGCCTCATGTGATGCTGGGGTTCTCCCACTGAAGAAGACACCATGCAGAGATGTAGGAGCCTTTTGTGGTGACTGGTGCCACTAGGCATGTGTGACAGCATCACCCTTGGTGCTGGAGCACTGTAATGATGACGGATAACCACCTCCTGCACTGCAGAGTCACTAGCCCCATATGCAGTGTGCCCAAGCAAATTAAGAGTTGTTTATGACATTTAAAACACCCCCTTCCCAGAAGCAGCAGGGCAGCAGGACCATAGGTTTGGCTTCACAAATGGTCGCCTCAGGATACAGTAAACGCTGTCATGAACCAGAGAGCAATTTTGTCTTGAAAAATTACTGCAATACCACTCTGTGATAAAGGTCTCTCCCAGCCATGCCTCCCTTTCTGCCAGAAACTTCTCTCCCTGAAACCAATTTGAGAGTGCTAAAGGGGCTCTTTATTAGTTGATTCCATGCAAAATGAGAGGGTGCTGAAGATGGATAACCACCTTGGGCTGTCAGCTGTGATGTTCTGTGTGGCAGCTAATGTGATGGGATGCTGCCGCTTGTGCTGAACGTGAGGAGAGTGAGCAGTTTGGTCCGTGGGATTGCCAAGATGTATCTTTAGAAGCGATTTATGAGGAACAGTGATGTCTTGTGGGCAGAGTGTGTGTTGGTACTCAAGGGGTAATGTTGGATTCGGGTTGTGACCGTAGGTATCACTGTGTTGCCTGTGTCTGTTGCTGTAAAATGGCCAATAGGTTTATAAGAAAATTTTAAGGATTCTCAGATAGCCCTGGTTCCTTGCTGGACTTCAGAGAAGAGTGTTTGTGCATGGGCATTTCCATGTATCGGGACTCGCTGCTCCTTATTTCTAGGCTAGGATGATTTCTGTCTGCAGCTGTTTACAGGAGGTCTTATGTGGGAGCCGGAGACATTTGGGCAGTGCTGCTGCATGAGGCAGAGCATGGTGAAGACCAACTGCTTTCAGGGGTTTCTTCTGGTACAGGCAACTCCCCTGGTGCTCTCTGTTCTCCTAAGCCAATGTATCGTGAGGATGGTGTGGTGTTGGATGTTGGAGGTGCTCCCTGGCATGCCGTACTGAGACAGTGTGGGCTCAGTCCCTCTCCAGAGCAAAAGGACTTTGTGACCTTTATAGAAATTGTGAGATGTTTAAAAACAACCCTTGGGGTGTATGAACCCGTTCACTTCCATGTGTGGCGGAGAGACTCCGTTTACCTAGACAAAAATGTTTCCCACTCACAGGAGTGAACCCTTGCATTAAGAATTGGTGGTATTGTACTTATTTTTCCAATAAGTGAGCTATAATCCATACCATAAATCTAATAAATGTCCTTTAGGGTTGGGAGAGCAGCTTGGAGGCACGTGTAATTGTGCAGGAGAGCTGGGGTGTAGTAGTGATGGGAAATGCATTCAAGGGAGCCTCGGGAAGTGGAGTGGAGCTGCAACACAGGCATTGGAAGGTTTTCTAGGTGCTATGGTGATGTCTCTACAGGGGCCTTTGTAGGAGCATCCTGTTCTTCTCCTCCCCATGCTCGTGCACCATGGGTGGAGCAACCAGGTACCACCAAGTACGTTCCCTCTGAGCCTGCTCCTCCTGCATGCAGTGTGGATGTGCGCATTACCTTCAGAGGATATTTATCATCACTATGCAGAAGCAGCCCCCATGGAAAATGGCAGCCAAAGCAAAACAGGAATAAGCATTTGTTTGCAAATAAGTGTGCAGGATTGTCCCTCTTTCCCTCTGTCTGTCTAGCACAGAGTGAATGGGGCTTCCTCCCTCTCTCATCTCACCATGTACTATGGTTCCTCTCAAATGAGCTCCATCCCTGCAAAATGTCTTCCTCGCTTCAGACTCTCCCGACTCTTGCAGCTAATTTTCTTTTGAGATCTGAGGCCTAGTGTGGGCAATAGAGATTTGACATTTTCACTGCTGTGATTACTGGGCAGCAGCAGAGGGGATTTTCCCCTGTGCTGGGAGAGACGTGGCTGGTCTTTAATATTTCCCTCCTTTCCAAATCCAAGAGAAAGGCAATTTTTCTTCCCTATAGATGTGAGTGAAGGCCCCTGCTCCTGCTACTCCTGGAGAATTAAATAGATAAATGGGCAGCGCTGTTGTTCATGCTTCACTATGCACAAAGCAGCTAGCATTCAAAATTGGGCTCATGGCAGTTCAGCATAAACCTTGCACAATAGCATCATTAGACATGCAGGGCCAGCTCGCAGGCGCAGAGGCTGCTCTGCAGCTGGAGCAGCAACAGGGCTCTTGTGATGTGGGCTGTTTTTATCTTTATAAAAATGCAGTTGAAAAATACAGTGTCATCTTCTTAAAGACTTAGGAAGCATCCCTGTTGGAAAATGGAGAGGATGGGATTTGTGATGGCCATACGCCCCCCGTCTTTTGTCCTGGCTCTTTCTTGCAAGCAAATCCTTAATTTCTAGAGTGTGGGACCTGTCTGTGAAACTCACCTTCCTGACTGCTTTGAAAATATTCCTTGGCTGGTTGCTAACTTGATGGTGAAGGTCTCCTAAGCCAGGAGGGAGTCCAGAGAAGAATGACAAGGCTGGTGAAGGGGCTGGAGAACAGAACCTATGAGGAGTGACTGAGAGAGCTGGGGTTGTTTAGCCTGGAGAAGAGGAGGCTGAGGGGAGACCTTATTGCTCTCTACAACTACCTGAAGGGAGGTTGTAGAGAAGAGGGAGCTGGCCTCTTCTCCCAAGTGACAGGAGACAGGACAAGAGGGAATGGCCTCAAGCTCTGCCAGGGGAGATTTAGGCTAGAGATTAGGAGGAAGTTTTTCACAGAAAGGGTCATTGGGCATTGGAATAGGCTGCCCAGGGAGGTGGTTGATTCACCTTCCCTGGAGGTGTTTAAGGCACGGGTGGATGGGGTCTTGAGGGACTTGGTTTAGTGTTAGATAGGAATGGTTGGACTAGAAGATCCGATGGGTCCCTTCCAACCTTGTTGTTCTATGATTCTATGAAAAAAGATGGAATCCCTCTGTGTGCTTCAGGGCAGTGAAGCTGTTTGGGAAGGACTTACGGTGCCAAGGAGAATGGAGGCTTTTTACAAGGGCGTGGAGTAACAGGATGAGGGGAATGTCTTTAAATTGGAAGGGGAAAGATTTAGATCAGACATTAGGAAGGAATTCTTCATGCTGAGGGTGGGGAGGCCCTGGCCCAGGTTGCCCAGAGAAGTCATGGCTACCCCATCCCTGGAGGTGATCAAGGCCAGGCTGGATGGGGCTTTGAGCAGGCTGATCCAGTGGGAGGTGTCCCTGCTGGTGGCAGAGGGGTTGGAACTGGGTGGACTTTGAGGTCCCTTACAGTCCAAACTCTTCTATGAATCTCTGAATACTCTCCTAACACCAGGCTTGGCATTGAACCTTTCAGGCCATCTTCTTCTCCCTGTGCCTGAAGTTGATGATAATGTTTGTGTTTTAATGAGTCTAGCAGACCTGGGATTTGCTTTGACATAACAAGTTAATGTTTTCTTTTCCAGTATCAAATCTGGGTCAATCTCCAGCTTAGTACTAATGCTATATGGAGAAAAAAAGGATTGGCTGCTAATGGGTTCAGTTCAGTTTTTTGTGGAGTAAAGAAGACTTCACTCAATACCTATTATCATTTTTATTCCATTGGCCTTTCCACAGGGCTGGTTAGAATGGAGAGAGTGTTTGCACTCCAGTCAGGGGATACCCAGCAAATTTGTCTGCCAGAATGAATCCTCTGTGAATATGGATGTGAATGAGAGCTGTTGCTCATCTGTGCTGTGTCTGTAGGACATGCCTTTAGGAGCTGCATCCTGGTGAGGGTTAGGTAGTGGAAACTGCCAAGCAGAGGTTTCTTTTCAAAGAAGAGCCTCACTTGTGATTCAGCCTCATCCTAGTTGAGGTCCCCCATGACTTTAAATTGGAAGGAGGAAGACTTAGGATGGATATTAGGAAGAAATTCTTCGTGGTGAAGGTGGTGAGGCCCTGGCCCAGGTTGTTCAGGGAAGCTGTGGCTGTCCCCTCCCTGGAGGTGTTCAAGGCCAAGTTGCATGGGGCTTTGAGCAGCCTGGTCTGGTGGGAGGTGTCTCTGCCCATGGCAGGCAGTTTGGAAATGGATGGACTTTAATGTCCTTTCCAGTCCAAACCATTCTGTGCTTCTGTGATGGGGGAAGAAGAGGTGAAGACTAACTCCTCTCCCTCATGTGTTGGTGTAGCTGTAAACAACCGAACCTGAATCTAGTCTTGATGAAGCTCTTTGGGTGAAGGTTCACCTATGCCTGCAGTGAGGGAGGGCTGCTAGGACCCTGTCTGCTGTGAGCCCATTTTATTTTGTCTTTCCCTGCCCTGTGCTGGTCTGTGCAAAACATGGCCAAAACTCAGGTGCAGTGATAGCAGGAGCTCTGAGCCACCATGGCTTGGAGCATCAATATGGAACAATGAGTGTATGCGTAATTTGGGACTGATTTTGTGGCTTGATGACCCCTCTGTGCTCACTGCGTGTGTGGATGGTACCATGCTACATGTGGGGTGGCGGAGGGCAGTTTAATGGGAACGAGGTGACATTTGCCCCATCTGATGACACTAAAAAGGGGTGAGAGTAGCACCTGTTCCTTTGTTAGCACATGGATGCTGTGCTGCTGGACAACTGGTTCCACAGGCAAATGGATTAGAGGGTGCCTCCCCTCTTTGGAACTCATGAGTCAATATTGTGATTGCATGTATTTGTTTTTTAAATTATTACAACCATTAGCATAGAAATGAGATGCAGCTCCTTGGCCACTGGCCAACCCCACTAGGGCTGCTGTGCCACTCTACTCCGTTGCAACTCTAACAATAGCACCCGACTGCTAACAGGGGTCCTGGTGTTTGCTGCAGAAAGACAAGGGGCAAACAGGAACAAGGACTCCACTTTACGAGTTTGTTACAGTCAGTTGGGTCATATATAAAGATCTCACATGGGGCAGCAGAGATTTAACCTCTCCCTGCCCTATAAGACAGTTGTGCTTCTGTTTTCTTTCTCTCCTTATACCCAGGCTGAAAACGGCATCCCAGGTAAACACCAACTTTCAAGTTTTCTTGCCGTTTTACACGAGATGCTACAGAAGCTTCTGTCTGTACAACTGTAAATAAACTCATAAACTGGTTTTAAAAATAGTTTTTTTGTAGCTCAGTGCATGAATTTTTAATGCATCTGTTGCAAACCAGATGGTCTTAGCAAGGGGTCACAATGTTTCCAAGGCATTTAACATAAAACCGTGCTTCAAAGCCACATTATAGGGTCATTGAAGAGTAATATTTTACTTAACATCCTCATAACTGAATTATTTATAACTTTGCATGTTTTATTCATGATAAATATTAATACTGGTGTCTTTAAGAGTAGAGGTTATTGCTCCAGTTTTACCTATAAGAGGTGATATTATTGAAATAAAGGAACAGCAATGAATTATGGAGCCAGTAGAGTCAAGTTAGTGCCAGGGCTGTTCTCATTCACACCTCCCTCTTCTTACCAACCCTGTCAGCCACCGAAAAACCTCAACACTGAGCATCTGTACATTTGAAAGGAATTTTCCTGCAGGCATCTGAATCTCTGCTTCTTTTTTTTCTTTTCTTGTTTTTTTTTTTGTTTTCTTTTTCCTTTATAAACAAGCTTTATGTCATTCTCATTAATTCTGGGATTAATTTCCTGGTGAAAGTTCATAAGCTTTGGTTGCAAGATGCTCTCCCTGGGCTGGATCACCAAACCAGCACCCTTGGAATACTCTGCAGGTTCCTGTTGAGTTCTCCTACCACTGACATCTCTAGACTCCCTGTTTTTTGAAGCAGCCCCTGCCACCTTGGAAGAGGATCATCTGGTGTGGGAACGCCCCCCACAGCAGACTTTGGACTTCTTCCCATGCAGCCAAGTGCTCTGGGTCACAAGTGCTCTCATTTCAAAGCTAAATCTGTGTGAATGGGTTAAATTACTGTTGCACATTGCACTTCATCCCTTACCAGAGAGGATAATTGTAATAACTTTAATCTTAGGAAAGGGAAATATATTTTATGATCTTTTGCCTCGTACTGTGCAACTGTATCCTGGTCTGCATCAAAAGAAGCATGGCCAGCAGGGTGAGGGAGGTGATTCTCCCTCTCTACTTCTCTCCTGTGAGACTCCAACTGGTGGAGTCTTGTGTCCAGTTTTGGAATCCCCAAAATAACGATATAGGACTGTTGGAATGGGTCCATGGGAGGCCACAGAGATGATATGAGGGCTGAAGTGTCTGTGCTGTGTGGGCAGGCTGGGAGAGTAGGGGTTGTTCAGCCTGGAGGAGACTCCAGGGAGGCCTTATTGTGGCCTACCAGTATGGAAAGGGGCTCCAGGAAAGCTGGGGAAAGGCTTTTTACAAGGGCATGGAGTGATAGGATGAGGTGGAGTGGCTTTAAGTTGGAAGGGGGAAGATTTAGATTAGACATTAGGAAGAAATTCTTCATGCTGAGGGGTGGGGAATCATAGAATAGCCAGGTTGGAAAAGACCCACTGGATCATTGAGTCCAACCATTCCTATCAAACACTAAAACATACCCCTCAGTACCTCATCCACCCGCACCTTAAACACCTCCAGGGAAGACGAGTCAAGCATCTCCCTGGGCAGCCTGTTCTAGTGCCTAATGACCCTTTCTGTGAAAATTTTTTTCCTAATGTCCAGCCTAAACCTCCCCTGGCGGAGCTTGAGGCCATTTCCTCTTGTCCTGTCCCCAGTCACTTGGGAGAAGAGGCCAGCTCCCTCCTCTCTACAACTTCCCTCCAGGTAGTTATAGAGAGCAATGAGGTCTCCTCTCAGATTCCTCTTCTCCAGGCTAAACAACCCCAGCTCTCTCAGTCACTCCTCTTAAGATTTGTTCTCCAGCCCCTTCACCAGCTTTGTTGCTCTTCTCTGGACTCACTCCAGAGCCTCAACATCCTTCTTGTGGTGGGGTGCCCAGAACTGCACACAGTATTCAAGGAGCAGTCTCACCAGTGCTGAGTACAGAGGGAGAATAACCTCCCTGGACTTGATGGTCACACCGTTTCTGATACAAGCCAGGATGCCATTGGCCTTCTTAACCACCTGGGCACACTGCTGGCTCATGTTCAGTTGGCTGTCAACCAACACCCCCAGGTCCCTCTCCTCCAGGCAGCTTTCTAGATAGACTTCTCCCAGTCTGTAGCACTGCATAGGGTTGTTGTGCCCCAAGTGCAGGACCCGGCAATTGGCCGTGTTAAAAGTCATGCCATCAGACTCAGCCCAGTAGTCCAGCCTGTTCAGATCCCTTTGCAGAGCCTCCCAACCAGCAGATCGACACTTCTACCCAGCTTAGTGTTGTCTGCAAACTTGCTAAGGGTGCACTCGATGCCTTCATCTAGGTCGTTGATGAAGACATTGAACAGGGCTGGACCCAGCACTGAGCCCTGGGGAACCCCATTTGTAACTGACCTCCAGCTGGAGTAAACTCCATTTCCCACCACTCTCTGGGCCCAGCCATGCAACCAGTTTTCCACCCAGGAAACTGTGCGCCTGTCCAGGCCAGAGGCTGACAGCTGCAGAAGCAGAGTGCTGTGAGAAACTGTGTCAAAGGCTTTACTGAAGTCCAGAAAGACCACATCCACAGCCTTTCCCTCATCCAGCAGCCGAGTGACTTTGTCATAGAAGGCGATCAGGTTGGTTTGGCAGGACCTGCCTTTTGTGAACCCGTGTTGACTGGGCCTGATCACCTGGTTCTCTTGCATGTGCTTCATGATAGCACTCAAGATCACCTGTTACTATGACTTTCCCTGGCACTGAGGTCAGACTGACTGGCCTGGAGTTCCCCAGATCTGCCTCGTGCCCCTTCTTATGGATGGGTATGACATCAGCCAGCCTCCAGTCCAGTGGTACCTCCCCAGTCTTCCAGGACTGCTGGAAGATGATGGAAAGGGGTTTGGCAGGCACATCCACCAGTTCCCTCAAAACTCTTGGGTGGACTTCATCTGGCCCCACAGACTTGTGGATGTCTACTCGGGCAAGCCAAGAGGCACTGGTGTGAGTTGCCCAGAGAAAGTGTGGCTGCCCTGTTGCTGGAGGTGTTCAAAACCAGGTTGGATGGGGCTTTGAGCAGCCTGGTCTGGTCGGAAGTGTCCCTGCCTATGACAGGGTTGTTGGAACTGGATGACCTTTAAGATCCTATCCAACCCAAACCACATTCTGTGGTTCCCATCTGGCTGTTGGATTGCACAACCGCCTCCAGGTTCTGTTCCCCTTACTATACTCTGATGTAGGGCCATCTGTTCATCCCACCCTCATGGATTCAAACCTGCAGCCATGCGGGGATGGAGCTTTGCTGCATGTCCCCAGATCAGATTAACAAATCTGTAGTCAGCATGTTGAGAGCAGTGGTTGCGGGGAGCAGTGTGGGTTAATGCAACACATATTTAATGTATGATTGCTAATGGCCATCTCCCATCTGCCTGAGCCCAACTGGAGTTTGCAGATGAATGATTAAACTGCCCTGACACAAATGCAGCTTGTTCCTTAGCGAAGGTACATTCATTACACTTTACATACAGAAAAGGGCTGAGGGTTTCTCGCTAGTGTTAGGGATATAATCGGGCTGAGGTCACAGAGCAGGGGTCTCTCTTGGAGTTTATCTTATATAGTAATGTGAGAGATTATCCTGCAGATGCAGCACTCTGACTTAATCATGAGCTAAATAACCAGTGGGATGTTTATTAGCTTTGGATATGTTTATTGCAGAGTCAACAGCCAGCACCTTCCAATTAATTAATAGTAATAATTACTGTGTTATTTATGTATTCCTAACAGTGTGCCAGAGTCTTTCTGCACAATGGTTACAGCTATGGCTATGCTGAAACAGTCTGGACTGTACTTATCCTGCGCAGGCACACTGAGGTTTGTCATCCCATCCCCAAAACCCGGGGTGAGCTGAGCTGCTGAGCTCTTGGCAGCTGCTCTTTCTATCTGCTGAAGCCTGTAACTCTGCAGCGCAGGGCTGTGGACATTCTTTCCTCAGTGCTGGAGAGCAGAGTGTGCAATGAGCTGGAGGATGTGCCAACCAGAGGTGGAAATCAAAGGCTGCAAGTTTTACTGGGGTAACTGGGAGCTCTCTTGGTCAAGATATTTTAAAATAAGTAATGTAGTGGCCAAACCATGCACATCAGAAGGATATTTTCAGCTTATACGATGTCAGAAGCAACAGAAAGGCTAGACATTTTTTTTCTGATGTGAGCTTGGATCCAAACCCTGTTGAAGCTGTTGAGAATGACCACTGATAAGTGGCAGTGCAGTGTCAGTGCTTCTTGCTTCCCCTGTAGACCTTGCTGTGGAGCATGTGGGTCATGGAGCACTGTCTCATGTCCTGAGTGAGTGAATCATTTCAATGTGCAGAAGCAGACATATAGCAAGAACTTGCCACTGGTGATGTTTCTCCGTGCAGGAAGTTAGGCTGCAAAACAGACTCCTGTTCTTGCATTACTGTCCTATCTGCTGTCAATGGGAAACTGGGGTGTTTCTAGGTCATGTGAAGTTGTTGGCAGTGGATTTCTTCTCACACATGAATATTTTTTTCTCTCTCTGTGTCTTCCAGCAATGTCTGACTTCCACATCCATCCTCAGAATGCAGTGGTGGAGGAAGGTGGTGTAGCCAGATTCCAGTGCCAGATCCATGGCTTGCCTGAGCCAGTCATCCTCTGGCAGAAGAATCATATGCCGGTCAACACTGACAACGAAAGGTAGGACATGTCAAAACCATATGCTGCTGTCATTCTCCAGGTGGAAAAATGTGGCCAGGCTCGCTCTTGCTATCATAGTTGTGATGGGTTACAACTGGCCAGGGCTGAGGGTCTTGGCCAGTGTTTCTACTATAGGAAACTTTCAGTTAATGTGGGTTGTGTGGGCCCCTTCTGGCCAAATGCTGTGTAGAAATACTGCATCTTCCAGGAGAGGTGGCTAAAGCCCATTAGTTGACTTTGGAGGGGCAAGGGCTTGCATTGACTTTCCCTGATCAGTGCTCCTCTGGGTTTACGTTCCGGTGTGAATAGCCCATCCAGCAGTCCTAACAGAGGGATGACATCCATCATCCCTCTGTTTCTTCATTTTATACAACTGTTTCTGTGCCAGATCCGTGATTTAAGGTCTTCCATGTGGGTCCTGAACTCTTGCAAACACTGAATTACACCGGAGCTGCTGGAGTTTCCTTCCCAGGTGGACTCCCTTGTGTGTGGCAGCAGGGAAGCTCTGCAGAGAGCGTCCCACAGTGCCCTGGACTGCTGTTTCCCATGCAGTCCTCCTAAAGAGAAATGCCAGCCACTCCCTTTCCCCAGCCTAGACCTGGGGTGGCACGTCCTTCCTTCCTGTGTTTGACAGACTGCTACCTTCATATCCGAAACATCCCTCATCATGGTTTGATCCTCCGAGCAGTAATAGGGCCTGGCGCAGCACAGGTGGCAGGAAATGCGTGCTCTGTGCTGGCAGCCTCTGCTGGTTCCAGCTGTTGTTCAGAAGCTGCACAACCTATGGTGGAAGCACACCTCAGTCGTGAATTGATATCCACACATTGGGAATAGGCGGAACCAGGAAGCTGTAAATATTTTCATGTAAGCCTCTATTCTTAAAAATGTCAGTACTGCAGTAGAATGTGGTTGGGTTCTTTGGAGGCAGGAGAAAACAGGAGGGCTGGAACAATGCCTGACCTTTTCAGCATTACAGTGAACTTAAAGTAGAAAGACCCAAGAGGCCCAATGCTACCATGGAAAACTGCAACTGTCAGGTTTTGTTTTTCCTTGCTTTTTTCATCCGAACTTTTTTTAGCCCGGCACAGGGTTGTTTTGTCAAACTTGATCTTCTCTCCTGTGAAGGGTCCATACTCACACAAGTGCAAAACTGGGGGGTGTGATAGAGCAGCACAACTGGTCCAAGGTAGGATCAGCAGGAGTAAAGGGTGCAAAACTGAGCCTGATGCCTTGTGTGTGTCCTGTTGCAGGAAAAATGAAGTTCCCTTGAAGTCCCTCATGCCTCTTTCCATTTGAACCCAAAGTTGCAGATATGGAGGTGGTTAGGGATGTGGCAAGGATTTGAGTGTGACCAGGACTTCTATTGTCCAAGACTGAGGAGCTCCAAAACTTTTCTCCAACCAAGCTGTGCTCATTGCTGCTGCTTCTCCATCAGGGCAGGAAGCTTGCCCAAGCCCTGGAGAATGAGGACTGGGAGCAGTTTCCCTGTGTTGAGTATCCTGATTTTGAACAGATTTGATGCTTTGTAGGGAGTAAAGTTACTGGAGAAGGTTTTTATTGTCATTCAGTAGATTAATCTCTGACACCAATGAGCCTGGGTGATGAGGGTTGCTTTTCTAACTGAATTGGATTTCTGCATTAATCACGCTTGGTGCATTTCTGCGTATAAAGTGTATATAAATTTGTATGCCGAGCCTCGCACTTGGAGGCTTTGAAGGCAGAATAATAGCTTTGGAATTGAATCTTCTAATGTTGTGGGCAGATTGTTAACAAAAATGAAGGCTTCTTGTGCTATAATTCATCCAAAACAATGGGCATTTTGAAGTTCCAGAGAGATTGCAATCAACTTTGGGACATGTAAGACTGATTGCTGTCACGCCGCCACTGCCACTGAGCCACATGTTTGGAGCCCAGCACAGGGAGCAGGTTATAGGCACTTAACCATATGCTGATATAGAACAAGATATTCTTCATCTTCCAGACGGAAATGGATTATTAACTCATCATAGGGTAATGACTTACTACCAGCCAATTTAGACACACGGTTGCCAAGCAACCTGTAATGTATGTATACATATATGTGTGTACGCACACATGATTTAAATATACCTGTGTTTCGAATATATTACATCATAGAATGGTTGGAAGGGACCTTAAGTTCATGGAATTCCAGCCCCCTTGCCACTGGACCAAGTTGCTCAAAACCCCATCCAGCCTGGCATTGAACTCCTCCAGGGATGGGGCAGCCACCACTTCCCTGGGCAGCCTGTGCCTTCCCACCCTCAGCATGAGGAGTTTCTTCCTAATGTCTAATCTAAATCTTCCCCCTTCCAATTTGAAGCCCTTGTAAAAAGTCCCTTCCCAACTTTCTTGTGGCCCCTTTGGATACTGGAAGGCTTTATTCATGTACAAATGCACTGCCAGAACTTTGTCACAGGTTAAATAGGGAGCATCTACTCAGACTTCCAGCAAAAGCCATTTTTTCTCAAGGATGCACCAGCAGATTAATAAGGGGACACACCCTGTAAAAGAAGACCAGAGGCTCGAATATCCACAAAAATAAAGAATTGGTGCAGTGATAAGCATGGGCTCAGGCTGCCAGTGGCTGCCTTGCTCAGGTGATACTGGCAGCACTGCATTGATTGTGGGAGCCAGCTTGCTTCACTTCCGTGGGTATGAAACCTGCATTCTTGTCATGTCCCACCTTGCAAGTTTTTGTTTCTGCTTTTCTCCTCCCACAGGTACACACTGCTTCCTAAGGGGGTCCTCCAAATTACCGGACTGAGGGCGGAAGACAGTGGGATTTTTCACTGTGTTGCTACCAATATTGCTAATGTGAAGTTCAGCCGGGAGGCCAGACTCACTGTGTCAGGTTAGTACTGGCAAACACTGTCCTGACTGTCTTTCCATCTTTTAATTCCCGCTGCTGCTCTGGACCAGGACAGTTAAAGAGAGCTTCAGGCTAAGAGTGCTGAGAAGCCATAGCACCATCCTTGTTCTGGATTGTTATTAGTTCCCACCAGATCAGTGCATTTGATAGCAGATAAATCTGTGTCTCTGCCTCTAAATTAATGCCAGTTTCTGGTTGGAGAGAGGACAGTGAGAAAATGAGTTACAGCAGCTTTACATTAAATAAATTCTTCTGGAAACGTGGAAGATACATCATTTCCTTATGAGAGCTGCCCACTCCGGAAGTAATTGCAGCACACAGGGTGATCAATTATTTATCTAATGGGGGAATTATGGTCTGTAGGCTGTTAGCATTGCATTGGGACCGAAGTGGGCTTAACTTTTCCTTGGAAGATGAGAAAGAGAAACTCTGAGCACCTCAGGCTGGATTTTGGCTTGGTTTTCTATCCATATGTGAAGTCAGTGGCTGAAATGGGTTTTTACCTCTGGAAGTTCCAGCTGAAGAAGCAACAGGGCCTTATGGTCTCCTCCCTTTAAAAAAGGGCCCAAATCACATACTTGGTGTGTGGCTTCTTACTGCCAGAGGCAGGATGTGATGAAGCTGTAAAGGCAGACTGAAGCAACTCACATCCATGCTTTGCATGCTCATAGGTTTGATCTGTTTGTGAGAGCACACAAAACAGAAGGCATGACCTTGAGTACAGCAAAGGATTAGGGTGCTGGGTACCCACTGTGGTTCCCTCTGAGAGATCATGAGGTAAACAATAATCTCTCAAATCTTTCTGTCTTTACCTATTCTTGTAAAGTGAATGGTGCTCTCTGCTCTCTTCATTGTGGCAGGAGGGCTCCCTATTTTCTTAACAGAGCGACAACTCCAGCCATTGCTTCACCCACAGAGAAGCACTGGGTCTGCCTCACTGAGGTTTCCAAACCAAGCCCTGGCTGGAAATGGAGGTGGGCTCTGAGACCCTGTGCCTTGCAGGGCCCTGGCATGGCCCAGCTGGAGAAGAAGAGCAGGATGAAGAAGCCTGGTCACAGCACTTTCCTTCCCCTACCCAGCACCAGTGATGGTGCTGCCAGCAACAAGCAGCATGGATATCTCTTCCAGTCCTCCTGATTGATTTTTTTCATGCACCTCATTAGCAGAGATGCCTACCTCTCTGCACTGACACTTTTTCAACCTGAGCTGCAGCCCTCTCTGCTGCTGTCCTTTTGATCAAGATCTAACAGCATGTGCTAGCAATGCTCCCATCCCTGCTAGAGTGCCTGTCGCTTCTCGGGGTGCTGGGAATGTCCCCATCCTCACCATGATTGCTGCTGGCATAGTCCCTGTGCAACAGGGACCATGTGCATCATTAGAGCCTTTTTCCCTTTCAAAGCAAATCCTTCCATGCATTGCCCTGAACCCAGTTGCCTATTGCGAATACCTCACTTTGTCACTCTTTTCTTCCTGACTCTGCATCAAAGAGCTTTCCTAGATAGAGAAGGAAACCTCCTCCTTGATGGTTGGCCATGGTCAACCCCTTTGCAAGGTGCTTGCATCTGACCACTGCATCCCTGCTGGGTAATTGTCCCTCCTAGCTCTGGAGCTGTCACTGCTGTGGGTGTTGGGCTCAGCGTTGAGTAGGCAGCAAAGCCAGAAGGGAGCATTCCATGTCCTTTGCAAGCTGAGGTGAGCGATGGTGGAAATGCCACTTCTAGAGCTGTACAGTGTTTGACCAAACTCAGAGACCTGAGCCCCCACCTAAAAACCTGAATGCGTATTTGGGACTTAGAGTATAAAGCAGAGTGTGATTTTTTTTTTTTTTTTCTATTTTTATTGCCAAAATAGTGCTTTATAAATTCTGGTTTGGACTTGGCTCCCATTTACTGATATTCTTGGGTAAATAAATTCTACTGAATTTATTTCATTTCTCTATTTTGAAATATTGAGATCACTATATAATACAATAATCTTGTATTATTCTAAGCGTGAACATTTAGTATTGTGATTTAGAACAATAAATCTCCATGGGTTTTAAAGGCACTGCAAGATACTGAGGGAGAAGGTATTGTTTTTCAGATCTCTTGGGGTTAACCAGACGGTCATATGAATTTATTGTGCATTCTGGTTCTCATAAAAAAATCTGCATTTTATGGCTTGCAGTGAAATGCATTTAGCGAGAAAGTCAGCTCTAAAGTCACACTGACACGGTGATTTTTCTTGGATTTTGCCCATTGAGACCGAACTTCTGAGTTGTTTTATCACTTTCTGTTTAGCCCTTGTAGGAGCAATTAACAAACGAACCACTCTGATCTGTACTTGCCCTTGGACCGCTGCGAAATCCCCCCACTAGTGCCCCTGAGCTGCTCTGAAAGGGCAACACTACGAAGCGCAGGAACAAAAAAGAATATTTTCTTGGAGAAAAACCCTTGCTGGTGGGTTCTCTTTAACAAGCTTTTTGGACATTAGAAAGTCCACATACAAGAGTCAGCATGGGATGCTCCCTACAGCAAAGCCCAGCCCATGGCAGAGCTTAACTCCCCAGCCTTCCCTGTGTCCCTGTCCTGCCCAGGGGCAGATGAGCAGCTCAGGTATTTCTCTTTGCAGGTGTACAGAGAAATTTTGCCAGCAGCAGCTGTCAGATGGTTGAAATTCCTGAAACACTGCTTGACTTCAGCATTTCTGGACTAAAACACAGCTTTCATTGGAAAAGGGGAGAAAACTAATGCAGATATTATCAACATTCCTGTTCACTGATGGAGAACTGAGACTATTTCCTTTTATTCCTCCTTTCCTGCTCCCAACAAACAGTAATGGAGGCTGAAAGGACCTTTCATCCTTTTCAGGAACTTGGGTGATGTGGGTTCGGCTGTGGGATACTTGACACAGGATGGTGTTTTTGTCCCACAGTCTCCTACTGTCTGGTGAGATGGGCTTCCTTTTGCTTATCCTATGTCTTTCTGGTTTCCAGAGTCCTTGTGCCAAGGTTTTATTTTAATATGGGTCTGTGCATCATCTTGTATGATGGGCTTCATTCGTAATTGCTGCCACTTGGTGCTACTGTAGTGCAAATAAATGATCTGGGATTGCATTGTGAGCAATGATTCCATCATGGTTATGTGAGAGAAAAGGGATGCAACCTTTCCCTGTATCCAGTTACACTGGAGTGGCCCAGGACAGGGGTTCTGTAAAAGTCAGGGAAATGACCACCCTGGGGGCTGCCATCATCAGAGGAGATATCTTGAGCTTCCTCTCCGAAAGGAATCGGGGACTGGCAACTCCATCACTCTGTGTCCCAGAGCAAGGCTTTTGGAGCAAATTACACCATGAGTGAGAGAGGATGCTTACAGAGAGGCAGATAGGGGCGTTGTGGACTACATGGATTACTTTATGGCTAGAGGTGCTGATAGATAAAGCAACTCCTTCACTTTTTTTTCATTCCTGTCTGCACAAGCAGTCCTGCAGCTTCTGTACTCCTTATATACAATATTTTTTTTCTGCATATCTGCTCTCTGCAGTTCACATCACGATTCCTTCTTTATGCTGCCCTTACCTGGGTGTAAACAGGGCTGCTCATGCCTGGTCTGGTTGACTAAGAGGTTTTTCACAGGACTGTCAGTGTGCACTTAAAACATGTTTTGACAGTGTGACTGGGAGATGTGTCAAGAGAGGCAATTCTTACTCTCTACTCTGCTATCATGAGACCCCACCTGGAGTCCTGTGTCCTGAGAAGACCATGGAGGGCTGGAGCACCTCTGTTACGAGAGACTTGGAGTTGTTCAGCCCGGAGAAGAGAAGGCTTCCTTAGAGCAGCTTCCAGTACGTGAAATGGCTCCAGGAAGGCTGGGGAGGGACTTTTTACAAGTGATAGAATAAGGGGGAATGGCTTTAAATTGGAAAGGGGAAGATTTAGACTAGGCACTAGGAAGAAATTCTTCATACTGAGGGTGGGGAGGCCCTGGCACACATTGCCCAGGGTAGCTGTGGATGTTTAAGGCCAGGCTGATGGGAGGTGTCCCTGCCCATGGCAGGGGATTGGAACTGGACAGGATTTAAGGTTCTTTCCAACCCAAACCATTCTATGATTACATTCTATAACTGTGCTCCATTTGTTTTATGTACATCTCAATTTTATTGAGAGTTACAACAGCCACATCATTTTTACTTAGAGAATATATGAATCCCTTGATGTTTCCCTAAACAAGAGAGGATCAGATACCTTGTAACAGTGATGCTGTCCTTTCAGGTTTCCACTCCAGTGTTTACAAGGACCCCACGATTCTCGTTGGTCCAGAGAACCTCACACTGACAGTGCACCAGACTGCTGTGCTGGAATGCATTGCAACAGGCAATCCCCGGCCCATTGTCTCCTGGAGCCGTCTAGGTAAGCCCTGGGGTGACCAGGATTTCCTTCTCTCCATTCCCATTGCATGAGAAATAGACAGGTGCCACTGACTATTTTATGCCACAAGTGATTCATCCTTTCTTTTCCCACTGAAATTAATTGTAGGCTTGAAGTTCTTTTTATCCTTATGTCTCCACTTTTTTTTTTCCTCTCTACTGAGATGCTGTTTTTGCTTGTTAGAGGAGTGGGTTGGTTAAACCTGTAGATGTTTCATGAAAGGTAATAATTTTATCTTTTCTTGAGTGAAAGTGTCTTCTTCAACTGCAAAAACATTACCTCTGTTGGCCCAGAGAAGTAAAATCATACACAAACACATCTTTCCCGTAAAACAGGCTTGAAAGAAACTTGTTACCTGTTCAGGGAGGTTTAAAAAATTTTTGAGGGGAAGAGATTGTTTAAAGTAATGTTTCTGAAGCTCTGAATAAAAATGTTTCCTGTTAGGATCTGTGATATTTTTTTTAATCAGCATGGAGACCAGAGACAGTGTCTGATGGAATCACACAAGTGAGAAAGAGCAAAGTGCCATGTTTCTCCCAGTTATTTCAGGCTCTAACTTTGCAATAGTAGCTTGGAAGCATGCTCAATGCAACCCTTCCATTACCCTACAGAAATCTGTGCTGTGCTAAAAGGTGATGGCTTTTGTTTTATTTTCTGGAGCTTGTAACTCTAACAGTGCAGTGTAGGGTTGGGTTCATTTAGTATTTCCCATGCCCTTGTCACTTTTGGGATGTCAGTCTTCCCAAGGTGGCTGTGAAGCACAGACAGAGATGTCTCATGCTGTTTTGCTGGATGGGGGCCTTCACCTCCATCTCTCTCCAAGGATCCGGGTCCAGCTCATGGGATGAGTGGCTTCTCTCTCCAGAGCTGTCTGCCAGGGTATGAGAACATGCATTGAGCATCAGCTGCACAACTTCTCTGTATTTGTCCTCCTGCTTGCATCCTCTGATGACTTCTAAAATCAACTGGTGTCTGCCGCTAGCTGGTTCTTCTACCTCCAGAGCCGTAACTGTTAGATTGTTTCAAAAATTCCCCAGATACGCTGTATCAATGCTTTGGTTCTCTTGGACACCGGGCAGCTCTATGTTAGCGCTCAACTATAATAAACTACCTTATAATTGCCTTAATTATAAGTGCTTATTACCTGCTTCAAAACACTTGTCTGTAGAGCAGTGCAATAATGAAGATATAATAGTGTTATGCGATGTTTGTCTGGATAGTCTGAGCTCAGCATCACCTTCCACCAAAAATAAGTACCCTTGTCCTGGTGCTTTGCAGCACAGCAGCAGAATTAGAGATACTGAATGGGAAAGAGATCCTGTTATTTGCCCTCCCCTTCAGCAGAAATGTTTCCTGTCCAAAGCATCACAAGATCTTGTTTAGTATTACAGTGATCTTGACAGCGACGTGGTATACTCTGATGAGTTGGTGGGTTTGTCATCTCTTTGTAGATGTTTCGCAAGTGCTTTCATGTCTCTGTGTGATCATGAGGAGGGAGAGGGGTTTATGCTGCATTGGGAGGTCCTCCAAGTATCTGTTGTCTATGGATGTGGCTTCCTCCTGTGCAAGGGTCTTCTTCCTGATATTCCTCCTACAGAGCTGGTTCAGGTGGAGTAACCAGTTAACATCAAAAAACTCCTTGTCGTTGACTTCCAGAAATAAAAAAATCCATGACCACAAATTTTTGAAGAAATGCAGCTTTAACAGTAGGCCTGACTTAATTTAAGCAAGAAAAGTCAATTCTATGTAGACATCTTTCTTGCCTGATTGAAATAAAGAAGAGTCATGGCGTTGCCATTGTGCTGGGACTTTGCACAGGGCAAGCTGCCTTTTTGGAGTGTCTCTCTGAACCCCTTTGCTTACAGTTTTGATGTTGTATTTTTTTTTATCTTGGAAAAGAACAGAACAATTTTGCTCTTACATCTTTCTGGTGCAGGAGAAAGCAAACCCCAACATTTGCACTTTGCTTTGGCTTTGCTAAAACCCGGCTGGTTTTCAGTCGAAGGCAACTATATTTTGTGTGAAGGATATCATTCAAATTCTGGACCAGTTTTTGAGTGTCACGCAATCAATTTTGAATTTAATTTCCTTGGGAATATGTTGTAGCCCCTGACCACAAACAGAATTCCTGTGTCTCACCGTGCATGAAATGTCAACATACATTAGAGAACAGGCTCTGAGAGAAATGTAAAATGTAAGGGTTTGTTCAGGGAAGATAGGGCTTTTCCTTTCAGAGCTACGCACTTGAGGCTTGGACCTGTATGTGTGCACAAATGAGTATCCAGGGCACTTACTGCAAAGCCTTTTGAATGAATGACGATTTTAATGTATCCTTACCGTTTAACTGACAGGCCACTGAACTGGCCTCCATAAAAGGTACCAAGGCAGAATAATAAACTATTTAGAGAGATACAGAAAAGTGAGGCGAGAGAGAAAAGACAGTGATTATCTGATAGCGTTATACAGAAGTTGTCAGAAAGGGTCACACAATGGGAAGGAAATTACTAAAGAGGGAGGCATTCAAGAAGTAAACTATACAACAATTGTAGGAGCCAATTAATTGGTAACTTATTGGACACAGAAGCTTGCAATAGAAGGCTGACTGGTTGACAGGAGCACCGTTCCTGTGAATGTTTAGAAATAATAGAGTAAATTTCACCACTTCACACACTGAATAGTCAACTGTTGCAATGTACTCTAAATATGCTAATCCACAGTGCCCAGTGTCCACCAGAGCAGGAGACTCATGTGTCTCAAAAGTGGAAGGCTACTATGGCACAATACAAAGAATTCACAAAAGACCTAAATGATCAACGTTAGAAAGTTGTTACTTTCTTTCCACTTGCTACTTATAAAAGAAAGGCGTTCGTGTCATTGCATATTCATATTGCCTGGCACATTTTAACGGGTCTATGTAATTGGTGCCGGTGTGCCAATCACTTGGTTAGCAGGCAGGGAATAGACTCCAGAAAGCATCACATACACCTTGGAAAAATAAATCATGTGGCTCCCAAAGTACAGGCAGCTTTCATCCAGGCTTCACCCCAGCAGGAAACCTGGAAGCCTCTACTTCTCCGTAGCCAGAGCATCTTTTGGGAGCATCTACTATCTGGAGAACGGTCTCCTTTATTAATCGAGTGCCTGGTGCTCTTCACAACCTGCTGAACCTCCTCCTACTCTCACCAAATAAGGACTGGCAGAGAGAATCTGTCACTCTTCTACCCGGCTGGCTTGTTTTCAGCCCTCAAATTTTCTTCTTTTGACTTCATAAAAAGAAGTATAAGGTCATGTCAAGCCATCAGCAATTTCTAGGCTGTGGGAATTGTGTGATGGCGTTGGCTTTTGCAGTCTTTCAGATCTCCTCCATGGAGAGATGACTTGCTGATGGCAAGTGATGCCAGGAAGGTAGGTTTTCAGGGTTTCAGTCTTTTGATCCAAGCCACTCTTTAGGTCTCCATGTAAGGGAAACAAGGTTAAAATAGATAGCAGCTTTTGCAAAGCAGGTGTGAGACATCAGTCCCCCTGTACAGCACTCCTGCAAAGTGCTGAGCTTTCAGCATGAAAGGGATTTATTGTGTAAATGCTATATAGTATTTATGTGTGTTGTCATTGTTACTAAGTTGGTCTTGATATTAGCTGAAGACCACCTAACTGGCCACAGGATAGCTTAGGTTGTGAGGCACAGTAGAGTAAGAAGGATGGAGCAGGCTGGGAAAGTAGAGATACTTCTGAAGAAGCCCTTTTCAGTGCTCTTTAGACAGAAGGGCTTGAGTGAGAGGCATATGGGATGATGTGGCACAGTAATCCACTGGCTGCTAGAGTTGGCCATGCTTTCTGAATCAAATGACAGATCCTCCAGATTTCTGAGCTTGGAGAGCTTTGTTTTTCAGGGAAATGAAAGAGGTTTGGTTGACAGGAGATGTTTCTTCAGACCACCACACCTTTAATTAATAGTTGGAGCTAGAGGGATGGCTGAGGATGTGTGTGGACTGTGTGGAGTACCTGCTGCAGGCTGGGTCTTTGCATGCTTAAATTATGTAGCATGTTATAAATAATACAGTAAAACTACTGACATTCCAGTCACATTTCTGTGGTATTTCTTAAGGCAGTGATTTGATGAAGCATCCAGGTATGGTTGGTTACTTTGTGTCTTTCACTGTTCCAATCCCTCCCTCCCTTGAGAGAGAGATTTGATTTTTACACCTATTGTAAATATGGACTTCCAAAAAGTCTCTACACTTCAGCTCAAATGATATTTGAAAGGAATAGTTCCTTCTTATTGCTCATTAAGTGTGGGACAGGTCATGTTTTACTGTCTGTTTTATGACCGAGCCATTTACTGCTGCAGTAGCTTGGCCAGCTCTGTGATCATTTAATCATTTAATGACATAGTTTTTCTCTTGCTAAAGGATCTGAGCATTTTTCTTTGCAATGCGAATACTGAAGAGGTCTGGCATTGCCTGCTTAATGAAGCAAGGAAGACTCTAAATTTAAAACTTTCCTGAAAAACAATGTATAAAGAGCATGGCAAGAGCTACATTTGTGAAATTTTTTGCTGCTTTTGGTCCATGTTTTGCTGGTGTTTCATAGCTGTTACTCTGAAATAGGAACCCTCACTTCCATGTCTCAGGCCTGTGATCTGTTGAGCATGTACCACTCTCACTTATGCTGCCAGATACTCGCTTTTTGTCCAATCACATGTCTTTCCAAGGGGATGTCAGTGCTTGCTGGGCAGCAGGTTGCAAAGTAGCATTTCTGGGCTGATGGTTAATTTGTCCTCCTTGAATGCTGCTTTGCCTTCCTGTTTTCCCAATCTATTCCAGAACCTGTTGGTTGTGAATGATCCAAATCCTCATAATATTCAATAATGTTAAAGACCAGGTTGGATGCGGCTTTGAGCAGCCTGATCTAGTGAGAGGTTTCCCTGCCCATAGCAGTGGGATAGAACTGGGTGGTCTTTAAGGTCCCTTCCAACTCAAATCATTCCATGATTAGGCAAGGCACGATGTTACATCTAAAGCATATGATTGCAAGATAACTTTTAGCCCTGCATTGAATGCATTGAATCACGAAGCCTCCCTGAGGTCAGGTATGAGCCAGGTCTCATCTAGGGACCATGTTGGTGTGCAGCAGAGGCTGTAAAGGAAAACCTTGGGGATAACGAGGTGTCTCCAAGTGACTGCTGCAGTCCTGAGGTGACTTGTATTTTCCATGAAGGTTTCCCAATGCTGAATTACACCAGATGCAGCCACTGAAGTGATTGTGTGCCAGGAATAGTGGTAACCAGCCCAACTCTGAGGTCCTTCAGCGCTAAATGTCCCTGGAGACTGTTCTGCCCACTGGATGATGACAAATTGTGAGCAGGTTGAACAGCCATTTCCTAGCATCACTCAGGAGGTCCCTGCAGAAGCAGAAACCAAATAGAGCATCTCAGGGCCTTCCCCATGACCCATTGCTTCCTACAGAGCAGTTCTGGGTTCATTTGGTGTTTTCCTTTTCCTCAGCAAAATTGGGGCACAAACCAACAGAACTCCCAGGAGAAATTCTTCCTTTTACTAGCCACACCTTTGCATCGCAAGACATAGACATAGGCTCTTCTGCTATTGCAGAGAACGTGCATGTGCAGGACTCATGGGATGCTCAGGTGAAATCACCCGGACCAGTTCTTGCTTCTCCCATTTCTGTAGGTTTTTGAAACTCCTCCTTGAGCAAAGACAAGAGAGAAACCAAATTCCTGTTTCCTGTCTGATGGAAGTGTGCTCCCTTTAACTGCTCCTCCAATAAATCTACTCCCGTGTCTTGCCTCTCTGCTCAGACACCCTGACACATTCTAGGACTGCTTTAGAGCTGCTTTTGTCAGACAGCATCTTAAAACACAAACCAATGAGACAATAAAAAGTGATAGCCTGATACTAATGAAACACATTGTAATTAGAGCTGACTGGGAATTTTCCAGTGAAAACAGGCTTTGTTGGAACAAGGCAGATAGTCTAATACTGAGCTATTTTGCATTAAGTACTTCAGTTTTGAGGACCTTGTGCTGGAGCCCAGGCATGCTGTTTTGGAAAATTTGCTGCTATCCTGCCAGCCTGCCTTGGACCTAGCACTCAGGATGGAGGCAGTCCTCGCCAGTTGCCCTTCCAAACCAGAGAAGCTGAGCACTAGCTCAGAGTTTGTCTCCTTGGTCCTGAGCTATTCTGTGTTCGAGAGCTATGGAATTAAAAAAGAAATATTCACGTAGTTTCCAAAACTACGAAAGTCAATCAAGGGTTAACAGGCAAAAAGGCATAAGTTCTGATTCAGGAAATCCACTAGTCATAAATTGCTTGTGACTGGGAGCACTGCTGGAGATTGTCTGGTCTTCTCCTTCTGAGAGCTTCTCTGTAGGGAATGGGTTGTTGAGGTGGTTGGGTTCTTGGTCATTCTGAGTACGTACCCAGGCAGTGGTTCACAGTAACTGATATGATTCAATTTGGTTTAACCACTCTGTTGAACAATGTTCTGGGTGCTTCATCTTAAGGTAAACACATGATTGAAATCTTTCACATTTTCTGTGATGGTACCTTGGTTTTTCAAGCAATACAAAGTGTGGGTTTGGGTAGACATGTAAGTGAGGATGGTAGTTTTCTCCAGACGATGCTAGGAACATCAGTTAAAGCCCATTAACTTTACTTTGCAAATCAGAGCTTGGCACCATTCCATATGTACTTAGACTGGACTTCACTGAGGGCTGCCGTGCCCTAGAGAAACTCAGTCAAAAGTCTATTATGTGACTCTTATCCTTTTCCCCTTCTTTCAGATGGCCGTCCGATTGGCGTGGAGGGGATCCAGGTGTTGGGGACAGGAAATCTCATGATCTCGGACCTCACCGTGCAGCATTCTGGCATCTATGTGTGTGCAGCGAACAAACCCGGCACTCGGGTGCGAAGGACCGCACAGGGCAGGCTTGTTGTACAAGGTGAGCAAACCTGGGGCTTGAGGAGGAGTGATGCCTACTTTGCAGTGTCCTCTGCATGGGCTGTATGTGTTACATGGGCACTGCGGTGGGTTGGACAGATGGTGAGTTTGCTTCTCTGATGGTATCCAACAAAGGACTTCGTTTCTAGGCCGTGTGTGTGTGTGTGTCTGTCCCACACAAATGAGTGGCAACCAGGTATCATTCAACTTAGGCCTCAGCTACATGAGTTGTAGTGGTTTCTGAGCCCATCACAGGCATTTATTTGGCTTTAACAGAGACACTGAATTGTTACTTGTTATCGTGCTTGTAGATAACAGCAGAAAGCCTTGGCTGTACTATTCAGCCAAATTTATCTCTCACCCCTGCATAGTCCTTAGTGATATGGGGATGCAGGCACTGTCCTCACATTGGGCCCCTCTGCCTGGTAGATATCACTCCTGCAGTGATATCCAGAAGTAGATATCAGTGACAGAGTATTGTTCTTCAACTGAAATGACACCAGTAAGTCTAAAACCATTTCCAAAAAGTCAGTGAGATGGTTTCTTTGAGGAAAAATAACACTATCTGAGCCTCTTGTCATGACGTAAGTGAAGCATCCTTTGGGGGAGATATCCAGGGGTTGCAGGTTACTTCTCCTCCCCAAAGCAGCTGTCCTGAAATGCCACTTTTAAGGGTGATTCAGCCGAGAGCAGAGACCAACACTCAAGAAACCAAACAAATCCCCTCTGCATACTCCATACATCCAGTCTCTATGACAAGGGGAGTCAGACAAGTATTTCAGAAGGCAAACCCAGCTGGCAGCATGCTCTGAATGGCAG
Source organism: Coccyzus lansbergi (assembly GCA_033558105.1). Lineage (NCBI taxonomy): Eukaryota > Metazoa > Chordata > Aves > Cuculiformes > Coccyzidae > Coccyzus > Coccyzus lansbergi. The sequence goes on along the minus strand of JAUMJK010000421.1, from coordinate 178,214 downwards.
TAATCCACCCCTGATTACAGGCACTCACCGCCTCTTCAAGGCACTCTCATCAGTTCACTCATTAACCATTGACTGATGATATCCTGAATCTAAAATTATACACCTCCTGCTGGAGTGAGCTAATTGAACCTTTCATGCTGGTGATGGGGAGAGTGCCCTGCTCCAGCCCTGATGCTCACCTGACAGGTCCCGGGAGCTGCTGCTGGTGATCCGTCACTGCACCAGATGGTTCCCTGGACTTTTCACCTTTGCCTTGGGAACAGTAAGAAACGGTGTAGAAAAGGGTTTTGTATAGGGCTGCTCATGCCTCATGAGTCCCAGGTGCTGATCAGACATGAGATGAAGTGAAAACTCCTCATTTCCTTTGCTTTTGGATTTCTGGGTGAGCAATGCAATGAGAGGGAGTCTTAACTGACTGGGGGTGGATGCACTGTGAGTCCCCTTGTTGAGAAATGCCAACCCAGGCCTTAAAAGCAACCTTGCTGTGTAAACCCTTAAGAGCTGCTGTAGGACAGTTCTACATGTGGTGCGTGTAGCGAAGGCCTACTAAATGCAAATGCCAAGCTGATTGCAGGCATGCAGAGCCAAAATAAATTACTTGGAAGATCTACGAAGTTGTAAAAATGCAGCTATTGAATACTGTTGGCTTCTGTTAGTAACTGGGTGAGAGGTGGGGAAGGTAGCACTACTTCTCATTGCTACAGGTTGGCAGTGTTCAGTCTCCTTGGAGATTTGAATATCAGGTCCTGGATAGCTGGAATCTGGGGTTTGTCTTGGGTAGAACTGTTATGTGTTTTCACCCAGGTTATCAAGATGAGTATTGATCCCTAAAATGGTAATCACAGGGCCTTGCTGTGGAAGAGGGATGCTCCTGTGTTCAGCATTAGCAGAGAAGTTGGCAGTGGTATGGAGAAGCATGGCCAGTGCACCCTTAGACATGAGCTGCAGCACCCAGGACCCCAACCTATGATGCCCACCTGTACTTCATGTACTTCAGGGAGCTGTTCCCCAGGGAAGCTAATGGCAAACACTGGCCAGGCAGCAGAGCTCATCCTAGGTTCACTTACCCTACCTCTGGAAGCAGCTTTTCCTTCCCCTGAATCTCTTTTTGCTTGAATTTTCCAGCTGAGAGGTACAAATGATTGCTGTTACGTTTGTCTGGAAAGAAAACGGCGATAATGACTGACATGGGAGACTGTGAGTTTTATCTTTGTCAGGATGTCAGCAATGCAAATTACATCCATAAAGAGGAAAAAAAAGCAAAGAGCAGGTTATCAAAAGCCTGGTTGGAGAGGAAGTTAGCACAGGGTTAGGACAATAGAGTCCTCAAAGCACACCAGGCCAGGTACTCGCTGCCTTTATGCAGGGGCCCTTGAAGTGCCTGGAGGAACAAATTAACTTGCCCCTTGAAGTGCCTGGAGGAACAAATTAACTTGCCCTGTCTTTTGAAGGAAGCATGTTTTATAGGTGGGAAACTGGTGGAGAAAGGACAGTGTTTCCTGTTGTAAGGCAAGGAGGTAGTGGGAGGCTGGGACTGAGACCACATTCTTCCTTTTGCTACCAGCATTGGTCATCTTTCCTATCACAGCAGCTGTATGGGCAGAGGTGTCCCAGTGCAGCGCTCTGTTCTTGCTCCAGCAATAACGTCCTTTCACGTTGCGGGCTCTCCTTCAGATCATCTAATGCCCGCCTTATTATCTTCCTGGGAATTCCTCTTCTCTTCAGAGGAGGAGGTGTCAATCCCCCGCTCTCTCCCTCCCTGCCCTCCCCATACCATTTAGGCTCCTTTGATCTCTTTTGTAAGGTTCTTACACAAGAAAGTTTTCATTTTCTCTTCAGATCTCAGTGCAGCCATTTGAATATTGCTTTGTGCTGGGCTGCGAATGGAAGTCTCATGGGGGGAGTTGTCCAAGGGCCCAAATGCATTGCTGGCTGAAATAGAGGCTGCATGTGCATGTGGTGCAAGGGAAGAGCAGGCTTCCGTGGCAAGGGGAAAAAATATATCAAAGCACTTTCTCTCTACCTCCTGTGCAATCTTTTGTGCTTTATTATGTGTTTGGTGTCATAACAAACTGATGGGCTGTGAATGGCCAGATGGTCACCAGTGTTCTCCACTACACGCTTCATTTCCTCATGAAAGCTATGCAGAAAAATGAGATCCCATCTCATAAATAAGTGCCCATCTTAAGGACATGGTTTTGAAGGCTCTGCTGACAATGACAGCCTTGTTTGCCTTGCTTTCTGCCAGCAGAACCAGGCAATGCTCCTTGGTCCAGCAAACCTGTCCACTGCTGCATTTACTGATGTTTCTTCTGTTGTTCTTGCTTGATGGCATTACAAGCCTTGGCCAACAAAGCTGAATTCATCAACAGATGTACTGCGGTTGCTGTGTTTTAGACCCAGCTCAGTGATACTTGGTTTGTCCTCAAGTTTAGCCCTAAATTCATGCTGCAAAACCAGCTTCTCTACACGCTGTGTGGAGCAATCTCCTTCCTGCCCATGTTTTCTTTCTCAAGAAAAGCCACCATGCAGGGATGTGGGCACTTGGATCTCCTCTGTTGGGATGCTGGAGTGAGATGGGGTACCTGAGCTTTCTGGAGCATCCTCCCAGAAGTAGTTCGTGTGGGAACATGTCTCACTGCCACAGACCTCCAGCCTGCACCTTACCAGGATGGGAAGTTCCTGATACCCTGAGGGCTGATGATCAGTCACCATGACAGCCTCCTTGAGCAGTCTCTGCTGTTTTCCTGTGGGACATGGTCACGAGTTCTGTATTTGGCCTTAGCAGTCCCACCAGCTCTACAACTTAATTATGTTACTTATTTAAGTATCTGGGCATCCTCTGTAGTCAATAGGGAGAAGCCAAGTGGGGAGCAGTATCATAGAATCATAGAATAGCAAGGTTGGAAGAGACCTCATTGGATCATCAAGTCCAACCATTACTATCAAACACTAAACCATGCCCCTTAGCACCTCGTCCGCCTGTCCCTTAAACACCTCCAGGGAAGGTGAATCAACCACCTCCCTGGGCAGCCTATTCCAATGCCCAATGACCCTTTCTGTGAAAAACTTCCTCCTAATCTCTAGCCTAAATCTCCCCTGGCAGAGCTTGAGGCCATTCCCTCTTGTCCTGTCTCCTGTCACTTGGGAGAAGAGCCCAGCTCCCTCCTCTCTACAAACTCCTCTCAGGTTACAGAGAGCAATGAGGTCTCCCCTCAGCCTCCTCTTCTCCAGACTGAACACCCCCAGCTCTCTCAGCCGCTCCTCGTAAGACTTGTTCTCCAGCCCCTTCACCAGCTTTGTTGCTCTTCTCTGGACTCACTCCAGAGCCTCAACATCCTTCTTGTGGTGAGGGGCCCAGAACCAAACACACTATACAAGGAGGGGTCTCACCAGGGCCGAGTACAGAGGGAGAAAAACCTCCCTGGACCTGCTGGTCACACCATTTCAGATACAAGCCAAGATTCCATTGGCCTTCTTAACCGCCTGGGCACACTGCTGGCTCATGTTGAGTTGGCTGTCGACCAACACTCCCAGGTCCCTCTCCTCCAGGCAACTTTCTAGATAGACTTCTCCCAGTCTGTAGTACTACATAGGGTTGTTGTGCCCTAAGTGCAGGACCCGGCATTTGACTGTGTTAAAAGTCATGCCGTCGGACTCAGCCCAGCAGTCCAACCTGTTCAGATCCCTTTGCAGAGCCTCCCAACCAGCAAATCGACACTTCTACCCAGCTTAGTGTCGTCTGCAAACTTGCAAAATAAAGATGCCTTCATCTAGGTCGTTGATGAAGACATTGAACAGGGCTGGACCCAGCACTGAGCCCCGAGGAACCCCACTTGTCACTGGCCTCCAGCTGGATTTAACACCATTTATGACCATTCTCTGGGCCTGTCCATCCAACCAGTTTTCCAACCAGTTCTTTGTCTTAAATCTCCTGTGATCTGATGCTGTACTTCACTGACTTCTCCATTGACCTGTCTTCCCCTTTATACCCTTACTTCAAGTTCCAGTAGCCTAATTTTTGAGGTTGTGTAGTTTCTATGTTACTTTTCCTTCTCCTCATCCCAGCCTCCCTCCCTCACTCTACCACTCTGGCTACTTGAGAATTGATGATGGCTCTGCATTAAGGTGCAAGGAACGAGGATTTGTCTGGCACTGGTGCATCAGCTTTCAATGCTCCCCCATGCTTAGGACAGCCCTTCTTGGTGAGCTGCAATAAGCACCATGCCATAAACTCACAGCAAGGGCTGAGAAGCTCAATATTATCTTGGGGGACATACTGGTGGGTGGTTACTGCTGAGATGAAGTGTCCCTGAAGAGGAGAAGCCAGCTTGGGTCTCCTGTTGCAGCCTGCTGTTATCGTGCATGTTCACGCTATCACAGTTTGTTGAGCACAGTAAAAGCTATTGAAGCATTTCATTAACAATTCTGGGGATCGTATTAAGCGTTATTGCTTTTTGATACTAATGTGACGCCTTTAAATAGTCATTAAAAATGTATGATTCCCTCCCTCCCATTAAGCCCTGAATAATCAGCAGTCTGGTTTCTTCATACTTCCCAAGCCAGCACTGGATCCTACCCATTTCTTGCCAGGTTTGAATCCTCCGCTCTTGACAGCGATCTTCATTAATATCTTGGTTAAGATTCCCATGGAGGGGTGAAAGATGCTTCCTCTCACTGCCTGCAATGGCCTTTTGGCATGTAGGGAAGATGGAGAGATGCCCAGGTCCCTGTGCCTCTGTGCAGATGAGCACTGACAAGATACTCTATTAATTATGATTGATGAGGAGGGTTGGAGGGCTTGGCTGGAGGCAGAGCTTGGCTTCTACTCCCTTCCAGCTAATCCAAGGTCAGGGTTGACAAACTCCTGGTTTCTACTTGAAACCATTAGAAAAGGCATGGAGAGGACTTGGGGAGGGGAGAGCAGGCACTCTCCTGTCCAGGAGGGTAGCTGTTTTCCCGAGATCATGCAGCAGCAGCCATCTTGGGACATCTTGCTTGGAGATGCTGGTATGACCTCTGCATCAGGTACAGGCTAGCAGATGGGCATCTTCTTGCGACAGTGTTAAGACCCTGGTGGTGCCCAGACTGTGTCCATTCTCTGATGCTGTCAGAAGCTGGTGATGGGGAGCCTTTTAATTCCATGGGGTTTCTGCTGCAGCCTGGGCCCTTTTGCTGCCATAGCTCCACACTGCTGCATCTTCTACCCCAAAGGAGAGGAGGGGGAGACCTGAGCAGGACAGAGTGATGTCTGGAGAAAGCCAGGAGGAGCAGGAACAGTAGAAGAGCACCCTGTATCTCACAGCAAGGGATTCCACTGAGCAGGGACAGTTTAGCACAGTGGAGGTGGGAACCGTTTGAAGGAGTAGGTTCCTGCTCACCAGAGAGTTTAAGCAAGTTTAACAGGGGCTGAGGTTTTGATCTGGTTATGTTTAGTGAGACAGTGAAAGGGAGGGATGGCAAAGGGGAGCAGGTAACTCAGGAACCTGAGGGGCTGTGGTCTTGAATAGCATTGCTGGCACTGAGCCAGCAGCCACAGCTGCACATTTGTTACCCCCTAGTCACACGCGACCCTGCTCCAATTACTCCCTCTTGACACGGGCTAATAAGGGAGGATAAGGAGAGCCAGTGATTTCAGAAGGGTTATGCTGGATGCCTCTTACCATACTTAAGCTTTGTTTCTGCTGGAACAGTGGATTTGAGATTGGGTGAAGCGTGGGGAGGCAGAGGCAAAGAGCCAAGTGGCAAGATCTTTAATGAAGCTGCAGTGAGAGCTGGAAGATGCCTGTGCCCTTCCTTGGCATCGTGGGATTGTACCTGTGAGCATCACAGGTGCAATTCATGAGCCCAGATGAAAGCAGGGAGGTGCAAAGCCACTTGCAAAATAATTGCTCCTACAAAATTGCGCTAGCACAAAGTGGGGGATGGGAGGTTAAGGAATTCTCCAAAATCAAGTCTCTAATGCTCTGACTGTATGCAACAAAGAGACCATTCACTGCAGGGAAGAGGTTTTTTACCCCATTTGTCCATGCTTCCAACTTTTACTGAACCCATCCTGAGTTCTAGTTTAATTTATAAATCTGGAGGGAGTGGGAGGGTTTTAGGAAGGAAAAAGAAAGACAAGGGGTTGATTGACACCTGGGGAAGTTTAGCAGGAGGTTCTGGATATGTGTCCCTTAGGTTGCTGAAATCAGGATCATTAGTAGACCCGAACATTGGCAGAACTGGCTTGACAATAAACTCTGCCTGTGGACAACCCCTGCCACTAACATAAGTCGGCCCTACCATGCTCCGCTTCCCTTTGATTATTAAAAATGAAAGAGGGGGGGTTCTTCAAGGTAGGTAGGCTCTTCAATGAATTTTTATGTCTTTCTCCTTGCAGGACTTCAAGTGTGCATGACTTTACGCTTACACACAAGTACCTTTGGCTGCTGTTTGGTCTTGTTGCAGCAGTAGCGGTGTTCTTCCCTTGCATAGCTGGAGAAGAGCTTTATCACCCAGTGCTGTTGCAGCAAATGCTGTGGGGGGTTTTGGCCATGAATCACAATGCTCTGCTCTTGCATAGCTGCTCCTGCTTGCAACCTGGCCACCCCTCAATGCATTTTTCCTAGACCAGTTTCCTAGAATCATAGAATCATTTGGTTGGAAAAGACCTTTGAGATCTTTAAGTCCAACCATTCACTACTGAACCTGAGTGACTCATCCACTCATCTTTTAAACACCTCCAGGGATGGTGACTCCACCATTTCCCTGAGCAGCCTCTGCCAGTGCCTGAGAACCCTTTCAGTGAAGAAATTTTTCCTAATGTCTAATCTGAACTTCACCTGGCACAAATTGAAGCCATTGCCTCTTTCCCTGTCACTTGTTACTTGGGAGAAGAGACCAACTGCCACCTCACTGCAACCTCCTTTCATGTTGTTGTAGACAGTGATAAGGTCTCCCCTCAGCTTCCTTTTTCCAGGCTAAACAGCCCCAGGTCTCCCAGCTGCTCCCTATAACCCTTGTTCTCCAGCTCCTTCACAGCTCTATTGCCTTTCTCTGGGTGCTGTCCAGCACCAAAATTTCCTTCTTGTAGTGAGGGGCCCAAAACTGAACACAGGTTTTGAGGTGTGGCCTCACCAATGCCAAGTACAGGGTCACAATGACTTCCCTACTCTTGCTGGCTACGCTGTTTCTGATACAGGACAGGATGCTGTTGACCTAGGCCACTGCTGTCTCAGTTTGCTTCCTTCTTCCATCTCAGCATCGCTGCTGGTGGCAGAACTCACCAGCTCCATGCATGGAAAAGCACTCCTGCGTGGCACTGAGCACATGTCCCTGGATAATATTGCTTTTGTCAGAAGAATTTAATGCCAGCCATCCATGTACTGACACTGGTCAGTACATTAATTACAGGTCTGTGCCCCTTGTCTCTTTGTCTTCATTGTGGCTGCTGCCAGTTCCACCTCAGTTTAGGTTTTATCAGCAACATGGAGTACATTTATCACTTTCTCCGTTGAAGTGTGACTGCTTGAATAAACACCTTTTTGGCTCTGTCTTTCAGGCCCTGTCTTCTGTAAGCTGGTAACACTGGTTTATTCTGATAAATGATTTTAAATATATTTTGACCTGCTAGAAGAGGGGGAAATCACTTTCTGTTTAAAAATGTTCATGTTAAAGGTGAAAACATTTGGTTGTGAGGTGACCAGCAACTACAGGAGTCTTCTACCAGGCTTGACGAGACCCCAGAGCTGTAGATTTGTGGTAAAAAAAAGGTTTCCCAGTCTATTCCTACCAGAAAAGTCTGCAGCAAATCTGATATTTACTGGGGAAAGAACAACCTGCTGGATTGCTGAATGCATATCCATGCATTTCTTTCCATTTGCAAGCAGTTTGCTGATGCTGCTTCGGTCCTTTGGGCAAAGCTTTGGCACTGCTCAAGCTCTGCCATTGATAAAAGATCAGATCCTCCCAGCTGTAAATCCTCCAATTTCCACAGGTAGTTGCTGCCCTCTGTCATCAGTACTTTGAATATGTGCTAAGTTTTGCAAGCCTCCATAGCAGAGGACCCATTTCTGCCAGGGTGACAGTCCTGCAAGGTGTGAAGTGACATTCAGGTACCTTCACTGAAGCCCTAACTGGCGGGATGGGCAATCCCATTGCAGCATTGCATGGACCACAGACGCACCATCCAAACCATAATTATCTGCTGCCTATGCTGTGGGTTGCCCAACAGTCCTGTGTTCCCAAGGCCAGTTAAAGCTCAGGCTACAAGGTTGCTCTTTGTACTATGATAAAGTAGGGTCATTATGACTCTTGTCATCCTGCTTCTGCTTTCTTCTTGTAGCCCCTGCAGAGTTTGTGCAGCATCCCCAGTCCATTTCCAGGCCTGCGGGGACTACTGCCATCTTTACGTGCGTGGCCCAAGGGGAACCTCCACCACAGATCACTTGGCTGAGGAATGGGCAGATCCTAGAAACCAGCGACCACATTAAGCTGAAGAATAACAACAGGTAAGTCCTCATGTGCTGGCAACTGGCATGATGGCACGGAGTGGAGGGCACTATGGGACCTGTGGCTGGATTGTGCCATTCCTCAGTGTTGATCTGCATGTGTGGAGGACTGATCTCACCTACCTGATGGTCCAGACTCTCTCTCTGCAGGTGTTATTATTGGACAAAGAGTGAATTGGTTTGCACAGGCTTCAGCTTTTGCATGGACAGTGGTTTTGAAGTAGTAATTCATTTGGGACTGGTTGGTGAAGGCTGGCAGAGAGCAGTGGGGTCTGCAGCATGTTCTGGTTAGCAATGTAAGCTCTGCTTTTGCTGTAGCCCTGTTGCATTGGGCAGTGGCTAATGTGATCCAGGCCAAGAGGCCATGAATGAGCCAGAGAGATAACAGCCTTCCTGCTTCAGCACCTCGAAAAGAGAGTCTTTCACAGCTGGGTTGGCTTTGGCAAGCAAGGTGGGTTGCTGTCATGTGTTACGTGTTTTAAGGGAGGCTAAGTTAAAAGCCATTGTTTTGACTCCAGTGGAAAAGGAACTGGAGGAGATGTTGGTGTACTTTCTGCGTTAGTAGAGAGCTAATGTAAAGGTGTTAGTGTTCAAAAGCAGGTCTGTGGACTTAACTTGAGCTTTGATATTCCAGAACACCGATTTAGTCCTACTAGCAGTGCTTTGTAGGCTTACAAAGCTTTGTTATACCAGGACATCAGTATGAGACTCTGACTGATGATGCAGGTTTCTTTTTTGTCTTAATCAACATCTGAGTATTTCTGAAAGGACCAAATGTTGTCCCTGGAGTTGGCAGGGACCCCACTTACTCCCCATGCTTTAAACCCTGAGTGCTGACCTGTGTGTGTAAATGCAAATACATTTGAAATAACATTTGCATGGAAGCTGACTTGTACTGGACTTCAACCTTTCATCTCACTGGGGAAGAACGTTTTCTCTGAATACTAAATAACTGCATTTTAGTGAGAGGTGATGGGGATGTTTGTACAGAGCTAATGATATGGTGGGATGCACTTAGTGTGGAAATTGCAAGTTGACAACATAGTTTCTGTGGAAATAGAATGAAAAATACACTGAAAAATAACACCACCTGTATTGTAAACCTGAATTATTGGTAGAGGTTTGTAGTCTGTGGTGTTATAACTGCTATCTGTTTTAACAAATGCATCTCATGAATGCAACTGTTTAGCCTTGCTGGAGGGTCTGGACCTTCAGTTTAGGCTGTTGGAAAGCGCTGTGCAGGCACTGTATCATGTTCCTCAGAGAAGCTGAGTGAGATTATTTTTCTAAGTTTCTGTATAATATGGCTTTTTGTTTTCAGGTTTGAGGCTTTTTTAAAGCTTTGTTATATGAAGGATGGAGGGATGTGTGTTGCAAGAAAGATAAGATGTGAGTTGTAATAAAATCTTCTCAGTAAGTGGACATTTTCTCCAAGCTGGAAGTTCATGGAGCTTCAGGGAAATTTGTGTGTGCACACATACAGATGCCATTCAGTCCAGACTCATGGTCTTATAGTTCATAGTGTGGGTTTTTAGGGCATGTCTGCCATACAATATGAACAGAGCAGAAATGGGGGAAGGGAAATGCGTGCATCCGCTTTTACTGACAAGAAAGCAGAGTCAGAAGTGACCAGAGTGACGTCCATGACAAAACTCACATTGAATCCAGTTCTGTCTTGCCCAGATGTCTTGCCTGAGAAATCATTCCCTTGTGCTGTTTGAGGAAAATAAAAGTAGGGTCTTTGGTCATGGCCATGTCTCCTGGCCAGGTCCCTGTGCCTGGAGCTGTGCTACATGTGCATGTGAACTGTGACTTGGTGAACATCACTGTAATCTTTTTCTTATGGCAGTCATTTAATGTAATTTAGCATCAGTCTTTCCCACTGCAAGATAAACGATCAGATTACATTGCATCTGGCGCAGGCTGAGTTAGCACAGCCAGTTACTGGGGCTTGACTGACACATGGCATCTTCTCAAGCTATAGTAATGCGATTGTAAAGCTGAGCCCTAAGGACATCACACTCAATGATGTTGAACTTTTGGCTTCATTTGCACTTGTCTTGGTCGACTCTGCCTCCCATCTTCAGGCCATGCCTGATAGTTTCTAAAGTTGTCAGTCTGAAAGATGCCTTTGGTGGTACAGCAGGTCTGGGTGTGCCATGAGTTGGAGGAAACAGATCAGCGGCTTGGGTTTTCTCTCTTTTGTTTTCTTCTCATGGGCATGACAAAGTGCTGTAACCCACTTAGTTCCAGGCAGAATTAGTTTGTGGTTGTGGCTTCGATTTATTAGTCTATTGAACTTGGAAAATATTTTTCTGTGTGAAGATGGATCTCGAATCTACTCATAATGAAGCAACTAAACTGCACTCTGAGCTTTTTAATTAGATTACATGGTTTCCTAGAAAATTTATTTGGATTAAAACTCTGCTTAATATGGCAATGAAGGTCTGACTGCCCCCAAAGAGATTTTTAGGGGGAAAAAAAAAAGAAAAAAAGGTGTGCTAATTGATTGCAAAATGTATCATATGAGCAACTTTGTTCTTGTAAATGAACATAGCCACAAGTGAGGTCCAGACCTTAATAACAGGGTGTGTTCAAGTTGCAGCTCTGCTCCTGTAAGCTTAAGGTGTTGCTCCTTCAGGCAGCAGCGTGGCTGCACAAACCCACAGCCAGTGGGAAGGACTGACCACCAAACTTTTGCTTCGCACAGTTGTCAGGCCCTTTGGCATCTATGTCACCCCGCACTGTCTCTAGTGTGCAGTAGCTGCAAACCCAAGGAGAGGGGACTTCAGAAACCCATTGTCAATGAGATAGCACAGCAACTTCAGGGCACATTAGCATTAGAGATCAGCCTTCTGCTGTGCTCTCTCCAGAGGTTGGTTGTTATGTTTGGAAAGTGCCAGCTGAGTGGGAACAAAATATCCAGTCGATGATTAGCAAAAATCAAAAGCAGTCCTGGGATAGCAGGTAATTGTTAATGAAGAATGCACAAAGCCTCAGTGTGGAGAATTATGGGCTTTTCCATTAAACGCTGTGAATAAAAATCACTGAAGGAGCTGATGATGGGACTCTCTTGTCATGTAATCCTGGAGTTGGGACTAATAGCTGCTGGCGTTATGCTGTGCTTGACCATGCTCTTGGATGGGAGGAGCTGGTGGAGCCTTTTTCAGAGAATCAGAGCATGATTTGGGTTGGAAGAGACCTCAAAGCCCATCCAGTTCCAACCCCTCTGCCATGGGCAGGGACACCTCCCACTGGACCAGGCTGCTCAAAAGCCCCATCCAACCTGGCCTTGAAAACCTCCAGGGATGGGGCATCCACAGCTTCCCTGGCAAACTGTGCCAGTGCCTCCCCACCCTCATTGTGAAGAATTTCTTCCTAATGTCTAATGTAAATCTCCTCCCTTCCAATTTAAAGCCATTCCCCTCATCCATGGCCTTGTAAAAAGTCCTTCCCCAGCTTTCCTGGAGCCTCCTTCAGGTACTGAAAACTGCTCTAAGGTCTCCCCAGACCCTTCTCTTCTCCAGGCTGAACAACACCAACTCTCTCAGCCTGTCCTCATACCAGAAGTGCTTCAGCTCTTGGATCATCTTTGCAGCTTCCACTGAGTGTGATAGACTTTGGTGGAGCCCAGCAGCCACAGGGCCTGTCCCTCTGCATTGGTCAGAGGTTCCATTTTGCCCATATTGTTCCTAGGGTGATTCAGATTGATCACAGTCCAGATGCCTGAGAGGTGTAATGGGCATTTCCAGCAAAATTCCCACCTAGCATCACCAGCCTGTCCTGAAAGCAAGATGCAGGAGGAAGGGGCTCATTACTGTCTGAGTTAATTGTGGGCTTGTGTAAAATCATGCTTCCTAGGTTATTACTTCAAAATCTACAAGGAAGCATGAAATAGTATCTGAATTACTACTCTGAAAGGTTTATGGCTTTTCTTCCTTTGACCCAGCCAGGTTCAGGGAGTAATTTTTAGCCTAGAAGTATATCACACTGTGGGATTTATATTACTGTAACAGCAAGGAACAAAGGCCAACATCTCCAGAGAAAGCAGGCTCTAAATATTGATTATCCAAGAAGATTTTATTTACAAAATGATAATTAAGGGACTTCATTTGTTCCACTGGAAAAAGGCTTCGTTAGAACCTGGGCTCAGGTGGCATTTGCTCCCATTGATGACCTTCACTTGTGAATGGTCTTCTTTATAAATTCTTCCTCACTGGTTTGCACTGTTTTTAGTGCTCTGGGTAATTCACTTCAAGGGTCATAAATGCTCAAGGCTCATCAGAGAAAATACTCCTCCGTAAGTAAACTTTAGGGCACAACCTCCGAAGCATTGGTGTCTAGTTGGATTGTGGAGCTGAGCCAGCTTCTTCTTGTCCTGAGTGTGGTGCCTGAGCAGCAGCAGGTTCCTTGAAGGCCTCAGCATGTGTGCTTGGTGTCATATCAAAGGAGTGCAAACTCGGGCGTCACAAAGCCAGCAAAGAAAGGTCAGTGTTTCAGGTTGAGATGATGTCACTGCTGTGCCTCTTGTAGCAAAACTGGCACTGTTTACAACTTCCCATTTGCAGATAACACACTTAACAACCAGATCCCTGTCCTACTGGACTCCATCCTTTCATAAAGCAGAGAAGGAGTGCCATCTCTAAACAGCTTTGCAGGCTGAGGGTCTGCTGGCACTTTCATCCAGCACCAGTGGAAAGAGTGGGCTGGTTCCTCACGGCACCATGTGCCCCACCTAAACCAGCAGCATCCATCCAGAAACTGTGCTTGGGTGAGTCTGTAACTGCAGAATCAGGCTAGGGTCATAATCAGGAGGCTGCAGAACCTGCTAAATATGTCATCTGCTTTGTGCCAGAAGGGATCCTTCTGCATAACACAGCCCAGTTTCACATAGGAATTTGCACCCCTTCATGATATTTAATTTCTGGAGCTGCAAGAACATCTGTATAGAGGGCTGGGGATGATGTGCACTGTGCATTTGTGTGGGAGACTGTCACTCTTCAAGCTTTGTACCTTATCCTAGGCCTGAATGGGGCAACCCACAAATACAGGGTATTTCTCTAAAGCTGACAACAATGAGCACTAGGTGGGAGAAAGCTCCCTTCCAGCGCAGCACCAGCCAGCAGCCCAGGAAGAGTTCATTCGGTGCAGCGTGAAACAAACGGAGGCAGAGCAAGGCATCTGAATGAGATGCTGGTGGCTTTCTGTAGCTACTGGCACTTAAAATGCTCTCAGTGCTAGCCACGGCCTGCTCTCTGCATTAATTTCATCACATTCCCTCTTTTGTGAGCCTGTGTGCGCACGCATGCTGATATCCTTCCAGATGGGCCTCTCTTCTTCTTTGTGCTGCTGAATCAATGAAGAGGCTTCCTTCAGTTCTCAGACTTTTTCAGAGGAGCCTTTGGAAAGCCGATCTCTGGTCACCGGCCCGGACCCTTGACCTGAGGCAGATCAGTCATCCTGATTGCCTATGTACTGGGAAGACAGCTTGGGAATAACTGCAGCTTTCGAGGCAATGGAGGCCTCTCGTTTCAGCTCAGCCGGGTGTGAATCTGCAGCAGCTCCTCTCCCCACTTCCATCAATGCCTGTCAGGGCATTGTGCAGAGATGTGATGGAGCCCTCGGCTTGCTGAGCGGCTTTGGTGACCAGCAGAAAGCCTTCTGGCATTTCGCCTTGTCTGACGTGCTCTCGATGCTGCCAGTCTGGCACTCGCGGGAAAGTTTTCCAACAGCAGATGTCCCAGAATGACAGATTTTTTCCCTTTTGATGGGAAGAAATAAAAGGACACTGCATATTTCAGATGGTTGACATGCAGAGACGCTTTGTGAGTCCTCACACAGCAACTACATGTTTTCCTTTTGTTTAAGCTGTCTTAAAAAAAAAAAAAGACAAAAAGCAGGAAAATCCTGGGAAAGCTGCTGGACGGAACATTGACCCTGCTGTGCCATGTCCTCCACATCCCAGGGGGTGATGCTGTGGATGAGGCAGGATAAATGTATCAATAGTTAAGATGAAAATGGATGCACAGCAGAGGTATCAACTGAGAGGGTGCTGGGGTTCATGTAATCTCTGCCAGCTCCTTCCCTCCTCATTGCAGCTACCAATGTGCTTCACAGCTCACACCGGGGCTTGCAGTGAGCTTGGCAGCCTCTTCTAGAGATCTGCCTGTGGGTGTTAGAGGGCCTAACAGAGAGAGAAAAGACTTATTCTCATGAAGCTGGTGTATAGACATCAGGCGTTCTACTTGCCAACTTCTCCACACGGTCTCTGCTCCTTACCCAGGTTTATAGGCATGGCCAGAAACACAGTTGTTTTATTGACCCTATTGCCAATGCATCATTCCAGGTAACATGGGCCTTAGGTAATAGGTGGCTGACGCTCTTGCTGCACAGTACATCCAAACCAACCTTGTGAATCTCAAATCAAAATGCACTTCTCAAGGCCTGAAGCGAGGTCCCAGCTACTTGCCATGTCCTCTTTGTGGAAATGTGTTTTAGTCATTTCTTCTGACTTGATTGTGCATGACAAGTGTTACCAGTCACCCTGACACCACTGCAGAGAGGCAGCTGGGATGTCCAAGGCTCTGCTGAACTCTGGGTCCCAGCAGCCAAGTGTTATCCTACTCCAGGATCACTGGCATCCAGCATGTCATCTGTGTCGCATGAGAGGAACTTTACTCACCCTCTAGTTCTCCCAGGATGGGGGGGTATCTTTGTCCCCAGCATCACTATGTTGCCATCAGGCTCCTTGCACTGCTTTTCCAGCCAGGCTCGCCTCTGCATTTTTTCCTGTCTCTGTGTAAAGCAAATGAATACCCTTGGAGTCAGCAGAACCTGAATACTTCTGTTTGTTCCTGGACTGTTTTGTTCTTGGGAAGCGTAACACTGCTAGGGACTTGCATGCCAGTCCAGCCTGGCTGCTCCTGGGTGCCCAGATGCACAGCGGCCACTGGAAATAATCCCTGCATTGACAAGGGTAGAAGGAAGCACTTGTCCTCCTTCCACACATCTGCTTTGTGCGGAGCTACAAGTACGGCTTTTGGATGGCATAATCCTGCCTTCTGCCATCTGTTCTCCCAGGAATCCGCCCTTGTTGACACAGTTGAGCCACACATCGGGGTCCTTCCTCCCTGTGCCCACCCCCAGCTCTGCCTTTCTCCTTCCATTTAATCAGATACATTGAGCCTGTGGCAATGAGAAGAGCTTAGGGCTGATTCTCTAAAATCACCATATCAACTAAAACGATCACATTTGATATTCCATTTACAATGTTTCTAAGGAAACAAAGGCATAGGACACAAATATATGACTGTTAAACATTTGTGCACTCACCAGTGCCCCAGTAATTTGCAAGGTAGAAATATGAATGTTAACTCAAGAGTGATAATAAATTTTAATAGAGGAAGACCAATATTTTGCTGCAATTAGAAGAAACATTCTTTCTGAGGATGGTGGGTTATTTATCATTGCCACTTTCCATGTACACTTTTTCATTTACATAAAGGGCAGCTTTGGTTGTGACTCCTGAAAAACCACGAAGTGCTCCTTGCATCAGCAGGGTTGCTTGGGATTTACTCATGTCCCAAGTCTACCTAGAATTCACCACAGGAGAAGAAAATAATTTATTTCTCCCTAGAAGTGAGCAGGGGATGTGGATTTCATTGGATTTGGGTCATTCCTTACAGAAAAATAGCAAGCAAAAAGCTCATGCTAGTTGTAACACAAACCAACGTGATGATGCTGAAGCTTGGAGGTATCGTGGTATTCATGCCAAGCCAAAAGCAAAGCACGGTTCAAACAAACTGGGCAGGAAACACAGATGCACAAATAGGGATTAATCCCGAGTGCTGCATGTATGGGTGATTCTCTAAAATGGAAGAGGAGGCAGTAGTGAGCATCATTTCATTCACACAAATTGAATCATGTTGTTCCAGGCTTGATTTCTGAGGAATGGAGCAAGCCCTGGAAGGAGCAGAGCTTTCATTGATGGGTCCCTGTTTGTGAACAAAATCATAGAATCGCAGAATCATATAATTGGTTGGAAAAGATCTTTGAGATCCTTGAGTCCAACCATTGTTCAGAAAAACCGTTTTGCATGCTGCTTAGCAAGATAAAGTGGATGTGTTGTATAATCATTTCTGAGTCAACATCTGTTGATGTTGTTTTAAAGACACTGTGCAGTGAAACCTTGGTCTGGCTCTGAACTTGCTCTGATTGTACCCAGCCATTGCTGGAAGGTCATGCAACTCGGAAAGGGCCTTCAGTTTAAGTGCCTGCATGTACAAGGACTCTTGCTGTCCCCATGCCCACCAAGCCACTCAAGACCCCACCCCAAGGTGGCGCAGAGATGGGTGCCATGCTCAGGAATGCGCTTGTTTGGGAGCTGGTACATCACTGCCTTTGAACTCCATTTAGGGATGTTTTCCACTAGGGTAGCCAGTGCCTGTCTTTATCTTTGAGGCTCAAGATGGCACCTAAGTCTGGTGTGGAGGTCCCCAAGAACAGACTGGAGGAACTGTCCTCGTTGCTACCATGGGAGAGCAATTTTTGATGCACCAGCATCAAAGAGATGCTCAGAGGTTTAGCAGACGAAACCTGCAACTTGCTCCTAAGCTTTGGCTTTTGGCTCATGGTGATCACGTTTCTAAAAATGCAGAAGCAGGAACTGAGGCTGTCACCCTGCCAGATAAGTCAGCTAATCCCAGTGTTACCCTAAGACCGCTCTATTGTGCTATAATGCAATTAGAGCATCACCAGAGGGCTTTCTGCCCGCTCTTGATTAGACTTGGCTTAGCAACTGTGTGCAGTGCCTGCATGGGTTTCACTGGTGTGTACTGGAACTAAGCCAGTTAAAGCAGGTTTGGGTGCATGGATGCACTTGCCTCAGCGGTCTCTCTGGAGTGCTGAATTCAGGGCTTTGGATCATGTCACTCCACATCCCACCCTTTATCCCCATCTGGCTGTACTTGAACCACAGACTCTGCAAGTCAAGACAATGTACTCAGTCACAGTGTCCAGGAAATGAAGCTTCCACCTTCTGGGCTTTCCAGAAGCACCAGCCCACAGTTTCCTGGAAGCTTTCGGTGGAAATTGAGGCACATGGCTTGCTCAGTCATCAGAACCATGAGGACCATGGCATGGCTGGAGGGGAGGAATTTCCACTGTAGAGTGCTCAGTGAGATGCTTGTCCTTCTCGTGTCCCCATGCAGCACTCTCTCCATCTATGGGATCAACCAGGCGGATGAAGCCATCTACCAGTGCATCGCTGAGAACAGCGCTGGCTCCACGCAAGCCAGTGCTCGCCTGACAGTCCTCTGGGCAGATGGGTTGCCCAGCCCTCCGCAGAGTGTGAAGGCTGAGACAGTCTCTGCAACCACCATCCAGGTGTCTTGGAAAGAGCCTCTGCAGAACACCAAGGAGATCATTGGCTACGTGCTTCACATTCGGAAAGCTGCAGGTACTGTGTCCTACCTACTACCCATAGCATCCTTGGCCTTCCTGTAGTTTAGCAGTGTGGACGACTAGGTAAACTAGGTCTGCATTGTAGTAGACAGTGCTGCCAACCATGGTCTCCCTCATCTTCATGCTTCTGAAATACAGAGATGAGGCAGTAATTCTGCTCTAAGTACCTGAAAGGTAGGGAGGGTGAAGCCGTGGAGTCAAATCTTGCTAGCCACTTAGGCCTCTGGCAAAGCGCGCAGAAAATTATGTGGGCAGATACGTATCCATGTTAAGGACCAAAATTACCACTTAGAACATCTGTTTAGTCTCTGAACCTCTTACGAAGTCTAACGCTGCTCTATTCTCTCTTTGTTTGCACTTCAGATCCTGAAGAGATGGAGTATCAGGAGGCTGTTAGCAAGAACACTTTCCAGCAGCTAGTGACTGATTTAGAGCCCTCGACCAGCTACAGTTTTTATATAAAGGCTTACACCTCCCGGGGTGCCAGCAAACCCTCAGAAGTCACAGTGGTGAGCACGCTGGGAGAAGGTAAGGAATACTTTGCACTTGGACCAACAGATGCTGAAACCTGCTGTGCATAGCAGCAGTGCTGGTCACCCTGATACCCACTCTGAAGTGTTTTGGCACAGAGCTTGCGGTGTTGATGCTCCTCATTCCTGCTTCTCCTCATACTCTGGGATATCATGTAAAAATCACTTCTGTTGTGACACAGGGGCTGACTTCTTACCTTAAACATAGTTTTGCCTCTCATAGCTGATGTAGCAGTTGGGGGAGTATAAGTCTGGCTGATCTCATGCGTTGCAGCTGCTCTGGACCTTCTCTGAACTGCTTGCTACATGCAGTTTTCATGCTCAAGCATCCTCTAGCACCTCTGGAACTCACAGCTCTTGCTTGATAGGTGCCACACCTTTTAAATTTTTTTTTCAGCTCTACCCTGGACAAGTCACAATACAGCTAAGCTGTCCTAACTTACAAATCCCTGCCTTGGAGCAGTCTTCTGTTTCAGTGGGAATTTAGGGTGATCTTGAAGGCTTTTTACCTGACTTGGCCTCCTAGATGTGGCTTACTAGCTTCTCTAGTAAGAAAGTGGGTGTTCTAAAGCAGGACCAGGCACCAGACAGAAACCTCAGCACCAGTGTGCTCTGTCAGCTGGTGTTCTAGGAGCATTCTCCTAGAGACTCATGTGCCTCTCCAACACCTCTGAATCCTGGCTCAATCTCACATACCAAAACTTTCTTAGGAGCACTACATCTTTCTCATGGGCATTCAGTAATTGTGAATGTGTAGTAGAGAGCGCCTTGGATGTGAGGATGTTATTTAGGATCAAATGAAAGAGTGTACTAACTTCCAGCCGGGGAATCCAGTTCCCTTTCCGTTTTCAGCCCTTGTAGATGCTTACTACAGCATTTAAGCAATGATGCCAATAAATCCTTGCCCTCCTGGGTTGTTACCCTGCAAGTTTATTTTCTTTGGCACTTCACTGGGAATTGGTCACCCTTGGTGTTTGTTTTTCCTTTCAATTTAGAGATCGAGGGATGGACTAAGGTAAAACTTGAAACTCCTTGACCCAGTGCTTTAAGTGCAGCTACTGGAGTTAAAAGCCAGATGTGCTTCAGAGAGCTTGGAGTTTCTGCAGAAGTCTGGGTTGAGCTAGAGAGGACTTTTTGTCATTATTGCCCTCAGTCATGACAGAAATAGTTAGGTATCTGATAACAGGATCATAAATTTCTTGGCACCTGAAGTTTCAAGCATTACTGTCCTGCTCTGCTATCCTTTGAAAAACACTCGTCTTGGGTAGTGAAGCTTCAGCAGTTAACTCCTTGTTCAGGATTGACAGGCTGGCCTTGTTAACATCATTCAACCCCAGCTTGCATTTGCCTTCTAGGAAGATTAAAAAAAAAAAAAAAAAACAGATTTCAAAGCCCCAGTTCTGGCTTGATTTGTTCACTTTGCTTCACTCAAGTGCCTGTTGCCTTCTGTTCATGGAGGAGAGAGTAGATCAGAGAGCCGGAGTCCAACGGATTTTGTCACCAAATTAAGGTTTCACTCTTTTCACAGCCAACACATTTCACCCTGTGCCTCCCTGAGGTGCACCAGAGAGCTGTGACTTGCCTGGGCTCAGGCAGCCCAGGATCTATGCAAACAACCTCAGAAGGGACAGCATTTCCTGCATCCTGGTTTTGCCATCCTTGTACAGCACAATGTGCACAAGATGTGTGCAGAGATATACGCAAATCCCCATGGTGACAGAACCCTCTGTGTCACCAACAGTGCTGCGTCCTGCCTTGTGTGGAAAGGACATTACAGGGGAATCTGCCAGCCAGGCACAGCTCAGCAGAGCTGGGGCAGCCCTTGTCTGAGTGGCCAGCAGAGTTTCTGTCAGCTGGAGACTGGTCTGAATGACCATGTTCTATTGACATTGTCTGAGGAGCAGAGCTGGTTTCAGCTTGGGAAGGTCAGCTTTTCAGGGCTAGGAGTATGCTTACTTGGCTGAAGTCTCCAATGCTTTCTCAAAGTGTGGTGCTTCTTCCTTTGTGCCAGTGACAATTTTGGATGGAAAGTAGAAGGGAAGATGCTATAGAGAGCTACCCAAGTTAACCTTGTCCTCCACAAATCTCTCTTGCTAGGAAGGACTTCCTGTCTCCTTCCTGTCCTTCTCCTTTACGCCGTTTCATAAATGCTGTGCTATTTTAAATCTCAAACTCTCTGCTTCATTAAGCAGCGTACACTCCTTGTTCTTGTCTTTTAATGCTTTTTAGGGTTTTCTCCAGGACTTTTTGACATTTCTCTAGGATGAAGACCGTTCCTTTAGTCATCTTCGGCTAAAGACGCCTTCAAGAAGAAAGTTGAAATGACCTGGGGAAAATTCCAAACAGCACGGAAGAGGAAAACCAGTATCCCAGCCCTTAGCATGAGGGAGATGCCTCACTTAAATTAGATCCATATTATGTCTTATATATACTTCTGTGAAGCACATATACACTGCTGTGTGTCCATATATTTATACACACACAGATATACTCCATCTGTATACACTTATTTGTGTAATGCTATTATAAACAGCACAGAGTGCAAACGTATAATCAGTATTATACATATATATATACTCAAAGTTTGAATAAATACTATATATTCCGTACTTTGAAGGAGAGATCTTCTTGTGGTTTTTATTAAATGTAAGGCTCTGCAACCATAAAATAAAGCCAACTCTTCACAAATCAGGATGGCCCACAACAGTGTTTCTTTGTCCATGTCCCTTTATGTGGCACTTTGACCTGTGATTTGAAAAATGATGCTTTAAGGAAGCGTCCAGTTTCTTAAGGAGGAGATCCAAGTAATTCCTAATTTCGCCCTAGGGGGAACTGGGAAAATTAGGGGAAAATCTGAGTGTTTTCTCCTGAATTCACATAGAGATGCTGACAGGTCAGCTGGGACTTGTTCTCCTCCTATGCTTATTCAGAGGGCATCAGGCAGAGCCCCTGCAACCTGAAGGATAGCATCATTTTGATAAGAGACAGGATTACCCAGACTCTCTTGCTCACCAGGAGAGTTGTCTTTTCTTCCCTAAATCTCCTCATGAGAAAGCTTGAGCTCTCAATGCTGGTGAAAAGACAAACTGTTGTGCTGTGTGGTTTTGTCTTTACTGTTAAATGGAGGAAATGCCCTTTTTAGCTTTCATCAGTCTTAGATTGACATGGCCACTTTTCATCCATTTTTCGCCATTGCTCATTAAATGGTTGTGCTGAACCCTCTGCCAAAGGACACCGTCAAGGCCGGTTTGCACTGCACATCCTTTAGAGACTCTCTGGGGAAAAAAACAAGACAAAAAGCAGCATGGGCCTAATGCAAACTCAGCATTCTTTACATTTGGGAACTTCTGAGCTTGTAATCATGTGAGACTGGAAAAACAGCCCTGCCTCAAAGCCTGGAGGCTGCTAGAGAAGCAGGGTTATTGTTCTGATGGGTGATCTTACTTCGGGATCTACCTGAGCTCACTGACTGGTACAGCAGAGCCTGAAAACCCTTCTCCCTCCTGGTGCTAGAGCAAAATCCTTGGGCAGGGCAGAGCTTGCAGTGCTTGGTGCTTTGCACCTTCTGAGTGGTGCCAAAGGCTGGAGAACCCATGGGAGCATTTGGCATGGGGGTGTTTTATGGAAATGAAGTGAAAAAAGTCAGAAGTGAAATGTCCTGCTTAGACACATCTCTGCCTTGGGGTGATCTGTGTGTGAGCAAGGGAGGGAGAGGGGCAGGAGGAGGTTTGGGGGAAATGTGGTCCTGTGTGCCCCTACTCTGCACATGGCTTGGTGCAGAAATAGCTTTGGAATACCCTATTTGCCTCACAAGAATACTGGCTTTGGTTTGCAAATCTTTGCCTCTCAGCCCATGCTGAGAAGGGCTGAGGGGCAGGATGGGGCCAGGCAGCTTTTTGGGGACTGTGGGGGGAATAGGCCATGTCCCCCCTGCTACAGCACGCCCCGAGAACTAGAGCAGGGCTTGGGGACATTTACTGGAGCAAAAGGCATCCTGGTGGACTTTGAATCAGGCCTCGGTGACACCGGGCAGCCATAGGGACCTCTTTCCAGCTGAACTGCTGTGCGCCTCTAAGGCCAGGTAAGTGCTTGCCACAGCTATGCAGGGATCTGGGCTGATCTGGTAATCAGGGCTGTTAATGAAGATGTCCTATTTCTCATCCAAGTACCCAGCACAGAATCACAAACCTCCTTCAAAAGCTGGCAGGAAGAACACCATGCAAGTCAGTGCAGGTACCTAACCCACTTAAGATGGATGTCTCCAGCTCCATCCCTTCTGGTTCCTACCTTCCTGGGGGAGGAATCACTCTGAACCATCCTCACTACCCTCAGGGCAAGGGCAGAAAAGTGAAATTTGGGAATACATTGACCCGCATTCCTGCCCTGACCTGAGGGAGTTGTGCATCAGATTGCAGCCGGAGTGTAGCTTCTTTTCATGCTGAACTGAGCATAGGAAACTTGTACAGCTTCCTGAAGGAAGTCCAAAACTGTTAAACCAGGATCTGGTCTGATCTAATTTTTCTCAGTCTCATCGAGCACATGTTTTGGCACAGTGACTGCAGGGAAAGCCTACTGGGGAATTCTCATCACCCAGACTGAAAAAGCACATGCAATCCACTGTCTTTCTCTCTCTGTTTCAGTCCCAGCCATGCCATCCCTCTTTATTAAAGTCATTAACAGCACCACTGTTCAGGCAATGTGGGAGCCCTCCATCAAACTGGGCCAGCACGAAGGCTTCAAGCTGTATTACCGTAAGGTCCACCTCTCCCAGTACACTGGCCCGGTTTTACTGCCCAGCAATGTAACAACATACAACATTACCCATCTGGGTGAGTACAGTGACAGCTTGATCTGTGTCTCCTTCCAACCCTGGGAGAGCCTGTCATGATTAGCAGGAGGGAGCTAGGGTGTGTTGCACAGCCACTGAAAGGGAGATGCTGCAGCTCTCCCCTACATTTTTGGGGCGATTTTCTAGTAGCAGGTGCTTGTCTGCAGTATGTGTGTATTTGATAAAATACGTGTATCTTAAATAAGCACCACTTGGGGAGATAACAACAGTGATTAATCCTGAAATGCCCTTCTTGTGTCTCCTTTGAAATAGATGCATCAGTGGTGTATGAAGTCAAGCTCCTTGCCTATAACCAGCACGGGGATGGAAACTCAACTGTCCGCTTTGTGTCCTTGAGGGAAACCATGGAGAGAACAGGTGAGACAGGTCATAAGTCTTGGTGGTGGTTTGTGAAAACTGCTTTGCAGGAAGCTGATGAGGCTAGACATCCCCCCAGAAACTCGTGGCTCAACCGCCGTCTTGTTTTCAGCCACTCGCCTATTTTCAGCATGACAAGTAATGACAAAGTGAAACTCAGTGGGCTGGGAGCACCTGGTGCTGGAAGAGGTGGTTTCTCACTCTTAGCCCTCGTTAGTGTTAGCAAGCTGACACCCCTTCACAGCAGAGTTCAACCTCATGACTTATTTATTAAAGGAGAGAGGACAAACCAAATATTCTTGTAATTGCCAGTTTTGTCCCCTAAGCTCAAGTGAGAGGTGAGGCCATGAACAGGAGCCCATGAACCCCACTATAAGCTGAGCACTGCGATCAGTGGGTGGGATGTGGTGCACGAAATACTTCCACTCTGCTGGATGTGTTTGAGAATTTGTGGTTGGACTCGATGATCCTGTGGGTCCCTTCCAACCTGGTTGTTCTATGATTCTATGATTCTATGATATTTTGACCTTCACTGGTGCCAGGAAGGGAGGACACGTGGTTTTGGAAAGACAGGCTACAGAGTGTGAGCACTGCATTATGTGGCAGAAAAGGGGAAATCTCTAGCTGGTCACACCTTTCATATTCATCTACGTGTAAAAAATCATTCTGGTGCTTTGGAAGCCCAGCTCTCTATGAACTTTCTATAGTCCTGTGCTTGCTGTGACTATCTTCCTGCAATACCAAGAGCAGGGGAGCTGCTTTGGCAAGCAGTAAACCCCCCCCACCAGCTCCCCGCCCTGCTCTCTTCTTCCCTGTACATGGCTCCCAGTACTGCCTGGACTCCAGCTTTTGCTCTGAGCTCCTCAAAAGCTGGATGACCAACAGGCAAACAGCACCACTGACCCCCTTTCCCCTTTCTTCTGGCAGTGCTGAATGCCCCCTGTGACTGCATGAAGGATGAACAGAACAATAAAACCTCCACCACCGGCATCATCATTGGGATCCACATTGGCGTCACATGCATCATATTCTGCGTCCTTTTCCTCATGTTTGGGTACAGAGGAAGGTAGGGGTTGCTCACACCACTGTAGTGGTCCCTAATGCCATGTGGGTATCCCTGCAGGCATCTCACACCTCCACTTTGATGATGGGGTGTTTCCCATGCACACCTCAGGATGCATATCCCATGGCATGTGATTGCACATCCTGGCTCCTTTGAATGCTGGATGCTGTTTGCAGCACAGCTCCTGGCTCCTACCCAGGCACACAGACCCAGCACGCTTCTCCAAATACATCCAATCAGCTCTGGTCCCCATCGAGGGACCTGGAACTTCCTGGGAGCATTACTATTTCTGCTCTGGCAAGACCTGATCCTCCCAGTAAACCAGAAGCCCTTTCATGGCAAGACCAAGAGGTGTGATATTAAAGGAGGGACTTAAGTAGTGAAGGAATGGGGAGAGAAGCTGTGGAGATACCAGCTTTGCTCCCCTGCAGGCTCTGTCTCTATTTTTCAGGCTGCTGATGTGCAAAAATGTGCAGGAGCAACTGTCAACCCCGCAGATCCCCAGGAGCCAGCGGAGCGCTACAGGCGTTGTCCTGAACGGGGCCTCTCGCAGAGATAGGGACGACCGGGACATGAATGAAAAGCAGCTGGATATGAACGAGCTTGAGAGATTATTCCCAGCATCCCTGACCCAGGAGCAGCAGGATAAGGGAATAACGGTAAGTCCAGCAGTGGAGGATTGGGGCATGCCCACAAAATGGAGACACAACTGCATGTCTAAGAACGTTGGTGACCAGCCACTGTCATTGCATTTTCCCCTTCTCTCTCCAGTTGACTCACAGCCCACCAACCACCCGCAATGTCACCCAGATATCCACACTCCCTCTGGATGAGTTCAGCATCATCGAAGAGCAGACAGACTCCCTCCCAAAAAGCCCATGCAGCAGCACCCCTGCTGCTCCTGCTCTCAATCACAGTCCCACCAATGAAGGATAAAACTGCCAAGACTCAAACCCTCTTGTAGGAGTTACCAGAAACCAAAAACACGGCTGGTGACATCCTTACAATGAGTTGTCAATCTCAGGTCAATTGAAGATTTCTACGGTCTGATTGTTATTTTTTTGTTTTACTTTATTTTTTTATATATATATATAAATATATATATGTATACAGCCTCTTGGAAACTCTGTGAAGTTTACCTTCCTTACCTCTCTCAGACCTCTTGATGCATTTTTTCCGATGATGGCTTTATCGAGACTGGTCACAATGGATTTTTTTCCTGCAGCTGCTAAGTAAAAGACTCCTTGGCAGAGTTTGGCAAGCTCTCCTGTCTCTGACAGACTGGGGATATGGTGGAGCCTCCTTGTTTTGGCATCCCAGACCAGCAGTTTTAGGACTACTTTTTGGATCTATTTTTTATTTCCAGTAGACTGGATTCAGAGAAATCCTTTTAACTTGACTCCAAAAATTGAGGCCTAGGAAGGCCATCTTCCCATGGATTTGATGATTTTGTACACTTTCGCTGTTTCTCAGGATACTTTTTTTGCAGATTGACTCAAAATACTATGAAAAAAAGAAAAATTAAAAAAAAAAAAGAGTTTATGTGTCAAAGGATGCCCAAGGGCTGCTGACAGACTTGGACAGACAACCCCAGTGAACTCAGAACCTACCTCAACCGGAATGAATGTCTTCTGGGAAGCAGAATTACCTGCGTCTTCCTTCGTGTTCTAAAAAACAAGTAGTGTAGCACTTGGTCAGTACAAACTTGGTCCTACCTCAGCAGTCATGCTCTGTACCTACCGCCTTTGTTGGTTTTGTTGTTGTCGTTCCCATGTAAAGCACTTCCAAACCTTTGAAAGCAATGTTCTACCTCAAGTGTGATAGAAATGTGTGTACACGTGCGTGTCTGTGTGCTCATGTGTGTGCATGTGTCCTCTTCCCCAGTTCCCGCTAGGTGCTTCACGAGTGTTATGAGCTTTACTTTTTAGGCACCTAGCAGGGCTCTGGTGTGAGTTTTGTGTGGCTGAG
Source organism: Coccyzus lansbergi (assembly GCA_033558105.1). NCBI lineage: Eukaryota > Metazoa > Chordata > Aves > Cuculiformes > Coccyzidae > Coccyzus > Coccyzus lansbergi. Next base: position 151,493 of record JAUMJK010000421.1, on the reverse strand, counting down.
ATTCGTATCATAGGGTTCTTTTTTACTTTAAGGACTGTTGAGGCCATCATAGCCATGCAGCTCAATGCCTTGGTGGCTTGCCAGCACTGTTGCTCTTGCAGGACCAGATTTGTTGCTGATGGTAGCTGTTTTGGTCCATCCTGGATATATTCAGGATATATCCCTGAGGCTGATTCCCTGTTGGATGATTTATGGCATATGCCAGCAAGAGCAGTGTAACACACGCCCTGGAGGTGGGAACCTGGACATCACCATCCTGTCCCTTTAAAGCCCACCCTGCCATCAGGAGCACTTACAAGGAAAGCCTGATACAGCACTTCCCAACCCCTGTGAGATGCTACTGAGCTGCTCCCAGGTCCTCCAGCATATTTTACCAGTGAGTAGGAGGTCATCCAGGGGATGAACTGAGCCAAATAAAGGGCTCACTTCCCTGGGAGGGCCAAGGTGAGGAGGGGTCCCAGGCAGTGATGCTGGAGGGTGCTGGGGGCTGCTCCAGGGTGGGCAGAGCAGCTCTCAACACCAAAGACAGGGTTTGTGTGTGACGTTCCCTTCCAGGGACTGATCACCAACCTGCCACCATGGGTTTTTGGTTGTCCTGGCCTGGTGCAGCCTTGTGAGTTGGTGTGCAACCAGTGTTGTCCCATGGGGGCACGCACCAGCGCCAGGGACGTCCAACAGCCAGTGCTGGAGAGTAAACCTTTCCCCAGTGCATGTGTTGGTAAAGGCTTGAACTCTCGGCGGTGGTGGTAAATCAAACGTTGTATTTGCAAGGACAAGTGAAAGGAATCAGGAAAGGAAGTGAGTTTAAGTTAGAGAAAAAAGTAATAATTTTGTATTTTTAAATGGTACAAGTGCGAGAGTCCCTTGCGTCAGGAACGTCCTCCCATTGCCTTTCCACTTGGTCATGGGATGCCCCTAGTAACTGAGTAAACAATATGATACACAGGATAATATGGAAAACACCTTTTGCCCTGTACGGGGTCCTGGTGCTGGGCTGGGTGAGCTGCGAGCAGGCTCTGCCCTTCCAGGTCACATCATCTGGCCTGAGCCAAGTAGATGTCACTGCATTGACCTCAACAACAAGGAGCAATTGAGGCTCGGTGTTTGTATCTCTTACTCATTTAAATTCCTCCTCCTGTAGACATCTTACAGGATAGAAAAAATGTGAAGGGTTAAATTTATGTATTAAAACCCAAAACAGCCTTTCTCCACCCACCAAGGAGGGTCAATGGGCATCAGACCAGTTCCTGCTCAAAACTACTGTGGGGGAATGCTCCCTCCTGTGTGATGCCAGGCCTGGAGATGACCTGGGGAGGGAGTGCGAGGGGACAGTGCTGGTGGCCCCATGCAAGACTGGTAGCACAGCTCAGCCCATCCTGGGAGCTGGAAGATGCCAGGGCTCATAAGGGGCAGGAAGGAGGAGGATATGTCAACTGGCTTGAAATGTAACCTCATATCAAAGAAATCTCAATCTCCTCCTGCCATCCCGCTCCATCTCAGCTTTTCTTTTTGTTGTTTTTTTTTGTGTGTGTGTAACACTGACGTTCACATTGAATAAGTACCTTTGCCAAAGTGAACACAGAATTTAGACTAGCTTTCAGCTCAGACTTCCTGGGGCTGTGAACATGGTATTAATTTAATATCATATTATTGTGATATTGTAATAGTAACAAGTATTTGTCACTACTTCCTTTTATTAAAGGGAAATGCGGTGCCATTTGAGTAGCTGAAACATGGTAGTGTGTCCAGAATAGAGCTTTTTCTTTTTCTAAACAAATAATTATGCAGAAATGTCATGGCTTAAACCAGCGCAGGTGATGCCTTGGTTTGAGATGGTTGAAGATGGATGTGGATCTTTAAAGACTACTTTTTAAATGTGTAGCTTTCCCTCTTTTGGGGGGTTTCTTTTCCATTCCTGTCAATCTGTACTGTTGGGACCTAATGCAGACGCCTGCTGCAGGTCAGCTCTGAAGGGCTGAGGCTGAAGCCTGGAACTCGAGCAGGAGGATTTGGTCTTCCCTGAATTATCCAAGCCCCCCCCAAGTCCACAAAGCTGGGCAAAAATGGCACATTCTGGCCTCTCCCTGCCACTTTGCTGGAGAAGTGACCATAACAGCCCTTCTTGCTGTTCATTGATGCTTGAGCTGGGCTAGAGGCAAAGCTGTGCCAACCGAAAACTTCAGAAAACCTCACCTGTAGTCTATCTGGGTTTAATCTGTAAAACAAGAAGGGAAAAGTAACAAATAAGGAGCTTGTGTTTGTTTTTGGCATGGGACAACAGCTTCAGGTCTGGCCTTAGGGGGAGTTTTATCCTGTGTTTGGGGTGCAGTTCTAATGGGGTGGGCAGGTAGGACTGCAGGTCCATGTGTGCTGCTGGTGGCTTGGATGTGGTTCTCTAGGTGTCAAAAATGCTTCTCCTGGGTCTTTTGTGGCCATTTTCATGGAATCAGAGGCTTTTCCAAAGGAGTTTCTTTCAGGCTTTGGCCAGGCTGTTGGTTGGACAGGAGCACGGGACACACTCTGGGAGTGTGTCCTCGTGCTACTGTGACAGCATCCCAGGGGTGATGAGCCCTCCTGAGCCTTGGGGCAAAGCCCTACTGCCTCCGTGCAAGCCCTCTGGCCTCAAGCCCATCACCCGTGGGGCCAGAAACGGATGGGGCATGTGGGCATGGGGCTGTGCCACAGCAAAGGCGTACAGGCATTGTTTTAAGATCCCGGACTGAGGAACCAAGCCAGCCCTACTGTCCCAGGGGGCATTAGCAATGCCTCACACCTGTTCTTGCCCGCCTACTGGAAATTAGCTAAGGGTGGGTGGTCCCTTTGCCCAGTAAGTTTATTTTATACCTTGAACATTTAAGCAACAGCTTGCTAGATTTCTTCTTTCTTTTCTTTCCCCTTTGTCAGAGGAATCAGAAAGTTCTATCCAGAGATAAAATGGGCAGGTGTTGGATTTGGTGCAACCACCTGTGTTCAGGGTAGGAATCTCATCCACTAGCATTTTCCCAAGCAAATAATGCCACTAATTCAACTTGTTGCCTTCTCTAGGCAGATCCAAAAATCCCCTCTTGCTTTTCTGGCTGTGATGAGATGAAATTACAGCGAGGAATGAAGTATCCAAAAGCTGATTTCTCTTTTTCTTTTGGTAACCCATAGTGGGCACAACCTCTTGTCAGAGCTCTCCAGTTTCCCAGAGATGGCTGCTACCTCAGGGATAGTATCCACACTGTCTTTAGTTGAACAGGGAATAGTTTTATGCTGTGACAGGGTAGTTTCATGCTGTTGGATTCAGGTATTTATTTGTTTACCATATCCTTCTTCTTCCTTGTTTTGTAAAGATGCTGAAATATTGAAGTGCTTGATCAGTCTGGGACTTCTAAAGCTTCCACCCAAAATTAGACCAAGAGACTGGACATTTGGAACTGCCTGATGATTGGGTTGGAACTGAATGATCTTTAAGGTCCCTTCCAACCCAACCCATTCTATGATTTTAAGTTGGCAACAGAAGAGGGGAGAGAGGCAACAAAGCATTGATGCTTCTGGATGGTGAAGGGAAGGGTTTTGTGCTGGTGCGGGTGTTTCTCTGGGATAACCTTCCCATGGCATTTTGTGGGGGAACAAAGTGGTGTGTGAGCTCTCCGAGCTGACTGACAGGACTTCAACCTGGGAAGATCAGTTAGAAAAAAGGAAATTAAAAGCTTATGAAAACAACTGGCAGTGGCGCAGGGGGAGCTACTCACTTACTTCATCTGTGTAAACAGTGTTTGGAAATCCATCCCTCCCCATGCTGCGTCTGTGCAGGCAGATTAAAGATCCTATCTAGCAACTCGATGCCTGCTCATTTATTTCCCTCACCCACCAAATTAAGGAAAGGGAAAGGAAAGGGAAGGTGTTTAGGCTGGAAAGATGGTTACATGTGAAGCACCAGCATCCACAGCCAAAAACACTGCTGGTGCAGGGCCACAGCACCCAAACCCACTGTGACACAGGGGAGCAGTGAAACAGCTCTGGGTTTCCTCCGAGAGCAGCGTCTGAACCTCAGCATCACCTAACAAGAAAGGACGGGACCAATGCAAAACACAGTGAGTCGGGAAAAAACCTGATTTCATGGGACTTTGGATCAGGGTCTTACAAAGCAAAGAGGGATTCTTACTTTGATCACATTTCCATAATTTATACTTGTGATGTCTTTACATTTGTAATAAAGTAATAATTAAGCTGATGCTAAACCTTTGTCCCAGTCCTCTTCAGGAATCAACCATTGAGAGTAATATTAAAAACCCAGATTGCAAAGCACTTTTCTACTGTTTATTTTCTACCTTTCTTACTTGGAACTGTCTCAGTATTTGAAATCCCACTGATCCTATGATCGTTAACTCTGTATAAAAACAAAAATATTAAATAAAGCCCTTTTTTGTAGTTTGCTCTGTTTAGATTTTAGCCTGTGGCTACTTGTACAAGAAAAATAAAACTAGAATAAATGCAGTTCAGCCTGTGATGCTTTTTTTTGTGCTGCAGCCCGGGCACAGCTGTGGTGTGGGGATCATGTGCGGTGGCTCAGGGCTTTGCCATTTTGGGCTGGTGATTTGGCACCTCTCAAAGAACAGTTTCCAAAATGCAGTTTTCAAGGGCTGAGGGGTTTTTGTTTTGCTGCTTTGCTCATAAACCTCTGCCCAAGCCATGAGCATAGATGTGCTGGAGCGTTGGGAGCTCTGGTGGCTCTGTGGCATCTGAGGAGGTGGCTGGGATGAGGAGCTATAGGGTCACACTGTGACTGACACCTCCTGCTTGGAGGTGCATATTAATCTCCACTTAATCTTTCCTCTTGCTCAGCCATTGCTGCCACCTGCTTTTCCCACTGCCTCGGGCACTAATAGGGCCATTCTTGGCAAAAACCCCGGATTAAAGTTGTGCCCAAACTTCTTCCAGCTTCAAACTGGCCTGTGATGGTTGAGGTGGACTGGGCATTCCCAGGAGAGAGCAATGCTGAGCTGTGGGCACAGCACCAACTGAGACAGTGCAAAACTTGGCATCTCAGCCAACATCTGCATCTCTGCAAGTCCTGAATTCCAAAGCCTAGTGACACAGCAGCAGCTGGAGGGCTGATGGAGAAGCCATATCTCTGCCCAAAGTGGGGGCTATGAACCATCAGCCACCTTCTTGCACCCCCTTGTGCCTGAACACATCTAATGGGGACCTGCAGGTGATAGTGAGCACCTGAGTGTGCCCATTGCCACCTGACCCACACTGATGTCCCACCCTGAGGAGCCCCTGCTTAACCAGCAGAGATATTTAAGTCCCAGGAGAGTTTTGAGAATTGTCTTCACTGCAAGAAAAATCATCCTCAGCCCAAAAATCACCTGTGTGGGATGGAGCAACCAGCAGCAAGTGGACTATGTCAAGTTTTGCAGATTACTTTAAGTGACTTAAAACCTACTAATGAAGTCTCACCAATGAGGCAAGGTGCATTAGTGACAGGATGGGTTGCAGATGGTGAAAGGGCCAAGAATGTCAAACAAGAGTCCCTCCACACTGGTGTTGCATGAAGAAACAAGGGTGCTGATAACAGCTCAGCTTTTGTCTGTTGTGTCTGATTTTTGGGAAGTCCAGTGGATCCCTGCGGGGACACAGACACAGCCCTGCAGGGACTTAAGGAACCTAGCCAACTTATATGAGCCAGAAATCGAATCCAGTTACAATATCTCGTACTTTTGCAGTTTCAGCCTTGTTTTCAGGTGCTACCTGTGCAAAGGCAGAGAAGGGGCTGGAGATAGTGCCCATCCACGCATCCCAAACTGCAGAACCTGGCTGCCCAGCTGCCTACGAGCATTGATTCACTGCCAAAACTGAAATGTTTCAACTCCTTTGGCCTTAGCCAGATCTTTCCTGGTCTATCCCAGGACAAAGGTGGCTTCAGAAGCAATATAAGCTGTAGACGATCCCTTCTTTCCCGAAGCAATGAGTTTGGCAGGTGTCTACCCACACAGTCAGCCTTGGCAACCCACAAGATGCATGCCAAGTGTGCTTGTGACAATGGGCTTTCATGAGAGTCAACAGGAACCCCACAATAAATCCTGAACACCCAATGCTCAATCAAACTTCTCATCCCAAGGGACACTGGAAGCTGATGCAGTTGATATTTTGAGCATCTTAATGGGCACAGAAATGGTTTCGGCCCCCTCTAAAAGCTTGCCTAAGTATGCAGAGGGGTTTGATGCTGGGTGGGGGCTGCAGAGGTAATTAACTGAAAGTAATTAACTGCCTTGTGAGTGAGGGTTGTGTGGGGGACCGGCATCTCCCTGGTGTTAATGGCAAAGCCAAGCCCAGCCACAGCAGCCCCAGGACAGGTTGTTCTGGTTAAACACCATTTATTGAGAAGTTGGCCAGAGAAACAGCCCTATCCTCTCTGCCTGCTGCTGTTCTTGGTGCCAAAGGACAAACAAAGCGAAGGCTGCGGGAAATAAATGAGTGAGATGGAGCCCAGCAGCATTTTCTAAAGACGGTTTCAATAAGCAGGTGAGTGAAAAGTCACTTCAAACAACTCCCTGAAGTTCTCAAAAATTCTCACTTGCAGCAAGGATTGTCTAAGTATATACTTCATAATAAATACAAGCATAAAACCTTGTTTTATTTCCCAGTGGCAGTGCAAGAGGGGAAAAAAGATCAGAGCTGACTCACTCGAGGGATTTTTTTTTTGTGTGAGTTCAGTGGAATACAGTGCTTCAAATAGCAGCTGCAGAGTCAAGATATTGTATAGAGCTCATGGCTTTCATTAAAAAAGGACTTTCCTTGCCTTCACAGCAATAAAAAAAAGACTTGACAATATTAATCTTAAGTCTTAGAAACAGAAGAAATAAAACCCCCAAGCAATCTGTTTAAACCACTTTGAATTTTTACTGTTGGAAATAGTAGTAGTCTCAAAAAAACCCCCATATTTGAGTGCTTAAAACTCACTTTTAATAAAAGAAATCTCCTGTCTGACCACACACATTGAGACTTCCACTGGAAACATCTCATAGCAACTCTTTAGAAATACTCCAAAAAATTGTCCTGCATGTTCTCAGTGACAAATGCCAGGTTCCTGCCTTGAGTACTGCTGGGGAAGATGTTACCACTAATGTCCTGGTTATAACCCTGCTAAGGCAGCAAGGATTTATACCATCCCATAAAGCCCTAACTATCCGAAAGGTCATTTTAGTGCTAATGCTGCTTGGACATCACCGTTTCATTTGCTGACACTTTTACGAAGCCAAGCGTAATTCCAGGACAGCTGCTGTAAGACCTTTATAGTGATGGTCACTGCCTCAGAAAATAATGTTTAAGAGCCAGGAGTGAAACATCTTCATCGACGGGTGCAGAAGGCCCTGGCAGGTCCCCCAAACCCAGGGCTGGGCATCCTGATCTGCTGCAGACCTGGTCCAGAGCAGGGTTGATCCTCAGGTCTGAATCTCCATCCCTGTTGCTTGAAGCACCATCAGAGCCCTCCAGCACTCCCTGTCCTGACTAAACTAAAAGTCTCCTAATTTCATACAAACTATCAAAGCCTCATCCTCCCTGAAAGCCATTTCCTTTGCACTAGAACAGCGAAATTAGTCTTCCTTGGCATTGTGAAGGAGCTTGTCTTGTTTATTGAGCAATAAATATAAAAGCACAGTAAGTAAATTCATCAGTCCTCAGGCACAGCCTCTGGGAACAGCCGTTTCCCCCATCCAATCTGTGACTGCATGAATATTTCAGAGTCCCCTTTCCCCTGGGTGCTCGCCTTATCTCTAGAGACTGAATATTATTTTCTGCTTTTCAGCTTTTTGGATGTATTGGAGGAAATGTCATTATTCGGACCTGGGTGGATTACAGTTGACTTTCCTAAGCCAATATATATTGGCAAACTGCTGTTTTTAAAAACCCCTATAAATCACTCCTATGCATTTTAATAATATAATGTGGTTTCAAACATACTCCCTTAATATGTGAAACATTATTACAACTGGCTCCTTGGGTCACAAACTCTCTTTTACAATCACCTTCAGTGCGCAATGCTTTGGCTCACATTATGGAGATGCTGGCCCTTGCCCCAAATAACTTGAAGGGACTGCAATTTAATGGTGTGCAAAAAGCACATCTCTGCTGATGCTTTTGTTGTTATCTGCCTACCCAGAATGTAAAAGGTAGAATTAGATCTTGATTGCATGAAACTCTCAGCTAGGGGCTTACCCAGAGCATTTGAAGCACTGGAGGAAAGAAATGGGGGTACTGGAATTCATCCCCAGCCCCCTCATCTGCATTGAGCACTTGCAAACCCACCCTAGCTGCCCCCAGCCCCGTCACAGTGATGGCACTTTGAAGATGTGTCTGCAAGCACTGTGCTGCTGGGGATGCACCGGTGAAGCTCCCCACCGAGGGTCCCCTCCAGCCCACCTCTGCCTGCCCAACCCCATCCTCTTCCAGGGACCATGGGTGCTCTCCTGGCTCCACATCAGCCGTGAGCCCAAACACTTCTGAAGACAGCCCCCATCCCTCTGCAGAGTGTTGGGTACTGGTCACAACACAGTCACCACTGGCAAGAATATGGTTTCAGGCCATTTAATTAATTTCCCTATCTGAAACTTTGTTTGGAAGATCAAGAATCATAGAATCATAGAATAACCAGGTTGGAAGAGACCCACTGGATCATCGAGTCCAACCATTCCTATCAAACACTAAACCATGTCCCTCAGCACCTCATCCACCTGTCCCTTAAACACCTCCAGGGAAGGTGACTCAACCACCTCCCTGGGCAGCCTGTTCCAGTGCCCAATAACCCTTTCTGTGATTTTTTTTTTCCTAATGTCCAGCCTAAATCTCCCCTGGCAGATCTTGAAGCCAAGAATTTCCTTCCTCTCTGCCAAGACCCTGTTCCCAAGACAGAGGTGGGATCCAGTGCTTGGGGTGAGACCTTAAAAGATGCTGGCATGGAAATCACTGGGATTAGGACTATTTTCAGCTGTTTCCCTTAGTAAAGGCATGATGTGCATCCAGAGTGTGACCCTGGGCTTGGATTCATGGCTCGAAGTGATCCAGAAACTCCCTCCTACCAGGGGATGAGACTAGACTTCCTAATAACCTATTGACTTATTTTGATGAGCTCTGTCCTTGTCTTGTGCAAATTGTATTAATTTTATTCCCCTTCCTTGGCTGCTGCTGGCTGTCAAAGGGTGCTCTCACAGAAGGGTGTTGTCACCTAGTCACAAGAGAAACAGCTAAGAGGGATGGGTAGTAAAAGCAAAGGCAGAAAGGAGACTTCGGGAGACCTTCAAGGAACTGGGTAACTGAGCATCTCCTGTGATTGCCCTCAAGGAGCTGATGATGAGGTTTGAGTCTCCAGTGCTGTCACCAGTGATGTCTCCACCAGAGGAAGGCCTTGTCCACCTGGCCTGGGTTTAGTTGTCCAGGATCAATATTTTGCACATTCTCAAGAAAGAGGATCATTAAGGTTTGGGCTGGTTGCAGGAAGTGTGTGGGGTGGGGAAAGACCCAGGCTGCTTTTTGGCTTTTGAAGGCAATGAGGCCTCCCAAGCATGGGACACAGCAGGACAAAAGGTTGCTGGGATCTTCTCATACCTTGCTACTGCTGGCTCCACTGCAGCTGATGTTGCTGAGCCCTGAAGCAATTGCTGGTTTAATGTTCTTGGGAGAGGAAAAAAAAAAAACAAAACAAACCAAAACCATCCAGTTTGTGCAGGGAGCATAGAAGCTTTTCAAAGGCTTTCACTGTGATGATTTACCCTGAAATGTTGTCATGTTCATTATTAATCTATTTTTCCACTTTTCTGTAACTTAACCTACGACAAGGCAACAGTGTAAGTGCTTGATTTTTCCAAGAATAAATTACAGTTTCATAAATGGTATTTTGCTTCATTGCTCAATTTGCAAGTGAAATGATGCCAATTGCTTTGTTCACAGGATTTTATCCAACACGAAAAATACCAGCCTTGAAGTTATTATTTTTTTAACCCTCAAGTTATTTTCATATCCTACATAACAGGAGTGCACGACAGCGCATATGTTCTTGTACTGTCAGCTAACCATGAGCAGATACAGGGGCACACATGTCCATTAAATCCACATGCATCAATCTAGGAATGAATTAAATAACACACTTCCCAAAGAGTAAATAATCATGGAATGGTTTGGGTTGAAGGGGACCTCAAAGCCCATCCAGTTCTAACACCCTTGCCATGGGCAGGGACACCTCCCACTAGACCAGGCTGATCAGAGCCCCATTCAACCTAGCCTTGAACAACTCCAGGGATGGAGTAACCATCACTTCTCTGGGCAACAAAGATATGTGAAGTCAGGCAGGATGGATTTGCTTTGGGATTTGCATTGTGAATCTTTTGTTTCTGTGGGATTTCAGCATTGCCTCTTGGGGTTGGCCAAAAGGCTGTAATTCTGTTTTGTCATGGGTTGCAAGGTTGGAAATTTGTTCGTTGCTGGAAGGAACCCAAAACTTCCAAGGGCCTGGAACTGTCCTGAAACATCAATTTGCAGAGTAAAAAGCAAAAACCTTTCTTGAGGTCTCACCAGCATGCACAGGGCTGCTGGCCATGAGCTCCAGGTTGCTATGGGCTATGCATCCCAGGCTGATAACAGCTTTAGGCAGCTGCTAATTGATCCATGCAGCCCCTGTAATTATGGATCTGGATAGATGGTAAAACGCTGGTAGGGCATTAACTGCTGCAGGAGGAGAAATCCAAATCACAGTCACTAAATCCCCTGTGCAGCCCCTTCCCCAAATGTTGAGGATTTTCCATCATGTCCAGAAAAAAAAACTAAGTTTTTTTGCAGAAAGGAGCTGATTTCATGAAGATTTTATGGGAGCGAAGGTGACTGCTTTGCTTTTTTATCTATTTCTTTGCATTTTGCCTTCAAATCCAGGCTGAGACATTGCGCAGCTCCCTGACTTTGCCCACCTTGTGATCAACCAACAGAGCAGACCCTAATAAAGAGGTGCTCAATGGAAAGCACTAGGCATCTCTGCAATTAATTAGCCTTAATGATCACCTCTAGCAGCATCAGTGCCCACAGCCAAGTGTTGCAGGGTGATGTATGAGCCACCACGAAGAGCTGCATCCCTGTGCAACAGGGACCTACTCCAGTCCTTCTTCCTAGCATGATTCATTTAATTATCCTAATTAAAACACACAATGACGTTTAATTATCCTAATTAAAACACACAATGACGTACGGCTCACGATGAGGGACTGTGCAGGGACAAGAGAGTGCCTGGGCTTGGCCCCCAGCTCCTGCTCACGACCACGGGCTCCCAGCAAGAGGATGCAGAGAGGAATGAGCAGGGGAAGGAGAGGGAGTTTGGTTTGAGGATGGCACTTAAAGTGACAAGGTGCAGGAAGAAAACGCTGTTTCACAATAACCTCCTAACCTTTGTTAATACTGCTGTCACAGCACAGATGTGCCGTGTTAATTAAAATGAATGGTACATGACAGAGCAGGGAGGGTAGGTGCAATAATTCCATTATTCCTCCATGCTTGCAACTTTCCAGGCTTCATCCTCAAGGAGCAGGGCAGGGGGTGCAGGGGACCAGGGTGCAGCCACTCATCCTGCCAGGACCAGGGGGTTCTGAGCAGCTAGAGGTTCCCTGATCTGCTGCCTCCCATGAAAACAAGAAGGATGCTCAGGTCTCTGCGGCTGCTGAAAACCCACACTGCTGCTATGACAAAGCTGCTGCAGCCACAAGGGTCCCTGTGCCACATCCACACAGGGACATTGGGAGGGCAAAGAGGCCCTGGAGGCTGGGAAAAGCATCCAGCAAAAAGATGAACCCTTTTCTTCTGCAATTAGCAGCCAGAAGCAACAGATAGGTACCAACTGATGGTGAATCAAGGGTTTCGTTAAAATACCTCATCTGCAGAGTCTGATCCTCCCCCATCCTGCACCTCTCCCTGCCTTCCTCCAACAGCATTCCCAAAAGACTAAACACCTTTGGTTTCCATGGCAGCCTGATTTTCAATGAGCATCCTTCAAGTCCTAACCAGAAAGAAAGTGTTTCATTAATGCATACAGGACACAGTGGCATCTCCCTGGGGTGACAGCATCCTGTCCCCCCAAACTAGCACCTTCTGCCTTAGGTTGTTTTTTTTTTTTTATTTTTTTTATTTTTTTATTTTAGCCAACTGATGAGAGCCAGCAGCCTTTGCTCCCACCAGAACCACAGGAAGGCGCTGGCTGGGCACTGCCACTCACTTCTGGGATGGAATTTTCTTGTGGCCAGGAGAGGGAATCAGGTTGCTTTTTCTTGGAGGAGAGTAAATAAATAAAGTGCTGTTGAGCATCACGAGAAAGCTTCTCCCGAGTGGCTGCTTCTCCAGCCCACAGGAGACAGGGACACCTCCTAGGCTGCCCCCTTCTCAGCTGTCCCAGACACAAATCATCTTGCTTTATTTTACCTGTTACCATCCAGGCTCTGGTTCTTGCCTCCACAAGTCCGGTAGTTTGCACACTTGTGGTTTGCTGTTTCTTCGAAGTTTAACCCCATTGCGTGGTTCTGCTGGGCAGAGGGTGCCCAAAGCTGTGAAGTGGAAAATTAATTCCAGTATTTAAAGAGGGCTCCAGGAAGGCCAGAGAAGGGCTCTCTATCAGGAAGCACAGGGATAAGATGAAGGGGAATGGTTTTCAGCTGAAAGAGGGGATATTGAAATGAGATCTTAGGAAGAAATGTTTTCCTGTGAGGGTGGGGAGGCCCTGGCCCTGGTTGCCCAGGGAAGCTGTGGCTGTCCCATCCCTGGAGGTGTTCAAGGCCAGGTTGAATGAGGCTGTGAGCAGCCTGATTCAGAACGAGGTGCAGGGAGGGTGGATCTAGATGATCTTTAAGGTCCCTTCCAACCCAAGCCATCCTAAGATTCTAACGAACCCACAGATTTGAAGCACAGCTCTTCAGTCCTGCAGGATTCCATCAGAAAGTGACCATCTAAGAGTCAAAGGACGTTCCCCACGAGCCCAGGGCTGTCCAGGGCACAGCAAGGCATTATATGTTGCCTATGTGATGTCTAAATAAAGTAACCATTAAGCAGAAGCAGGGGAATTTTTTTGCAGAGTATGCTGAGGGAAGGATGCGGAGGACATGCCGATGCAGAGTAACCCGGCACTTCACTAAGCTTAGGACCTTTCAAAGACTTTTTAAAAGACTCCAGGTCATGGAGCAGCTTTGGCCCTGGCTTTTCCCAGCCCGGGGGATAATTGCCATCCAGCCATGATGTACCCTTTCGCTGACCCCACCGAGGTCCCAGCCGCCCTCCAGGATTTGGCAAGGACAGATATATGGCTGGAACTCAGGGGGCTCTTAAAAGCAGGTCATGCCAAAACAATAAAGCTTTGTCAGAGGCAAAGAGGGAATGAAGCTGCAGTCAGACCCAAACGCTGCCACGGGATTTACTGCCCACAGATGGGCCAGAGGCTCCAGATAATGCCACCAAGCATCACCTCAAGGCAGCCTGGGGAACAGGGAACCAGGAATGTCTCCCCATAGCCAGACACTTGGTTTGGTTTTCAGGCCGCGCAAGCAGCAACTTCCTCAGCTGTAGCAGAAGGTCCTCTCCAGAGACTAGGATTTAGGAGGTCCCTGGTAAAGAAGCAGCAGGATCCAAGAGTCTGAAACAGTCCCAGACTAAGTCTTACATCTCTGAAAGAAAGAGGGACGCTGCCATGCCAGGAGCACATACTTATCAGGACATATTTATCCTAGAGGTTAGGAAGGAGCCGCAAGGGCACAATAAAGACTGTGCCCACGCACCAAGGGGTAGTCAACACACATCAAATGTAAATGTAGATAAAGCCAGCGCACAGGACACAACTGAGATAAAAGCTACTAATTTTTAGAACAACTAACACAAGCTAATTTTAGTGTATGATGACTGCCTTCCTCAGTGGCTCCTTCTCCACTGTTCTGCTCTTGAGAGGACACACAATTCTTTGTTAAAACTCAAAATCTTCAAGCACCAAAAAACCCAATACATTTTTACTTGCCCAGTGCCAATAGTGCCACCTGCATTGCATGTGGCTTTTTAACAGCAAAAAGCATATTTTCCTCGTCCTCTTGCAAAATCAGCACAGTTTCCATCACCAAATTTCAGACAAGCACTACTCCACCAACCCAGATGTTTTCACACAGCACAGGATGTGAGCGCTCACAGCAAAGCCTCTGAATTTTCCACAACACAGCTCTCATAGAAACCCCACTGGAGCCAGCAACATCATTAAATGAATATTCATAAATTATTTTGCTACATAAGCAATATTAATATCTAACCCTCCGTCTTCAAAAGTGCATTGCAGGCATGGATTCATTAAGACTCCAGACTTCCAGAAAAGATTGCTCGCAGACTTTTAGTTACATTTAAACTCAGCGACTTTATTAAACACTAGAAATATATTTATTTTAATAGAGTACAAAGCCTGGATTTGGCCACCCTAAAACGCCACTTGGAGTGCAGAATCTTCGAATAACCCGATCAAACAAAGCTAATGTGTGCAATATATCTTGGGTGAGTAATATACAGTCACATTTCCTGCTCCATTTACCCAGTTTTAACTACACCTGACCTACTCTTATCCTAATAGAAAACGGCTGCTCTTCTCATTTCCTTGTCCTCCACATATGTTTTTCTGGTAATGGCCAAACCTAAATCACTTCCCTTTCTCCTAAGTGCTGGGCACCAGCTGTCTTGTGACATTTAACCACAACAAGTCTTTTTACAGGACCTCCAGGTTAGTTCCTGGGGCTCTGGTCCTCTGTCCTGTCTCCATCCTGCATCCGGATCCTAGATATGGTGATCTAAGGCATTAAGATAACTGCCAGGTCCTGCCCTTGGGTCACAACCCTATGAAATGCTAGAGGTTTGGGGACAAATGACTGGAAAGCTGTCCAGTGGAAAAGGAGCTGGGGAAGGGTCTGGAGCACAGGAGCTGTGGGGAGCAGTAAGAGAACTGGAGGTGTTTAGCCTGAAGAAAAGGAGGCTGAAAGGAGACCTTATCACTCTCTGCAGTTCCCTGAATGGAGGTTGTGAGATGGGTGCTGGCCTCTTCTCCCAGGTAACAAGTGATAAAAAGAGAGTAAATGGCCTCAAGCTGCACCAGGGAAGGTTTAAATTGGATGTTAGGAGAAAATACTTCACCAAAAGGGCTGTCAACTAATGGCAGAGGCTGCCCAGGAAGTGCTGGAGTCACCATCCCTGAAGGAATTTAAAGGATGCATAGAGATTAGGGACATGGTTTGGTGGTGAGCTTGGCAGTGTGAGGTTTACAGTTGGACTCAATGATCTTAAAGGTCTTTTCCAACCTAAATGATTCTATGATTCTATGATCTCAGCTCCGTGGGATTTCCTTTCTAGTGGCCTCACCCAGGAGATACATGAAGGAAAACCTGGGAAACACCCCAGTTATTGCTGACACTGGCTTTGCAAGCTAGCGTCTCACTGCATCAGTGAGGATAATGCTTCCAAGCAAGCACGATGCATCAGCTTTGCAGTGGGATGAGAGGTTCCCCCAAACCTCTAAGCATCACCTCACAGAGCAGGTTCAGCTTCAGCAGTGAAAATTTCAGGGGAGAAATGATCTGCTTCCAACAGTGCTTTTCCCCCCATGGAGCTTAGCTTGTAGTGATCCACTGAGGTAGAATTAAAGCTTCCTGAGCAGCAAGCTTAAATGGCAATTTGACCTGAAAACATGCTTGATTCACAAGCAGTGGCAGTGCTTCTCCAGCACTGAAAAATCGCAGCTATATTTCATTATTGTTACTAATTGCTATGAAGCATTATGGGGAGGCGATGGCTCAGGCGGAAAGAAATACACAGCACTTAGAATCATAGAATCGTAGAACAACCAGGTTGGAAGAGATTCACCGGATCATCGAGTCCAACCATTCCTATCAAATACTAAACCATGCCCCTGAGCACCTCGTCCACCCATGCCTTACACATCTCCAGGGAAGGTGAATCAACTACCTCTCTGGGCAACCTCTGTCAGTGCCCAGTGACCCTTTCTGTGAATTTTTTTTTCCTAATGTCCAGCCTAAACCTCCCCTGGTGGAGCTTGAGGCCATTCCCTCTTGTCCTGTCTCCTGTCACTTGGGAGAAGAGGCCGTCAACCTCCTCTCTACAACCTCCCCTCAGGTAGTTATAGAGAGCAATGAGGTCTCCCCTCAGCCTCCTCTTCTCCAGGCTAAACACCCCCAGCTCTCTCAGCCGCTCCTCGTAAGACTTGTTCTCCAGCCCCTTCACCAGCTTTGTTGCTCTTCTCTGGACTCACTCCAGAGCCTCAACATCCTTCTTGTGGTGAGGGGCCCAGAACTGAACACAGGATTCAAGGAGCGGCCTCACCAGTGCTGAGTACAGAGGGAGAATCACCTCCCTGGACCTGTTGGTCACACCGTTTCTGATACAAGCCAGGATGCCATTGGCCTTCTTAACCACCTGGGCACACTGCTGGCTCATGTTCAGTTGGCTGTCAACCAACACTCCCAGGTCCCTCTCCTCCAGGCAGCTGTCTAGACAGACTTCTCCCAGTCTGTAGCTCTGCATAGGGTTGTTGTGCCCCAAGTGCAGGACCCAGCATTTGGCCGTGTTAAACCTCATGCCATTGGACTCTGCCCAGTGGTCCAGCCTGTTTAGATCTCTTTGTAGAGCCTCTCTACCTTGCAGCAGATCAACACTTGCACACAGCTTAGTGTCATCTGCAAACTTGCTAAGGGTGCACTCAATGCCTTCATCTAGGTCGTTGATGAAGACATTGAACAGGGCTGGACCCAGCACTGAGCCCTGGGGAACCCCACTTGTCACTGGCCTCCAGCTGGACTTAACACCATTTCCCACCACTCTCTGGGCCCGGCCAGTCAACCAGTTTTCTACCCAGGAGAGTGTGTGCCTGTCCAGGCCAGAGGCTGACAGTTTCCATAGCAGAATGCTGTGAGAAACTGTGTCAAAGGCTTTACTGAAGT
Organism: Coccyzus lansbergi; assembly: GCA_033558105.1. Taxonomy (NCBI): domain Eukaryota; kingdom Metazoa; phylum Chordata; class Aves; order Cuculiformes; family Coccyzidae; genus Coccyzus; species Coccyzus lansbergi. Next base: position 134,508 of record JAUMJK010000421.1, on the reverse strand, counting down.
CCAGGAACATCACATCCACAGCCTTTCCCTTGTCCAGCAGCCAAGTCACTTTGTCATAGAAGGCAATCTGGTTAGTTTGGCAGGACCTGCCTTTCGTGAACCCGTGTTGAATGGGCCTGATCACCCGGTTCTCTTGCATGTGCTTCATGATAGCACTCAGGATCACCTGTTCCATCACTTTTCCTGGCACTGAGGTCAGACTGACAGGCCTGGAGTTCCCTGGTTCCTCCCTGCACCCTTCTTGTAGATGGGCACAACATCAGCCTCCAGTCCAGTGGAACCTCCCCAGTCTTCCAGGACTGTTGGAAGATGATGGAAAGGGGTTTGGCCAATACATCCACCAGCTCCTTCAATACCCTAGGGTGAATCCCGTCTGGCCCCATAGACTTGTGGGTGTCTAGTCAGGCTAGCAAGGCTCTGACCACCTCCTCTTGGATCATGGGAGCCTCATATTGCTCCTCTAGTTTTGGGGTTTGTACACAGAGGGAACAACTTTCTTTACAATTAAAGACTGAGGCAAAGAAGACATTAAGTATCTCAGCCTTTTCCTCATCCTCAGTCACCGTTGTTCCTTCTGCAAAAAATAGGGCCTGTATGGTCTCCCTAGTCCTCCTTTTATTATTTATATATTTATAGAAATATTTTTTGTTATATTTGCAGTATATTTGCATTAGAGGAAAATTTCCCAAGCTTAGGGGTGCAGAAATCGGTTCCTAGTGCAAACATATGAGTAAAAGCATATTCTCAAGGAATTAGTGCATGGCACAAGCAAATGGCAGCAATTGTCTCTCTTTTTTCTAAATGCTGAATTGCCTCTGTAATTCCACATCATTTAGCTGCATAAATCTTGCACAAATAAACTGGCAATTTGCATATGCACAGAAAAGAAATTACAGAAACATGAGGAAAGATGTTATATTTTTCCTTCTCAAGCTGGAAATAAATATGCATTGCTTACTGCCTAAGCTGTGTTTGGCCCAGCTTGGAAATACAAATTTAGGAAACCCTTTAATTTGCAACAATAAATACATATCAGGGGATGAAAAATATAGTTTGTGGCATAGGCAAGCCCATAGTTTCTGGGCTGCTGCCTGATGAAGTGCAGCATCTGCAGTGGTGGAGCCATGTATGCATGTGGAGGATGCAGAGTTACAGGCGATGCTGATGTTCTCTGTGGCCGCGGCCAAGGGATGCAGTTTCCTGGTGCGGTGGAGCATCCCCATGACTGATGGGAAAGGCAACACTGTGGGCATGAGCACCTCCAGTGTGGGTTGATCCAGCTCTTACTGAAGTAAGTGGAGAAGATTTTGGAAAAGGGAATGTCTTCTTGCAGGTAACAACCCTTTATAAATCATCTAGATTTGCAGTCCGTGAAATTCCTACTCCTTGTAATTTCTATGGAGAACTCTGAGGTCTTCACTACTACAAAAAGCCCAGGTTCAAGCCCAGAAATAATTAAATTATTTCTCTGAATTATTGAGCCATAATGCACCAGCTGGCCTTATATCCTACGGGTGGAAGAAGGCACCAGCGGGCAGCAGGCGATAGGAATGACTCTGCTAGGTCAACTGTTCCTCACGATACTGGAGGCTTCCCAGAGGAGCAAAGCAGGTGCTTCCAATTAACTTCCCATGGGATTGATCTCATTCTGGAATAAGAGGGTGTTATTCAAAAACACCACAATCCTCCTTCAAATTACTTAATTGCATTTGGAATAATGTGTTTTTCTTCTAAAACACTCCTATAGGGGAAAAAATGGTGGAGGAGGGGAAACTCAATCAGAAGCAGCCCTTTGGAATGTTGCCTCATGAAGAAGAGCTCTCAGTGGGGAAATGTGATAATGGATAGGTTTACAAATGTTTAATAAATCACGGTTTGCAGTAGTTCCTGCAGGCTGGTAGAGTGGTGCGACCAAGAGGCAAACAGCATCTCCTCCTTCCTCATTCTGTCTCCAGAAGATATGGACCTCCAAAGCTATCCTGCTGTATATATTTTTAATGCTGGTGCTTCAACCACCTATCTGTGTCGCCATGGACCATATAATGTGGCACTGCTCCACACCACATGGCTGGAGCAATGCTGTGAACACACTGCTCAGGGATACATCAGTTAGGTCAAGTTGGAAAGGTAAAAAGAGGCAACATTTTACCTTAGAGGGGAAATGAATGATGCTTGTTTAAAGTAAAAGATCTTCAGAAAGTGAGAGAGAGAGTGAAAAGTTGATTTAAACCAGCTGAACATCACCAAAGCCCTCCTTAGGTGTTTCAGTTAGTATAACTACTCTAACACTGCTTACAAAATAAATGCCTTGGGCTTGGAAATCTATCTGGTTTGGAAAGGCACTGATGGAACAATGTCCATTACCCTGCTCAGACTGCAATGGAAACAGGTCTGGCTGGAGCTGCATGGACTGTGTTGCAGATGAGAGGGCCATCTAAGGTCCATGGCACTGGTGAAAAACTGGAGAAAGACTTTTTTTCATCAAGGGGTCCTCCTGCATCATCTGCTGCACCAGGTCCTGTTGGTTTCACCAGCACAAACCAAAGCAGCATTTCACTTAACATTTCCTCTCCAAAATCCAATTGCCAAATGTGATGGTACCACCAGGGATGACCTAGTCTGTGTCCCTGGGAAAAGGTAGCACCAATACTCACTCATTCCCACTCCAGAGCCCATCCCTTGCTTCTCTCTTTGCCTCTCCCACACGGCCAGGGCAAGAAGAGCTTCACATCAGGGAGAAGCAACAAGCAGTAACCTGGGATGAAAGCATAAGTTCTCACATCTTTCATCCATTAACTGATCATTCCTTCTGCAAAACACATGCACCAATTCATCATGTGTGATCAATACCTAACTTGATGCCCCAGGATGATGAACGTCCGTGTTGATATTCAAAAGACCTTGGGAGAACAGGGACAGCTCCCCCAGGCACAGGTCAAAGAGCCAAGAGTGAAGCACTTTGTAAGGTGATACATGGTCCCAAGATCTCTCCACAAGGCATAGAGAAACATTTTTGGCTAGAAAGCTTCTTCAGCCGTGTGATGGAAGATTTTAAGTCACGCAGAGGTGGAAAGCTGATGCTGGACCAAAAGGACCTGGGTTTTCTGTGCTACGGCTACAAAAATAGGCCGTCACATCCACCTGCAAAAGGGCAATGTGGTTTCCCATCCCACACTCTTGATCTGTGCAAGACCTTGGGTGTGGTTAGAGACAGAGTCAGAGACTCTGAGACAATTCAGCTGTGCTGTTCTCATGTGTTCCTGTAGACTATCAGCCCTGCATTCTCCAATGTGATGTGTACAGTCACACTCAATCCCATGCCCAGCCTGAGGCCATGTAATGAGTCTGTGATAGGGTAAGGGCCAAGTCTCAGCCTCTCCAAATCACCACGCTAATGTTCATCTTGCCAATCTCAACCAGGATGAAATCTGCTGTTGGCCACAGGGTTCTCTTCTTCCAATTTCCAGTGGTGCCAGCAGGAAAGTAAAATCCAGTCGCACTTCATATGCAATGCAAACAAAGCTCAGCACCACAGGCTGACTATGGACTACAATGCATAGGGTCTGCTTTCCTCAGAGAAGGTGGGGAAAAGATAAGCAAGCAGCATTCCCACCTTCAGACACCAAAGAAACTGAAAGTCAATACACTAAGATGGCTGTTTGACCTGCAAAGATCCATTTTGTCCCGAAAACAATAAATAAAAAAAAGGTTGAGAACTAGGGAAGCTCCTACAGTAGTTGTTTGCGTGATTTAGGTTGAAAATAATTGCTGTCCAGAGTTATCTGCCTGACATAAGTAATTAGATAACAGAGTACTTACAATCTGTCATTTCTTATGAGCATATTTTAACATGGCCTTTATAATTTGACCTTTATACCTGCAGTGGTTTTCTCTCCTTCCCGCTCCTGTGATGGATTTATTTTTCAAGATCAGATGCATGCTTGCCAGTCCTTGGGCAAGGATGCTGCGCAAGGATACATGTTACAAACCCAGCAGTTTCTGTAGTGAGGAGGAGAGATGCTCATCTCCCAGATGCTCATGGCTGGGTTGGTCGCAGACATGTCAGTCCTAGACCCTCCTGCAGATGGTTAAATTTATTGTTTGTACCAAGGGAAATGACTGATGGGCACAAGAAAAGGTTGGGCAGTGAGAATTGGTGGGATACGTCAACACAGCACTAGAAGGAAATGGGTTTTATTATTAGAGATATATTCATGTATCTCATATATTCACACTTCTTCTAAAACTAGAGAAGCCTAAAGATCCCTTCTATTACTTCTCAAAGAGCAGGGAGATGCTTCCCATCTTGTGAAGGAAGCACCTCCCTGCTTCCCAGTACCCACAGAAGCCCAAAACCAAACTGTCAATAAGGAAGAGGACCCAAGAGATTTAGATCACCATCACTATTTTCAGACATGAAAGCAGCTACAGGGAGATGCTGATGCCCCTGTACAACAAACCCTACAGACGCACAACAGGGACCAGAGTCCTTCACAGCCAAATGGCTCTGAGTAAATAACCTCCCCCAAAATCTAAGACAATATACAACACTTTCTTTCCTTTTTTTATGATTCCCAGACTTGGGTAGGCTCCCTCTTTCTGTTGATATCACTTGAGAAGCAATCTGATTTTGCTGAAGTTACCAGATTTCTAAAAAAAAAGATATTTCATTTTTACACCTTACTCAATATTTTTATTAAATCTTCCTTCATTTTAGAAAACATTTTCAAACTCTCATTCATGACTGAAAGATTTGTTTTTATTTTATTGTCATAACTTCCTTAATGACTTAAGGACCCTAAATTTGAAGAATATGTAGGCATTGCTAAAAAGACAGATTTTGTATTCATTGCAGTGGTGTATGCAATGCTGCTGCTCAGATGATGTTTCTTTGCATCCTAAAACTGCACACATCGACCAAGAAATGTGAACCTGTATGGGAATGCAGCCAACATATTGCCCTTTTGATGCTCAAAAATAAACTCTCTATTTATTTATTATGCCTCTAAGAGGCAGTGCAGTCTTACCACATTTTCCTATGAGAAAAAAAGGTAACGTGACCAACTTGCAAGAAGGCCACCACATACTCATCAATGCAGTGAACCTTTTTCTTCACAAACCAAGCAGCCAAGCAAAGATGACAACTTCTGCACATGCAGATTTGGATGGCTGGTGATACTGCACCCAGGTACGTGGCAGGTACCAAGCAGCCTTACCTCGACCATGCTCAGCTTCTCAACATGGACTCGACTAAACATGCTTTGCATCAGGCTCCTCTCATAGGATTCAGAGCACCAGCTTGACTCCCACCAAGGGTCACTCTCAGATGAAGCACTGAGATGCTTCGCACACGTTTTCCATGTCACCGCAGGTTCCTCTTTGGCTCTGTACCCAACAAGGTAAAGATTTCACTGCTCCTGCTTGGGGGTGCATGTTACTGCAGTGCACAATTGGGACATCTGCCCTGCATGCATGGAGCTGGGAGGAAGAGAGAGGAGAAGGGGCATAGGCAGAGCTACCCCTGCCATGAGCTGTGGAGGACTCAGCACTGGACAGATGCTGGTTTTCACATTTCCTCAGCCATAATGAGCAGCAAATATTCCCTCTAGAGACCCTTTGCCAAAGCAAAGCTTCCCGGGCTGGTTTAAAGAGTCTGAAACATTAGGTCTTACATTGACTTTAATGTCTGCAGAGCACTTACACATCTTCAAGGGTGGAAACCTCTATTTTATGAAACCTAAAAGCTTCAGACACCTCTGTCCCTCCCTTCACACAGTTAAAGTCAGATATTGGAGTCAGAGTAATTTTGGGACAAGGACACATAGACTGAGGTCATCTTCAGGGACCAGGCTGAAATTCCTGGAAGTTGCCAGCCCACTGAGATTAATCTTCTTACTGAGATTCCCCAAAATAGGAAGCAGAATGATAAAGTTAGCAATGGTGGGTGCTCTTCTGTCTAGCTCCTCTAGGACTCCACACCATCCAGGTATGTGGAAAATCTAATAGGCAATTAAACCCTTGACCTGGATAGAATGTACCCGTGATTGAAAAGATGCTATATCATCCACTCAAACAGTATTTTCACCAAGAACTACCTTCCCACCACATCTTGAGCAAGCCCCCAGTATATTTGCCATGGTTGCCAGCTGGTAGCTCAAGACAGATTTGAGGAGCCATGAAGACCATCAATCCTATAGAAAAGCCAGGGCTGTGTTGGAACTTCAGTTACTTTCAGAAGCGGTACAGGTGGAAACAGTTACTGCAAACCAGAGCTGTCCCCAATCAGGTGGACGAAGTGAAAGGTGTCTTCTGAGTTTGCCAGGAGTTCATTTCATTTGTGAGTTTGTCCCTTTTCAGGGGAGGTAAAATAGCTCTTAATAGGATTTTAGAACCGGTTTATCTATCAAGGACAAAAATCCCACAATGAGAAAACACCACAGAGAGATTATCCCGTGTTCTCTGAAGGAGAGATCACAAGATTATCCTGAAATTGAGGCTTGTTTGTCTTGAGCTAATGAAAGATAATTGGTAACTCCCTTTGCATAGCTGGGTGACCCAGTGAGGGGAGAGAAGTAGAAAAGCAGCAGCATTTCAAAGGGAAGGAATCCAAGGTCTGACATGGACTCAATCTGTAAGAAAACTTCTGGAAAGGATCAGGGCAAGGCCATGAATTTATGAAGCAGTTGTTTGGCTGACTCTATTTTTTAAAGCATTATTATCCTTTTAGCAGGGCTGTCAGGTAGATGGAAGCCAGAGCTGGTGTGATGAAGAGCAGCTGAACAGTTGATTTGCAGCAGTTCCTGCCTTCCACAATCTATTTTTTGGTGAGCCAAATTTCTTGTAAACAGCTTACTGCAGCCTGAAGTACAGTGAAAAGGGAAAACAAATACCAACTGCGACTCCTGAGATCCACCAGTCCAAAGTCAGAGGGAATCATAGTTTGGGTTGGAAGGGACCTCAAAGCCCATCCAATTCCAACCACCCAGCCATGGACAGAGACACCTCCCAATGGATCAGGCTGTTCAAAGTCCCATTCAACCTGGCCTTGAACACCTCCAGGGAAGGGATAGTCACAATTTCCCTGGGCAGCCTGTGCCACTGCCTCACCACCCTCAGCATGAAGAAATTCTTCCTAATATCTAACCTAACTCTTCCCACTTCCAATTTAGAGCCATCCCCCGCCTCACTACATGCTCTTGTAAAATGTCCCTCCCCAGCTATGTTGTAACCCCTTTCAGTACTGGAAGCTGCTCTAGGATGTCCCCAGAGCCTTCTCTTTTCCAGTCTGAACACCCCAACTCTCTCAGCCTGTCCTCATAGCAGAGGTGCTCCAGCCCTTGGATCACCTTCATCGCCTCCTCTGGACCTGTTCCACCAGTTCCACTCCTTCCTTACGTTGGAGATTCCAGAACTGGACACAGGACTCCAGGTGGGGTCTCACGAGGGAGAAGTAGACTGGGACAATATCCTCCCTTGCCTTGCTGGCCATGCTTCTTTTGATGTGGCCCAGGATACAGCTGGCCTTCTGGGCTGACAATGGTGGAAACGCTTTGAATCCTTGAAGTAAACCTGCCTCTTCCTTCTAGACTGACCCAAACAGTGCAAACCAAAAAAACCATTTCCATAATTTTAAATACATTCCATGTGCCCTTGCAGCAAATCCTTGCCTCGCTCACAGTGGTTTCATCTGTATTGCTCCTTAACTGTGTATGTGCAAAAGAAGCTCAGTTGGATGCTGCATCTCTCTAAATTTCCAGGCGCTCAGATGCCACTTTCCAAGTAATGCAATCAAAACAATCCAGCTAAAAGCATTTCATCCAGCCTAGACCGACATGAATTGTTTCTAATAAAACTAAAGCTCTGTGGGACAACTAATGGGTCCTTATTAGTACAGGCAATGGACTATCCAATCAACCATATAGGGAAACTAATGGGGATTGATGGTGAAAATATAAGACGAGGACTTACCTCTTTAAATAAATAGCAGATGGGCTGGTGATTGGATTAATCTTAGGTTTTCATGGGTTCTTAGGTTCTGTGGTTTCTGTTTATACCTAGCTAATAAGAGAAAAACAAAATGTGTAGAAAACAGCATCACTGGGTCCCTGGAGGTTTTACTATCACTGCTTTTGCCAGTATGGCAGCAGGTGAGGTTCCAGAGACACCCATCTTTCCAAACAGCAGTTGTTAGGAAGAGGGGTAGCAGTTGCTGTGGCCAGATGATTTTAAAAATGTACAGAGCAGCTAGAAAACCTCTCCCAGCTTTTTTGGGGTCTCTGGCTCTTCTTTTCATCTCCTCTTGTGACAGTTCTGAGAGTCACTACCACAGTCTTTGTATGGAAAGCACAAGTAGCAGGCTCAGCAAAAGCATCTCCTGATGCTCTGGCACAGAGTGTGCTGCAAGAGCAGCCTAGGGAAGTCAAGCTTTATTTCATTTCAGAATCAAAGCCTGATGTGTGCAGTTGGCAAGTGAGGCAATACCCCCTGTCCAGGCAGCACTTTCAATTTGCTTTCTTCTCTCCAGACCTCAGAGCTTTGTCAATTCCCTTCAACTCAGACATCCTGTATCTAACCTGGAAAGACCCTGAGCACAACAGAGGCTGCAAAGCATGCCAGGACACCTTGCTTCTGCCTTATTCTTCTCTCAACACCATCCTTATCTTCTGCTGGGGTTCAGGTCTGAACTTTTGAACTCAGTATGGCTCCCCTTTTAACCACCTTGCAGACAATCCTACCTCTCTGTGCTTCACATCCTCCATTCAGCAAAGGTTTCCCAAGATTTTTCTAACACTCAAGATTTTTCTGTCTTTGTCCTTGGGCCATTGTAGGAATCGAGTGATTTGCAGAGCTGAAGGAAGTGTATGTGCACCTCCAAGGCTTGGAAGTCACTCTTCCCTGCAGCAAACCATTCCTTGATCTCCACCCTCCCATTTCCTCTCCTTTGAAAGGCCTCTGACCGGATCACAGATGGCAATTCCTATGTGACAGATTCTAATGTCATTATTGATGACAGACCAGATGTCCAGGGAAGCATATTGCTCCTTTTAATCCAAAATTCATCAAGAACCTCACCTTTGTAGTTTAGGATGAGCGTAAAGGTATCTCTATGGGAAGGCAGGGGAGCACACATTATTTTTCCTCCTCTTGCCTCATTTTTCTTTTCCTTTGAGGAGGGGAGACATTTGCACAGCATGATTTGGAGTGACTAGACCCGACACCAAAGGGGTCCCGGTCTGAATAGCAGTGTCTTTAAAACGCCTCAAAAGTCTCTCTTGAACTTTACAAGGACACAGGAAGGGATATGGTTTGCATGACAGGGTGTGTATGAGCTGTGAGACATTACAGCATGCTTTCTCCGCTCACTGCTGCCTCTTAGGTACATAATTCCTAGTCAAGAGAAATAAATAATTTCTATTTTGGGCTACGGAGCAATCCCGACTCCTGCTCTATCAGTTTGTCTTCCAGTACTTGAAGATGCCTGACCACTCTCAATTGGATGTAAATCAGATCTAGTACTTGTTTGCAGACATTGATTTTGCCGGTGCAAAACTGCTCAAAGACTCACTCTACACAGCCACCCAGCATGTTTTTCCTTCCTTAAATCACACAAAGGCAGTTGCTGTTTTGAAGGTGCAGGCTACTGACCTGGCTCATTTTTTCTTTGCCTGTCACCTAAATAGGGTGTATTTTTCCTGTAGATTGAGCACTGTACAGCTCCCTTGCTATAGGGCATGGCAGGATAAAAATGAAACTATCTGGGATAAGCTGTGAGTAGGAGGTGCAGTGTGGACTGTGTATAGATACACCAGATGAAAAACCACAGCTGACTTGCTTCCACTAATATTTTAGAGTCTGAACTCTCATGCTTTATATCTCTCTTAGAGACAAGGGAAAAAAATTCCAACAGCCTTTGTGGCAGCAAAGACAAAGCTTTGCTTCATGGGAGATGTCCTGTATGGCATAATGTATGCTAGGAGCAATCCTGTTGTTTTATGGGCCCAGTTAGTGTGAAGTGCAAAGCAGGCTTGGGGCTGAGGCTGCATTATTTATAGGAGAGCTTAAATATTTCAGTGTGAGGCTGAGGTGGGGAACAACATAACAATTGTGCATTGTTCTCTTTCTTCTCCTAAAATAATTGTTTTTGTTAAGTGTCTTTAAAGAGGGAATATTCTTTTCCATTAAATGTAATGCTATGCACCAACATATCCCAGGGAAAAACAGCAGGGCAAACCCCACAGCTCTCAAAGGGAGAGGGAATCACCCCAGTATGTCCCATATCCCAAGGATATTTCTATCCTGTCTTTACAGGGGTAACAACTCAGCACACGGCATTGATATTTGGAGATGATTCATCGTTTCTGCTGCACTGGAAAGGGACAGATCAGCAGGTGGGTATACAGACAAGAAAAGTTTCTTGCAGTATTTCCCCTCTGAAGCAACACTTACTTCCATGTCTCTCCGATAACTCTCCTCTGCATGACTTAATTCACAGAATCACAGAATCACAGAACAACCAGGTTGGAAGGGACCCATTGGATCTTCTAGTCCAACCATTCCTATCTAAATTAATTAATGAGAGGCAACAGCAGGTTCGCAGCAGAGGAGCAGGAAGTCGTGTTGCAACCCTTAGTAGTAATATTTGGGGCGATGTGGTCTGAGCAGTAATGGGAGGAGGCGGGGGAGCAGGCAAAGCTGCCTGTCCCAGCTCTGCCTGCTCCATCCCTCTGTGCAGATACACTGCTGCCATCAGCCGGAAAATGGAAAACAGCACAGGGCACGAGCAGGCACAGCACAGGCTGCTTAACATGCCAAACACTCCTTTTTCCCGTTTTCACTCCAAAGAGGCATCCTTTGGTAAAAAAAAAAAAAGGCAATGCAGCACATGGGCACATGGGATGCTCAGACACAGGGGAAGGTGGGACTTAGAATCATAGAATGGCCAGGTTGGAAGAGACCCACTGGATCATCAAGTCCAACCATTCCTATCAAACACTAAAACATGCCCCTTAGCACCTCGTCCACCCATGCCTTACACATCTCCAGGGAAGGTGACTCAACCATGTCCCTGGGCAACCTCTGTCAGTGCCCAGTGACCCTTTCTGTGAAATTTTTTTTCTTAATGTCCAGCCTAAACCTCCCCTGGTGGAGCTTGAGGCCATTCCCTCTTGTCCTGTCTCCTGTCACTTGGGAGAAGAGGCCGTCAACCTCCTCTCTACAACCTCCCCTCAGGTAGTTATAGAGAGCAATGAGGTCTCCTCTAAGCCTCTTCTTCTCCAGGCTAAACACCCCCAGCTCTCTCAGCCACTCCTTGTAAGACTTGTTCTCCAGCCCCTTCACCAGCTTTGTTGCTCTTCTCTGGACTCACTCCAGAGCCTCAACATCCTTCTTGTGGTGAGGGGCCCAGAACTGAACACAGGATTCAAGGAGTGGTCTCACCAGTGCTGAGTACAGAGGGAGAATCACCTCCCTGGACCTGTTGGTCACACCGTTTCTGATACAAGCCAGGATGCCATTGGCCTTCTTGACCACCTGGGCACACTGCTGGCTCATGTTCAACTGGCTGTCAACCAAGTAAAACTCACTGTTAAGAGTGCTTTATCTTCTCCAGTGCCACAGAGTGGTGTGAGTAGAGTGAGGGTGTGGACAGCCCTCCCCAGTTTGGGTATTTTGGAGCTCAGCAGAAGTGAGGTTGCAGCTCCCTATACACTGTCCACAAAGTGCTGAAGTTGCACCAGAGCCTCTCATCCCATTGACATAGAGAATAAACAGTCCCAAGAAACAAGAAAGTTCATCCATCAACATCAGTTAATGGATCTTTCTTTTAGATGGTTTTATATCGTTCTCTTCCTAATTTTCCAGTTTGTCTTCTCTGCCACCTTCTGTTGAGGCACCCAGGACCCTGTTTCCCCTGGCACAGGCTCGTGCCACATGGAATTACCTCTACAAGGTCCAACACAAAACAAATGCGGGAACTAAGAGTGGGAGGAGTGAGACAAAGACACGGTTATAGAACATGTTCTACCCTGTCATGGTGAGACACAGCTCAGCTTGGTTGCTTCACTCATTGCAAGTGGATGTGTGCTGAAACAGAGAGAACATTCCCAGGAAACACTGTGGCCTCCAGCACAACTGTTGCATGATTCCATCAGTCTCTCCCAGTAGCACCAATAGGACTGCTTGAAAGAAATTTCTTTTGTTTAGATTACCTGATAAGTAACAGATATAACTCGTTGCCTTTTCAAGAAGCTGGAGGAGAACAGAGATTGCAGTGCAGAGCTGAGCACAACCTACATGCCAGCTTCTTTCAGCAAGAGCATTCCCAAGACCCAGATCCTGATGCAGCCCCCATGCTGCTCTGGTAACTTGCTGGTTAAGTACAGGACTATGTCAGTTATCTCCCTGGAAATGCTGCGAAGCTCTCATTTGGGAATGAAGGAAAAAGAAATAGGTCCCTCCTTCAGTGCAGGGTTTGGCTGTGGGAGGCAGCAGGGCTGCCCTGCAGACCCGCTCTCACCACTCTAGTGCAGCGCAGACATTGTCGCTGCTGCTGTCCCCAGCTCCTGCATAACCTGACCTGGAGGCTTGCTCCTGACCTGGCTCGGATTGGAGCCTGTGACCTAGAGGCGAACTGTTCTATACCCCATATCCAGTCTCCTACTGAGTTTATTTCTAGTGTGGCAGATCAAAGACTACTGTGAGGAGAAAATCTATCAAAGACTCAGCACCATAAGACAGATCCTGTTTGCTTTTATGTTTATTTTTAACAAGCATACTCCTTCCTATTGTTTAGCAATTGCTTTAAAATAGATAATTATCAGATTTCCCTATTAATGGAAAAAATAAGGCAAACATAGAACGTGCTACTATCTGTGCACCGCATGCATCACATTCAGAGCAAAAATGTTACTGAGTGACCACATCTCAGCTCAGCAATTGGTTTCCATTTCAGCAAAAGAACCCCTCTGCTTCCCAGCACTTCCAACAGCACTGCTCTTCACATCACTTCTCTGTAAGAGCTGAAGAACTCCAGTGTTGGGCTTGCACATCACATGCTACAGCAATTCAAATAGGGAGAACCTGTGTATCTGAGACAACGAATGCCAGCTCATTACTGCATCTGCCATGCCTCTCTGTACACTATGAGCCCAGTTCTCTTCACATGCTGCTTTTCAGTCAAAACTACACCCACTTTAGTGGAGTTGTTCCTGAATTTCACTTGATCAGCTGAAAAGGGCTTCTCCAGTTGCCTGATCATAGATACCAGCTCTCAGAAGGTTTTGGAAAAATGCCATCTAGTGGGAATTAACTGACAGCACTTTGTATCCTCTGACGTGCCTGGATGAAGTGAAAACATCCTTTATTTCTGCTATGCAGTAACATACACAAAGCTAACAGGTTCAAAGGATAGGTGGACACATTGCCTTTCAAGTCCTGCTCTCTTCCACATTACACAAAGAGCAAAAGAATAAGGGAACACAGGCGAAAAGATAAGGGATGGTCTTGTGGTTAAAGCAGCAGACTGGCATCAAGGAATCCAAGGTGAGAGTCTGGCCCTCTCCCCCCAAAAGGGTTGGAATCAACCATAGCCGTAAAGACTAATCTGAATTTTGGTATAGATCATGAGTGACCTTGAGTAAATTGCTTGACTGACCTCACTACCCACACTAGCTGGGATACTCATGCCCATTTGTGCTGGGACTTGGGAAGCTCTTAAATCCATGTAACTCACATGTAACAGTTAAATGTGGTCCTGGTTTTAGACTCAAACTACAACAGTTCAGAGCTGAGCACATTTTGTTTTGATTTTCATATGATTACATGAATTCGCCAAGACAAGAGACAGCGAAATGTGAATCATCACATTCATACTAGTATTTCCAAAACAGTTCCTACTTTTATCTGAGGATTTGGAAAATGTTAAAGGCAAAACTATTTTACCCAACTGACTTAAGAAGGTTGTTTGATTCCACATTTCTGTTTTCAATAAATCTCTCAGGACAAAACCATCCCCTGCATGATATCTATGCAAAGGACAAAAAGGCATTAAATCCTAAGAGGGGGGCGGGAAGAGATAAATAGTTTACTTCTATTATCTTTACCATATGTTCTATTCAAAGTGGATACACATAAACAGCATGTAATCTTCCATCTCAGCTTTAGACTCTTTGAAGTGACCTGACCATAGTACTGATTTATTTCAAACTAACCTTTCTCTTTGAACCCTGGGTCAAGGTTAATTCTATAATAAAACACACCTTATACAGCTGGCTTTTCCAGTGGTGCTAGCAAGTAACGAACCCTTCAGTCATAAGCATTTGTTTCACTGAGTGTAGTATTGTATTTCTAGTTTCCATTCCCTATACTAATTTCCTTTGCAGACCCTAGTTAAGGCGGAGGGGTGGGGGGGGGAAGGTATCTTTTCCGGTCCATGATATCAGTTTTAAATACACTGGAATTAGATGAAGATATTTAAGCCACCTTTTTCTGCTGAAATGCATCCACCAACACCAGAAACTATTTTTATTACAGTCTATGTTAAATACTCAGAACTTCAGTTTCATAAGAAGCCGTACTGCTACACTATTCAAACTCCTCCACTGGCAATGACCCTTTCAGAACCTTTTACAAAACCATCTTTGCATTGAATCATAGCAAAGCACTGAGGATAGGTTTTCTACCTAGGAAAATAAAATTGGAAAAGGGAAATACATCTGAAGAGGACTTCTCATAAAAGAAAGAGAGCGCCTTGCAGTGCCCCCAGCCGGTATAACCTGCCTGTAAGAGGTGAAGGGTTGCACAAGTGCATGAGATAGATTGGTGAGGTGGGATGCAGTCATTAAGAGATGCTGAGATGCACACCATATTGTTCAAAGATTTCTCACTGGGTTGTTTTTAAGAGGATTGGAAAGCTGCTTTTGAATCCCAGTCTACAGCCCATAGCACATACTTGCAGCACTTAATTAAAAAGCAGCAATGTGCAAGCTAAACTTGCAGCTGCTATGTGTATTTTCTCACTCCAAAGCCTTGCAAATGGTGCCTGTTATGAGAAGGATGAGATGAGATCTTCTGGGTTTGGGGGTTCAGTGAGGTACAGGCTGGACAACCTCGTCTACTGTAGCTAACACAAGGGGGAAATTGTGCTTCTCCTCCAAATGAATGATGGCTTTATCTTGACTTAACCTAACATATTTTGCAGGCCCAAGTCTACAGCAGGTTGGAGGCTGAGGGGAGACCTCATTGCTCTCTACAACTACCTAAAAGGAAGTTGTAGAGAGGAGGGTGATGGCCTCTTCTCCCAAGTGCCAGGGGACAGGACAAGAGGAAATGGCCTCAAGCTCCACCAGAGTAGGTTTAGGCTGGATATTAGGAAAACATTTTTCACTGAAAGGGTCACTGGGCACTGGAACAGGCTACCCAGGGAGGTGTTTAAGGGACAGGTGGAAGAGGTGCTCAGGGGCAAGGTTTAGTGTTTGACAGGTATGGTTGGACTTGATGATTCCGTGGGTCTCTTCCAACCTGGTGATTCTATGATTCTATGACATTCAGCATCAGTGGAACACTGAGGTGCATCTCCCCTAAAATGAGCAGTAAAAGCTTTCAGGACTTCATCTCTGGCTTAGTGACTGCTTTGTAAAACAGGAATTTGGTCCAGTGTTACATGAGTTTGACCAGACAGCACTCTCAGTCAGCATCGATACAGCAAACTTGTTATCTCATCAATATCTGTCATTGACTAATGCAGATGAGCTTGCCATAAAGGAAGTGCCATCCACTTGAAATCCCAAAGGCAGGCATCATTTTTAGATGAATGCTCTCACAACCTCCATTAACTATTATGATGCCAGATCTATTCATGATTATTTTCTTCATGCTAGAACAAGTCAACAAAAGGTTTTCACTTGCTTGAGAGACTTTCTTATAGTAACAAAGTGGTGGTACAGTGAGTCCAGTATCTCCTGAACTGACGTGGTTTTGAGAAAACCCTTTTCCCTCTGCCTCTCCCAATGCCATTTCACCATGCTGTTCTTTGTTCTTCTCTTCTAGCTTCTCCTCAGAGACTATTGCCTGTTCCACTCTTTAATCCCAAACCAGGATACTCCATCTACTGCAGCAGAGCCCCAGTTGGCAATGCCATATATGCCCTGCCCACTGCTTCAAAAATCACAGCCCTGGGCATGCTGTGAGGTAGAAGCTTCAGCATGCTGCCTGTCACATCAAAGTGCTGAATGGGAGACCAATACCAATTCCCGAGCTCAGAACAGCAATGTAAAAATCCACCCAAAGGCACAGAAAGAGACGTCTCTGCATTTTCCCAATATTCTTAACAGGTGCCGAAAATTATCACATCTAATGATTTACTAGTGAATGAAATCAGCCAGTTAGACAGCCAATGACTGATTTTCAAAGGGATTGCACAGAACAATTTAATATAATGCAAGATAATAAACGCATCCTGAGATGAATCATTGAACGGTGTCACTAACAGCCTGTCAGAGGTATCAGATACGTATAGTAGAATGAGACACCATATCAGATAAAATAAAATACATCCTCTCAAGGATACAGACATACAGAAAGAAATCTCTCTAGCTGCATTTCAAGTACAGGCAATTTACATAACTCCTGAGAAAAAGCTTTGTGTGATGTCAGACCTCTTTTTAAGTCACTCGTCCATTCTGCTGGCATATGGGAGACCCTCTGGACCAAATGCTTCGTGGCTGCCACCCACTCTAATAAAGCCAACAGCACAAAATACAATAGGGAACTGGAAATGTGCTGGTTGTGACATTCAAATACATCTCTATTGGTGTGAGAAATTCTGCAAAGAGAGATAAAAACTACATTTTAAAGTTTCACCCAAAGCCTGCACAATAACAATCCCTTACCAGTAGGCCAAGAATGTGAAAATAGCATGAATCTCACAGGCTAGATGATATTTGAAAGATAAAAACACATGTAGATATCCAGTAAATTGGATAACCTAAACCAAAGATATCTTTAAAATCACTTTTTTCTACATGTTACCATTAAATATGTCAGACCCAAGCAGGTATTTGTGCTGTCCTAGATTTGATGGCTTCGTATTGCAGGTGTGCTCATGCAGCCATTATTGAAAGATGCATTTTTAATACAATGGTAAAAAGCAAGTAAACAAACCTACAACTCAATTAAATTTCTACATGTTATTGTGAAATCATTTTCAACTTGATGTAACTGTGCACAGCCTATGCTCTATCTGATTCTATCCAGAATTACAAAAGCACATTATACTCCCAAACCATTCAAGCAGGTAAGAATATGAACTCTGCACTTGGGAATGAAGTTCACATTTTGTTTGCTTTGATTTCACTCTGCCCTCAAAAGGCATTTAATATCACTGGTGCTCCTGTTTGCTGTGAGTAAGGCTGCAAATTACAGCTCAGAAAAGGAGCAAGACAGACTTTGGAGATCCATTGCATGATGAGAACTCAATAACAGGTATCCACAAGTGACCTTAACATTTTTCCAACCATCTGCAAGAGTCGACATGTGTGGTGCCTTTATCAGTTATTTCATGGTCCCCTCCTACTAGAACAGTAGCTATGTTTGTTAGAATTGGGAGGTTAATTTGGCCAGCTGTCATACTCAAAACCATTAATTTACACAATTCAGAAATATGACTTGCACAACACCTGCTTTTCTAAGAGAAAAACATTGTGAAAAACAAGGTAACACATTATGGAATCATACAATAGCTTGGGTTGGAAGGGATCTTAAAGATCATCTAGTTCCAACCCTCTGCCATGGGCAGGGACATCCCACTGGATCACGCTGCTCAAGGACCTATCCAACCTGGCTTTAAACACCTCCAGGGATGGGGCAGCTGCAACTTTACTGGGCAGCCTGTTCCAGTGCCTCGCCACTCTCACAGTGAAGAAATTCTTCCTTACATCAAGACTAAATCTGCACCTCTCCAATTTATACCCTTTTCCCCTCATCCTATCACCACAATCCTTTATGAATAGTCCCTCTCCAGCTTTCTTGTAGCCCCTTCAAGTACTTGAAAGCAACTTAAAAGTCAGAAAGGTTAGTTGTGAGATGGAAGATTTGCATCTCTGGGGGGGGATGGGTGTGGGTGTGTTATTTCCCCAGTGGTTTTGGCATCAATGCCCTCTCCCATCCTCTGTTGGGGGACCACATACCTCCCTGCCCCCCAGCACCTACATCCCCCAGCACCAGCCATCCCCCCAAGGCCTTCTACCTCCTCCCAGCCCCCTATCTAACTCCCTCAATGCCCCTATCTACCCCCTCACACCTTCTACCTCCCCACTGCACCTCTATTTCCCCACTAGCCCTCCAACCTACCTCCCCCAGCCCCATCTATATCCCTCAGTACCCCTAACTCCCCCCACAGACCCTCTACCCCCAAGCATGTCTATCTACCTCTCTCAGCACCCCCATCTAACCCCCGAGCCTTTCTATACCCCTTGCAACCCTATATCCCCACGCAGCCCCTCTACCTCCCCTAGCACCACCTGCCTCCCCCCAGCCCTCATCTACCTCCCTCAGTACCACTATCTACCCCCCTGCCCTTCTACCTCTCCCCTGCACCCCTAACTTGCCCCACAGCCCCTCTACCTCCCCCAGTACCACTAGCCTCCCAGCCCTTCTTCATCTCCCCTGAACCCCTAACTGCCCCCACAGCCCCTCTACCTCACCCTGCACCTCCCTTGCCCAGCATCCCTATCTACCCCCATAGCCTTTCTACCTCCCCCCACAGCCCTAACTTCCCCCACAGCCCTAACTGCTCCCACAGCCCCTCTACCTCCCACCAGCATCCCCCAGACCCCTATCTACCCCACAGCCCCTCTACCTCCCCCCTGCACCCCTAACTCCTCCCACAGCCCCTCTACCTCCTGCAGCACCCCTCTCCCCCCAACCCCTTTATCTACCTCCCCCAGTACCCCATCTACCCCCCATACCCCTAACTACCCCAACAGCTCCTCTACCTACCCCCAGCATCCCCCAGTCCCCTCTACCCCCCAGCACCCCTAACTCCCCCAACAGCCCCTCTACCTCCCCAAAGCCCCCTGTTTACCTCCCTCAGAACCCCTATCTACCCCCCAGCCTGTCTACCTCTCCCCCGCACCCCCACCTCATCCACCCCATCTATCTACCTCTCTCCCCTAGATCCCCGATCTGCCCCCCCAGCCTATCTACCCACCCAAGCCTTCTACTCCCGCCACGCCAGCACCTCCGCCTAAGCAACTCTACCTTCCCCCCGCTCCCCCCACCCTCCTGTCTCCCCCACCCCCTCTCCCGCACCCTCCTCGATCCCGTCATGCCCCGGGGCGGTGCCGGTGACGCGCGGAAGGCGGGCGGCCCCGCTGGGCATGGCCGAGCTCGGCCCCGCCGAGGCGGCGAGGGGGGACCTGCTGGCCGCAGACCTGCGCTGCAGCCTGTTCGCCGCCGCCCTGCAGAGCTACCGGCGGGACTCGGCCCTCCGGCCCTTCCCGGGCCGCTACGGGGGAGGTGGCAACAAGGACTTCGAAGGGCTGGTGAGCGCCTGGAGGCGGGAGAGGGGAGCAGACCTCGGGGCTGCTTCCAGCGCTGAAAGGGGCCACGAGAGAGCTGGGACGGGCTCCTTACAAGGGCACGGAGTGACAGGATGGGGGCAAGGGCTTTGCATTGGAAGGGAGAAGGTTTAGATTAGACGTTGCGAAGAAATTCTTCACACTGAGTGTGAGGAGAGGCCCAGGCTGCCCGGGGACGGTGTGTCTGTCCCCTCCCTGGAGGTGTTAGAGGCCAGGCTGGATGGGGCTGTGAGCAGCCTGGCCCAGTGTGAGGAGTCTCTGCCCATGGTGGGGGGTGTGGAACTGGATGGCCTTTGAGGTCATTTCCAACCCAAACCATTCTGTGATTCTTTCATGGGTACTGAGGGAACACAGACTAGGCTGTCCATGGAGAGGGGGTAAGGTTTGCCCACTCAGGGGAGAGTAGTGTCTCACAGTTACGAATCATTTGATTGGGAAAGACTTTTGTGATCATCGAGTCCAACTGTACCTGTCCACCACTAAACCAGATCACCTCATCTACCAGTCGTTTAGGCACCCCCAGGGATGGGGACTCCAACACCTCCATGGGCAGCCTCTACCAGTGCCCGAGAACCCTTTCAGTGAAGGAATTTCCTAATACCCAATCTGAACCACCCCTAGTGCAACTTGAGGCCATTTCTTCTCATCCCGTTACTTGTTACTCAGGAGGGGAGACCAGCACCCTCCTTGCCTCAACATCCTCTCGCACAGTTGTAGGCAGTGCTGAGGTCTCCCTTCAGCCTCCTTTTCTCTAGTCTGAATAGCCCCAGTTTCCTCAGCTGCTTCTCATATGGCTTCTTCTCCAGACCCTTCACCAGCTTCTTTGACCTTCTCTGGATGCATTTCAGCACCCCAATAATGGCAATAATAATGCAGAATGATCTCATTATCCAAAGAGCCCAGGATTTAAAGTACAGTTGGGATTCTGAGCAATAAACCCACACAGAAGCTGCAAAATTCTCTATTGGGATACAGAGCATTTGCCCTATGTGAAATTCAAATTAATTTTGAAGGGCTTGTTTTACATGGCCTGAACCCCTTCCCCCCCATGCCTGTCCTGATAGATACTTCACCCCAACAGGATATTTTCTTTCAGGATCTTGTTTGATCATTCTAGTGTGTACCTAAATATAAACATTTATGACTTCTCTGTGTTAAGTTTTTAGGATAAGTTACAAAACTTTCCCACAAACTGGTTACAAATGTTTATATTCTAGAGCAGAAACTGCTTTTCAGTTTGCAACCTATTAGGGTGAAATATTGTTTTGTTTTCACTAGAGGTCTCTGTTTATTCATAATGAAAAGGAGGAGCTTGTGCTAAATGCCTGTCATGTTAGCTTGCAGATACCAATGCTCTCCCAAGCCTGAAAGAACTCCTGGAGTCTGTTCCAAACACAGAGAAAAGGACCTGGGATTTGTTTAGTTGGATTTTGTCATCTAAGATCTTCAGAATACAAAGTACTAAGAAACAGGAGGTAAGATCAGAAAGAGTGATTAGTTTGTCTTTTAAGACAAACTTGCCCTTCCTCCTACCAGAAGTTAGTTTCTCAGTGTGAGAGCCTGACAGTGCTCCATTCTTTTCTGTGTATACAGACAGGTTGGTCTGTTTCGATTTTTAAATAAAATTTTCAACAGCACTGGAGGAAGAAACAGTTACCACTGTCAGCACCTGGTGATGGGCAGTGACTGTAGTTGGTTACTCCCATTAATATAGCACCTGCATCAGTGTTGTAGACCACGAAAGCCTAACTCTGGTTTAACAGAGCTAGGTCCTGATTCTTGCTGAGAAAGATAGCTTTGAACTTCTGCATACTACCCCCAAAATAGAAGGGTTGAAAGCCACTGAGGTACTTCTGCAGCAGGGATTGAAATAGTTGTAGAGATTAATAGCAACATGAAAACAACTTCTTTTGTCACTATTTTTCCTCTTCCAAGGTCGGCTGATGAATGTGTCATCTTAGTAGCTGAAGAATTGTGATATTTTCCTTTTATTATTAATTAATTCCTTATGAATTAATTCAGAATCACAGTACAAGGTTGGTTTTTTTCTGTGAAGAATTGAGATTTACCTCTAGTAGCAAGAAACTATCAGAATTTTTACTGTCCACTTACTCCTTCCAAATTGTATTGAATTCCAACACAGAGAACAATCAAAATATTCATAGGGGAAAAAAAAAACTTGTATGAAAGACTAAGGGGTAATAAGCAAAACTTCCAATAGTAATCTAAGCCCAGAAACCAATGCTTTTGTTCCTTCCTGTTTTCAAGTATGAGAAGATCCAAGAACTCACAGGGATGTCTGGGGCTGCAGTTCCTGCTCCGGACTACCTCTTTGAGATAGTATATTGCGATCAAATAAACACCAAGTTTGCTGAGACCAAGGGGGAGCGGGACCTCATCTATGCCTTTCATGGGAGCCGCCTCGAGAACTTCCATTCCATACTGCACAACGGACTGCACTGCCATTTGAACAGGGTGAGGCTCTTGGAATTGGCACCATTTTCTGTTGGTCACTTGAAGCTGGTGACACTTTGTAAAAATAGGCCCAAATTCCTTTAGGGATATGAAATGTGCTGCTGACCTTGTAGTGCTGTTTTCACTTCATTGTAAGCCTTTGTGGAGGGTTGTGTGGGATTTTCTAGGGCAGCCTGAGGGGTGAAAACAAAGTGGCATAAAACCCTTTTTTCTAGTGTGAGGAATCATGGCTGCCCTTTTTTTCTTTGTAAAGGAGCGTGATGCCTCCAAAATCACTGGCCTGCCTGACAGCTTGTCGCTGGGAAATACCTCTGCACAGAGGAGGAAAGAGACCAAAGGCGATACAGAGATGCTGTCTTTCTTCCAGGCCTCAGATTATATCAGCAAAGTTTTAGGTGCTGCTTGCAAATGGAGACTTCTTTAAATGGCCTGATTAAGGCAGGCATTCTGTAGGATTTGCACCTCTTCTGGTTTCAGAAGAAAGGGGCAGCTGGGACTCCTGCTTTTTGTGTCATCTGCTTTTACACAGCAGCTGCTTACCTTTCCAGTCAACCTGGGCTATGTTTTTCTCCATCATTATTTATGAGTAATGGTTTATCAGGTAAAGTAGAGTTACCAGATTAATATTTGTAGCCAGTGTGGCAAGTTCTCCAATTCAAAGTTGTTTAAACAAGTTATATTTGAAAGGAATTCACCATTGAGAAGTACTTCCCTTTTTTCTTGTAAAGCATGGATTGAAAGGCAAATAAAGCCTTACCATGTTTGTGGAGGTCGGATTATTTGAATGACGGCAGTCTGAATAAATCAGTGAACAATGCCTCTAACAGCAGTCCAGTCATGTTGATATAAAATACTTATGCTGGCAGGCTAAACCCAAATCCGGGAAAGCATGAATCTGTCCACACCAAGGGCTGTGCCAGGCGGCTAATATGAGGGATGGGAGAGGGCGGCAGCCCCACCCGAAGAAGTTGTGCCAGGAGAAAAACAGTGTGTGGACTGGGCCCAAGCTGGGTCTTTCTTAATTTACCTTCAGAACTGCCAATCTGAAAGTAAAGAGCACTTGTATGTTGTTTATAGTGGCACCACAGGATTTCAGGATGTACTTCTGCTCTGTTTCAGACATCCCTGTTTGGCGAAGGTACATATCTTACCAGTGACCTGAGCCTGGCGCTCCTTTACAGCCCTCATGGCCTTGGTTGGCAGCGAAGTGCATTGGGCTCTGTCCTTAGCTGTGTGGCTGTTTGTGAGATCATTGACCACCCAGATGTAAAGTGTCAGGTGAAAAAGAAAGGTGAGTCCATTGCAACAACAACTACTTATTTAGCACTTCTATTTCAGGTTTGTGCTATGGTATAAACACTGCAGTATATGGAATGTAGATACCCTTCAGCAGAAACTGACTGCAGACTCCTTTTCTGATTGGCCTCCCAAAAGCAGAGCAGCCTCCTTGTCTGTGAAGCTTCTTTTGAAACAGTACAGTTAAGGAGTAGAAAGTATTTTGGTGGCATAATTTGTTTTTCCTAGTTTCAGTAATATAAGGTGATGTTCTGTAATACCTCATGTTTCGCTTGGGATGGTGAAACAGAAACATCACAAACAGATCAAGATAAGGTCTAAGAAGCCTCTGCCTAGTTTGTCCTTCTCCTTTGACTACTTCCTACTTGCAAGGCTCCATCAGTCCTTCAGTGTTGTTTTATTTTCCCTGTTTGTACTAGCAGCTCCCCAACCTCTGCACAGGAGACCCACCTTCTCCTCTCCCCAGTCTGGGCCATAATGCCATCCATACCAGGGCTGACTAGGAGTGGTATAGCCTCACGCTTCTCAGTCTATTCTTGGATGCTAAGGAATTCAGGGGAATACCAAGACTAGATCTTTGATTATCTCATTCTCACTCCTGCATGCACATTTGTGTGTGTGCAAGTTGTTTATGTACCTTTTTACACTCACTTGAAGTTGCACTGCTGTTTTTGCTTTTCTGTTTCCCAAAAGACCTCCTGTTTTCTATTCTGATGCAGATTCAGAGGAAATAGACAGAAAGAGAGCAAGAGTGAAAAACAGCGAAGGGGGTGATGTGCCACAGAAGTACTACGTTGTCACTAACAACCAGCTTTTGCGAGTTAAATACTTGCTAATATATTCACAGAAACAGCATAGGAGGTAAAAGTTCAGCCATCTATAGCTATGAGTGGGCTCTGACAGCCAGAGAAACACATCTTGGTTTTGAAAAACAACAGAAAACAAGCAAGAAAGATATGCTGCACTGGCAGAGTTTGTTTTTAGCCTGTTTCTTGTGAAACAGGGCTTACACCATCATGTTACCTCTGTCTCATTCTTTGACACTCCCAGGCTCAGCTAAATTTGCTTTTTCACTAGACCTGTAAGCATTTCATATCCCTGAGAGCTCTAAAGTTCTGTTCATGGTAGGAAACAAAGGAAACTCATGAGTGCAGCTTCAACTCTACCCTTATTTATCCTAAGTGGCAGCGATCACCCAACAAATCAACGTGTGTGCCCAGGCCAGGCAGTTACAGCTCCAAACCACAGAGAAAGGTGCGAACATGGGCAGGAAGGACAGAATTGTGCACTGAGACTTAGGTAAAAGGGATGGGCAAGTAGGCTCTGTCACAGGGATTGTGGAGCAACTTTCTAGTTTTAATGCATTAGTTTAACCCTGTAAAATAACAAACACCAAGATACCCTTTGCCAAGGTGTTTGCTCATCTCTGCACTTTTTCCTTTCCAGGCCTTCCAGTCAATCTTGGTTTTACACGCACTGTTTTGGTATAATGATGCTGCTGTACCTGCTGCTGCTAGTAGTGATAGGGGCCAGCAACTCGCCAGCTTTTGTCTACTACTGGCACAGAATGTTTGACTCCGAGAGATGAATTGCTCAAGATGATAAACTCTTATTTTCACCACATGCCTTAATAATAGCCAGTCTGCAATACACTACATCTCTTCCAGAGCTCTGGAAATAAAGGTGCCTGGAGCTTTCCAGTTCCATCACCAGTATATTATCCTCATGGCATCTTTTCATTTATTCTTATTTCTCTGTTTGTGATTCACGAGGGTGCCCAGTGCAGCTGAAAAGGATCACAGCTGTGAAGCTTAGCATGAACCTGTTGTTAAGGGTCTACAGGAAGGAGTTATGTAAAATTAATGAAAATGAAGTGTGGAAACACTCAGGTGTAACCAGTTCTGTGAGGCTGAACTGTGTTTACAGTATTTAGAAAGGAGAGTTTTTCCGTATGCCAGGAAAAACAGCCTGTAGAGTGTCTCACCAGTTTGTTCTCAGAAACTGAAATTAGTGACATTTCACCTGCATCTATGGAGATGGGATCACTTTTAGAACTAACTTTGACCAGGAATTTTTATATTTGAGTATAAAAATTGTAAGAAAACAAAGAAATAAAACAACCACCAAAATGAAAGAAGTAGTTTCTAGTACAATTCCTTCCCCTCCCCTGTAAAACATCGACAAGGTTTATGCTCTCAGCCACAATCTACCTTATCCTTGGTTAGTGTGCAGACCAGACAGGCTCGGGCAGCAGTACTAAACAAAGATTATTCCTGTCTCACTGCCTTCCACTTGCATTCTCTGCAGCAAGAAGAGGGAGGGTGAAGGGTTCCACTTGCGCTGCTACCTGACAGGCATTTTGGTGTTGGGGCTGCTTGGGTTTTGGAATCTGGTTCAACATTTTTACCTACTTTGGACTTTTTTCAGCTTCCATTTATGAACAAATGGACTGACTGGCAATAACATACCATCTGTTTCCCCAAAACATTTAAGTATTGGACTGAAGTGGCAGCAGAACTCTTAGGGTTGTATATTGTCTGTAAATGCTTGTAGTACAATTACCTGCATGTAGACTTCACTTAGGCTGCCAGATGAAAAATTGTGCACAATACTGGATGTTTGTAAGACAAGGTTCTCCACTCAAATTTCCACAAAGAGGTCAAGTGTTCTATGGTCAGAATTACATCTGTCCCACTGTTTGTGAAGTGTTTTGGCTTAACACTGGTGCCTAAAACCTCAGTATATATCCAATTCATTTTTTCTAACCTTCTTACTGAATGCTGGGGATTTGTTTTAAAAACACATGCAGGAATCACAGAATGGTTTGGAATGTGCAAGCTGGCTGTGGAACATAAGGAAGGAAACCCTCGTCCTCTTGTCAGAGTCCTTTGTATTTGTTATTGTTACAAAGCAACCTGAAACGGAAAAAAAGAGTAAAGGACTGTTCTGTGATTAGTGATTTGGCATGGGATAAACATGACAAGGAGCCCAGGGATTCTAGGCAAAGAAAAGTCAGATACGCACCACAGTTCAAGCTTGCAGTCTGGTTTTTAGTAGCAGACTTGATAAACGCAGGTTTTCATTGCACAGTGAACCTTAAGCACAAAAGAAAAAAATCTCATCACATATTTCCAGCAAGTGAGTTTATGATTACTACCTTACTTGTTAAATATTTCAAAGAAAATCTCTTCTTTCTCTCAGGTTTGGCACCTAATTGCCAGAAATAATGACCTGGTAATCAGGTTTTCTAAATCAAGACTGAGAACAAGTTTGTCTACAGAAACTGCCCTTGCTAGAAGCATTTATTCCAGTTAATTTTACTGCCAGGACAAATTTATTTATTCACCATACAGCTTGCAAAACAAGAACATTATAATCTAATTCCCTATTGCCTTTTACAGTCCATTAATAATACTCAGTGTTACAGCACATTGCCTCAGCCCAAGAAATGTACATGCTAATTATAACCTTGATTTGCAATTAAAATGTACATAAACTAACAATTTATTGCAAAACAGATTCATCTACTTTATAGCAGTTTACTCCTTGATATTCCAGTGAGTCAATGGGGTTTCTGGGAGAACATGCTCATTTTTGGTCCAACTGCGCATGTTACACATGATGTTGTGCCATATATGTGTCAGTTTAGGGTAAAACCAGCTAGAAATCTTAGAGGTATTTGCTGCTATCTGAAGGGTATTGTGTTGTGAGAAGGCTTGTACATCTGCAAATGGAACAGATGGCCTGTTGGGGGGCCCTTTGGAGGAGGAGGTTAGGCAGCGGCTATGGGGTGGATGGCTGCTTGTACAGGGAAAGCACAAGCCTGGGAGTCTGCAAGGCAGATGAAAGGAACAGATGGAGAGAAACACAGCAGGGCTTTGAGGCTCTTTCCTTGGGGTTTCTTTACACAGGGAAGTTTCTGAAGAGTAAGCAAAAGGAATGTATAGCAGCCACTCAGCACTATCTCCTAATGTCTGTCTGGGGTTTTATTTGGCTTCCAGTCGCTCAGGTGAGCACTCCTCCCAAGTGTGGGGCAATTGCATCCATGTGGGCTGTAGGCAGTGAGTTCCCAAGCTGAGCTGCTGCACCAGCTGCTCTGGGCCATATCCCAGGAGAGAAAAGTATTGCAGGTGCTCTCACAGCAGATGCATGTAGTCCAGCACAGTGGTAATTCAGCAGGTATCAAAAGAAAAAGATGGCTGCAGGCAGGGGCCTAGTTCCTGTGGACTCATCTCAATTGCCCCATGGAGGGCTCCTGACCCCATTCCTCACAGTCTCAGACCTGCAGGGATGCTGGGCACAGCCTTCTCCATGCTTCAGCACCACATCTGCAGAGTGAGGCAATGCTGTCTTCAAAGGCAACGGGAAATAAATACATTTAAGGTGCTCAGATTCTACCTTTGCAGGCCAGAAAAATACTTAATATCCTACTCCCACGCTTGTTTTCTGTACTCCTGCTGATTTCAGCATGTGTTTCCCAACGTGGCAAGAGGCAGTCAACTGAATTAATGCGAGTATTGTGCTGAGTAACTAACAATATTATGAATTAACCCAAGGTTCACATTAACCTCTTAAGCCACTTGCATGACTCTTCGAACATGCACAGGACCATCAAAATGCTAATG
The DNA here is from genome assembly GCA_033558105.1 of Coccyzus lansbergi. Taxonomy (NCBI): domain Eukaryota; kingdom Metazoa; phylum Chordata; class Aves; order Cuculiformes; family Coccyzidae; genus Coccyzus; species Coccyzus lansbergi. Next base: position 106,538 of record JAUMJK010000421.1, on the reverse strand, counting down.
GAGATTGAATCAGAATTTCCTCCGAAATAAAGGATGGCTGTGTCTGAAGCAGGCAGCCCAGGGTGAGGTTGAGTCATAGAATATAGAGCTACCTGTGCTTATTAATATGTTCATTACATTACTGCAGCGAACAAAGTCAGACAAATCTGATCCTGCTGTGACTACAAGAAGAGTGGTAGCTGGTGTTTCCTAGGAGGAATGAGCAGATTTTAGGGAAACAGAATTTTCCTCCCATAAGGGGAAAACCCAACCACATTCTGGGCAGCATCAAAAGTAGCATGGCTAAGGGAGGGCATTGTTCCCCTCTACTCCTCTCTTGTGAAGCCCTGCCTGGAGTCCTGTGTCCAGTTCTGGAATCCTCAACGTAAAAAGGATGTAGAACTGTTAGAATGGATCCAGAGGCCACCACAAAGATGATCCAAGGGCTGGAGCACTTCTGCTATGAGGATAGGCTGAGAGAGTTGAGGTTGTTCAGCCAGGAGAAGAAAAGGGTCTGAAGAGAACTTATAGTGGCCATCCAGTATGGAAAGGGGCTCCAGGAAAGCTGGGAATTTACAAGGACAGGGAGTGATAGGATGAAAGGGGATGGCTTTAAATTGGAAGAGGGAAGATTCAGATTAGACTTTAGGAAGAAATTCTTCACGCTGAGGGTGGTGAGAGAGGTATCAATCAATCTCAGGAGGCAGCTGCAGATGCTGTTGGAGAGCAGGGGTTGAAGCAGTGTGGGGAGAGACAGAACCACCACAAAAAGCAAGACCACCCCCATGGGGATGACAGGAGCAATGCTCCAGGTTTCATACACTTAAGGAGTGATGCAAAAATCTTTTGCTCTCTAAAGTACAGATTTAAGAGATGCAGGGACGTTGAAACCAGACCAGGGCTTCTGTCAGCAGGACCCAGACACAAGTTGATCCCCATGACCTGGAAAATAGCTGCCCCAAATCCCTGTAGGAAGCACTAACTGCTTGCTTGCTCCCTCTTTCTGCCTCCCTTGGGCACACAGCTTGGCAGCATGCTAATGAGATATTCCCTCTATCATGAAAGCTGTCACTTTGGGCATCTTGCCCATGCTCCAGGCTTCCCAAAATGTTAGCCTTGAGCACCAGCAGTGGGAGGGAAGATATCAAGAGGCTGGCAGAAGAAATACCACTGGAGTGCCTGCAAGCATCCCAAGGGACATGCCACACTTCCCTCAGGGACCAAGATGTATCTTTATCAGCATTCCAGTTTTCCTACTCTTCACCTAAAGCCAAACCTACTTCTGCCCTCTCACCATAACCATGATGCGTAAAGTTGGTGTGTTCCTCCCACAAGGGAAAAAGTGCTCCTCAGTAAAGCTCTCCGAAGTCCCCCACCTTGCACAGTAGCAGGAGAGAAGTGGCCTTAAGTGCACAAGCGGTACTGGACATGTTCTCTCCTACTCAGCTGAAAGCAGATGAGACATGTTTTCAGGAGATTGAAGACACTTCCCTGCTAATTTGTGGTTTGCCAGAAAACCAACACGCCTTCAAGGTCTGCCTCCCAGTAGCAATCATCAGTAGTATAAACAGAAAGACCGAACGAGTATCTGATTAATAAATTAGCTTCCCCTACTGCGAGTCATTCCCATCACCTTCTAAGAAACACTTTTTATGCACCAACCTTGTGGCAGCAAGGCCCGCTCCCATTAGTGTTGCATAATTAATCTTGAGTAGAACAAGCCCAGGAAAGCCAAATGGCGATTACACATTTCATTGGAGTTTGGGTGCTTCCTAAAGGGCTCACACTAATCCCCACCAGTTGGTAGGGGCTCAGACAGCTCTAATTGATTTATTTTTTCTCCTTGGGCAGCATGTTTAGCATAAACGATACTTAGCATGGGAAAAGGCAAGTCCTTGACACCCGACCACAGCTCAGCACCACCCTGAGCACCATGGCTTCCCCTATCATCACTATCCAGCCTCAGCAAACCTGCAAACACCACTTGTTACCCCTCCTAGTTCAATAATCGGTCAGCTGAGGCACTGGAACACCAGTCCAAATCCTTCTGATAGAGGGTTCACAAAGCCCCCTCAGTGCACAAAGGTGATTTGCTTTCTTGAAGGGAGCTATCTCCCAGCTTCCTTATGCACTCAACTCAGTAAGTCAACATCTGTTTTTAAAACAAAGCTTTTTCATCTTGATAAAGTCCAGATGCTCATTCAAAACCACAGTCATCACAGAAATGCCCAGGGAACCACCTCCTGCCAAGTCCAGAGTTCCTGAGCTGTCCAAACATCTCACAAAACAAACAAACAAAAAAACCCTACCAAAAAAAACCCAACAAAAAGTCCCAACAACCCCACCTGGCTAAAAAATTTCTCTTCAGAGGCAAAAAATGTATTTAATTACTATCAGCAGAAAACAAACAAAGAAATAATCCACTATTTCTAATTACACAAAAGAGAACAACACATTTGAATAAAGCCACCTCTTCAACCCACACCCACAGAGGAAGCCTCCACCTTCACAAGCAACTTCTGACACATCAGTGAAAAGCAAATCATCCATTTTGTTTACCACAGATTAGCCACTCCCCTCCAGCAGCATCCTGTCCCCTCACTGTGCAGCCAAGGAGCCTCAGTGCCCCCCTGGCTCCCATAAATACTGATGGGCCTCCACCCACAGGTGGTTCCCACATCCTTTGTAGTAACAGCCCTGGCATCACCTGTGGGGCAGCTGCAGCCACCTCTTGTCAGAGACTGAGGTTGGGTCAAGCCGTTAAAGTAAAGAAAATGTGGATAAAGGAGAAGGGGACACAGAGAAGAGGAAATGTGGGGTTTACTCCCATCAGCCCATATCAGCTGCTGGGGACAGCCCAGCATGTGATCTAAGATCTACTAGCTCTGGAGCAGAGACAGTCAAGACAGGATGGGCTATGACACCCTCTGGTTACCCCAAATACTCTCTCCTGGTCATCCTTGTCCTCCAGAGAACAGCTACATAAAGATGTGTCCCCACCATTTTCACATGCCATGAAAAGGTGGCAGGGACTATTATCCTCTCTGTCTATGTCCAAAAGGGAGAAGAAACCCTGTTCCATCCCACTGTGATTCTTCATTCCCCTCTTGCCCGCAGCCCTCTATCTGCACAGCACCTTCTCCCTCTCCACCGTGGAGGCAGTCCAGGTGGAAAAATGCCCCTGCATTGGTCCTTCCCTAAAGATTTACATCCTTCCCAGGTTTCACTCATGGTTGTGGGATCACCAAGTAAGCTCTGAGCCAGGAGGGCCAGAATTTCCAGAGAGTCTTTGCTATAGTAGGTGGAGAAAATGGAGTAAAAGCTTGTCATCACACCTTTGCAGCCTCTCAGTGTGACACCATATAGTGCTGAGTATCTGTGCAGCTCCACATGTCAGTGTAGATGCAAAGGGCACTAATAGATTGGCCACCCTGGGAGACATGGCCATGGACCATAAAGGACCCAGGGTTTCTCCTTCCTGGGGTCAATGCTGGAAGTGCGGCAGATTCCAGAATCAGGGCTATGGTAAGCACAGGGTACAAAAAAAGGATGGGTTTGAAATTGTAATGGGAAGAATGACCATAAACACCCCCATATGTTTTTCACCCTGAGTACAGGCAGGAAACACTTTCCCATTTTCTGACCAGAGACCCTCACCCACCAATGCTGGGTGGCAAACCTCCTTATGACAGTCTCCAGAATGATCCTATGGGACAAAGCAGCCCCCAAAGCTGTGCTTCCCATCTCCTTGTTCGTATGTCTCTTCAGCAGACTGTGTTGACTGTTGTCCCATTGGAGCCCCCTGATGCCACCCCAATATTTACAGCACAATCCTTAATGTTCTTCTCTGAGACTGAGACAGGTTTGTGTCTTTCATGCCTGGTAATGGCTGTTTAAATGCTCCTGAGGCACAAATGCACATCCTCCCAAACGGAGGGAGTGTATAGTCCATAAATGACAGGGTCAGTGCAGGTGTGCAGCAAACCAAAGAGAAAGAAGCTGTGGTTGACGTACTCTGGCATCTTCTGGATCATGGATGGCTGGAACTAGTACCACAAGCCCAGGAGGTAGTATGGGGTCCAGCAGATGGTGAAAGTAGCAACAATCACTATGGTCATCTTGAGAGTTTTCATGCGTGCCTTGGAGATGTGGTCATTTTGATTTCTTATCAAACCTGCCAGGAGAGTCAAAAGGATAGCTAATGATGGAAGAAAACCAGGAGAGCATAAACAGCCATGATCGTACTTCTGCCAGAAATGGCATATCATCTCATGGTGTGGTCCATTGCCCACAGGAAGCAGAAGGCAGCAAGGAGGGGCATCAAGAAGTTTGCATAAAACCCCTTAGTTGGAATACCCTTCAAAGGGTTTTGGGACAGAACAAACAATTCTCCAGTCTGGAGCAGGGTCTATCATAGATTCATGGTGGGGTGGAGAGTAAAGGGCTGGGATCTGCTTACCTCTACTGATCTTTAGCTGCTTACTGATCTCACAAATTATCTGGATGTAGCAGATGATCATGACACTCAGGGGACTTTTCCTCTTCTGGCTGCCAAACCGGGCATTATGTTGATTTTAGCAAAAGCCTATACAGGCATTTGGAGATGGCAATGGTGAACATATTGTAGATGGTTTCCTCATAGTGTGTGCCATGAGTAACGCATTGAGTGAAGTTCATTCCTGGGACCATGTGCAGGTGGAAGAGGAAAAGCTGAAATGGAGAACCAAATAACAACCCAGAGAGGCTTTGAAACACGGAGAGCACCTCTCTGCTGTTTTTGGACTGCAAGAGGTGCTATACACGCCTAAATGGCTATAGCCAGGATGGAGTGAAATCCCATTTTCTGGCCATACCACATGTTATTTTGGTCAATAACTGCTCAGGTTTGTCTTGGTCCATTCCAAAACATTTAGTAGTGGTGCAATGATATAATTTTAGAAGATAACCATGTGCATGAAGACTGAAAAAGAGTGGACACAATTTGTTTTCCCAGCCCTGAGCATAGCACCCCAACTGTGTTGCAATGAATCAGTGTTGTAAGGAGGCTGCAAAGCACTGCTGAGCATCCAATGCAGCAACAACATGGCTTCTCTCAGCAATGCCAGGCAAGTGGTGATGGAGCCCATGGGTTGGGATGGACATATTTGGGCTGCTGGCATGGAGAAACCCTTCTCTAAAACCATCTTAACCTGGGCAAACACGTGGCGAGGGCACTGAGCCCTACCTGGGGTGATGCCAGGAGCACACTGGCAGCCCAGGCAGCACGGAGCAGCAGCCCATTGCGGCGGCGAGTGCTGGACAAGGGATGGAGGACAGCTGCGTGTCGGTCCAGGCTGATGACCACCAGCACCAGGGCAGCCACATACATGGCAAAGAGCTTGAGGAAGTTGAGGAACTTGCAGGAGATGTCTCCTCCGTACCACTGGACCATTACATTCCACACCGCATCCAGGGGCATCACAGCCACTGTGACCAGCAGGTCAGCCAGCGCCAGGCTTAGGATCAGCGGCTGCACGTGGGATTTCCATCTCTTCCTCAGCAGGCTGCTGAACACAACCACATTGCTACCAGCTGCCAGCAAAAAGAAGATGGCTGTGATGATAACACGGAACCTTGCTGCTTGCGAGAACTGGGGCTCAACACAGTTCTCAGGGCAGCCAGAGGCTGAAACATTGGAGTCCTCCTCTGTGGCGGGATGGCAGGGAGATGTCTGGAGCTGCTCGTCACTCATTTCCTACCAAAATTCAAGTGACAAAGTAAACCCCCTCTTAGTCATGTGCTGCAGCTTCAATGTAACAAGAAACGTGTAGATGATGTGATCAGTGTTGGAGGAACCAGTGGCATCCTGCAACTCCCAGCCTGTCCCTGCCCGTGCTGGCATGTCCCAGCCTGTCCCCTCTATGTTGCTTGTTTTGCCAAACTGCCACCCGTCCCGGTTGCGATGCCACTGCCCGGCTGCCCACTCTGGCTAGCCCCTGCTGTAGCTATAGTTATCGCTCACACAGCCGTACATATTTTTAGCTCTTTGCAAGGTGCGTGAGCAGCTGGGAAGTGGGAGTGGTGGCCAGGACCATGGGATGAGCTACTGCCTGCCAGCACCCAGCTGGGAATGGGTCACACTGGAACTGAGCCTATGCCAGTGCAGTTGTGCCCAGTTCAAGGGCTAGTCCTTCCAAAGGGGGGGTTTAGGAGCTTTTTAACTTTTTTTCCATTTGCGTGTTAAACCTTAATGATTCACATGCATCTCCAGCACCAGGTGTAGGGCCTTTAATGGGAGCATCTGAGGGTGGCTAGGAGGGAAGAAGGGGAGTCCCATGCTTTCTGTGGACTGAGAGTCTCATGGTGGCATTCGGGAGCTTGGACCTTCCCAGGACCTGAGCAACATCATCTCTTTCTGCCTTTGGGAGGTGAAGCAGGATGAGGAGGTGAAGAGAGAAACACACCCACACAAGGAATGGCAAGGGGCATGGTAGTCTCTCAAGCCTTGACTATTAATGTCCTTCTTTACCAAACACAACCAATTTGGGGGCAACTCACATTTCAAGGGCAAATACCTCCAACTCTTGAGGACACAATCTTCTAACAGTTCCAGCAGTACACAGGGTAGGTCTCCTACCATATCAAGCATCTTATGGTTTGCTAATACCAAAATAGTATATCCCCACCTTTGAACAAACAACAGAAGTTGTAGAGATCTAATCTGTCTCCTCTGGTCTGTGGGATAACGGTGCTAACAACTTGCAGCAAGCTGTTCCCCTCCAGCCCTACCACCTGCCTCCCAAGCCCCTGAGAACAAGCCACTTTGCTACCTTCACCCCTGCCCCCTCAAAGATCAACCCAACAAGTTGGGAAAAGAAAGAGCAGTTTTAAAAGTACAAAGCCACTTGCTGGTTGTCCAGAAGAAACAAGAGAAAACCTGTGTCCAGGTCTGGACTTGTCCCTGCTGATGGGAACATACCTGGCATACGCATGCCCTGATGCATGAGATGTTCCTTGACTTTCCTGATGGGTCTCCCACTTCTACGGTGCTAAGTCAGGATGCTCCTGTGTGTCTTTACATCTCATCCTTGCCACAAACTTCCAAAATTTTCCTCTGCTGGCTGCCAAACCGGGCATTATGTTGATTTTAGCAAAAGCCTATACAGGCATTTGGAGATGGCAATGCTGATGCAAACATCCTCTGCGCTGGCAAGCCAGGAGCAGAGCATGTGGAGGTGGGTACCCATGGGCAGCCCAGCTCAGGCAGCTGCTGGTGTTGTACCCTCAGGAAGGGGCTGGCACCCTTGCCCTTGCAGGCTTAATGAGCTGCCCGATTTGAAGTTTAATGAGCAGGCAGCAGAGATGATGATAATGCTGCCGTATTGCAAGAAATGGCCAAAATTCAAGACGTTGTTGCCAAATGCAGTCCTATCAGGGATAAATGCCAGAACTCCCTGCATCGGTTTTCTATAAATACAGGAAAATGAGTTAATTATCCTTGGAGTTAGTGATGAACATCCCGTTGCTCAGACAACTGAGAGACTCGCAGCACACAGAGATACATACACCCCAGCAATGCTCCTGGACCACACTGGTCCATGGGAGCATCACCGATGAACACAGGTGCATGCCTGGACTGGAAATGTTGTAAAGAGGGGAATTAATAAGGAGAAGCTTGGATTGTTTTGCCATTTTAATGAATACTTTTTTTTTCAGCACTGTGTCTGTTCCCACCTTGTTCTTTTTGTATTTCTTCCAGTGTAATGCAGTGAGATCTTGATGTGTGGTGCGAAACCCTGGGAGGTACGAAGATCTCGCCAGAAAAATACAATATGCAATGCAAGGGCAGGGCAGGGAGGGAAACTGAGGACACCCTGCTCCTCCATCCAGCAAAAAAAGAGCAGTAGGGATGACAGAGGGCCAGCCCTAAGCCCTGCTGGGGCCAGCACCAACGTGCATGCTCCCAGAGGCATGGGATTTCAACTCCCAGAGGCAGGGACTTCAACTACACTCAAACAAACATTCATATCTCCCCATTTATTACATTAAGAAGTATATGGCATACAGGGGAGCCACAGTTCCCAGGCTGATAGTGGTGGCTCAGTGTTGCTCTCCCAGAGGAGGAGGTGCAGTTCCTGGGATAGGAGATTCTCCATCACTGAAACTATTCCCACTTATTTTCTGGAGGAAATGCCCAAGCTCTGAGGGAGGTTTTGCCACCTCTGAGCCTGCTCTGCTTGCAGGAGAGCTCCTGGGCACAAGTAGAAAAGGAGGGCATTTCCCCCTTTGTGAGTTTAAATGTCAAATTGAGCTTAAGTGTCAAGGCCGGCTCTGGAGACCCAGGAGATGCTGCAGCCCTTGAGTCACCACGGTCCATCAAGGTACCCTAAACCCTCTGTCACTTCTGATTTTAACCACCAAAAGGGACCAGTCTGGGACCTCTCTGATCAGAGGCACAGGGGGCAATTTATGCATTCAAAGTGCTTTACATTTGAGGGGAAAGAGAAAAGCAGACCCACCCCTGGCACTGTCAGCCCTCACCCAAAATGTGGTCTCGCAAGCTCAGAGTGGAGGGAAATCATCCTGCCAAGACCCAGTTTCAAAGCTGCTTAACAGCTGCAGCCCTGACATCAACAATATCCCTCCAGAGAGGGATACCAGCCCCCCAATCCTGCCAGAGCCTGATTGGAATGCCAGAGCCACCACAGGTAGAGCAAGGGGGCAGGTGGGCATCAGCCTCCCCTGCCTTGCAGGAGAGGACCATCCCCATCACCTTCTTACCTACCCATCAGCACCACGGGAACAAACCTAGTCCCTGAGGGAAAAGAAGAACAGAAACCACAAAGCAGTTGGGTGGTAGCCCATTTATTACAGCAACCGCCTCCTTCTCATATTAGGCTTAAAGGCGAGGTTAATTCAGCCCCACATGCTCACCCCTATTTTTCCTTTCATTTAGCTCTCTGCACCTGCACGAAAGCAATTAAATAGCAAGTCAGGAATGTATTCCCTGTTTGTCCTTGTTCCCAGCTGGCTGCCTTTTTGTCTAGAAATGTCCTCTCCATCCCCAACTGTATGATGCAAGAGAGGGACAGGATTTTTCTAAGGAACTGTAAGCCTCGCTCATGCCACAACAAAGCCTTTGGTCCCTGTTTAGAAAGGATTTTTTTAGCATGCCATCATGCAGCAATGTCCTGGGCATGCATTAGCAATAAGTTATTTTAAGGGTGGGGTCCCTTATTAAAATGACTATATTTCTCTGGTGTTTGCACACTAATCCCCTTGTGTTTGGTCTTTTTTATTTTTTTTGCTTGTCTCCTCAAAGGTCAGATTATTGTCAGCTCAGCAGACTTCAGCTGAATCTCTGAATGCTGGTTTAACAATTAGAGGGTTTTGGTCCCTGGGATTAGGAAACAGCCCTGGCAGGCAGGACTAGTTTCCATACACTCCTGCTCAGCTCTTTCTGAAATCGCTTCCTCCTGGGATGCTGCCCCAGGACATCCTAGAGCTGTAGCCCAGCATTGGGTCATGGGGAGCCAGAGCCTGTCTAGGCAACCCCAAACAGTACATTTTTCCCCCTGAATCTATATTGTAGAATCATAGAATCACTTGGTTGGAAAAGACCTTTGAGATCATTGAGTCCAGCCATGCCTGCCCACTACTAAATCAGATCCCTGAGCAGCTCAGCTACCCATCTTTTAAACTCCTCCAGGGATGGGGATTCCACTGCCTCCCTGGGCAGCCTCTGCCGGTGCCCAAGAACACTTTCGGTGAAGAATTTTTTCCTGGTGTCTAATCTGATCATCCTTGGATGCTGGAGAAAAAAGAAATCAGAAAGACATACCAGGTAGCACAGCCCCATGGCCATCTTTTGCACAAGCAGACCTTGAACAGAAGTGCAAGCACTGTGTTTTTCCATCAGACATCACCTATAAATCACGATCTCAAGCCAGGAAAGCGGCACGGGATGTAATTTCCACTAACCAATGCAAACACAGGCAGGGAGCCTGCTGCTGTTTATCCTCATAAATCACCACTGGGGGCTTGACTTCACAAAAGAGAGAAAAACTTTTGTTTTCACCTCTGAGAGAAACTCCTACTGGACATGATGGAGGAGTAATGAGGGCTCATCAATAAGCAGGTCCACCCTACAGCAGCTCCCATCACTTGTACCCTCACCCTCATTACCCTCACCCCAGGCAGGTGCTTCTGCTGGGCTAGTTGTCCAGAATTCCCTTTTCCTTAGAAAAACCTCATGATTTCATAGTTTTTTATGCTCAGGGTTTTTTTTTTCCTCCAATATTCTTATGGTCCTCCAAGCCTTGAATTGTCTCAGGAGCAGCTTGTCCAAGGGAATTTTTGTCTCATACTGGACTCAAAACAGAAAGTCTAGTCAGGGACATCTGACATGCAATGTTTTTGTGAGTAAATACCAGCAGCCATGAAGTCATTTCCCGGGGTTAGAAATGAGCTCACCTCTGGAATGGCTTCTCTTCTTCCCCAAAGTTCACAAGTCAAGCAGTTGTGAAGCTCCCAGTTTTTACTCCTGCCACTAAAATACCAGCATCGGGGCTGCATGTGGCTTGGTGCCACCTGCGGTTTTATGCAACAGACAGACCTTGGGCATCGGTCGTTGTGGGGTATCACCCTAAATTCCACAAAATCTTTGCATCAAAGCACAGAGGACTGAAGCTCAGCGGTCACTGGGATTAAACCAGCTGCTCATTCTGCCTGCTCACCCAGCCCTGACTGCTCTGCCAGGCCTGCCAAGAGGGATGATAATTGCTGTCCCTCCTGGGGATAATCTGGGTCATTCTTTCCCCCTCCTAAAAGTCCTTATTTAAAGCAAAGGGAGAGAACTCTTCTGCCCAGTGGCTCAGTATTTTGGCAAACTGTGTCTTTGGGCTGTTTCTTGGTGAAATAAAGTGCTGTTTCTGATTTGGGTTCAGATAACAGAGCTTCGCTAAAGCCCTTGCTAGTAACAGCTCTTCTCTGGGAGGTATCATGCCATCAGACAGTGATGCTGAGAAAAAGATTCTGTCTGTGGTCAAACCTGCTGCAATTCCCATATTTTAATACCCTGGATGGAGCTCTTGGTGTTGCTGGGCCCAGAACATAACTCTGGATATCCAAGCCATGGATCTAGCCTGGATGGTGTAAAGGACAAGGATCCTGCTGGCAAGAGAACCCAGATGTCCAGAGAACTATGTTCAGAAATTCTCCAAATTTACAGCAACCCACATCAAGCAGCAGTTCTCAGGGTCTTTGTCTTTCACTGGAACATCTCAATCAGATGAAAATCCCGCTTCCTCACCACTAAAACAGACAAGAGAGAAGGTGAATCTATTGCCCTTAGACCAAAGCCTGAGGTCAAGCACCAGAAAACATGGTGGGTTTTGGTGCTGAGTCCCGTCCACTTATCACTAGGTAGTAAAACCTTGATGTGTGCATTGCTGCTCAATCCCTCTTTCCCACGGCAGCTTAGCTTCCTTTCCCAGGATGGAAAACCCAGTTGTGGGGATTTATTTGGAAGGTCTCACCTGTCACCCCAGTCCTGCGAAGATCCCATCCTCAGTAAACCAGGAAAATCCCCAATATGGTCAATGGAGTAACAATGGGTCCTCTTTGGCTCTGGCATACACTGACCCAGGCAAGGTTTTGCTGCCCTAACTAGGTATTTTTCTTGAACTGGAAGAAATTATGAAATCCCAATGTTTTTATTGTGACTAACCCATGGAAGGGAACAATTTTATCCTTATTTTTGGATAGATTTTTGTTGCTATCCATATCTTTGCCTTTAGTGCCCTCTTTTATCTTCCTCTTTTTTTACTCCCTGTGGGACTTGCCCATCGTGTTGCTCCAAACATCAAATATCCTTCTGCCTCCATGCTTCCAATTTGGATTGTGTGTCCCCAAGGCCATGTTTCAATGCTCCCTTTGGATGCTCCTTCCCAACTATGGGCCAGATTCAAGGGCTGGTTTCTTTCACTGGGGCAGAGGTGAGATGTGGGGAAGGCTGAAAGCCCCAGAGGATCCTCAATAGCATTACCCAAGGCTTGCAGGAGTAAAAAGCAGGGAAAACCTCCCCCAGCACCTCTTTCCCCTTCACTTGGTATCTCTGAGCAGTTTTCCAGGTTTAAAAATGCCCTTGAAGGAGCTTCCTGTAGGAACACAACTGCTTATAGGAAAGGATTGGTGGCTTAGTGGAGAGAGATGCCATTAAGGCTGAATTAAATAAGCTGGAGGAACATAATTTTTACTTCCCCACCCTGCTTTAACCTTCCCACAAGAAGCCTGGTTTTTGCTAAGACCTGGGACCATGGGACACTGGTGTCCTTCAGGATGAGCATCGGTGTTGACATCACCCCTGGGGCCAGATTTGGCTTCCCAGCATGGTGTTTCTGGGAAGCCGTGCTCAATCCCATACTGGGAGCTTTTCATGGAGTTTCTCTTGTGAAGGGCTTATCTCCCATGCCCCCTTCCCAACCTGCTCCCAGCGGTTTTCATCTCAGCCGGGCCAAGCTTCTCACACCAGAGGGCTACCAGCCTTTCCCTCCAGCCATGCTCGGTCCCCACCAAACACCTCCACTTGCACTACTGACAAACACACATCTACCCTTTGGTGAAAGCTGATATGGCCACAACTGCCCTGAGGGGAATCCCAGCAGTGCCAGAATTAGCTTGGCAGAGACCAGCTTTTCCAAGCAGGCCCTCAGCACGATGCAGGATGTTGCGAGATATTTGACAGCTCCAGTCATCCCCATGACCAGAGACACTGGGAAGGGGAGGTGTTTCCGTGCACTCTTTTGCCATCACTCATGCTGCTAAACACTTCCAGAGCTGAAACTCAGAGGTAAATCTGCCCTGGACTCAACTCCATGTTGCTTTGAAATAAATTCAAAGTTATTTAGTAGTGGACAGGTACAGGTGGGCTTGACGATCTCAAAGGTCTTTCCAACCTGGCAATTCTATGATTCTGTGGTCCAGTGAGGAGTCCCCACCACCCACCCAGCTCCACTCCTTGTACATTTTCTGCCCATCCCAAGTAGAGTCTCAATCCACATACTAAAAGGCATCTTTTAGCCTGATATTCCAGTTTCGCTGCCAGCACTAGATCCTCCAGTCTGCCTTACGCAGCCCATGCCTCTCTAGTGCACTGCTGGTGTGATCTCTGCAGAGCAGGAGGAGACAAAGCGCAGTGTGGCAGGAGACCCAAGCCCAGTCATGGGTCATGCAGGTTTTTGCTGGTTTGGGGGAAAAACTGACTGGTTCTTTGTTGGTGTAAATCGGCTGCAAACCTGTCTACCTTGGCCTGGTTGTCAGCAAGAAAATAGAGGAGGAAAAGGCACAGATGAGACCAAGGACCACCATCCCATGGGATGTCCTCCCTGCCAGTATGGGTGCAAAGTCCAGAGTACATCCAAGCTCAAAGTCAGTGCCAGTAAGTATGAGCAATAAATTAAGGATTTCTTCAGGAGCAATTAGTTGCCCAAAGCAACATGTCCTTGGACACAACATAGTCTCTGTCCACCAAACCCTGAGCTAAAGCAAACATCCAGTGTGCTGCGGGTTGGGCTTCTGCTCCTGCTCTTACTCTGTGGTTTAAAATGTCCCCATCAAGGCGCTGCCTTGGCTCCAAACTGGCCACCTTCCCATCGCACTAATTCGTATCCGATGTCCATGTTTCCATCACTGACCCAACATTATGGAGTAAGTCAATCCCTGCCACTAGCCTGCATCTATTCCCAGTGAATACTGGTGTTGTACCAGCACATAGCACTGCGATGCTGCCCTGCCAGTGTCCCTAAGGAGTTAATGCTCCAGGCAGAGTGCAGGGAGATGCATTACCCAAGGAGAGCTCAAAAATAACAGCCTTCTCCATCTCATAGAGAGTTTCTAAACAAGCTAGAAAACTTATCTAAATTTCCCCACCTCAGCAATGTAATTAAAAGGGGATTTGCTATCAAGACATTTCTTGCACTCTCATAGCATCTCCCATCTTGGATCTTCTGAGTTGTAATTCAGAAGGAGAGACAACAAGAATGGACATGGCATCCAGGAGGGAAACCTCAGTGGGACCCTTTGAGGGTCCAGGATATTGCAGTGATCAGCAAATCCCTCCCAGGTGACATGGGTCTAGGTGTGGGGCTGTATGCATGCAGTAGGGTGCAGGTAACAGTCCCTGGGCACTCATGTAATACCCATGTCATGTAAAAGCATCAGAAAAAACCCTTTTCCTTGAAAGATGTGATCGCAGAGCAGAGGACACCCCGAATTTTAAGTGCAGGAGGGGCCAGTCATGTTGTGCTAGTGCCAGCATCCATTCAAGGGCTCATCCCCATGGCCAGACCCCATGAGCAGTATGGCTGCAGCTGCTTGCTCTGCCCCATCTCAAGGCTCTTTCACCATTCCAGAAAAAGCCTTCCTGACTTCCAGAGCTATAATCAGGCTTTCCCTGACTTCTGGTGTCCCCTCTCTGTGGTGTTTTTGCATCTGTTTCATAAAAGATGTACGTGGAGCTGGGCACCACTCAGCCACAGTCAAGGCTTCAACTCCTAAGTAAATCCTTCAGGGGAGAAAGGTCTGCTTACTCCTTTTCTCCTAGTCACAGCCTGTAAATCCTCATCCACACAATAAAAACAAACTCCAGTAGCTCATTTTTTTGGCTCTTTTCCAAAACTTTTAGGCAGCTGGAGTGTGATTTTGTGCTTGATGAAGCTGTGGAAGTGGGCTTAAGTGAAACAATATTGCAGTGGCTGAGAGATCTGCTGGTGGTTCAGGGCTCAGAGCGAACCATTGGACTCACCACATCCCCAAGTTCTCTTACAAACCATGGAAATCACCAGTCCAGCTCCTGGGATAGCAAAACAGGATTTAAAAAACAAAATCAGCCACCCTGGAGCATGACTGGAGAAATGCCGGGAGCCAAGTGCTTAATGAAATTCCAGCTCCCAGCTCACCCTCCTAAACCACGCAAATTTCCCCAAAGTGTTTGGGATGGAACAAAGTCATCAATCAGTTATTTTAACTCCCATCTCCGTAAACAGGAGTGAGCCTAGAAACACAGAGCAGGGGAAAATAAATGTCAACTGCCTTTGGTGAAGTGAGGAGCATGCAGGGAGGGAGGACTGGGGCAGCTGGTGAGGAACTGAGCATGGCGCCAGCCCCAGAGGGTATTTCATTAAATCCATAGGGGATTTAATGGAGCCCACAGATCATTTCACAGACCCCACAGCCTGTAAACCCCACCCCCAACAGCCCTGAGAGCAGACCCACCACCCACATTGCCCTGCTGGTGCAGTGCAGTCAGCTTTCACTGACAGTCACACTGCTAGTGCTGTATCGGAAAGGATGGGAGGAGCGCACAGCCAGGATGAGCATCAGTAGCCTGTGACCCCTTGGATTTATTAGAGAGACAGGAGAAGAGTGGTGGAGACAGCCATGGAGGTGTGTGGAGAGGGTGGTGCTGTGGCACGGTCAATTATCACAATCCTCTTCCACTGCCCCATTCCACTGGCTGGGGAGGAACATTAGGCATGGCAGCATTTATATAAATATATTATGGTCTGGCAATCACATATCAATGATGAAACCATAGAAAATCCCCCTGAGAGCTGGGCAGAGCCCCCGGAGGTTTATCCAGGAAGGGAACGCATGGCCGTGGCTTTGCTGCACTGGTGGTTTCATTGGGAAACATCAGCTTTGGATGGCTGAATCCACAGCCAGAAATATGAGAGCAGTTTGGTCTGGGTTGAATCCTTCCCCACAAACTAAGGGTGCCACAACCCTGCAGAGCAACAGCCCAGCTGCATCTGTGTATGGGGCAACACCATCCTTGTCCCCTCTGCCCCATGGGTTGGGGTATCATCCACGCACGGCAGACAGAAAGCAGCTGAGCATCTCCTGGAGCCACAACACAGCCAGTGCTGCTCAACACTGGAAACATCTGGTGCTCTGCTCATGCTGCTCCATCCAACATCAGCCACATGCTGGAGCTGCATGCAAGAGACGGCAAAGCCAAGAGAGATTGTGTAACCAGACTCTTCTAGAGACCTGTTTTTTGCATAAACTCACATATCTCAGACCTGCTCCCGAGGCTGCACACGTGTCTCCCAAGCTGGCATTGCAGGAGCCATGCTGGAGAAGAGACACTAAGAGATGCTAAGGAGACTGCAAAATCCTAAGCAGAAATGTCTGTGGCTGCAATGGTCTAGAGCTAATGCCTGGTTTCCGTAACGAAGTGTAACATCTTTTGTCTTTTCAGCAGAGCACATTTTTTTATCCTGCAACTTCACCCATAGAAAACAGTGCCAGCATGTGCCAAGCAGCTGGCAGGACCTGAGCCACTTGCCGAGCCATTGGTGCTGTACTGGAGATGGCCAGGCCATGGTGGAAGGGAGGTGTCATGCAGGGAAGATGAAGTCCTTGCTCTTGGTCTCAGCACCTTCCCCATATCTCATCCTCATCACGGTGGTGAAATGCGGCTGAGCTCCTTGTTTATCTCACAGGTCCAAAGTGGTGTTGTGCTAGTCACTGCTTGCCCACTGGGCAAATATTCTACCATGTTTTGGCACATTTCATGTGGTTTTGCCTTTTCCCCTGTAAACATAAACAGGGGCCGGTGCAGGCCACCACCAACTATTTTTAATGTGACACCTTGAACAATGTTCCTCTTCCACCTCTCCCTCTGGCAGCGGAGCCAACCAGGATTAGTGACAGGCAGCCCAAGACACCACTGGCACATCCCATTTGCTTCTGGCTGCTCCAACAACCATCCCCACCCCTCTAGGATAGCTCCGACTGTGTGTTGCACATGCTATTGCAGCAGCACAGCCCCAGGGTGCAGGGGCTTCATACCTGGGTAGAACTCACCGGTACAAGGCTGCACACTACATGCAACACCCAGGAGCCCTAAGCCAGGACAAACTGCCATGAGTTACATAGGAAAATTGTGATTGCAGAAGGGAAAAGGACCTGAGTGGGGTTGAAGCCAGCCTGGGAGCTCTTGTTAGGGGCCTTTGCTGAATCTCCCATGGCTCAAGCAAGAGGTAGTCATATTTATATGCAAGATGTGCCCTGCCTCTGCATGTCTGTGCTACCCTGGATGCTGAAACCATGCAACCAGGATGTCCTCACATCCCCACAGCATCTTCATTTGACCTCTGCCAGAGCCAGTACTATGTCAAAAGTGAGTGGATAGCACAGGAAGCATGGGGATCAGTGATCAGCTGAGACTGGTCCCACACTTGGGAAACTTGAGAACACTACGGGCAATGCTGGATGGGCACCGCACTTGTCCAAAACAAGGTGGGAGCCAAAAACGCATTCCCAGAACTCAATGCACTGTTCTTGAATGCTGCAGCTCCATCTTCAACGCTTAGTAGCATCTATTTTGGATCCAGACCCAGGACAAACCTCTAGCAGCGCTGTACTGGGATGCCCACACAGGGATGTGGTACCCACACCATGCCCTGCTCCACCACTGGCAGCACCCTGCCATGCCATGGCATCATTGCCAGAGCCAGTGGCTGCTGTTTCACTGAGAGTTTGTGTTTACCATCACCTTTTTAAGGGATTATTCAGCCTGTGGTTTCCTCACTCATCCGATCTGTTTTTGCTCGGCAGCCAGTGGCTCGCTGCCATCCCCTAAGCTACACGCCGAGCTATATAAGCGACCTCACCACCTCGGCTGTGGGGAGGCTGCCGCACAGCCCAGATCGACAGCAGTGCATGGGAGGTTTCGGTAAGCTGCAACTCTCTCTCTTCTTCCCAGCTGGCTGCAACTCCCTTAACCCTCAGCTGCCTTGGACCACAGCTCGGCTGGTGGCTCCGTGGTGAGAGGACAAGACTCTCCTTAATTGGGGGTTTTATGGGTTTTGTGGGTAAGAGGAAAAAAAAAAACAACCAACCCTGCTAAGTTTTTCCCCTTGGTCACAGCTTGCAGTTATATAATTCTGCTGTGTTATTAAGGCAGCGTAATTAAGAGTGGCTGTGAATGAGGGTGAGGTGGAAATTAATTGATGGGCAGGTGAAGGTGCAGAGACTGTGGGCTGGAAAACATCAGTGGGAATGCAGTTCTCTGTGTCCCGCTTCCCCATCTTCTTCCAATCTAATGGGTTTGGGACAGGATTACTGGGGTGGTGGAGCAAGGGTTTACGGCAGGACATAGTGGTGCTTTGCTCATGCAGGGCTGCTGTATGTCCCATGGCTCTGTCCCATGTCAGCTCCCCCTGACAGAGAGGGGATGCAGGTGATACCAAACCCTCCCTGCTGCCAGGATCCAGCCACTTGAGCCCCCCCAGCATAGCATTTTCCTGGGAACAGAGGGACATATCCCACCCCAAGCCCAGCACTGAAGAAGTCGCAGCCAGCTCCTAAAATAGTTGCCAAGAGGGAAACAGCCTTTCAACCTGGATTAATTTTTCCTGGTTATTGTCTGGCTGCAAGTTCACGACCCTGCCGTAAACCCACAAAACACTGCTCATGTGTTGCTTGTTATTTTTGCTTGACTGGGATTTGCTGGGCCATAATCAAAGTATTTCCTAGTCCCACATTCCCCAGTCTCAGAGGGGATGGTTAATACCACTTACAAATAACAGGGTGTTCCCACTGTCGGCTGCTCTTTGTTAGCCTCGTTTTATGGGTAAACTGAGGCACTGAAAGGCTAAGACAACATTCTCCCCATCCCCAAATCATTAATTTGAGGTACACAAAATAAAGCACCCGGAATTCCAGCCAGTTCCTTGTGTACCTTCAGAAATGTTAGATGCCACAATGTTAAAGGACTCATTTAAAATGAGATCTGAAGTCACTGAGTCGGGGAAAAGCAACACAAAGCCTCAGTCTCTCATCTCTGCATGCAGAAAAAGGAAAATATTTGGCTTCTTGCTCACATTTGCAGCGAAGGTTTGGCTTGTGCACGGAGTTTTCCACTTTCAGAGGCACTCAGGAGCCTTCCCCATGCTGCTGGGATGTACTGGGCTAAGATGATATATGCACCCTAAGCTCAGTTTGCAGGCAGAGGGATGGAGACACAGAGAGGTCCCTGTTCATGTGGGGGGCAGAGCAGAGTGCCAGGGGGGCTGTGGAGCTGTGCGAGCACCCCTGCAGAAGTATTTAAGCTGTTAAAAGGCACTTCAAGGAGATGTTATTACAAAGCAGCACTCTGCAGAATAGATTTGGGCTCAGATGTGCTGGTGAGAAGCAGAGGAGATGTGAGAGCAGATGCAGAGCCCCTGATGCTCCCCGCTTTGGGAGGTTAGTGGGGAGCTGTTGGGGGTGGGCAGAGGGTATAAACAGCCTTTCAGCATGTTTTGGACTTGTTCTTCCTGAGAGAGGCTCCCTGCAGTTGACAGGACCCCAGGTGAGTCTTGACACGGTCAGGCTTGTCTCCACAGGTCTAGGGAAGGCAAGAGACTGCTGTGGATACTCCAAGAAGCCTCTGGACACCTTTGGAAACAAAGATGATCACCACCAAAGGATGGATCCTCCTTCTCCTCCTGGGAGCCACATCTGTTTTAGGTGAAGGTTAAATGTTTCTATTCCCGTCACTGTGCTATACCCTGCCTGCGGGAACGCCAACATGAAGGCACGAATGCTGGCGGCTGCTGAGCCAGCAGACACAAGCTCGACATCAATGCCAGGGACTGCTCTGGGTCAACACAGCATATGCCCAGCCAGACAACTTCCAGATGAGGACTGGCACCTGTCCAGACCCTGGAGCATGGGCAAAGCTCATCTGTGAGTCAGACAGCCTCTGGCTGACCAGGGACAAGATTCTCTGCCCATTGGGACTGCTGGGACCATCCCTACCTGCTGCCCCTGAGATCCTGTGGTGTCCAGCCTACACCCTGGCTCCTATCCTGGCTCCCCTGTGCTCCAAGGAGCCCCACCTTGACTGGTGTGTTATCCATAGCCTGCACACACACCCCAACTCCAGCCTCCAAGCCAAGCCCTCCGGAAGCAGCAAAATGGCTCTTCTCTAGGAGAAGATGCTTAGGAGCAGCAGGATCTGTCTACTGCTGGCTCTGGCAGGTTGCACGTACCAAAGTGCTGAGCAATAAGCAACCTGCCCCTCTGCTCTGGTAGATCTCAGCAAAAATGTGTTTGCATGCTCTTTGGATTTTTTTCTGAGGCTATAGAGGGGTTTTGCCCTGGAGGGTTCTGGTCAGACAGCAAGGGAGAGTCAGTTTGTCCCTGGGGAGATGCTTAGGAGAGCAGCTGAGGCCCTCAGAGTTGGGCATGGGCAAGAGCTGGTGCTAGGCAGCTTTGGGCTTAGCTCCACATGTAAACACAACTGCTCCCAGATAGCACCTTGGGAACTACCCATGACCACCAGCCCATGGGCAGCCAGTAAGTGTACAAACCCATCCATGTCCCATAGTGACAACTGTCCTCATTAGTTCCAACCTCATCCACCATGGGTTCATTTCTCCCCATACATGGAGAGGCAGGATATAGTTTATAGCTCCAACTATAAGAAGCACAAAGAATTTTTTTCTTGGGCTCTAAGGGAAATCACAAATTTGCGTCATAGCTGGGCTGCAGTGATGCTGTGGGACATGCCCATTATGGCCTTCACTTGGTAACTCCTGCACACGCTGCACTGCATCCCACAGGAGCTCTATTAAGCAGTTCCAACCAACCACAACCCACAGGGAAATCTAGAAAACTGAGCCTAAGGACATCTGATCCCTTGAATCTGATTAATTTATTATTAATCTAATTTAATCTCTAATTTCCTGACCCTTAGGTCAAAGGCTTCTGCAACCAGACCTTGGCAGGATCCAGATAAGACAGAAACCCTTCAGCCCGCTGGTAATGCTCAGCTTGGAAAGTAAGTTATTTCCCAGTTCAAGCAGCTATCCCTTGCCACAACAATGGGTGTTTTCATGCATGTTATTTTTTTTCTGCCTTAACTTACAACTGAACAATATTATTTGAGTAGATGAGGACATTTAGGCAATGGAATAAATGTTAATCATCTGTGACCTTCTATATGGTTTTGTCTATCGCTGACACACACAGTTGGCTTCTCTCCTGGAATAGTGAAGGTCAAGTGTGTGACCACAGCCTCCACTCCTGCAGGAGACAAGAGCGGCCCCTCGCCACACTGGGAGGGTGAGGAGAACCCTCAGACGGGCAAGCACATACTCCAGCCTGCCTTTCCACTGTCTAGTGTGTCCCGACACCCTTGCGACACCATAGCTTTAGGATTAAAGCCCATGGAGCTTTAATTACCCACAGAGCCCCCTCTGCTTCTTAAGCCCCAGGAGATCCCTCAAGCTTTCCTGCCTAGGGCTTTGGATTTAAATTCCAACAAGTACTGAAAGGGCTGGATGTGCTGATGCCATAGCTGAGGGATTAGAGCACTTTCCTGGCCTCCCATCCCTCCCCCAGAAGCTCTCTTAGCCAGTGGGGAAAACCAGACACTGAAAATGGGAGCATTCAGAGAAAGGGTTTGCACCTCTCCTCTCCACCTGCTGAAAGGTATTTTCAGTAAAACTGCCAGGAAACTTGTTTTTCCCTCAAAGTGGATGGCACAAGGCAGTGATACTGAGGCTGGGGCTCACAGAACAGGGGTGACTCCTGCTCCTCTAGAAAGAAATTAAGCAAAACCTTAAGATTTTCACCAATGCAAATGGAACCCAAAGCATTTCCCCTGGGCAGCAGTGCGGTGTAAACTTGTTTTTTACCTCTAGGAGAGGGTATGCAAGACCTGGTTGGGTTGAGCAGCTGGGCTCAGTGCAACCAAGCTGTTGGGAGGGACTAGTGCTCAGCCAGGGAACAGGCAAACCCTGCCTGAATCATCCCACACATCCTCTGCCCACAGGTACAAGGAGCAACTCTCGCAGGGGAGACCCAACCTTTATCTACGCCAGACGCAGTATGTTCCTGCCTGTCATGCCACAATGTAGCCCCATCTGCCCTCAATTCCCTCCCATACCTTAAGCTCCTTGGCTTCTCCTCTGTCCTCCACTTTCTGCTTTTTCTTCTGTCGAGGTGCTACCCAGAGCCATATAGTGCCATTTGCCTCCACAGGACTCCCCTCCTCTCTTCTCATCACCACCATCCCTGCGGATTAAAAGAGCCAATCCCAAATAAGATAGAAACTTACTGAGTCTTTACTTCAATTTGTTGCATGTTGAATATTTGCTTGGCTCAAGTAGATGGGCATTTATCTGTGTTGATTGGGAAGGGAGAGCATCACCAACCCATCTCCACCTACATCCCCCAAACTGCTAAATAAGTTCTACGGATGTGCCACTCAGGATGCTGAATGGGAGATGCCAACATACCAGCAGATTAAAATCTTGCCCATCTAAGCCAAGTGCTCACTCCAAACCAGACATGACGTTTCTGTGTCTGCTCCCATTTAAATGGTCTTTTCCAGCCACCTGCTTTTGTAAGCCAGGGGTTCATTTATCCCCATCACTATTCAGATAGTCCATCCGTCTCCCTTCCCAGGATATAACCCAACCTGGTTTATTACAAATTAGGTGGAAATGTAGGAGTGGGAGATGACACAGCACACATTTCCATTTTTAGAAATGTTTGTCACAAGCCCATCCTCATAAACATTATTAGAACATTGTCATTTAAAAATAAACCCAAACCACAGACTTGGAGTGTATCTCATCCCTTCAAAGCAGCTTAAATTAATACCATCCAGTAGCACAGTTAAAGAAATTCCTTTGCAAAACTAACCACATATTAAACTCCCAATAAACCCTCCCTGCGTATTACAAATCAGCTGGCCCTGAATACTCTCAACTTGCTCAGTAGCATCTTAGGTTTCTGTAAAACTGGTGCTTGCAATAGGACACACGTTTCCCCTATAGAGAACATATGTTGAAGTATGACTAAAGGCATTCAACATGACCATGCCAACAATTTTACTTTCTTTTTTTTATCTAACCATATTTGAAATGCAAGCAAGCATTTTCCCTCAGACAGCATTTAAATGACAATATGTGTTTGATTTCCTTTAAGCCAAAGTTACCCAACACTAAGCATGAGCTGCTTGCACTTTGCTACCCTCAAGTTTATCTTAATCATCCTGACTTCGGTAGTCTGCAGGGAATTAAGTCAGAAGAATTAAGGCGTCTTCTTGTGCTTTCTTTCCCAGCTCCCTGAACATGCTTTGAGTTTGTTTAATCTATGTGGTATGTAATATCTAAATGCATAGTCTGAGCGCTATAGACACCGCTATATAGAAGCTGCTAAGAAACCAGCTGCCTGGTTTGGGGCAGCCAGACATGGAATGTGCATCTCAGTAACATGCTGCTGATGTTATTCAAGGTCCGCTGGTGCAAGATTCAAAACGCTTTTTGTCTCCATGGTCAAAATGGAGTGAGTGCTCAGGAAAGTGTGGCCAAACCGGTGTGCAGAAGCGTACCAGATACTGCCTAGCCGAGCGCCTCTGGGGTGTGCACTGTAATGAAGCAACTGAGGAAGGGCGGCTCTGCATTGGACATGTTTGCTCAGGTGCTCCTATAACTTCAATTATGGGCAGGGGATGATGTCCTGATCTCACCACTGTGTAGGCATTGTACTCCCTTCACTGTCATTTTACTGTCTTTCTCTTCCTTGCCAGAATTTTGTGATGCTGGTGCCTTCCCAAGCAGAACTGGAGAGCACTAAAGGAACAGAGCATGGGGAGTTAGTAGACAAATAGCAAGATAATGAAGGGATCCAGATATGGGGAATCATCAGGGACCCATAATGATCCTGGGAATATAGGCAAGATCACATCAATCTCGTTATAAAGGAGCTCTCAAGGTGGAGTCAGCAACTGCAGGCAGCTGCCTCCATGTGATCTCCAGGAAAGAGAAGAGTTGGAAATATCAAATCATCCCAGCCTCTGCTGAAGGGGCTTGTAATTATAGTATTCTGTTAATCCAGTTTTAAACAAAGCGTTATGAAAATAGCCTGTGTTTTCTCCAGGAAAGTGGTTTCAGATTTTCCCTAATTTCATCCATTTATTTCCAGCTAGAAAAAAAATTATCAGGTAGCTGCTGTACAGGAGTGACCCGAGCTCTAGCTTTGGGAAGACAAGGTTTATTATTTAGGATTAAATGCTGTAGGTAATGAAACTGTTTGAGAATCACTGTTTAGGAGACCATTCATTAAATCCATCAGGTAATGCTCATTTGGCAATTAATTTACGCCCTGCTTGAGTCAGGATACCATTGAATAAGGGAAGACAGCTTTTAAGAGAGACAAATCATGACTTAAGGGCATGGGTTGGTAGCAGAAACCTACTAAGTTTAAGGCATTTGGATTTGTAATTTTGCCAAGTTTGAGCTAAGAGCTCATGTGCTGATCGGTATTAAAATTTCCCTGAAATCCAGCCCTTTGGGGAAAGTGAATAACAGTTCCTAGCTGTAATTATATCCACATGAGTGCTTTCTACTAATTGTCAGGTTCAAAATGACATTGCTCCTGTGTTTCTAATGCACAGCTGTTGATAATCAGTAAAAATATATTTTGGGTACAATTTATTCCTTATGCAGTATCTGCCTTATTGTATCTAAATTAAAAGCAGACTCAAGACAGTGCCGTGAGTGGTATGGGGACTTGAGGCTGCTTTCTGACTTGCCTGCCTCCCCTCCAGCCTGCAATATCACCTGCCCCATGGGCCTCGTCAACGCCGACTGCGATGCTTGCATGTGCGAGGATGCAATCCTGCATGGGAAAGTCTCTCTCGAGGATGGGTCACCTGCTGCCGATGCCAGGGTCTACCTGCAAGCCACGAAACTCAAGCTGTTGACAACAGCTGACAACAGGGGCATGTTTAGGATCCCAGGGGTTTGTCCTGATGGCAAAACCAGCCTTAAAATAAAGAAAGCCAAATATGCAACAGCAACTGTCACTGTGCCAGTGAGCAACAGAAGAAACCTGGCAATCCAAGTGCAACTGCAACGATCAGGTAGCCCCAAAGCGGTGGGGGTAGGGGTGGAGGGTGTGGGAATGTGGGAGGCTTTATGCAGTAATCAGAAATATACTGTGATTTTAGGAGGAGAAGAGTAATGAGATGTCCTTTTCCTCTTCCCACAGGCAAACCCTATGTTTTCAGGAGCCCTGAGGATAAAGCCAGGAGAGTGGGACAGAGCGTGTCACTCTGCTGCGATGCCATTGGGAACCCAGCTCCTGACCGCTACCTCTGGTAATGAACTTAAGTTCGATCAGACACAGGTCTGATTCTATTTTTATCTCCTTGCCATCTCCTTAAAGGTGGTTTTTAAGCTATAGAACATCTAAATACTCGAAGAACTGAGTGCTGGAAATGATGGTTTCCTTGAGATGTGTGGAGCTGGCATTTCTCACAGGTGCATTAATGTCATCTGCAGAGTGACTTACTGGAACAAAACACAAATAAGAGTGAGAAACATTAGCAGCTCTGCCTGACTGCCAGCCACCCGGCAGCCACATCTCAGTACTGATAAGGGAAGGGAAATAACTTTTAGGTGATGCTACCTAGCCAAACTACAAATGGGGAAACTGAGTCAAGAGGTCTGGCACAATCCACATGGCAGAATGCAGGATTAGGCCATCACTATCCTGCCATCACTCTGCTCTGGCCGGATGGTCAGTCTCTGTCCCCTTAACTTCCTGCCTGTTCCTGGCAGGTACCACAATGGCTCATTACTGGATCCCTCCTTATATAAATATAAAAACAACCTGATTCTGAAGAACTTGAACAGAGACCAGTCTGGAGAGTATTTCTGCAAGGCCAGCAGTGCCAGGGGCTCTGCAAAGTCCCAGTCTGCCAAGCTTGCTGTAATAGGTAAGAGCAAATGTGCACGATGCTTTCCAAGCAGCTTGGGAGGTGGTGGAGCGCAGAAACCAGAAACTGTGATAGATGTGGGAAAGAAAAGTCACAGGGAAAATTTTTGAGTTTGTTTCATGCATGTGTTAGTAGGTAAGCTTGCGTGAGCTGGTTATGAACCAGATGCTCTCTACAAACAGGAGCTCTGGGTTGCAGGTGATCTGCCAAGCTCACTCTGCTGGTTTCAGCAGATTTCTCACTGTACTGCCTGACATGCAAATATTTCTGTGGTTTTGGTTTTGGTTTTGCATCCTGGGACCTGTTTTTTCTGTCCATAGACAAAAAGTTAAGCAGCTGCAGAACAACTGGCTGAGGGTAGG
Organism: Coccyzus lansbergi; assembly: GCA_033558105.1. Taxonomy (NCBI): domain Eukaryota; kingdom Metazoa; phylum Chordata; class Aves; order Cuculiformes; family Coccyzidae; genus Coccyzus; species Coccyzus lansbergi. The sequence continues at coordinate 80,432 of JAUMJK010000421.1, read as the reverse complement.
TTGGTTGGTAGCGGTGGGTAAGCAGGAGCTGAGATTCTCCCACAAACAGCACTGCTGTAAAGTTAAAGCCGAGCACCTGCTTCACCAAAATGGAGGCCAGATGAAATCAGCTAACTAAAATCCTGCAAAACATCTGGGTTTATTGCTGCAAATATCTCACTGTTATTGGTAGTAAGTAATGTTTAGCTCTGAGGTTTTCAGAACACATACTGGTTGTACAATTATGCTGCTCATTAAGGATTTCTATTCAACAGGAAGACAAGAGGCAGCCTGTAACTCCCAACCCCAAAGCCACCTCATCCAGCTTCCACATGACTGCTTCCAAAAAGAAACTAACTCCTTCTACTATGATGTGGGGAAGTGCCCAACAAAGACCTGTGCTGGGAAGGTGGATAAAGGACTCCGGTGCAAGGACAACGTTGCCTACTGCTGCGGGGTGTCCAAGATGGTAAACAGAGATATCTCCTGCAATGGGTACACACTCCCCACCAAAGTCGTTGTAGAATGTGGCTGCAAAAAATGCACCGAGACCAAAATAACAGTTCGAGGCAGAGCCACAGCTGCAGATAATGGCGAGCCACTAAGGTTTGGCCACATCTACATGGGAAACAAGAGAGTGAGCATGACCGGTTACAAGGGAACTTTCTCCATTCAGGTACCAGCAGATACAGAAAGACTGGTTCTAACATTCGTTGATCGTCTGCAGAAGTTTGTGAACACAACAAAAGTTCTACCCTTCAAGGAAAATGGAGGTGCTGTGTTTCATGATATCAAGCTACTAAGAAAGAAAGCCCCTGTTACACTGGAATCCACAGAAACCAACGTGATTTCCTTGGGAGAAATGGAAGAAGATCCAATCGCTGAATTAGAAATCCCTCCCAATGCATTTTATAGGAAAAATGGAGAAGCCTACAGAGGCAAAGTGAAAGCCAGCGTGACATTTCTGGACCCAAGAAACATCTCAACAGCTGCTGTGACACAAAGTGACCTGAACTTTGTAGATGACGAAGGAGATGTATTCCCACTCCGCACATATGGCATGTTTTCCGTGGACTTCACTGACGAACAGGGAACCGAGTCTCTTAATGCAGAGGAGGTGAAGGTTCATTTGGATGTTGCTCAAGTCAAGATGCCTGAGCACCTGCAGGAGATGAAGCTTTGGTCACTGAACCCAGAGACAGGATTATGGGAGGAAGAAGGGGACTTCAACCTTGGGAAAAGTAGACGGTACAAAAGGGAGGAGAGAACATTTTTGGTTGGAAACATGGAGATCAAAGAAAGGCGGCTTTTTAACCTGGACGTCCCAGAGAGCAGACGGTGCTACATTAAAGTCCGAGCATATAGAAGTGAGAGATTTCTGCAAAGCGAGCAGATCCAAGGGGTTGTGATTTCTATTATAAATATGGAACCAGAACCAGGGTTCTCCTCCAATCCCAGAGCATGGGGTCGTTTTGACAGTGTGGTCACTGGTCCTAATGGTGCCTGTGTGCCCGCTTTCTGTGATGAACAAAACCCTGAGGCCTACACAGCTTATATCTTGGCAAGCATGGGGGGCGAAGAGCTCGAAGCTGTACCCTCTGCTCCCAAACTCAACCCTAATGCTGTTGGGGTCCCACAGCCATATCTCAACAAGCTCAACTACAAGAGGACAGACCACGAAGACTCCAGCACTAAGAAAACGGCATTCAGCATTAACATGGCCAAACCAAGCCCTAATTCCCCAGAGGAGAACAACGGCCCAATTTATGCCTACGAAAACATAAGCGAATGTGAGGAAGCCCCACACAGTGCTGCTCACTTCAGGTTTTACAGGATAGAGGGAGACCGGTATGACTACAACACTGTTCCCTTCAGTGAAGATGACCTCATGAGCTGGACTGATGACTACCTGGCATGGTGGCCCAAGCCCATGGAATTTAGGGCCTGCTACATTAAAGTAAAAATAAATGGACCCCAAGAGGTAAATATAAGGTCTCGTAACATGGGTGGGACACACCCACGTACCATTGGTAAGCTCTACGGCATCAGGGACGTCCGCAGCATTCGGGATCCTGGGCAGCCAGGTGTGTCAGCAGCCTGCCTGGAGTTCAAGTGCAGCGGCATGCTCTTTGATCAAGACCGTGTGGACCGCACACTCGTTAAAGTTGTCCCACAAGGCAGCTGCCGCCGAGAGAGCGTCAACAGCATGCTGCACGAGTACTTGGTGAACCACCTCCCCATGGCTACAAACAATGACTCCAGTGAGTACACAATGCTGGCTCCTCTTGACCCACTTGGGCACAACTATGGCATCTACACTGTCACAGACCAAGACCCAAGGATTGCCAAGGAAATTGCCCTGGGCAGGTGTTTTGATGGCACTTCTGATGGCACCTCCAGAATCATGAAGAGCAACGTCGGCATTGGGTTGACTTTCACATGTTCAGAGAGGAGCGCAGCAGAGCAAAGCATCTTCCAGTCTCAGAGGAACATGGGCCAGCAGTCCATACTGGTTCAACCAGGGGAGAGCCCTGCGTACCAAAGGCAGCCAGCAAGCCGACGAACCACCCAAAGCAGAATGCCCATGAGAGGTCAACGTTCTCCTACATACTAGACCAGTATAGGACTCTTTGCTCACACCTAATCAAATATAATTTGAAAGTAACACCTACCTGTTATTAAGCGAATTCAAAGCTGGTAGGTGTCATTATTTTTGAGACATAATTAAGGTGCACTTTTTTTTTTTTTTTTTTTACCAGAAGACATAAGGCAAAAATTGGGAGCCAGTAGTGGCAATAGGTTCCTGTCTTATTAAATGCATCCATTAAAATCTTCTTTCTGCCTGGCATTAAACAGCTTCACATGTTAGCCTAAAGGGAAGACTAAACAGATAATTCGATTAGGTCATGTACATAAACCATTATTCTGTTCTGCATCTGCAGACTGTGCCAGCCCAAGTACCTGTACAGTAGTTGGTAACATGAAAAGGAATAAACTGATTTCCTCATACTGAATTCAACTGCAAGGTTTTGTACTTGAAATGTAAGTATTTTATTTATTTCTAGCTTCTTTTAGAATTACTGTATTCAAGCTCAACTACTGGCAGCTGCATTTCTAAGAACTCACATGCTTGATAGCACGGAGAAGCCATGTGGATTTGTAGGCTCCACATGGATAAAACTACAGTTTTCTCTTGCTTCTTGCATTGTTTGACAAGAAAATACATGCTCTGCGATAGAGTTAATAAAAATGTAATTTTGTAACTTTGACAATGCCATGTTGCTTCTGTGTTCAAGATGTCCAAGTAAACCAAGTATAAGGCCAACCAAAGAATAACCTGCAAAATGTCACCTTTCTGTTCACAAACAGATCACAGCTTTATGCATGTAGGACTGATCCTGTGTATGGGTGAGCGGTTTAGTGCATAGCTTGTGTTCCCCTAAGTCCAGGGCTTGGCCACTGTCTGCTGCAGTCAGAGAATATGTCTCCACTTTGAGATGTGGAGAGTCAGCAACAGTGCTGGGAGAAGTAGAGCGACAGGTAAGGGCAAGGGATGAACTAAGGAGAGAGTAGCAGGGCTCCCAGAGTGGGACATGATGCAGGGGAAAGAGGGCTGGAAACCCATGCTTTGAGGATGACAGGAAACCAGGTACTGTAGAATAGGGCTGGGAGGTGTAGAGACTGGGAGAAGATAGGCTTCCCATCATATTCATCAGCAGTGAACAGGATGCTGTTGGGCAAGAAGGTGCGCTTAGCTGAAGGTACAGATGGCCACAGAAAGGCTTGGACAGACAGTAATCTATCTCCAAGAGATCTATCAAATATATGCTACTTGTAGTGTGGAATCAAGGACCACACCAGCACAGAAGACATCTTATGTTTATACCCAAATACTGGCAATAAATTTTTGGAGTGCAGGCAAGCCAGCCAGCCTCCAGCACTGAAAATTCCACCAAGAGATCACAAAAAGGTGGCAGTGCTACTGGATGTAAACTCAAATTCAAACACATGCTCAAGAATAGATTTCCCTCTCCTACCTGATTCCCTCCTGTGGGTATGAAGCCAGTTCTAGGCCTATGTTGTCTTACCTACAGCCTGTTAAGGGCATGGAGAATCTTTCAACAGCCTTTAGCAATCTTCAGAATAGGTTCTCAAGTCTGACACAGGGTATCCTGGAAATTAAATGCAGAGCTGTGCAAGAGTGAGTGCCTATGCAGCCTAAAAATGTAAAAAAAAAACCCTTTAAAAATCTATCTGTTTATGCAAATTGACAATTATCAAAGAGAAGCAGAAAAGGAAGGGCTGTGGAATACTCTGGCAAATCCTCTTCATACCAATGAATTTAGACTCTGCGTGTTTTCTTTTGTGTCTAGTCTGCTGCAAGGGCTTGGCAGGAACTGGGGCCAAAGCAGCCAGTGGGGAGCATATGCTCGGACCTTCCCACAGACCTCTTGGCTTTTGCTGCAGACTCACAGAGCAATGTCTCTTCCCTCTGCTCTGCTTCTCCTCTGCAGATAGACAGCCAAATCCCAAACTTAGTTTCATCACTTTGAGGGTGAAGTAACACAAATGACTTCTACAGACCAACCCAGGAGGTACATGGATGAAAGCAGACCCAGAATCTTGTTCCTGTGCTGTATGTGGGCTTGCCAGAGCCAAACACAGCAGAGTACAGGGCTCTTCCTTCTGGGAGAAATATCTGTTTAACAGAAATGAAATGGAATGGTCACAGTCCTACAGTGTGAAACAGCAAGAAGCTCTCCAAGTTTCCCCAAACTGTCCCCCACTGCAGCTTAACTCCAGCTTGGAGGAACAAACTAATCTCTGCAATCACCAGGTCCCTGATCTTTCAAAGAAGCTGCTGGTAGAGTACATTGGATACAGAGCAAGACAGAGAGGTTTCAAACATGGGTGTTTAAACACTCTCAACAGAAAACAAATTTGGCCCAATAGCCACCACTTTGTCACTAGGACTTTGTCATTATTGATTACCCACCGTGCCAAATACATTATGATTTTAAGGTAGAAAAACCTACAGCAGGTCCTGGCATCCAGCCCTCCCACAGTTTTTATGCTGTAGTTCAAATGCCAGTCCTGTCTTCAGTCCTGCCTTCTCCAGCTCCTGAGCACTTAGTGTTCATGGTCAGTGTGTGGCAATGCCCCTTCTGCACCCTGAAATCTAACCCATGCTCCCACATCTCAAAGGAGAGCATCAGGCGGAAGAATGCAGGGAGGCTGTGACTCTTCTTCTCCCTTGGCCTTAGCCTTCAGACCACCAACCTTGAGAAACAAGCTGAAACAGACATGGCTCCAAAACACCAGCAGGTTTGCAGCTAATGGCAAAGCATCTTCCATTAAGGTCACATAGTTTCCAATCTTCAGATAAATCTGTTGACCTATCCCTCTCCTTTTGTTTTTAGGAAAGGGAAAAAATATTACTTCCCAGAAACTATCAGTCTGTCAGCAGTTAGAGAGAGATTTCTTGTCTAGCCTCAAATTGTTCAGGGATTTTGCAATCAACTTAAATTTTAAGACTCGAGTACCCTTGTGATGTGTCAGTTACAGATTTTATTTGACATTTATTCAGCAGAAAACAGGAATAATGAGGTTTCCTAGGAAGCAAGAGGAGTAGCAAGGATTCAGATCATGAAACAGATGCATCTAACTGCGAGTCACCAGCATCCTAGGAAACATCACTCCCTCTAAAATTTACTTGAAATCCAACATGAAATCATTCGATACTGGAGCCCTCCTGGTGACCAAATGTTTTGCAGTTCTACCAATAATTTGGCTTCAGTGATGTTAAACTGAGCCATAGTGGATACTGGCTCTTTTAACACCTCTGCTACTTGCCCTCTCTTATTTGAAAGGACAGATTGTTTATTTTGCTGTGCCACTTTCCAGTTGCTAGGGTGGCTGTGCTTGACCTCAGCAGTGGTACCTGGGGACTGAATCACCATATGTTCAAGTCAGCCCTGACATGCACACCTCATCAGTGAATGCTCTATTTTTGTTTAGTCTGTTCTGCAAAAATAATCAGATTTTCATTACCTACTGAGGTTGAATCCCTACAGAGCTAGGCAAAAATGAAGTTTCCAAAGAGACCTTTTGGCTAACAGCTGCCTGAGGAACACCAATTCCCTTTAAAGCTTCTCTATCATGTCAAAAATAGCATGCTGAAGACTTACTCCATAAAAAAAAAATCTTTCCCTCTTCTCCTCGATAAAAAAGCAGGGGTAAAGTTGTGCCTGTTCAGAGCTAGCACATTAAACTATGTAACCTTTGATAATCTCTTGCATAGAAAGCAGTTCTGAGAAGCCATAAAGCAAACTGTGCAGATCAAAAGATAAAGTTACAAGCATAGGTACTGGCTACAATATGGTTTAGATGTTATTTGGTATTAAATAACTAACTGAAGACATTCTGTACCGGATTGTCACAATCCTCTATCCAGCTGGCCTTGGTTTTCTCCTGAAAGAGATGCTGTCAGCACCATCTACAGGTTTTCTGAGCATACATCACCTCAAACTCTCCCAAAGCCAGAACTCTGCTGTTGCTTTATGCTTTAGTTAGAATAGAAATGACTGCCTGCCAACAATAACTGACAGCAACAGATCTCACACGAGGCACAATCTAAAACAGTCAGCAAGAGTTGTACAAAATTGCCCTACAGGTTCTCTCCAATGCAAGCATCTAAAGCAGACACCACTGGCTGGAAGCTGATATTCCAACAAATAGCATGAATGCCACCCAGCAATATTTCTTTACTTTGTGCCCTTTTGGAGATGCACAGGACAGAGACTTCATTCCTCTTTGCTATCACTTTATTATGTCAGAACAGGTTCAAAAAAGCAAAGAAGTTAATTTTCAAGGAATTTTCTTCAAGTCATCCTAGAAACAAAGCACTTGGTTTAAAAGTTTGGTCATCTAACAACTTCTAACCTTAAATTGCCTGAATATTTAACACTATTCTTTCTGCAGGAGTCACATATCACTGTTCATTTTGTTCAGGTCATAATGAACCACAATTCATCTTCCTGTATCTGGGGACCTAACAGATCAGAAAAGTTGGATCCAGTCATGCAAACAGATAACTAATAAGTCTAAATTGCTCTATAATTTGTGCTTATTGTTCTTATCATGCTTACGTATAAATTGGGGAGAAGGCTGTATGTTTGGGGGTTTTTTTGTACGTTCATTTCTCTGCAAATTCAACCCTGTCTGACACCAGGCCCCTACCTTGCAGCTGATTAATATCAACAATTTCAACAAATAAGAAAACATTCTTATCCTCAGCAAACATCAAATATTTGAATTCCAATACTGCCTATAAATGTTGTTTAAAAAGAACTGATGAAAAATTCCAGAAGCTGTAGTAGGGAAAGCACAAGGCAAGCAAGCATACAGCCAAGACCAATGATGTAACAAAACCCAGAAGATCCCTGTACACACCCACCGTCCCTTCTGTTGGCATAAGCCGATAACTAACCTTTCACAGATTGATCTGAACAGATCAGAAGCAAAATGACTTCACAAACTTTCCTTGCAAGTAGAAGGTGGAAACAAATCACAAAACCCCTTAATTTGCTTGGAAACAAACTTGCCCATTCTACAGCTTCTGCAGGACAAATTGCACCCTTAAGTCTGCAGTCAGAGAAGAAAAAAATGAATTCTTGACAGCCCAACTTCCACCTTACTATTGTTGTTTCCAGCTTTTGACTCATAGGCTTGGATTCAAGAATCACATGTTCTGGAAAACCTGTCAGTGGTAGATTAATTGTTGGAGCAATGGCAATGAAAGAAAAATACCACAGCATCTGTTTTAGCAGATGCTTCTTCTAAAAAAAAATCTAATCCATCTTATAAAACACATTTTTCTAGATCTATTGCTTTCTTTCATTGAGTCACACTCAAGCACATCAAGTTCCTGCCACCTTGGTATGGCTCATGAATTCAACACCTGGCTTGAGCTCCAAGGTACCGAGCTGACTGCAGGAAAAGACATGAACACACTGAAAAGTCTGAGGTGCCAAAACGATGTGTGTAAGAGGATGTGCTGGCATTTATTGACGAGCACAAAGAAAACAGTACCATCTTAACATTAATGCTATGTAACTCCTGCATTATTTTTTCCCTTTGAGGCTTCCAAAATTTCAGTGATGATGTTGTAAATATGAAGCAAAGAGAACAACGTCCTCCCCAAATCTAAACAGCTCCAGTGGCTCTGCTTTTGCTTCAGCAGTATTCAGAAAAAGCAGGGCTAAATTGAGCAAATAACATCAGAGGAGTTCCCAAGATGCAGCTGTTCTTTGTTTCCTGTTATCCTCACAGTGCTACATTAATTCTAAGACACAGAAGTCATCAGTTTTGGGCTTCCTTGCATGAAACGTTCTTTCTGTGTTAAAGTGCATTTGACTCTAAGAAAATTATTGTGGACAGAAAAAGGTTCTCCAGTTGTTCCCAAATAAGGCTTAAGTTATTCTTCTCAATCTGGGTTTAAGGGTCCATAAGAAACTAAAACTAGACATTCTATGAGTCTCAATGAATGCTAAACTCTGAATTAGAGCAGCACAGGATTTTAATATTTCCAGATTTAAGTGACTGTGAACAACTTACGCTTCAAGAAAATTATACTTAATATATTCAGAAAGAAATAAAAAACATTGAATAAAAACAAATTTATTACTCAACAGTGGAAACAGGGATTTATTCCCACTTCAGCAATAACAAAGATTCTCCTCCTTGTGCAAAGAGAAAGGATAAACATCCAGAACCCACAACGAAAACATGAAGATGTCAGTGAGATCAAGCACTTTGGGAGGAAAGCCCTTAATAGAGTTGAATGTTATAGGCGGGCAATGAAAGATTACATATTATTAACTTACAGGCACCTTCTTTGACATTTTTAAATACATCTATTGTTTTATATCCTGCGCCAATATTTCCCTCTCTTTCAAAGTCTTTTTTGATGGGCTAAGTTTGAGTGTTTGAAATCTGCATTCCTGATGAACTGTTCTTGGGTTCTGCTGGAACCAAGAATGCATGTATCCGTTGTAGAAGTCAACTGCTGTAAGCTTCTTCTTTAATATTACTGTTTTGATTCCAACCCAGTCTTCCTAAAAACAAATACAAAAAAAATGGCAGTAAGCTTCTTGCTTTAAAATTATCTTTAGCTGTGACTAGGCTGGCTTACAAAATGTATGTAATTTAATGTCATCATTTTCAAATTACAGGCCAAATTCTTGCTTGCAAGCAAAAAGCCTGTTAGTGGAACTTAAAAGATCTTCAAGGCATCAAATCAGACAAACAATGCTAACGTAAACTAGTTCAGTGAATAATAATGGACAATTAAGACCAAAGTTATGTAACAGAAATACTAAAAACTGCATCTTCAGAGCAGCAAATATAAAACAAAAGGGAAAAACCTACCTTGCAACGAGCTACTAGTGTTTGGGATGGCTTATGATATAGCAGTGAACCAGGAACAGCTCCACAGACATTTAATATCTGATCTAAAATAAAAGCAAAGCAAGATCATATTGCATTTTTATGCCAACAAGTACAAAAAAGTTAGAAGCACTTTTGTCTCTTTGAAGTACACTAAACATCTTGAGTCACTATTTTGCTCTAAATTACTTTATTGCTATTTTGCCTTTTATTACAGTGAAGGCAGTGGGGCAGAATCAGAACAGTCACTCTGGCACTGCTCCCCATCTCCTCCCAAGTCAGAGGCCCATGTGCTCTCTGACACCACTTGGCCCACAAATGGCTCAGAAACAGAAAATGGTTTAAGCAATAGTACACAGGGACAGCTTTCCTTGTGAGAGATCTCCAGACAAAGGCATTAGAAGACAATCTCATAACTAATTAGACGATTAAAATTCTCCAGTCTCAGGATTCACAGGACTATACCTGCTGCTCACTCAACATTACCACAAAGCATGAACACCCTTAAAATCTATTTTATGCGCATCTTTGGGCACAGAAACTTACAGCACTCCAAGTCTATATATGAGAATAACTCAGTTCTACTGGAGTTTCAGAAAGCTGTAATTAAAGCCATTGTTTAGTACAACTGGTTGCTATACTCAAGCCAATGCTTGAAAAGACAGGAAAAATTTAATTGAGCAGATTAATTTAAAAGTAAATACCAGCAATCCCAGGGATATTATCCACTTCCACAAAATCCAGGAGTTTAACAGCACTACCCTTCCAGAGTGTCTGTAAAGGAAACTGGAAACAGAAGCAGATGACATAGAGAATATTTTAACCATTTCCAGGCAAGTGCCTAAGTTTTTTTTCTTATGCAAGATAGTTGTGCTAATAACATCAGGGCAAAAATTTACGTATATGTCCAGATAAAAGACATTCTTTACTATATCTAGTTTTACTTGTTCTTCTTCAACTCATGGATAAACAAACCTCTAGCACAGGCAGCAATGAGTTAAGCAACCAGTTACAGTAGTTGTTCGGTTGCACTGTTTGCTGTCATGCAGAGGTGTCACTACAGTGTTCTGAAACACACTCAAATATATCAGTGGAAACCTCACTGCTAAGAAAACAAACCAAAACTGTTGAGCTGATTTCATCCTTGGAAATGTCTCGACCTGGTCAAGGGAGGAGGAAAAATATGGGTTCGTTTTGTCTGTGTGGCGATCCGGAGAACAAAGGGTTACTCCCAGGGTGAATATCAAACAGTATTTATTCCCAAAAGGCACAAAAACGAGCCCAGGTACCCAGCCGCCCGGAGTTACAGAAATATAAATCCCCAGTCCAAGCAGTCCACACGCCATGAGGTCAGGGGTAGAGGCAGAGAGAAAGATAGGAAGAGCAACATAGATTGTATCACCATGTGGTCTAGGCTGCTCAGGTCCAGGTCTGTGTTTCAGTGCCAGCTCAGCAGGCGCCTCAGTCTTGGCACGGCAGTGGGCCTGGGCAGGAGCCCTTGGGGCTCCTGGGCACAGCGCCCCTGGGGTCCACGCTGGCCTGGGCCGCATGGCAACCACCCTGGCCAGCCACATGGTGACCTTCCCCTCTCTAATCCTATCTCTAACACTAAACTACACTGGGATTTTAAAACACGTGCTAGGTTTTAGAGGCTAAAACACTTGTGGTTTAGTCATCAGTTAAAAAATACCAAATCAAACTCAGACATGCAACAGGACAGATAAGAATTTAAAAAATCCACTGTTTTACCATACTTCCTATGGCACGATGCAGTCGAATTATTTGTGCAGCTGTTTGCTCCTCCCATTTTATACAACTCTTAGCTATAGATATTTTAGGAGCTGGGGGGGGAAAAAAAGGTAATTAAAGGACTTAAATACTTAGTTTTGCACCTTTTTGCAAACAAAGAGCTGTACTGTATTATCTTATTTTACAGTACCTTAAAACTGATTTTATCCTGGCCAATGTCAGGTTTGCCATCTAACCACATGTGCCTTAGACAACAACTGCACAAAATACTTTGTAGAAATCTCAAATTGGCTTATTTATATTTTATTCTCAGCTACTTACCTATTGCACAGAAAACAGACAACATACATTTACCAGCACAACTGTAACATTTGTGTTAGTGTTACAACCATGAAGAATAATAAACTGGTTCAGATTTGTGACATTGCTAGTAATTTTGACACCATACTGGCAACTGGAAAAAAAACATTAATGTAGTAAGTCTGAAAGAATTCTGAAGCATTTTTCCCCTCTGTATGAACTTTTAAGCTAGAGAAAGCAGTGAAGAGACACATTGATGAATGTATCTGAAACAAAAATAACCCAGCAACTAATAAAAGAAGAAATTAACAAGTTGCATTAAATGTGCATACCTACCGAAGGTTACTCCTTCTGTTGGCTGCTCTTTTTTATGTTTTAAGCTTTCGGGCAAGTTTCTCAAAACTGATATCAGCTGCAAAATTAAATGTTGAACACAACATTAATAAAGCTCTGTAGAGTATATTTAGTAACAGTAAATACAAGACACACAAATACAATATTTGATTTTTCATCACTGAAAATTCCTTGTGAGCTTTTAGAAAACTGGGTCAGTACATCCAGAAGATTTTTATCACACACCCAAACAGACTAAAGGCATCTTTCCCACTGAATTGCAACTGAAACGACACAAGTATTCTCTTATGCATAATCTCCCATCTGACACTAATCCTAGAACACGACAAAAGCTGATTATTAACATGAAAAAGCAGATATTCACTTCAGTGAAAGAAGAAACTGTGCTGTTTCCATAGAAAGCACTTCAGTTCTTTACTGAATAAAAACAGAATGGCAACACACAGGACCAACACTGATAGCTAATAACATACCACTAAGATTTGCTCAAAAACACTGTTTCAGATCATTTTCCTCTTACCAGTTGTGTTCAACTCAGAATATGATTTAAAAGAATTCTGTTTAACACCAGTTAAAAGCAAGGTACTAATCAGGAGTGACACTAGTGTGCACGACTTTACCATGTTTGCACCCAACTTTGACAACATCACTTCCAGTTCCTTTGCAGTGCAGTGGGGAGGAACAGCAAACTCTTCTTGCTTAATAATTGGACCTACATCAAACCTGTAAGGTAGAAAACATACGCGATTACTGGTGGAGAAGCTATAACTCAATTAGCTATTCAAAGGTCCACATTCAGTACATTAACTCAGTTAATAATAACCTTTCCTTTCTTCTAAAACTTCTATTTTTCACACATTATCAAATAATGTTTGGTTCACAAGAAAACACAAGGATAAGAATGAAGATATATCTTGGCAAGCAAGATTCAACTCAGCAAGCTGAGATTGCTATGAATGCACAATCACAGCTCAAAAGCATAAAACCTCAGAAGAAACAGCCTTAGATAAGCATCTAACAAAGAAAAGACAGCTATGATGACGTGTTTTCGTAAGCCTTTTAAGCCAGAGTTGATGCTGATGCTAAAATATACAGTTTGTCTCTCATCCCTAGATAGGCATTTGCTTGTCCTCCATTTCACTTACAGGAGGTTACAGGCAACTGAAGTTTGAAAATCAGATCTCTTCTATTGCATCCATCCTCGCTATGTGACTGTTGTCTGTCTGCTCCCTGTAGCAATGCTAAGAATTAGAGAAACAGGCCTAGAGTCTGGAGTGTAAATTATGCATTCACTAAGACACTGTATTTGTGGCAAGTCTCTTATGGTCAGATGAAAGCTTTCATGTTTCATATTTTAATATTAAACACAAACACACATTAGAAAAGTAGTGATTACATAGAAAGATTTAAATGATGACTTAAGTGGTGACAATTTAAACTCCTGAGAGGTAACAGAAGCAGGGAGTTGTTTTGGGAAGCACATGTAAACCTACCTCTTTGGTCTTATTTCCATAATCGTCACCCCAGTCACATTGTCACCATGAAGCACTGTGTGGACTATTGGTGCAGGGCCACGCCATCGCGGGAGGCAGCTGGGATGGACATTCAGCACACCACTGAATTGGAATATTTTAAAGTTAGAATAGGGAATGTACTTGAACCTGAACCTATACATAAGTGGGTGTGCAATATTTAGTACACTGAAACTACTTTAAGGATTCATTACTCATACCTTCTGAAGTGTTAATGGTTTAAATATACATTTAAATGAAAACTCATAGTACATAACCTTCAGTTTCTCAGCAAACACAGAAAGGGAGAGGAATAAAGGTAAACAAATTATGCTGAACATTTGCATAGATCTACATCAATGTGTTAAAGACCAATAGGGAAACCTACAAGGACAGAAGCAGGGCTCAGGTAAGCAGATGAATCCTGGGAAGAAGGTAACCTCATCTGCTACAAGTCATAGGTGCTGACCCAAAACAGTTAGCTTTGCTCACAAAGCAGCCCTAAATGCCCTGTCAACTCACTTACTATGGGAACTGCAGAATAAGGTCCTCACTTAGGAGACGTCCAAATGATGCCACCACACCCACATCGAACTGCCCCACAGGTCCCGTGTCAGGCCACTCATGAACCGGCAGCTGGAGCTCCCGGGCACAGCTCCTCACAGGAAGGTCCCCAGGCAGGCGGGAAGACAGGGTCACCACCTCCAGCCTGGACACAACTGAGTCCTCTCTGGGTTCCCTGGGGTGGACAAGGCACTGAGGGCTCTGTGCAGGCAAAGCAATTCCTTGCTGTGCCCCTACAGCACCTACCCCTCCAATTCCTACCCCTTAGGTGCTTTCCTAGCCTCCCATTACTGATCCAACCATCCCAACCTCATCCCCCCACTTCAAACCTCACCAGCATCCCAGACTTCCCTCTTTCAATCTCAGATGACCCCACGGTCCCTTACCCCAGTCTAGTGCTGGGTGGTGAAACACTGGCACAGGTTGCCCAGAGAAGTGGGAGATGCCCCATCCCTGGAATCATTCAAGGTCAGGTTAGATGAGGCTCTGAGCAACTTGATCGAGATGAAGATGTCCCTACCCGCTGCAAGGGGGTGGACTAGTGACATTTAAACCTCCCGTCCAATACAAACCATTCTATGATAAGTCCTGACACCCCCCAACCCGAGATCCCTATCTGTTGACCCACTGATTTTGCTCTAGTCCCTCCTCCACGAAGCCCAACTCATCCCCCAACTGAACACCTTCACTATCTCCCACTCCTCGATGCCCGGCCCTCCCCCAGCACCTCCAGCCTCGCTGTCCCCATCCCCTGCCGCCCCCACTCAGTCACTGTCCCCTAAGTTTCTATGCCTTCTCAGTTCCTGTCCCCTCAGCTTCCCTCTCCTCAACCTCTCTCTCACCTGCCCGTTCCTGTCCCCTTCCCCGCAGGCCCCGTCCCCCTCCCTCACCTTCCTCCCCGGAGAACGCGCTTCCCTCCCCGGGCCCCCTACCCGGCAAGTACCTTGCCTCCTGCAGGGCTCTGAGGGAGGTGACAGCGAAGCGGTCGGTGCCGAAGAACAACACCCGCCATGGCGGCGCCTTCAACCCCTCACGCCAGGCACGCAGCAGGCGGCCCCGCATCGCCGCGCTTCCGGCGCAGCGCGATTACATCAGCGGGCTGCGCGGAGCTGCCTCGGTGGGTGGTGGCGCTGCCGCCATCTTGGTATGGGGCTGAAGGAAGGGCAACGCGTTACAGTGATAGACTCGGAGAATTCGTGGGATCGAATTTTGGAGTCACGGTTAAAGAATCACGGAATGGTTTTAGTTGGAAGGGACATAAAAGCCCATTCAGTCTCACCGCCTGCCATGGGTAGGGAGACCTGCCATTGGACGAGCCTCCTCAGAGCCACATCCAGCCCGGCCTCGAGCTTCTCCAAGGATGTGGAGTCGCTGCAGCCCCTCGATGTCCTCGTTGCAGCGAGGGGCCCAAACCTGAACACAGGATTGGAGGTGCGGCCTCACCAGTGCCGAGTACAGGAGGATAGTCCCTGCCCTGCTCCTGCTGGTTGCACTGTTTCTGATGCAGACCTCGATGTTCTTGGCCACCTGGACCTCTGCTGGCTCATGTTCAGCCAGTGTCCACAAAAGACTCTTCCAGCCACTCTTCTCCAAGGCTGTAGCATTACATGGGGTTGTTGTGTCCCAGGTGCAGGACCTGACACTTGGTTTAACAGTGATTATAATTTAAAGAATGTTTTCATGTAAACTCTGGGGTCAGCAAAACCACTTAAAGAACTGTCTTCTCCCATAACATAAGAATAAAAATATTTTGTCATTTTACTAAGTACGTTCTTCCCTGCCATGGCAACGTGGTTTATTTGTGTAGCTTTTCGTTTAGTGTCAGTTACATACACAAATGCCCTATGCATCTAAACCACACAGTTTTTGGCACTAGGGATGTCTAAAACGTGGAATGTGGGAATCCTGTGTGCCAGTGAAGACATGTAAATTACTTGAAAATTGGCTGGTGGGATTTACGTCAGACAGATACACCAGGGAACGATCACTAAGGAAAGAGAACTTACGTGCTGTGCTGAGAGGCACAGTGCATATTCACTCTCTTTTTCATGTTTGGTGTGTTCATTGTCAGGGCTTTCTTCCCTCAAATGTGGAAGATGCCTTGATCTCCAGCAGTAGAAACAGGAAAACTAGTGAGAAAGTGCTGTTACAGGTACAAAAAATAGAGTCAAGCCATTTGAACTGAGGTGCTTGTGTTCCTGCACCCTAAGAAAAGGTTATAAATACGCTGCCAAACATAAAGGTAATTTCC
The DNA here is from genome assembly GCA_033558105.1 of Coccyzus lansbergi. Classification (NCBI taxonomy): domain Eukaryota; kingdom Metazoa; phylum Chordata; class Aves; order Cuculiformes; family Coccyzidae; genus Coccyzus; species Coccyzus lansbergi. Next base: position 64,277 of record JAUMJK010000421.1, on the reverse strand, counting down.
TAGCTGAGAATCAGTGTGTAAAAAACAATTGCTCCAGAACACTGGATTCTCTTTTAACTTGGGAAACCCTACAAACTCCTCAGTTTAGTCACATGCAGTGCACTTCAGTCCCAGCCACTTCATCTTGTAGTGCATGGATGAAAGGATATGGTAAAAAGAAAAGATAAACGAGAGTGTAGGAAGGATGAAAGAATGGCTTCTGCTTGAGAAGAGAATAAAGTAACTAGCATAGTTCATCTTGGAAAGTGGATGGGGGAGGAAGGGTAGGCAAGCAGTCTGTCTTATCATAAATAGTATAGAACTGATAAACAGGGAACAATCAGTCCTTGCACAATGACTGAGTGATTACAGGCACTTAGGAGTATCAGGCCCCAAAAGACAGAGAACAGTGTTCCACACAGCATGTAATTTGACCACTTATCTCAGTTGCTGAAAAAAATTGACCACATAATATCTGATATGCCAAAAAATATGGTTTCCAGAATTAAACAGCACAGTTGCTGGAAGGCAGCCTGCATCAAGGCATCTTGTGTCGTGAAGGAGAATACCAGCTCTCTGAGTTCTTGGCTGAAACCCTGGAGTTATCACCAGCACTTTGGAAAGGCTGAGGACCAGACACCGCCTGGAAGCTGGGGGCATGAACCTGGTATCCGGCTGCTGCTTGATGTAAATTTCCAGGTATCAGATTCTTGCCCAGGAAGCACTGAGTGCACGCTGTGCAGAGCTTCACCTGCTGCTCATCAGGGATTTAAACCCTGCAGACAGATTCTGGGTTCTGCCAGTAGTTAAAGCTCCTGGATATAACTGCAACTTTGTGCTGAGTTTTTGCCAGACTTGCACATGAAGTAATTAATGTTTCATTTGCAGTGAGTTTCTTAAGTGAACTTAAATTCACTCCAATGAATTTAACATTCACTGCCAAGTAATTCATCGTCAACTCTGATACAACTGTACATTTCAAGCAGGTTATGGCTATTATTTAATGTTATACCATGGATACAGTGTACATGAGTGTTAACTGAAGATTTATTTTGATGTGATTGTTTTCCAGCAGAGTGAAAGCAACAATCTGATTGTTCCACAAAAGAAATAAAAAAAAGAGCTCACAAATGTTATTTTCCTGCTGCATTTGAATTCTGCTTTTGTGCATGGAAATTAAAAAAAAAAAAAAAAAAAAAAAAAAAAAAAAAAAGCCAGCCCTGAATGTTTAGTTATTCTGTAACCAGGCATTTCGGGTCAAAGACACAGAACGGTTCAAAAAAGATAAGCAAAATGAAAATGCCAAGGTCAGACTACTCCTAAGAGTAGTGAAGACAAATCTAAGAAGGAAGCAGAACACAAATCAACATCCTATCTCCATTTGGCTTCGTAGTCAAAGACACTGAAAGTGTCTCCGAGATGTCAGAACTTCTCTCCCATTAAAGAGTGCCAGTACCATCAAGGGGAACATGAAATAAAACACCGAATTGCTGAAGAGATTGCTTCTGAGCGCATTTGTAGTCCTCTGGAGAAGAAGAGAATTACTGGGCACAAAGGCCAACTTTAAATAGTAGGAAACTAGTTTTATTTCCATGTGCATCAAGCTGAGTCCTAAAGGCATCTTGGCCACCCATTTGCATCCTGACATTATTTTAGGGGTCAGAGGGCACAGGAGGTGAAATACAAACTTTTGCTGGTGAGCTAAGGCTTGTCCCTGACCCACACCAATCCACTCCAGGGAGGAGAGTGGAGCTACCCGTCACTTCACCACTGCTTGTGGGTCTTTGGATTTGCATGGGCTGTGGCAGGGCTTTAGAGGCCACCTATGCAAGAGGACACCCTTCTGCAAACAGCCCAAAGGAAGGATGGGACTCAGATGGCCACTGCGTATCTGCAGAGCTTCCCAAGACCTCACAGAGGCTGCAGACTTTCTGTCTTCTCTGATTAGGTTTCTCCATTTGCTTTCAGAAGCTTCAATTGAGGGAAATGTGGGTTATACCATCATGCCCAACCTCCATGAAGCAGTTGGAGATATTGTGGTTTTTTTCTAATTAAAATATAGATACATAAATCAAGCCATGTAGGAACCTGAGTTGAAAAGGGACCTTCTTGGGCTTTTCAGTCATCTTTCTCCAGTTATAGCAACCTCTTCACCACAGTTGATAACACCACCCCTCTACTCAGACATTGCAGTACCTGGAGTCGAACCATTCTATGATTCTTTGTACCAGGCGTTATTTTTGTGCCTTCCTCAAATACTGTGAGCCAGAGGGTTTGGTTTTTAGCTTGTGAGGCCACATGTTTGTTTGTCAATGTACCCCTTCTGTGGCAGTTGAAGGAACACAAGGACATGGAGAAAAGCATTCCCTAGTTTTATGGTACTTTTTAATTGACCCATCTTGAAATGAGGAGGAAATATAGCACAATTTACATCATGGTGTGTTGTCCCATCTTGAACTGCTTCCTTCAGCAGAGGGAAGCTCTTGTTTTCCAGAGGATGCATTTCTGAGTGAGAGTTCCCATCCAGTCTCTGCTAGGCTGCTGAACAGTAAAACTTCTCTGTCTGGGGTGTGTGTGTCTGCTGGGTAAATTTTTTTACAGGGGCACTCAGAGAAAGCTCTGGTTCAGATGTGGGGTGGGATTCAAAGGATTAATCACACCGGAACATGGCTTCAGTGCCAAAGACACTTTATTTCAAGCTGGAAAACACCAAGAACAGGTTGAACATAAGGAGACTGTGCTCATCTCCAGTTAAGCTTAAGCTAACCAGTGCTAGCCATGTGCTCCATGACCATCATTAAGAAGCATCTAGCTTACTTTGTGATGCATAGCTCCATCTATGGATCCAGGTGATTCAGGGAGGAGGAATCCTCCTTTCCCAATGGGGCTGCTTCTTAGCAATCTATTGACTTAGCCAGCTGTTGCCAGTACCTGTAAAACAGGGATGGCAAAATCTATAATGGAAGCTTTGTGCTTTGCCTGCAAAATCAGTTGCTCTGGGAAGATGCTCCAAGAGCCTTACGATCACTAAAAATAAAAGGGCTGATATCTGCTTTGTCAGGATGTGCTTCCTTTATGGAATAATGACCGAGCCAGAGCAAACATTATCATATTTTAACCTCAGGGTAACTTATTACTGAGTGACATTCCACTCAGCGTCCTCTTTTAATACTGATTATGCCAATAGCTTGAGCAAATAAGCTGGAAGTTCCTGTGGCTCATTCTTTGGGAAAGGTCATTCACCCCAAGCTGTAAACGGACCCACTGAAGAGGTGTGTTTTTTCAGGGGCTGGAGTGAACATCGCCTGTTGAACTGGCCTCATACATGACTCAGGAGTGAAATGAATCACAGTTCTTGTGGTACTGCAAGTAGGAGGAGGAAAGGGAAACTAGTCGCTGTAGTAGGGTGCTGGCGGGTGCTCAGAGGAGACGTCTTGAGGCAGCAGGGCTTAAAGAAGAAATGTAGCTTCCTCTCTGCTGGGAACTGGATGTTTCTGGTGAGTTAGTGGAGATTAATGGACATTCCTGGTGCACTAGCTGGAGGGTTAATTTATAGCTATCTGTAAAGAAAGGCTTGCTTATTAAATTCAGTTAGAAGGCTCAGATCCTTGGAAATTTTAAGCAAAGGCTGTATAACTTCCTTAAGGAGAGGTTGAATGGCAAGTAAGAAGTAAGCTGGAATAACTCCTGCATGCAAACCGCCTGGAAAGCAGTTAAAGGAAAACATTTAACTTAAGTCAGATTTACTCTTTAACTTTTGACTTTACAAAGGTTAAAAATAATACAGACTGCTTTCTTGCTTTAGTATTTTAAATATTAAACATCTTTCTTGTGTTCTTTAACTGAACTCAGTCCTTAATGTATCTTTATAAACCAACCCATCTGTTTGTATCTCCATGGTATGCTGTTGTATATCCTATGTGAATCCCAAAGACAGGGCACCCCACTTCTATAATACATTTTTGAGTAACTGACGCATTTTAACACACTCAGTTCAGATAAGATAACCACCAGTGACAGAGTCTGGATTACAAGAGGACAATATTTTACAAAGACTGGGACATTACTTTGATAGGAACGGTTGGACTCGATGATCCAGTGGGTCTCTTCCAACCTGATGATTCTATGATTCTATAATTATGAGTGTTTTGCCCCACTTAATGAGTATCAAGCAGGGAGTCCGCAGATCCTGATTGTGAACAAGAGGGTTTGAGGCAGCATTGATGAGTGACTCTTTGTTCCTGAACAACAGCATATAAAATTGGCAACATTGGTGTGAAAATCTCATTGACAAAAAGAAAAAATAACAACATTGTTTAGGTGTAAATGTAAATTCAGAGTAATACAGGTAGAATGTTTGCTTGAGAGGTGCTGGCCTCTCTGGAGAGGTTCTTTCTACCTGCTTTCATACAAGCATAAAATGAATGAGTTTTCTCTTGTTTGAGCTTGCCATGCTGTACCCAAACTGGGAAGCAACCTCTGAAGGGTCTTAGGTGTCTTCAGAGTGTAGGAGGCCACAGCTCAGAGTTGTCAACTGCTGAGGCATGTGGAGAGGGGAGCAACAGAGAAGACATTGGCCACACTCTGTCAGCATGTTTGGTGGAGCAGTGGGGCAGAGCAGCAGTGGGGGGGAGGTGGGGGGGAGGGGGGAAAACTCAAGGAGATAACTTTAAATTTAATCTCTCCTTCAGGATGGAAGATCAAAGCTCTCTAGAAAATCTCCAGCCCAACTGTGGGACTTAGTTTCCTTGCTGGGGAAACTGGTGATGCAGACAGTGTTCTGGATCCTGCTCAGGCTCTCCACTGGGGTAGATGCAATGGAGAGCACTTTTGTTTGTAGCTTTGATGAATGAAACTTCCAAACTAGTTTGGTCAGTTTGAAGTAGATGTAAAAGATCTTTAAAATACTGTGTTTTCCTTTAAAAGCTTTTACCTACACAAGATAAATACCCATTTCTGCTACTCTATGGTACCTGAGATATTTCAGCCTCACACATCTGAGGGAGATTTGGTGATGCTGAAGATTTTATGAAGTAGCAAAATTATTTTAGCAGCTTTCTAAGCATCCCTGCTCTGCATGGCAGCTTTAGTGTGGATGCTGGGAGATGGCCCACAAGTTATGAAACACCTTAGGAGAAAATCAGCAACATGCATGTCAAATATTCCTGTTTGAGCAAATAATTAAATGGAAGACTTGCACAGCAAGATTTAACACCTGCACGTGGCATGTCTTATTAGGGTGTAGCAGACTTGTAACTTGATTTCATTGTCACCAAGACTTTATTTCCTCCTTTCTTAGGTGTGATCCATGTCACTTAGCTAAAGCTCACCTGGATGGGAAGGTAATCACCATACTTCACTGCAGGGAGCAGCTTTGCCCGTATTTTTTGAAGTACAGAATCAGTGGACCACGTATTTCAGAGACCTGTCCCCCAAGAATCGGTAACAGGTGGTTTTATGGCAGCAGGGAGCAAGCCTTCATGCCTGGTTGGTTATAAAATGTGAACTTTGAATTGCAAAGATGTTGGGGGGGGGAAGGTAAAATAGTAGCAATCATTAGGTCTATAACCGATAGGACAAATGCTTCCCTGAGGAGTCAGCAGCAGCATTGTGGACACGCCTGGCATGGTGGAACCTGCCCGTGAGCAATTTCCAGGGAACAGTTTCAGACAGTGCCAGGCCTCATAATGTCATAAAAGTCTTAAGACTTCGTATCATAATTAATGACCCATGGGCCAGCTTGTATGTGTGTTGTGGTGTCATTCACCTGCAAGTGAATGATGGTTCAGAGGAGACCAGTGAGCAGTGGCTGATCAGTGGGCCAGGGAGAACCACCCTAACCATCCCAATGAACAGGAAAGCCCTCTGCTCAGCTCTAGTCCCTCCAAAGGAGGATGAAGAACTGAGCTGAACAAGCGGCCACAAAAGTTGTACTGATGCCGCTGTCAAATGAAGGACTAAAGGTAAAGGAGGAGCTTTCTGCTTCCTTGAGGAGTGGGAGATACCCTTGTCTCAAGAGCAAGCTGGCTTTTCCTCATCTTGGACCCAAATTCTCCACTTCCTCATCTGTACACTCTTATTCTGCCATCTGTGGATTGGCAGCAGGTAATCTGTGTCCACATTGTGTGTATTCCCTAAGGACTGTGGCAGGGGAGCAAGGAGGGACACAGTGAGGTTAGTCAAGGCTGGCTCTCAGCAGCCAAGCTTGCATCTGTACAGGGTCACCTAGACAAGAGGTCAAACCCCAGCCAGTGGACCCTGTGCCAGACCTGTTCTGCTGTTGCCTCAGTGGCTCCCAGGATGTCTGCACCCTGTCCTGGCAGCTCAGACTCATGTTCATAAAAGAAAATGGATGGCACAAATACAGGGACACATGAGGTCCCTGCTCTGAGTACAGAGCTGGACCAGGGAGGGGAACTGGCATAAGCACAGACTAATTTAAAAGATCATCACTTCTATTTGTGGTTTTGTCTCCTTTCGTCTGCTGTAGACACCAAAGGAGAAAGGTGCTGGCCTACTGTCTCTTGTTCCTCTGAACAGTAACTCCTGTAGCTCTCAGGCCTCCTGCTGATAAAACCAGTGGCACTGTGCAGTGGTTGCTAGGAAAGGATGCTTTGAGTTTATTCTTCACCTCTTGTCTTGCTCTCTTTCCCAGGCATCTGTGCACTGAAGAAACCCTGGTTAAGGTGTGATCCCTCCCAGATGCGCATACAAATATGAAGTTCTTCTGGATAATCCCATTTTTTCTGCTGCAAGGTAGAGTCTTGGTTAGAGACATCAGGGTATCTGTACCAAGAGGAAGCAGAAGCCAAAAAGGAGGCTCACCAAAGGGTTTGGTCCTCCCCTGCCTCTTGAAACAATCTGGGAGAGCAGACTCCCACCTCCCAGGAACAGCAAGAAGGGGCTATGCATGGACCAGGCTGTGTGGGCTGGTACCAGCCAGCATGCCAAGGAGCCCACCAGGGTTCATGCTTAGAAGAGAGCTTACCATCATCTCTTCTTCAGTGAATAGTTAAGAGTTCAGTCGCAAGGGCAGTCTGGTGGCTTCACAGAACCTACCCCAAAGGATGTGCTCGAGCCGTGTTTGCTGAGAAATGTGGATTAAAATAAAGCTCATCTAGGAGTCCAACAGCCCTGTCAAAGAGAAGCTGGAGCAGAGGCAGTTTGCCTTTTGAATGCCTTTTGCTCCATGTTGTTTCCCAGTTCCAGAACTGGGTGTCATTCCCATCTACCCTGAACACTCTGCGTGCATTTATGTCCAGTGCTTAGGCGATAGCCACACTCATATGGTGATTTCTTTTCAGATACTGAAGCTTTTCTGATGAAAAATGCTAAAGTCAAGCGGTGTTTACAAGCCAGCCAGATGGATGAGAATTTATTGCTGGAGGACTGCAATCCAGAGTCAGATTTCCAGAACTGGTCTTGGCAAGGCGATTTTTTGATGAATCATGGCACGCAAAGCTGCCTCTCCGTGATGTTAGCTGACAGAGTGCAGACAAGTCACTGCGGTAGCATGGGCAATATGCACTGGAACTGCTCTAATTTGCTGCTCTCTCCTCTGGGCAGCAGCCAGGGCTACCTGGTGGCAAACAGGAAAGGAGTTGCACTTGATAATGTGAGAGGCCTCAAGGCCCAATGGCATGATGTTGCAGACAGGAGCGTGTGTGAGGAGAAGGCAGGTAAGTACCACACACCTGAGGAGCAGTCTTACATGCACACATCACACACACATGCTGCTGGGGCATGTGAAAAGGTTCAGTCAGCATCCTGGGTGCCCCACCTTAACAGGATCTGCAGTATGAGCCAGAAACCTCCACTTCTCAGAGCACGAGATAAGGTTGTGCACTTGCAGCTGCATTCTGCCTGCTTGGAGAGATGCTGGGCAACCCTGGGACCTATGAGGAAGGATGTTTCTATCCCAAAGTACTGCAGTGAGTGATCATTGCATCTTTTTGCTCTTTTCCTCCACAGCCAAGGCAGAGGAAGCCAGATACTTTCTTGCAGCCCTGACCAGCACACAGATGTATGACCACACAGAAGTCAACACCACACTTGCACTGGGTATAGATCAAGAGGAGTTGGAGGAGCTGCTCTGGTTCTTCCGCACAGAAGATCGTAAGTCCCATTGACATTCCCAAGATGACAGTTGAAGTAGAGATACACAGTCTTTGGCTGTTAATCCCCCTGCCTGCTGGAAGTGCTTCAGGGTATTACCCAAGGAGGTGATTTACCTCAGGTCTCCACCATGAGGATTAACTTCAAAGTCACAAAAATAAAGGATAGAGCATCTGCTGCTACTTGTGCTGCACACTCCAGCCAGTGTTTGAGGGCAAAATCTCCCTGCCTGAATGTGGTGAGAGAGGGTGCAGAGCAGAGGGGCCCTTCTAGCAGTGCTCATGATGGAATGTTGCAGCTTTTGGCCATACTCCCACCCTGCAGCACAGCTGCTCACCGTTCTCAGTCAAGGTTGAGAAGCCATGCATGGCAGATTTGGTAAGTGTGAGAGACAGAGCCCAAGGGGGAGAGCTGTGAGGGGCAGAAATCTGTTGTTTAAGTCTCCTGCCCAGTGGTAGGGGATTTGCCTGAGGTTATCCCCAAAAATGTGACTTGGGGTCTCTCCTCTGTGTGCAGAGCTGGACACCAGCAACTCTGCCCTCATCCAGCACCCAAGCCATGGTGCTCTGAGCTGGTGATCCTCGGGAAGTGGCTGTCCAGACTCTGCTGGCCATGCTACTCTGTGCACACTAATGCTGCTTCTCCGTGCTTTCTTCCAGCATCAGCATGGAATTACTCCATCCTTACGCTTTCCTTTGTGGCTATGATTTTGGGTCTTCTCCTCCTGACCATCAACATTGTGCGAAACAGGTGAGTTAGGAAGATTTGGGGGTCTTTCAGGGTGTGGTGATACGCTGAGATCCCCCTCAGGCAGGGCAGCAATCTGGAATGCAGGGCAGGAAGGACCCCTGAGTGATGGGGAAAGAACAAAGACTCAACTCTCTTTGAACTGTGCTTTATTGTAAAACCTGGCCTGACTCCTTGCTCTCCTCATGTGTCACCTGGAATTAGCCACTTCTCTGGGCCCTGGATCCTCACTGTAAAGCATCTGAACGGCTCTGCCCAGCACACCAGGGCTGTTGAGGGGGTAGTGACATTAAATGTGTGGTGTGAGGTGCTCTCCTGTAAACACAGGTGCATATGGGATCTTGAAGCAGGATTCCCCAGCCTTTCCGTGTTGGAATTTCCACAGTGTTCCCTGGGACCATACTGTTGCCCAACAACGCTGCAGCTTAGGAGCAACTTGCTGTCTTCCACAGCAAAAAAACTTGCATCTGTGTCAGAGCTTTCATCTTAAAATGAGAGAAAAAGAGTAAATGTTACAAGTTTGACATGCTCTCATTGTAACAATAGCTTGCTGAGTGTCACTGCCTTGCTTTGGGTAATGTTCTGCAAGTGTGAACATCATGTCTGTGTGAGCTCAAACGCTTCAGACCACTGTGACCCAGTGCGGCAGGTGGGGTTTGCTCATGAGCATCTGTTGTGTTTTTGGGTGCAAAGAGATGGATGTAGCTATTGCTGGGGGCCGGCGCCTGCCTCAGATACAGGCTGACCTCACTGCTTCTCTCCGCATTCCCCTTTTATGCCTTCCCTGCAGGAAAAGGAAGATCCACATGTACAGAGAAATGGTGCAGACTGCACAGCAGGCTGAGCTACAAGCCAAGCAAGCCCTGATGTACAGCCCAGGCGAACTGCGAAAGCAGGAGCTAATGCTCCAGGACCAGAAATCAGGAGGAGTGATGGTCCAATGGAAGGATGGGACCATCACGTCGCTGTACACAGGGAACACTGAGGATGCCATATAACGGCAGCTGAAGTCAAACCATTCAGGCCCGAAGGGATGTCTCAGAATGTCTCAGTTCTTAGATGGAAGTTTAAAAGTGCAGCTTAGCTCGGGGAAATGAAAGAGAGAAGGAAAAAAAGGCAGCAGACCTGCATGAGCATAAGTGTCTCTGGACTGGAGGCAGACCTGTGCCTCCCCCGTTTCAGCTCTTGGCTGGTCCTCACCCACTATGCTCAGCTGCCTCCAGCCTTTTCTCCCACGCCAGTCTTGCCTCCTCCCTCAGCTGCCCTCTGCCTCCACCGCTAATGGGTAGGAGCCAAGCTGGGGTGGGAAGTGGGAGGCTTTTCTGCAGTCAGCCAGGGAATGTGCCGTTACATCCCGTCAGGAAAACAGCCATGCTGACACAGGGGCGCTTTTGTTCTTTTCAGAAATCATCTTTATTAAAATACTTTCCAAAGTGGTTGATCAAAATCTCATATTGGATATCTCTCTTTCCCTGTCAGTAAGGTCATATATGTGTGTGTGTGTAATATATGTACAAATATACACGTGGATATTTTACTCTGCAGAGTAACTGCAACTCTAGGAAGAAGCAGAATACTTAACCTGATACAGACACTTTTGGAAGTACATCAGTCTTTTAAACAAAGGCTTTTCAGAGCATGTCCAGTGACACAACTGTCCTTGCAAAGCCTTTGAAAGGAAAACTGTTGTGTGAAAACGTGATGAAAAACCCAGCTATTTTGGTATGACTTATTTTGATGCATGGCAATTGGTTTCAGGACACCTGAGGTCTTTAGTTGGCAGGAACAATATCTACCCCTTATCTTGTTTGAATTGAAAAATACAAATTCCTCCTACTTATTCCTCCTTACTTATGAGTCAGGGCACCCATGAGATGAATGAGACGGGTGCCTCTCTGCTTGATTAATGATAAATTTCCCCTCACCGGTCCTGTGCACCAGATGCCTGAGCTAGCTGGGGGGCCCTGGAGATGGCCCTCACCCTCCCTCAGCACCTGCTCCTCCAGGAGCTGCTTGGATCCGCATGGAAAGCTGGAGTGGCCCTCGAAGCTGGTAGTAGGACAGGGAGTGAACACCACAGCAACACTTGGCCAGGAGTGATGAGAGCCGGGCTGGGGGCATATCTGCCACAGCAGATTCTGGCCTCTTGGCACCCCAGATTGCAGCCACAGGCTTTGCCCCAGCACAGAGACAGGAATTGCTGTCTGCCAGCGGCTGCTGCAGTGCCCGTGAGTCCATCATGCACAGTATCAGCCCTTGTGGAGCCATGGGAAAGGGTCGTCTCACCACCACCATCCCTGAGTCCTAAAATATCTTGAAACCTTTCAGCAAGGTGAGCGTGGGAGCTTTCTTCTTGCTCTGAGCCCGTGAGGTCTTCACGGTGACCAGCTTGGCCTGGGCCACTGAGGGGATCTCCTTGTAGTTGACAGTGGAGAGGGTGTTGAAGGTCCAGCTGGCCAAGCCATGGTGTGTGGGCAAGGCGACCGGCGTGGCCACTGGTGGACAGGGACGCTCCTCGGTAATGAAGAGTGACCGGACGGGCAGGCTCCTCTCTGCCTGGCGCCGCACCTCCCGCACCGCTTCGTGGAAGACGTGCTGCACCCTTGTGAAGTCCTGGCACGCCGACACCTCATAGAAGAGGCACGTGAACCTGCTTGCCAGGGACATGCCTTCAGCTGCAGACACCTGCCTGGCGAGAGATGAGAGGACAGGTCAGCATCCCTTGGGAGCAAGAGGTGCAGACAGGGAGCAACAGCCCCTGCATCCCATGCCTGCTCCCCAGTGAGAACTGCAGAAGCACCCACTCATCCCTCCTCCTAGGACAAGCAGAGGGCATGAGTCCAAAAGAGTTTTGCCTTTGCTGAAATCCCAGAGCTACGGGGATTCCCTGGGGAGTCACACAAATCCTGGCACAGGAGGCTGTATGTGGTAGCAGCACGCTGGGAAGCGGGGAGGAGATGGGGCAGGTCCTTGCTGTGGGGAGAAGACTCCATACTGTGGACATGAGGGAGTTCAGCGATGCACATGAGGGAGTTCAGCAACATGCGTGATGCAAGGACCCATGGGACCAATGCTCAGCACAGCCCCCGTGATGCATAAAAAGCCAGAAAATCACACCACGGACATCCAGTCCTGGCAGTAAGGATGGAGTGAGAGAGGGTTCCAGGGAAAGGGCACATCCAGGAGAGAGTGAGGAGCAGGAGCTTCTTTTGCCTGGGAAGGGTGATTCTATCTTACCATGCAGCCATAAAACATCCCACTGAAATGCAAATGGGATCAAAATAAACACATCTTCCTGCAGGCAGGAGAGAAGGAACCTCAGAGATATGAGAGGACATGGCAAATACCCACAGGAGAGGGAATAACCACAAATAAATCAGATTTGGGGTTTGCACTCCAGCAGGAGGGATGGAGAGTCATCTGTGAGCAATTTTTCCCCACCAGCAAAAGACAACCTTGCCCCAATACCTGTACTGCTCCATGTCCAGCTTGTTGCCCAGGAGGAGCATGGGGCAGTGGTGCTGGCAGCCCCTTGCATGCAGGGCAAGGACCTCCAGGTAGCGCTGGCAACCCTCAAAGCTCTTCCTATCATCAATGCTGTAGACAACGAGGAAGGCGTTGGCCCAGTGCAGGTAGCGTTCACAGTTCCCAGGGCCATCCTGGGGGCAAGAGGAGTAGATGAGCTGTGGTCCAGCCAGGTCACACTGGGTCTTTGGCACCATCGGTGCCCCCATGCCTCACCTGGTCAGCGGTGTCCATCACCTTCAGCACCACAGGCTGCTGGTCTACCAACTCCTCCGAGGTGTAAGTGTCCTCTGCAAGGAAAAGGGTGTTTGTGAAGATGGGCTGGGGTGTCCTGTCTTCTCCAAAGCCAAAGCAAAGCCCTGGATGCTTGGGACAGCATGGAAAAATCCCAGCCTCCAATGAGGAGCATCCTCCACTGATGCCTCTCACATTGTTCATTCTGAGACAATGTTATTTTGGGGGCCTGGTGGTAATGCTGCAGGGCAAACCCACCTAGGAGCTGTTGTTTCCCTCTGCATGCTGCAAGTGTGGGCTGCCAAGGGAGAAGGAGGGAGGGGAAGGAGCCCAGCACCACCATCACTGCGCCCAGAGCTTGGCCCTTATCTAACTCATGACCTGGCGAGATAAAGTGAGTGGGGGGCTTGACACTGGGGCTGTTTCCCTATAAATCAACCAAAAGGAACACCCCTTTCTTCTGGAAGTAGGGTAGGCGGGGACAGCTGCTGAGCTATTCACTGGTAGAAAGATGCCTTCTCCCAGCCAGGTACTAATGGATACATTTTGGAAAGGTTTTGACATGGGAAGATGAAACCATATTCCCAAAAAAGATCTGAGGAGGAAAGGATTTATTCTTCTTTCCTAAGAGTCACTGAGTTATTAGTGGCTGGAGTAGGTTCCTGGACAAGGTCCATATATCCCTAATGTCCCCGATAAATCATATACGGTTCTTCCCTGCACCCTAGTCAGGCCTAGGAAAACAGTTATTAATTACACAAATGAGTGGAAAAAAACAGTGCCCAGAACTGAAAAACATGGACCCTGGGGCTACCCACTCTGTGGCCCCTGCACACCATCCCAGCCCTTCCCTTGCCCAACATCCCCAGAACGAGCAGGAGGCACAAGATGCTCCCCAAGGACACCCAATAATTAAGCTTTCAATTTCTTTGGGGTGATACAAGGAGCTGACATTCCCTGTGGGATGTTTTTACAGGCAGGTTTGGGTCAAATCCAGCCTTTCTGTTGTTTTTTTCATGTAATTTTAAGTGGCTTGGTTTTTTTCCCCCTAGATGCCATATGTGTGGGAAATGCAGGCAATTGGAAAGATGCTCTGTGGGAGCTCATGGGGCACAATGGAGAGGAAATAGCCAAGGAAAAGCATCTTACCCAAGTTTGGATCATATTCACTTATGAACCTCCTGGTTAGAAACTTCACAGTCAGGGCTGCAGGAGGTGAAAGAGGTTGGTGAGGCTGGGGTTCCCTCCAACACCGGCACCCCCCGAAGCCCAGCCATCCCTGTGGTGGTGGGGCTCCTGTCTCACCTGACTTGCCAGTCCCTTGGCACCCCAGAATGGCTATATTGCATTCGGCAATGGGGTTTGGGAGCTGCCGCTCGCCACCGGCTCGGGACTTGCCAAACATTGAGGACATCCTCCGTCCTGCAGGAAAGAGTGGGAGGGATGTGGAACACACGCTGCCATTCCAGATGGGGACCTCCTTACCACCTGGCTGGTGGGGTACCCCAGCGTGGAGGAAAGAGTGGCTCAACAACACTGGGGAAGGGGATCCATTCTCCTCTATCCACATCCAGGACCCAGGATAGCCAGCATCACCATCCCACACTGGGAGTCGGCATATCACCCAAGCAAAGACAGGGACACCCTCATCCCTCTGCCCACCCTTCACACCTCAGACAAAGAATAGAAATGCAGCCTCCCATCTTAAAACCCACTGCTGGAGGAGATGTGGGGCTCACCAGGGTGCGTGGAGGCCGAGGCCAGGGCTGGGGAAGCAGCAAACCCTGAGCCGCTGGAGCTGCCGATGAATGAGGCAGGCGGAGGCAAATGCGGCTCCTGCCTCTCAGGCCCCAGCCAAACTCCTTGTAAGGAAAGCTGCTGCACCAACACCGGACTAGACACGCTGTCCAGGCCATCCCGAAGATGGTCCCCTCGACAGGGCACACACCAGCCCCCAGAGCTCCCCAAGGCTTGGGCAGGGACATCTCACCCTGAAACCCGTGGTGCCTACAACTGGCATCTGCCTCACCACATCCCCAGACCTCATGGTGTCACAGCACCTCACCGCAACCCCAACACCTCTCTGTGTCCTGGCACATCACCACATCCTCAACACTTCACCACATCCCCAGCAAGCAAAAGCCCAGTCCCACTCCTTTGGCTGAGGCTGGTGCACTCATTACACCTCCCTCAGGCAGGAGTGATGCTGCCGTCACGGCCACCTGCCTGCCCACCACTTGCTCAGCTCTTTCAGATGCATTTAAGCACAGGAATCTTCTGGTGTTGGCAGAGATTTTTGTAGGGGGAGAAAAACAAAACAAAACAAAACAAAACACCTTTTTCCACCCAAAAGATGTGATTCCGAGAGGGAAAAGGGAGCAGAGGGAGTACTCACCGCTGCTGCCCGCACCAAGCCATCAGCCAGCACCCAGCAGGCTCAGAGCCCGAGTAGGTGGTGGAGGCTGAAGTCAGCGTTGTCATGGCAATTGCCATGGGATGGGGCTCGGTGCCCAGGACCGCAGGATCCAGCCCCCAGGCTGGCCCCAAGGGGGTTCTACAGGGGACATACTTGGGACCGGAGAGGGAAGCTGCTTTGTGGACACGCGGGGCTGCTGCGCTGTTGGGATTATTGCCCGTTAATGCAGGGAGGATATTTTTAAACCCTCCCAAAATAGTCTGGGAGTGTGGAAGTTCCTGCAAGCCCCAGGGATGGCAAAAATTAAGTGGATGAGGATGACTTCCCTGTGGGAAGCAGAGCCCTTCCGGGGACCTCAGCCCCCACAAGACATAGTTCAAGGATGCCTAAAAGCAATCAGAGGTAAATGTGGGGGGTTCAGCTCCTTACAAGTAAAGATCGATGGCAGTAACACAAGTGCAAAGTTGTCACTTGCTCTGCTGAGCTGAGATTTTCTTAAGGAATATGCTGGAATCACAATCCTGGGGCAGTGGCTTTACCATCATGCAGTGCCCTGGGGGCTCCCAGCTGCTGGGAGGAGGGGTTAAGGAGGGAGGAAAAAAAAGCACTTTTGGCAAGGTGAATTAAATATGCATTGTTATGCTGCTTGAATTAAATTATGCATGAAAAATGAAGACCTGCTGGAGGTGTTGATGGAGGGGATTGAGGGTTTAGTTGCCAGCACTCATTGGCACCCCATGGCAGAGGTTAAATGGGATTTATAGCCAGAAAGAGCTGTGAACAGCACACAATTGAGAGATGTGCCACAAATAATACTTTTCTTCAGCATCAACCTCTACAGGAGTTTGGGAGGGGGTTGTCTCTGCCCAGAGCTGGTGTTACAGGAGAGCAGGGTGAGCCCTGTGGCCGGAGGGAACTTTGCTGGACAGAAGGGGTTTGCTGAATTTCATTGTTCTCACCACGAGATCCCTGGATGAAGCTCAGGCTGGTTGTGTCTCCATGAGCCTAGGGATGGATGTTGCTCACTGGGCATCCCTGGGGAGGATTGCAAAGGGAATGACCCCATAAACATACCTCTCTGCCCATGCCACACTCAAGGGCATCAAAGCCCCTCTTCCTCGACTGGCATTGAGATTGCTGCTCCCTGTGGTTGTAAAACCCACTTTTTATGAGGAGAAAAATAACAGAATGGCAACATGCTCTTCTCAGTCGTGCAAATATGTTGCCCTCCCCAGGGAGAGGTCCTTTCAGGATGTCACAGGGAGGATGATTGAGAGTGGGTAAAGTAACACTCATCGCTCCCAGGGTGGCTGAGCATCCTCTGTAGGCCAAGCCATGATAGAGTTGGGCATCTCTGCCATGACCCACACCAACCAGTGACGCCGGAGCCCTGCTGTGTTTTGGGTGGGCAGCTGAGCCCAGCGGATGCCTTTGAAAGGCCTTGGTCACGAGCTCAGCTATCTTTAGCAGGAGGTATTTATATTACAAGCAGTGGCAGCGGGGCAGCACAGCAAAGACATCAAAGGGTGGTGGATTCAGGAGGGGGCTGCACCGGGGTACAGCACAGAAGAGCATTGGATACTGCCTCCCACCTGAGAGCCACTGAACTCCCAGGTGAGGATGACCCCGGAGGATGAAGGCTCCCGGGCACGGCCCCCAGAGCAGGTGCGTATCTGGGTGGAGGAGCAATCATTCTGTGTGGAGAAGACCTTGCTGGTAGAGAGCAGTGAGTACTTCCGTGCCCTCTTCCGCTCTGGCATGAAGGAGAGCACGCAGGAGGAGATCAAGCTGGGGGAACTGAGCGCAGCTGGGTTCCTTGCCATGCTGCAGGTGCTGGCAGGCAAGAGGCCCATCCTTGGCAGTGAAGAGACCATCCAGGCAGTAAAGTGTGCTGCCTTCCTGCAGGTAAAGCCCTTGGCCAAGTTTTTGATCCACTCCATCAACTCTGATAATTGCATCCTGTTGTACCAAGCCGCTGCCATATTTGGCCTCCTAGATCTCTTCCATTGTGCTGCCCTCTACATCAGGGACAGCTATGCTGAACTGGAGGAGTACCTGGATTGCCTCTCCGATGACCTGCTGGCCTATGTGAAAGCCCTCCTACCCAGCACCTTTGTGGCAGTGGGAGCCCACACACCCACCTTTGAGTTCTTGGAGGACCTCTCAAGGACCATCTGCTACCTGGATGAAGAGACAAACACGTGGAGAACCCTTTCCTGCCTGCCACTGAGTGCCAGCACGTTCCTAGCTGGCATAGCGACCATGGATAATAAGATCTACATTGTGGGTGGTGTTTATGGGGCCAGCAAGCAGGTGGTGGAGAGCAGCTTCTGCTATGATGCTGATGCCAACACCTGGAGTGAGTTCCCCAGCCCTCATCAGCTGCGCTACGATGTCAGGCTGGTGGGCCACGAGGGCTACCTCTATGCCATCGGTGGCGAGTACGAGAAGATCTCGCTGAAGTCTGTGGAGAGGTATCATGTGGCCTCCAATACCTGGACATTTGTCTCCGATCTGCCACAGCCAAGCTCAGCAGCACCCTGCGCCCAAGCCATAGGGCAGATCTTTGTTTGCTTGTGGAAGCCTTTGGACACCACCGTCATCTACAAGTATGAGACTCAGCAAGATGTATGGCTTCCCATCACTGAGCTCAAGCGGCAACAGAGCTACGGGCACTGCATGGTGGCCCACCGTGACAACCTCTATGTCATGCGAAATGGCCCTTTGGATGACTTCTTGCGTTGTGTCATCGACTGCTTCAACCTGACATCGCAGCAGTGGACCTCCCTGCCTGGGCAGTTCATGAACAGCAAAGGAGCCCTCTTCACTGCTGTCATCAAGGGTGACACTGTTTACACTGTCAACAAGATGCTGACACTCCTGTACTCTGTGGAGGAGGAGACCTGGAAGTCCAAGAAGGAGCGAGCAGGTTTTCCACGCAGTGGCTCCCTGCAGACCTTCCTCCTGCGGCTGCCAAGGCGCGACCACAACATCACAATGTAGGTGGCCCCCTATCCCACACTGGGATGCCCTCCTTGCATGTTGACTCAGCTCTGCATCTACCTCTCCCTCAGGCTCCTCTGTGAAGCCATGCCCAGGTCCACGGATGTGTCGCATTGGACTTTGGAGGTGACAAAGGTGGAAAGAGGACTTTGGAGGTGACAAAGGTGGAAAGAGGACTTTGGAGGTGACAGGGGGAAAGAGGCTGCAGGCAGCTGCTGCTTGCCTCTGCTTGCATTGCATGGGCTGTGTGCAAAGTCCTGCCAGATGTGGACTCACAAGCCAACTCTTCGTGGCTTCTGCAAAGGACAGGTACCAAAGAGGTGCAAACCTGGGTTATATTTAGTTTGACCTTACTCTGAAAGTGTGCAGCATCCCACCTCCTCTCTGCTCCTTTGGAAAATCATTCATTATATGGAATTAAATGGAAAGCTATAGAAACCATTGTGGTTTTCATTGCTTTTGGGGTTTGTGTCCCCCCCATGCCATACACACACACTCCGAGCCTTCTGAAGGAAAATACCTCCTAATAGGGATCCATGTCAAGGCTTGCTTCTGCCCACTGAATGCTTTTTCAGCTGCACTCTGTTTCAGAGCTGTATGTGGGAGTGTGGTTCTCATGCAGCTCCACACTCCCTAGGGAGGTTTCCATGGCCGTTCCCGGCTGCAATGGGGTCCTGGGAAGAGGGGGTGGGGATTGGAAGGAAGGTGAAGAACATTTGTCTCTGGTCTGCCACAGCCAAGTGCGGCAGCACCCTGTGCCCAAGGCACGGGGCAGATCTTTGGTTGCTTGTGGAAGCCACTGGACACCACCGTCATCAACTGCCCAGGGAGATCTCTGTGGCTGGTCCTGATTGCAATGAGGTCCTGAGAGGAACAGGGTGAATTGTGAGGGGGATGAAGGAAAGCATCTCCTAGACATCAGGTGCTTAATGCACTGAGGGGTTTCTGGGACCTGGGGACTATCCACTACCCCCAAGGGCATTTGCACACTACCATCGCCTCCAGGCTTGTCTGCAAAGCCCCAGCACAGACCCAACAGGGTGGGAAGTGCTGGCACTCATCAGAGGTTGGTTTGAGCCAGGACAGGGTCTTTTTAGGGAGGGTGGTGAGACACTGGAACAGGTTGCCCAGGGAAGTTGTGGATGCCTTCTCCCTGGAGTTGTTCAAGGCCAGGTTGGATGGGACCTAGTCTGGTGGTAGGTGTCCCACCCATGGGGGTTGGAACTGGATGATCATTAAGGTCCTTTCCAACCCAAACCATTCCATGATTTGTTTTAGGACATGGCAAACCTTGGGAATATAAAAGGGGGTGAGGAAAGGAAAGGAAAGGAAAGGAAAGGAAAGGAAAGGAAAGGAAAGGAAAGGAAAGGAAAGGAAAGGAAAGGAAAGGAAAGGAAAGGAAAGGAAAGGAAAGGAAAGGAAAGGAAAGGAAAGGAAAGGAAAGGAAAGGAAAGGAAAGGAAAGGAAAGGAAAGGAAAGGAAAAAGGAAAGGAAAGGAAAGGAAAGGAAAGGAAAGGAAAGGAAAGGAAAGGAAAGGAAAGGAAAGGAAAGGAAAAGGAAAGGAAAGGAAAGGAAAGGAAAGGAAAGGAAAGGAAAGGAAAGGAAAGGAAAGGGGGAGGGAGAGGGAAAGAGGGAGAGGGAAGAGGGAGAGGGAAAGGGGAGGGAAGGGAAGGGAAGGGAAGGGAAGGGAAGGGAAGGGAAGGGAAGGGAAGGGAAGGAAGGGAAGAAGTGTCACTGTTGCATGACCATGCAGGGCTTGCAGAGGTCTTCTTTGTTAGCAAAGTTGTGTAACTAGATGTGCTGTTCTCATGAAACACCATCCTCCAGCATCAAAGGCTGGCTGGCACTCCGCACCAGCTCTGGGGAGGCTGTAGAACGCAGAGCTCCCCTTTGTGACCAGAGCACTGCTGGGATGAGGGCAGCAGCAAACTCAGACTACAGCTCAGCTGGTTTTTCGTCCATGGGGTAGGCTTCAGGCTGCCTGTGACACCCTGGCCGAGATGCAGCAGCAGGGAATACCAGCTGGGATGCCTCAAATACCTCTGCTGCTGACCATTGCCAAGTTCTCAGCATTTTCAGTACAGTTCCCGCATTTGAGAAAAACAACACACACCACCAACACAAACCAAAACAAACAATAAAACCCCAGCTCACATCCACCTTCAGATTTAAAACCATTTGATATGCCTTGTCCCCATTTGCCTTCTGCTGCTGGGCCAGGTCACCAGCCCGTTACCACCCCTAGGAGGACTGCAACCAGTGGAGGTGCAGGTCTGCTGGTGGCATGGGGGAAGCAGAGGACACTGGTGGACCTCACTCAAGTCTACAGCATGCTGCAGCATTAGTTGATATACAGGTCGGATGGTGGGATGAAGGAGGCAGGGGACACTACTGGAGCTTATCCGGCTCCACACTGTGCTGCAGCATGAGCTGAGTGGCATTACTATCCTCAGGCAGACTGTTAGCAGAAAGCCCATCAAGTCAAATCCTTGTTTCCTTCCTAGACGAAGCCAATTAACATTTCATGCTGTCTTCTCCTAGCTGAAAGCAGCACATGAAACCACGCTGCTTTAAAAGTATTTTAAGTTGAACAAGCAGCTTAAATCCATCCATTAAAATAAAGTTAAAATAATTCTGTTACTCAAATATTCATGACAGGTTCCAGTGGCCAACCCAGAACACCTGGACTTGGCAGGCTCTTCTCTTCCCTCCAGCCCTGAAACCACCGAGCGATACATCCTCTCCCGCCATGTTCACACACTGGTTTGAGGTTTTTTTGACAGTTTAGGGGTTTACAAAGATATTTGCCAACAAAAATGATAAATGTTTTAAGATTTGACGTGTAGCAACTAGGGGAAAGAGCTGGTCTTCGCAGGTACTGTTGAGGTTGGCATGGAAGCTCCCAAGAGAGGAGTCATTTGTTGCATCCATCAATCCAGATCATGATACATAAAGTAACACAATATAATTTTAGGTGCATAGGGAGGAAAAAAAGTTATGGCTCTTACCTCTGCAGGCAGGAGGGGGGTGGAATGATGAGCCAGAAGCAAACAAACCTCTAATGAGAGTAAGAGGCTACTCAGCCTTTGCACATTGAGTGGGCACAACACCGCAAACGTGCTTCACTCCACCAGAATTTAGTCGTCAACATTACACATTACTGGCACCAGAACAGCACTGTTATCTTTCTCTTTCAGTCTTCATGGTGTTTAATCTGCCAAAGATTACAGTTTGAGGCAAAGTCATCTGTCTAATCACAGTTTAACCTTTTGCAAGTTTCTTTTTTAAGGTGACATCATCTTGGCAAGGATGAATGTAACGAAAAGCTTTCTGTGGAACGGACTTGCCTTATAAGGGCTGTATCAAAAATAAAAGCTTGTATAACCAAGGGAAAGCTGAAGGAAAAACAGGACTGGGAGCTCCAAGAAGAGCCTGTGAGCTCCCCGCGAATATCTCTGTTTGCCATACAAGGTGCCACATTCTCCTCTTCAATGCCATTAAAGAAGAGTCACTGAATCACTAGGTTGGGAAAGACCTTTGAGATCATCAAGCCCAACCGTACCTATCCACTACTAAATCATATCCCTGAGCACCTATCTACCCATCTTTTAAACACCTGCAGGGATGGTGACTCAACCGCCTCCCTGTGAAGCCCCTTCCAGTGCCTGAGGATCCTTTCAGTGAAGAATATTTTCCCTAGTATTCAATCTGAACCTCCCCTGGCGCAACCTAAGGCCATTCCCTCTTGTCCTAGAGGTACAGATGGGTCAAATCCACCAAAACCCGGATGCCAACTTTCCTTGCTGTATCCCGGCAAGGATGAAGGCAGCAAATGAGGGCTGTGACCTCCTGCTGGTGTTTGGCACCTACTTAGATATACACGGAGAAGAGACACAGTGTTTTCCCATGGGCTGAGAAATAGTTTGGAATGATTCAATGGAAATATGGTACTAATGCAAACAATAAAGGATTTTCTCTGCTAGATTATGCCAGTTGGCATTTTCACAGCAAAAGACACAAATACATTTCAGAAGGACCCCTTCAACCATCTTTACTCAAAGAAATTACATCTGTATCTAATTTGCAGGAAAACAATATACTTTTATGTGAAAACAGTGTCCACTGTTCCACTGCCAAGCCAAGAGACATGGCCCATGAGATGATCTGAATCTCCCATTCTCTGTCCTTCAGTGACACACAAAAATCCCCCATGGCATCCAGTTTTCCCTGATCCTGACATTTGTGCTTAACTTCATTTGGAATGGCTGTCTCTATAGTTTAGGGAAGCATCTCCTGAATTTTCCTCATTCGGGCAGAGCACAAGGGCAGCCAAGTTGTTCTCTCTCTGTTCTGATTTCATGAAATTGCCTGAGAACAAACACTTGCATAAGCCATTTTTCATAGCACTGGATAAATTTCATGTATTTCTAGAGCAAGGGCAGCCTATTTTCTTTCCTTACCCTCAATGAATTGTGTCTTTTTCTCATGTTTCTGGCTTAAAGGAGAAGCTAATGTGATTGGACTGGATTTCAATTATGATATCCAACCATGACTAAGCCAGCTGATACTATTCCCAAGCAAGGACCAACAACTGTTTCTGCAGGAGCCCTCAGTTTTTATGAAAACACTCTTCTGTTGATTTATGCAATCTTCTCAGAGTCCACATTTGTTTGTATTAGAAAACACAACACCTATCACTCCAGGCAGAGGGAGAAACTTGGGGTTTGGGTTTTGCAAAATACAAGCCAAAAGTGGTTTAGGTCTTACTGCATCTAATCTAAAGAGCTGAGATGATCAAAGGTGGAGATGTGTGGGTAAACAGATAAATACACCTGCTATAAAGCCTTTGCCTTAGTGCAGTGACAAGTACACTTATGACAGAAGTCCATAAAACAAGAGGAGACACCAGACTGGTGCTTTGAAGGTTTGTGCCTGCTGAGCTGTGCTGCTCGGGTTGAGGATGGAGCAGTAGAAGGGTAAGGTCAAGCTGACACATCCAAGTCCTTCAGTGATCCAGTCTGAAAGGAGAAGCTGTGAATGGAGTCCAGGATGCTGGTTACTGGGCTTTCATCACAAGCTCTTCCAGTGCCTTCTCCCTCTGATTCCCACAAAGCAAGAGAACTTCTTTGATTTCATTTTGCTGAAAACCCATATCATTAAACTGAGCTAACAAATGCAAGAATTCAGTTGCCTGGAGGAGGAAGGAAGAGAAAGAAGTGATGGTATCATGAGGTTATGGGATGCATTTATTGCAGAGTTGCAGCAGAAACAGCATTGGGTGGCAAGGCTGTAGTCAGACAATGTGGCCAGGTTGTATTACTGCTGAAGGGCACTCCTGGTGCCACTGCTGACAGCAGAGCGAGGGCACACATAACACTGCTAGCATTTAAAAGGGTGCCTTTAGGCCATCTTTTTAAATCAGAAATATTTCCTCAAGTTAGCCTCTTGCTTCACTTATTCCATATAAAGTTTAATATGAATTCCATGCAAGTGATTGCCTGCATTATAGGTACACTAGGGAAAGGCAGCAAGTATAAACTAGATTTAGAGTCATAGAATCATAGAATCACCAGGTTGGAACAGACCCATCGGATCACTGAGTCCAACCAATCCCATTTCATTTGCCCTGATTCCCCCTTTGCTCAGGCTGGTCCCCAGCACCACAACACCTCCCAGAGTCATCTCCTCAATAAATAACCCCTTGCTTGACACTAAGACCGATCACCCTCTTGCTGCCACAGCCCTAATGAGACAGCAAACCTACATGCCACATCACGTGAAACAGCACCAGGCCAAATTTCAAGCAGCTTTTCTCCCACCCCAGCACTTCACTACACCCAGAAGAAAACTGCTGGTGGAGACTAACACCCAGCATGCCACTGTGGATCTCCCTGCAGGTTGAATGCAAAGAGGGAGATAGGGAGCATAAGTGCTTGTGCGCTCAGGGTGGGGGATTCGCTGCACAGGGGCTGAGAGAGCATTGTGCTTGCATGGTGGGGTGAGAGGATGGAAGAGTGATGGAGTGGGTGTCTTTCTCAAGGGGTGCTTACAGTGACAGTACCCTGGGGCCTGCTCTGAGTGTGGGCTCACTGCTTGCAGGACAATGGGCCTGACAAGCCAGGAGGCTGCACAAAGGGCAGCAGAGGAGGAGGGAAGTGAGCAGCCCACTGGAAAACCAGTCTGAAGGACACAACACAACAGGCTGGGCTGGGCCACCCGACTCTGACCTTTTTCTCTGAATACTGGAACATTTCCATGGCCTCCTCGACTTGCCCTTCCTCATAGCCCTGCTTCAGCAGCCGGTCACAGGCACCCAGGTAGCTCAGGATCTGTAGAAAATGACAATCCAGGTTAATCCAGCCTCGCAGACATGGGGAGTGAGTGCATTCAGGAGCCCACTTATCAGCATCCAGAGATATGCTTGTGGGGAGGCCCTGGGCCACCGCTGTCCTTCTAGTTTCTGTCTGATGCTCAGCCAGGGTGGCCTGTCCATCAGTAGGACTCCCACCTAGAGAACACGACATCTCAGTGCCCTCCACTCTTGCAGGGTGAGAATGTAAACAAGAGAGGGAGGACAAGGAGTAAACCAAACATCTGAAACATCTGACACAAGAAGCAATGAACTTCAGGCTTGGGGGTGAAGCAGAGCCTATCCCAGTGAGATGTCCAACCTCGGCTGACCAGGCCTTTGATGTGCTGGGGTTCAGGCGCCCACAGGTTTGTTCCAGGGATCAAGCACAAAACCCACCCCAAAGGAGATCCATGAGCTGTCATTACTGAAAGTGAACAGTTATTTTTGGATTTCCTCATTGTTCTTGGAGTGCTGACAGCACTATTCCCAGTGGTATCTTTTAAATACCACGAGAATCATTCTCTATCCAAAAAAATATGGGACAGACAATAATAAATGAACTATACAATAACAGGGGGAATAAAAACATCCCACAGGTCTCCCTGAAGATATGTCATCTGCATCCAAGGAAGAGCTGATTCTTATCTCCCCAGATCCACCAGAACACAGGCCTCCACTCTGCCCAGCCAAGAAAAATTCAGTAGAAGAGTATAAAATATATGAAAAAGCAAAAAAAAGTCCCCCAGGCATTGAGTCGATATACTCTGGATGAAGAGCAGATTAAGAATTTTAAGAAATGTCAGCCTTAAGAAGTTTGTTAACTCAAAAATTAGATAGTCATTGGCATTCATAACCTCGTTTGATTTTCCTTGCTACCATACTAACTAAACATCCCAGATCATTGCTGTATTTTCTTGCCCAGCCACAGCAGGGACAGCCACTCACCATGCTCACAGCCAGTCCTGGCAGTGTGGAGTGTTGTTCAAGCTCAGCATGAAACTGGTGTGGTTGTTAATTCAGTGTTTTTTATCAGTAAAAATAAATAATATATATATCCTGAAGACTAAACAAAACCAGGTTTTAAAATGCTATGACCTCCTAACCCTTTGTGTCTGATACCAGCCCCACCACTTGCAGGGGAGGAGGAGGTGCCACTGCTGCCTTGAAGCTTCTTCTCCCCTTGTAGCTCTCAGGGAGGCTCCTTATCACACTTAGATGTGACATTCCTCCAGTGTAGGCCCCCCTGCTACACATCCAAACCAACAGCCTTGTCACAAACTGCTTGTGCAGGAAAAGTTTTGTGAGAAGACCTCCAGGTTCTGATAGAATAGTAACCTGATGATTTATCTCTTCCCTCATTCGCTGCTGCTTGATGTTATGTGCAGCAATGTAGCTTTTCACAATAAAGATGATCACATGCAGTGAAGTAAAGGAAATCCCTTCTCCACTGGGTTTTATTATCTATGTCCCTGAACCACTTTGGCTGAAGCTCATCAGAAAAGCTCATCACTGTAAGATCTGTGCTTCAAGTGCTCCGGCAACTGGCTCCTTAAGAAGAGCAAAGCATTACCACCAGCATTTTACCAGCCCACCTGGACCAAGGACTATAAGCTGCCAGCATGGAATAAATCACAAGCCAACTCCACTAAAGACACAAATACCAATTCCATCATGGAAGAAAAGGGTAAGCACCTCCCCAGTCTTGCAGCACAGTTCAGACTAGGAATGCATGAACCTGGTAGGCAGTATCCCTCAGGGGCTAAGCCTCCAGGGACAGAGGCTCTCTGAGGACACAGGAAGATCCCAGCCAGCACCATGGCAGACAGTTGTGCTCAACTCACTGCCACAGATGCTGCCACTGAGAACACAACATCTACAAGTGTCGGAGAAGCTCAAGGAGTCACCAGCAGTGGGGACAGCTGATGGAAGGCTTGTAGGCAGTGCTAAAGATCTAGGTTGTCACTTGTGGTAAGACAGCAAGTTCTTTGGAGGAGGAAAAGGGCAGGAGCACATTATGGGAGCACAGCTGAGCACATGTTTTCAAGTTTATAGACTTGACAAGAGTCCAACAATCCATAGGAACAGGTTCCCCAACCATGCATGGCCAAGAGGTGACTGGTGCAGTGGGCTATGTCCCATGGTGAGCATCCCGCCCTGAACCCTGTATTTATGGCTGTCTGGGGAGATGGAAGCTGACCAGCTATAGCCATCTGTCACTTCTCACCTCATATAAACACCAAGAGTTTCAGGGATCAATGATGCATTTGTGATTGATCGATGATCATTGATCAAAATGCAATGATGCATTTTTGGTTTAGCTGTTGGCCATGACATCTTAGATGATGAACCTCTGGCACATTTGGGCTAGTAACCCTACTTGAGCCTTTTACAGCAGCTCTTCCACCAAAACTTGAAAGTGTTGCCTCCTTAAGGCAGCAGAGTTGCCTTCTCCACCTGGGTGGGTTTGGGCAGTTTGACCTGACACTGCAAAGAAACTGAGCAATTTTTGGCTACCTGCTGGTACTACAATCAGTCTTCACCATTGAAGCTGTCACCATCACACTCTGTAACCCTGTGTGACTCCAGGAAGCAAGAAGAGTGCTGACAGCTCTTGTTTTTCACTTGAGTTGAAACATATTTTCCAGGAAGGTTTAGCCTAATTTGGCAATTTTGTACTCATAAGAGACACATGAAGGTCTATGCCTTATATTTCATCCTGACTGTATTGGTGTTAAATGGGGAAGACAGGAACTTCTGGTGAAGAAGTCATAGGATGTAAGGCAGACCCTGAAATGTGGTGCATTAAGCATCTCTCCAAGAGGATGGGAGTCCCCGCATTTACACAGAAGGTAGCAGATTGTACCCATTTCCATCCTTAATAAGTGTTGCTTCCTCAAACTGAAGACAGCAGTTGCTACAAGATACCCTTGCATGCAAAGAACATGGGCTGGGCTCATGCTCACCTCCCTCTTCCTAGATGAAACCTTTACGAATTGAAGAAATAAAGCTTTCCTGGGGAGCTGGTCCAGCTTGGGTTGACTCAGGAGGGAGCCAGAAGCTGCAGGATGACTCAGCCAGAGAGCAGCTTCATGTGCCAACCAGACAGGTAAGAGCTGGCCCGCACAGCACAGTAGGTTCCTGGGAGCATGGGAATGGGACCAGCACCCAACAGTGACTGTTTGTTGCCAAGCAAGAAAGCCATCCCTTTCTCCATGAAAATCATTTTTTTCTTGAACAAAATCTTTTTGCAGCACCATGCCAGCTCTACCAACCTGACTTAAGCTTTGCTTTCCAGTCTTCTGGAGGGTGAGGATGGCTTTGTGGGTAGGGTAGCCCAAGGCTATAACAGGCTCAATGAGGTCTCGCTCCTCTTGGCTCAGTGCTGAGAGTAGGTCAGCTGCCGAATCCAGCTGGGATCTGTAGGAATTGAGAGGTCGTGCAGGCGTGGAGGTAGTGGGGAGGCAGGCGTAGGGGCTGAGGGACTGCAAGGAAAGAACAACAGATGGTTTTCTTGCTCTAGCTTATGAAATAATGTTAAACAACCCAGGCTGAAGCAATGCTTTAAAACACTTGCAGGTACCTTGCTCTCTGCAGAAAACAAAAATTTCCATACATGGAACAAACCCTCCTGGGTATCAAAGGAGACTGGACTTAATTAAACCCAGGCTGATCTATAGATACAGATAAGAGAAAATAGAGCTTAGAGGCTTCATGGAGCAAAATGAGACAAAGCAGCTTCCTTTTTCCCTGGGAACTCTGGTATCCTCCCAGCAATGAATGCCACGCTCGTCCTTGACCATCCAAGCAAGAGCCACACTGCCCACAGACCAGCAACGCAGCAGGCCAGGCAGGAGGATGTTCCCCTGATGCCCTGTTTGTACCCATGCTGTTCATCAGGTGTATTTAGGTTTCTGTTAAAGCCACCTCCAGAATTGACCTTGGACATAGAAATGCTTGCCTGAGTATGAGGCTTTAGTATTTGGCACAATCCATTTATAATAGCAGCCAAGCAGAGTGAGCAATGGGTTAGTAATCAGTTGCAACAGCTATTTAGCTATTTAGTGTATAAATACACATGGGCATTTAATTTCTCCTTAATTACCCTACATCTACAGCAACTGCATATCAAGAACCTGGCCTTTCACATGTCCGATGCTTTTAATTGTGCATTTTCCGTAACTCATCTCCTAAATCTCTCAAGTAGCTGGATGAGGTGTGATTTCTTAAAAACTGTGGCACAGTTCAGATTTAAGGTGGTGGAAAGCAATATTTATTCCATCATTCACATCACTGTCACTACCACTAAATTATTTATATTTCTAGGAGGACAATAAAATCTGAAGTTTCCTACTATAAAGAAAAGACAGAAAGCTGCCGCCACAGAGATATTACAAGAGGAATTAGGTGAAGTGGCCTTTTCCAGTCCTAAAACAGGGTGAAGGAGGGCAGTGAGCATGGCGACAGGGAATGAGGGAGTCATAGAGCAGAGGGGACAAAGAAAGAGCCTGGTTTTGTCTCCATTCAAGCCCCAGTTTTTCTCTGGGGCTGGCAGGAGGAGCAGCTGTGACTGCTGTTAAGGGGCATTTCCCCATAAACCCCATTTATGTTTGTTAGAGGAGGGAAATAGAGAAGAAATAGGGCGTAAAAAATCTTATTTCAATTGGGTGTTTTAAGTGTTTTACTTGAAAACCAAATAAGATGCCTTGATTGTCAGGAAAAACAGATATTTTTGTTAGGACAGAGCAAGTAAACATCCTTCCTGAAAGCTTGCCTTTAATTCCTGAAAAAACTCAAACCTTCCTTCACTCTTTGAAAACTTCCCAGCCATGTATCATGTTCTCAAAGCCCAATTTCAGTTCCATTTTGCTGGCCAGACCCCAACAAATGGAACCAATTCAATGCCCTTCACGCCCCTCCCATCTCAGCAAAGGGCTACCAGAAGGAAGCTCCTCACCGGCACCATGGGCTTATGCTGTTTGATTGGAGGGATCAGTGTGGCCGTGGCTGGAGGAACTGGCACCAAGTTCCCCAGCTGTGCTGTGGCTGGACCATACTTGACACCACGGCTGGTGCAGGGATGCTGAGGGAGCGGCCGTGGCACCGGGACCCCTCTCTTCTCTGTGGTGGCTCTGTTCAGAGGATGCACCAAAGCAGCCAGCTTCCTCCTGGCTGCTTCCAGCTCATTCTTCATGTTGTTAAATATCACCATGGATCTTCTCTGCTTGCTTGGGTCTGGATTAGCCAGGTTATGGTTGACCTTCTCTGGTGAGGGCTCCAGCAAGCCAGGCGATGTCTTTGGTCGAGCCTGGTAAAAGCTGGGATTTGGAGGCACAGATTTCCCAGAATTTCTCCTCCTGGAAACCTTTTCATCTTTGTCATTCTCTTCCCAGGAAGTCGAGGAGTACTCATCGTCCTCCGAGAACTCGTCCTCCTCTGAGTGCCAGGTCTCACTCTCTGTGTCAGACAAGGCACCTCTGCCCTTGGTGTGCCCGTAGTTGTTGTCAGCAGTGCTCAAGCTGATGCAGCGCCGCATCGCCCCATCACGCGTTCTCCCTCCATAGCTCTCAGCTGGATCCACCAGCAGCAGCCAGCATGGCGGAGCCGTGGGAGTGACTTCAGAGGTGACCTGATGCCTCAAGGTTTGCTTCTGAGAGGCCACCTCAACCCAGTAAAGCACTTTTCTTTCCAGAGAGAAGTCATGCTGCGGAAGAGCAAGAAACTGCTGGTGAGGGCATCTGAAATCAGGCCACACGGCCCCAAGCAAACCACTTGCTTCACATAGACATATTAAAGCTGTATCCTTCCCATACTGGCTCCTATTTCCCTGAGTTTCGGACTGGCTGCAGGCACCAGGGGCAAAGGATTGGGCAGTACCAGCCTCATCACTAAATCATTGGAATCACCAATTTTACACTTGAAATAAGTCTGGGTACAAAGATTGTTCCCATTTTTAGTTGTATCTACAATTCTTTTGATCGATATCTCACACTTGGAGATGCTTTTGTGTTAGTTTGGCTGCTGTGGAAGGGGACAGCACCTATTCACATGGTACCTGGCAGGGTCACATTGGGCACAGAGGCCTGGGAGCCACTGAGGGGGCAGATGCCACCTTGGGTAAAGGCAGGACTGGCCACAGGAGACTCCAGCGGCACTGGGGCTCAGCTGGTCCCTGAACAGAGTCATCATTTCCACATAGTTTGGCTTAAAATATAAACATGTTTGAGACTGAAATCTGAGGGATTTCCTGGAACAAACAAGACTTGCCTGTACAGACTTCTCCAAACAAGGTCTCCGCCAGACAAGCAGGCAAGTACATTCACATCCCAGGAATGCTGTTTTTACTGCTCCCTGCCACTTGTCAGCACAGACTCGAACCTGCCTTCCCAAGGAAAGCTTGAAGGATCAGCCCAGACCATCAGCACAATCACTTGGCCTCAGTAGGGAGCACTGACATGTCCCTGACCAGGGAGAAACCCGAGGTTGTGGGTTTCATGGGGGAAGATGGCATTGTGGACCAACTCAGCTGGTCCATGGGGATGCACACCATCACCTGCCTTTATGCAGGAGGCAAAAACCCGCATGCATTAGCATTTGCTTTGGAGAAATCACTTGAAATGAACAATGTGGTGACTCTTCATGTTAAACACATCCTGCTGATTTTGGATGTGTCATGTTTGGAAGATGAATGAGTAAGGCTGAGCTTGTGAAAAAAACAATGTGGGGTTTAGTGCTGGTTCAGCCATCACCAGGAGTGAGTAGAGGCTCTTAGGGATCACCCAGATCACCTTTCCCCATGAAGTGCACTGACCCCATCTATGGGTGAGACTACTTAAGGCTGAACACACAAAGTAGTTCTGAAATCTTCTTTGACCGGAGTTGTGCTAGCAGGGAGCCTGGAAAGCCAGCTCCATACCTTCCTTCAGTGCGGTTGTATGGGGAAAGGCTTCCTACCCTCATACAGAGCACAGGCAGCTCCTTCAAGTTGCTGTACCGGGCTTTAAAACTGGTCAGAGAGCTGCTAGAGCAACAGATATGGATTCAAAATCAGTTTAGGACTGAGCAACATGGAAGATCACAGGATATTATATATAGCTATATAGTATATATATATTTAAAATATATATGTGTGTGTTGCCAGCACAGGTAGTGTTGCCTGCTTACATCTCTATTAGATTTATTAATAAGGATTTAATAAATATTATTAATAAAGGAGATGGTAATGATTCCAGACTAGAAAAATCCCAGAGCAGAGCCTGAAGTTCATCCTCCTATCCCAGAAAGAGCTAACCATCCTGCATGGATGGGATTAAGGAAACTCAACCCCACTCCTACCCACCACAAATCATCCTCAACTCCTCACACTCCTCCAACCACCCAGTTAAGAGGAGCTCAATTAGGAGGAGAGGTTTCCCTTCCTCTTTTTCACAAGAAAAGGCAAATACCACTGACATCCACTTTGAGCATCCCCCAGAAGTCAATTTGTGTGTGGACACAGGCAGAGCAACTCACCATGGTGCTCATCAGGATGTCGGTGCAGTCGGGCAGCTCAATGGCTGGGGCAGTATTGAAAATGTTTCCTTCCCCTGAGTCTCCGTGGAGGCTCATGGTTGTCCGGAAGGGAATGTCATCCAGGTAGCTCATCGCTGCCACCTGATTTCTTGCTGCTGGAAGAAGGGACAAAACAAAACTGTAAAAGGCAGGACCAGCACCTTTTCAGCTAGGTGGAAGGACAGAAAGATGAGCTAGTTCAAGCGAGGCTGGTAAAAGGAATGCAGAGATGCTGCTAGTGGAGTAAGAATCACTCTGGGCAATGCTCAGATTTGCAAACTCTGAATTACTGATACTGGGAAGATTTTTCTGAACTAACCTTTGCTACTCCATATATGAGTCAGCAGAGCTGACCAAGCTAACAGCTTAATTTCCCAGAGATTCTGAGCATTCTTCTCCTCTATTTCCACCTCCATGCATGCCCTGCTGTTTACCATCCCTCCTCCTGTCTCTCCCTCCACTACCCATCGCAGAGCTCCTTCCCCAGGCCAGGATCAGACTAAGCACTTTTTCCAGTTACAGAGGCAGAAACCACAGCCAAGGAAGACACCTTGGAGGTCCCCTCTCTCTGTGTGACCTCAGGGCACCAATGGTCACAGAGCTCAGGCATGAGGCCGCGTGCAGCTAAGCTGTCACACAGAGCAGCCTGGGGGAGCTGGGGTGAGGGCAGCCCCTCCAGTGCCGCGGCATCTTAGCGAGAGCCAGACAAGGAGGATCCTGAATCAGGCAAGCTGTGGTGTTATAGGGAGGTTGAGCAACCCACTTTAATGCCAGATGAAGTTTTAAGAACCATTGAGTCATTGTAAGTGCAGTGATTTTTTTTCTATGTGAGGAAAAGCAGGGCAGAGAAAAAATCCTGATGAACTGAGAACGGTGGCAAATATTGCTACAATAGCACAGCCATCAACTCTGTACAAATGTCTCAGTTCAGTAGAGCCACTACTTGCTGCACATAGCCTCTGATCCTCAGCTTCCCAGCATCAATAGTCTGGAAAATAATTTCCTTTACGTACTGTCAGCTGGCAAGAGCTTAGGTCAGGCTTCCACCCAGCCCTGGAACCTGTTCATCCCAGAGCAGCAGTGCTCCACAGCTGTTCTCAGGACACAAAGAGTAAATACTTGGTGTGACATCCATAAGGGTTTTTAGCTATTTTTTCCCTTTAAAAGGAAATGGCTTCTATTTCATTGAGAATAAACATTCCACAATATGAATATAAGTAGACAAGTGTATACAAGGAAGAAAATGTTGACTGTTTAATGTAAGAATACAAATCTAAAATGGGAAATGGCATTCAAGGTTGTTTCTTTTGTTAGAAAAATGCTAACAAACTTCTTCCAGCCCAGAGAGTGACACACACAATTACTCAGCGCAGCTCAGTTGCTCTTATCAGAATTACAGAAGAGTTGTGGCTTGCCTGCTTATGCCAGGAGTCTTTAATACCCGGGGCTGTAGCACAGGTAGAGCTCCTAAGCAGCTTTGCAGCTCCTACACGTGCTGCTGCTAACACGCGACACAGGCAATGTGCTGGGAGCCTGCTCGGAGTCAGACCATCTGCTCCCCAGCCTAAGAGGGCTCAGCCTAAGTTGCAAACCACGTCAGCACTGACGAGGTATGACAACATCAGCCAACAAAGCTGCCTTCCCCTCGCTTTTGGCAGCTCCTCTGCATGGCCACACAGACCTTACCTGCAAGCGGGATGGACCCTCAGAATCACAGAAACACTTAGTTTGGAAAAGACCTTGAAGATCATCAAGTCCAACCATTAACCCAAGTTCACTATTAAACCACTGCTAAATTACTTGTCCTTTAGATCCCTCCAGGGATTGTGACCCCACCATTTCCCTGGGCAGCCTCTGTCAGTGCTTGGCAACCCTTTCAGTGAAGAATTTTTCCTAATATCCAGTCTAAACCTCCCCTGGCACAACTTGAGGACATTTCCCTGTGTTCCATCACTTGTTTCTTGGCTGTAAATTAGCTCATCCCAAAAGCTGCACTGTACAAAGGTGCAAAGTACTTTGTCATCCATCACCTGTAAGGGCTTTTCTTGATTTCAAATCAAACGTCAAGGGATGGAGATGGGCAGTGAGTGTGTCTGAAGCCAGGACAAAGAAAATACAGAGAGATTATAGTACTGCTTCTCACTGTATTTCACTGCTTAAATATTGTGCGCTGAGAAAGGCTCCTACAAGCGTGAATTCCCTAAAACACTATTTAACAAAAAAAAAAGTACCTTTGGGTGAGAAGTGATGACAATGAGAATGAGACAAAAATAAAAGAGAGTCAGTGGTAACCATCCATTTGCACCAGAAAGCAACTCCTGTAAGTATTCTGGTGTCATTTGCTTCCCACCAGCCCTGCCAGCTTTCCATCAGAGACACAGAGAGGCAAACAAACCAACCCCTATCAGAGACAGGATGTGCCTTAAAGGCATGAGAAACCCGGAACAGCACTGGGACCAGGGAAGGAGTAGGGTGTAAATGAGTCTCAAAAACTCATAGCCAACCCTTCTTCCAGGATCTATTTTAAAATACTAGGAAATACTGTACTTCGAATGAATCCTAAATCTGAACACACAAGAGTGTTTTTAAGAATTAATACCCTCTCTGTGTGTATTTTATGAGTTAAGATTTTAAACACTCCTCTTCCATCTATGGTTTCTACATCTTTCTCATTTAAACATCTTAATGCAGATGTCATTAGACAAGAGCAAATATATATTACAAATCACAGGAAGCTAGAGATCAAAACATGTCTAAAGGTACATCATCTGCTGATATTTCTAAGTCCTATTTTTATTAAGAATATACAGTCATCCTTACCGTCAGACAAAATCATGGAGCTTTTCTAGCACAGCAGGGAGAAGAAGGTTGTGTCTACGATGCTTGCTTATCCGCTGCTCAGTTCTTCAAACTCCTGCAGTGTCAGACAAACATCTGACGCTGACAGTTGTAAGATTATTGTAGCTGAAACTGCTAGTCTGTCCCATTAGATGTACTGATGAGATAAGGAGCCTAACTATATAAGCAGAGCATCCTCTGGTCACTAAGCTCCTTGCACTGAAAGCAGTGTTTCTGAAATGGCTTTGATGCTATTTGAACTTCTGCTTTTTCATCAGGGGAGACTTCCCAGCCTTAGGTCTTGGAGCAACAAGATGCTAGAAGTGAAAGCAGGGCTGGGAGGATGCATGGACACACGAATTGGAACCCCCATTTCCAAAGGACCTCACAGACATCCGCATTTTGGAGTACTATATAGGAAGATAATTTACACGTGAACACAATCTGCAAACCTCTGCTCCCAGAATAATTCTATCAAATTCTAGCTGTTTTGTGTGCTCTTACTAACAGCAATCAATGCAAAGCTTCAGCCAAGAAACTACTACGGTTACATGCTGAATTCAGGCAATTACATGTTGCTTCCTCCAGGAATAGCACAATGTTGTGATGCAAAGAGGTAAGAAACTGGAGAGATTAAATCCATTCCCACACGTTACGGTAAAGTAAGAATAACAACTGCAGCCCTGAAAAGATGTCATAACATTCTGTGTAGACCAGCAAATCTCCAAATCCATATGGCCTATGACTGTGCCAAGCAAACTGCCCCAAACAGGGAAAGCTTTGAAACCAAGTTCCTCTATGACCCTGTAGGAGGGAGAAGTGACTTCACACAAACCTTTTGCCAGCAATTCTCTCCACCTTGCAGTTGTATGTGATGCCAAGTAACAGAACAAATCTTACCCTTGGAGTATAAATGCTTCAAACAAAAACCTTCATTTATTCTGTACAAAAAACAATTTACAAAATAGAGCTGCATTTTTCAGTCAATTATATGCACGATCTGTCCCTATACAAAAATAGATATATAGGCAAAATCCAATTACAGCAGGTTAGACTTCAGATTTTAGTGCTTTTTCCAGCAGGCTTTCTCATCAAATTTCAATGTACTCACATGGCTGTCCAACCTATTTCACCACAACTGGGAATTTTTTATCACGTTGTAGTACCAGTTTTAATCCACAAAAGCAAAATGTCAACAGGCTGCTTTAACCTTGAAAAATCCTGTCTTGTTTGCACTTTAGAATTTGTTTAAACTTGTAATGGGTTGGTTTCTACACACAAAAATACAAGAACTATTTTGACTGTGATGCTTGACATGCTTCATTTAAGAAGAAAAAAAAAGGTTAATAATATTCTCTTTTCTTTTACCTTCCTTATTTCTGGAGATTTCACCATGATCTGGATTTTGGCTTATAAAGATAAAAGCCACAACAAATACGATGTTAATACTGGCATAAACGCCCTTGCCTACAATGTTTCTTTGTTAAGATTGTGATTTGTTAATACAAACTCACTGGGGGACTGTGATTCTGCATTATGAGAAACAGCAGCTTTGGGCTTGCTCAGGTACTTCCCTACAGAGTCAGACGGTAAAACCATTTCTTACACCTTTTCTCAAGACATTCCAGTACCTGGCTATGAAACAGAGATGAGACTTTCTCTTTGAAGCCTCTCATGTTCACACTGGTGACTATAACAAAACATTCCTCCAATGTTAATGTAATTACTACTAAATTATCTGACAGCTGTGGCCCAAGTATCATTTGTGGGGAGACTTGGAAGAACCCATCCTGGAGGAATGCAGCTTCCTTCGGAGTGATCAGCTGGCACCAAGTACCGATCCCATTCATGCCTTTAAGAGAAAAAGCACTGTTTGAGAGGAGAGCTGGTATGAGTTTGGTAATAAGATCTACAATATACCCACACAAGCATTTCTTCATATCAATCAATACACAAAACCACTATAACTGTACTCTGAAACCTTTTTTCTAAACACAAATGTGAAAATCACAGAACCATAGAATGGTTTGGGTTGCAAGGGACCTTAATGACCATCCAGTTCCACCTCCCACCAGATGAGGCTGCTCAAGGTCCTATCCAACCTGGTCTTGAACACCTCCAAGGAGGGGGCATCCACACTTCTCTGGGTATCCCATGCATCATCACCCTCAGCATGAAGAATTTCTTCCTAATGCCGAATCTAAATATTCTCCCTTCCAATTTAAAGCCAGTCCCCTTCGTCCTATCACTACATGCCTTTGTAAAAAGTCCCACTGCAGCTTTCTCACAGGCCCTCTTCAAGTACTGGAATTACAAGCACTGTTATATTAAATGGAATGGTCATGCATGGAAGTGATTTCTACTTCAGGCATCTGTTGGATAAAACTATCAAGCAAGAAGCTTGAACTTCAACTGAAACAGAATTCATTGCATAACCATATTTGGAAGTTAACAAACTAAGAGACTGTAATTTTATAAACACAACAAACAGCATTTATCTTATTTATCTTATTTATCTTTGACAAGAAAATAAAGATTTAGTTTAGTTTTACCTGATCTGAATTAGAGCTGCTACAGAATGCTCAGCTTGTAAATAATAGTCTCTGAAGGGCTGCAATAGATGGGCTAGAGGAAATTCATCTGTTAAAATACAAACATAGAGATTATTCAATAAAACAAAGAAATCTTCAGTTCAGGTGAGTATTAGAAGACCCAAATGCAACAGCTCATTTGCGACTCCCCAGCTAAAACACAAAATCACTTCCGTACAGAATATTCTAAAGATGTTATTTACACATTTTGTACATCTCACCCTTTCCAGAGCTGTCAGAGACAATTTAAGACTAGCAAAACTTTTCCTGCCTCCATCCCCTAAACACGGGAATAACACGGATACAGAATCTTTGCAGATTACCCAAGTCACACTTACCACATCATCAGACTAAAGCACCTGTTGGGTGCTGGAAGCCTTCAGTCTATTCTGTTTATTCTCACTTCAGTTTAATCTCCAACCTCTTCTTGTAAAACATTGTGAAATTTGCTTGAGATATACTGCAGTCTATGCTGAAAGGCTAAACAGTTGTTCTTACATCACACATTCGCAACACACTATGTTTATCTCATCTTTTCCTCAAAGCATAAATTTCTCCAGTGGATAATATCCTTCTCAACTATTTTTGTGCCTGCATTTTAAACCCAGTGGCTACAAGATGGAGGTGTGGTGGGGAAAAGTACAGTAAAGTCTGGCATGCAGAATTTACCTGGATCCCCAAACAGCTTGGAATCAATTTCAAGTTTCTGCGCTAGGAGTTTTTCCCTTTCCTTTTTCTGTTTCTTTTCCATTTCTCTCTTCCGTTCTTCCTCCTGCTCTCCCTCCAGCATAACTCTTAACGCTCTCTCCTCTGCTTCATACAACTCTGTGCGATTTTTGAGCAATGATTTGAGACTCTCCACCTGATTTTCAAATGCTTCGTCTGCCGAGGGGGGTGGACAAACACCTAAACCGAAAGAAAATTAATTTAAGATTTTCCACATTCAGAAGGGGTTCTGTTATCAGGTGCAAGAGCAGAGTTCCCAATATCTCACAGGAACATGAGCTTAACCCTACTTAACCCTTACTGGGAAAATTCTATCAAGAAAAATCTTGGAAATGTGGGAACATAACCACTGTATTCAGCATAATGTAGTTTTTCTTGCAAAACTAAAATCACTAATAAACAGCTATTTCAAGCTGCACCTTGCTAGTCAGCATAGGGCACACACATCATCTTATTTCCCGTATGAGTAATATAAAGAGTTTGGTAAAAATTTTGTAATTAACCTTTCCTGCCAGCAGCCTCTTTTCTCAGTTTCCGGAGCTTTTCTAATGCATGCAGGATGTCCAACATCCTTTTTGTGTCTGCCTGTTTCTTCCTTACTTCAGATAAGACACTGTCTGCAGCAGCCTTAAGCTCTTGTTCCTACAAAATACAGACCAGAAACATGAAATATCTCCTGTAGACAAGAATTAAATGGTAATATTGAAAAGATTAGAGAACCATTTGAAAGTAAAATAACTTCCTAGTAACACAGCCATAGCATGTAAGTCAACTGAAACTTTATCACAGAATGGCAATGTGGTAATGCTTTGCCTTGCCCTGAAAACACTTGGGCAGGAGGGAACATCCTTTGACTCTTCCATAGGCTCTTTTGATAAAATCCTGCACGACCAAACCCCTTCTGCCATTGGTAGAGACACCTCCACTGGACCAGGCTGCTCCAAGCCCCAACCAAACTGGCCTTGAACACCTCCAGGGATGGGGCAGCCACTTCTCTGGGTGACCTAGGCCAGGGCCTCCCCGCTCTGAAAGAAAAATTTTTTTCCTAAGATCTCATCTCAATCTCCCCTCTTTTAGCTTAAAACCATTCCCCCTTGCCCTATCCTTGCCCTCCCTGACAGAGACCCTCCCCAGATTTCCTGCAGCCCCGTTCAGTACTAGAAGTCTGCTCCAAGATATCCCCAGGGCCGAAGTGCAGGGGCCAAGGCCAGGCAGCACCCGCTGCAAGCCTATCACCCGCAGTTCTCCCCTGTTCTGCTACTCTGCCCTGCGCCGAGTAGGGCCAGGCTGCTTGGGACCAAGTTACAGATTATAGAACAAGATGGATTGGCAAGATGTGCCGGGGAGGTTCAGACTGGACATCAGGAAAAACTTCTTCACTGAAACGGTTCTTGGGCATTGGCAGAGGCTGCCTAGGTAGGTGGCAGAGTCACTGCCCGAAGAGATGTTTAAATACCAGGTAGACAAGATGCTCAGGGATCTGGTTTAGTAGAGGACAAGCACAGCTAGCCTCGACCTCAAAGGCCTTTATCCAACCAAGGGATGCTATGATTCTATAAGAACAGTTCAGCTCAATGCCTGTATCGTAGACAAGTACTGCCACAATAAAGAAACGCGGCTGTACGCAGGAGAGTTAATGGAAAAGCGTCCCAGCCGGCAGCGGTTCTCCCCGTACACCAGGGAACGAGGAGGGCAGGTAAACGAAAGATGGACAGACAGGGTGCTCAGGGACCTGGTTTAGTAGAGGACAGCTAGGGTTGGGCGCGATAATCTCAAAAGTCTCTTCCAACCTTGCGATTCTACGGTTCTAGGCACGCACCCGGTTCTTCTCCTCCACCTCCTGGATGCGCTTGGCCCGCCAGCGGTCGATCTCGGTCTCCCTCTCCGCGGCGCGGGTCGCCTCCTCCTCCCGGGCCGCCTCCCGCTCTCGCTTCCTCCGCTGCAGCCTCAGCCTCCTCTTCCTCGCCCTCTCGGCCCTCCGGCGCAGCGCCTCGCGGTACCCGGGCTCCCGCAGGGGCCGCACGATCTCCCGCAGCTCCCGCCGCGCCTCCTCGGCCTCGTGCTGGGCGCGGACCCAGCCGGGCTCGTCCCGCAGCTCCTCCAACCGCCGCAGGGCCCCGCACAGCGCGGCCAGACGCGACACCGGGCCCAGCGCCGCCACCGCCAGAGCGCGGGCGCCGCCGGGACTGCCCGGGGCCGGCGGGGGTAGCGGGGGCGGCCGCCGGCGGGCGAGGAACTGCGAGAGCCACAGCTCATCCCGGCGCCGCTGCGCCTCCTCCTCCGCCTCCGGGAAGCAGGGGAATCGCGACCCCGCGCCGCGATCGGGCGGCGGGAGGACGAAAGGAGGAGGCGGCGGGATCGCGAAGGGCACCGGGCGGGCGGCGGGGCAGGGAAAGGGGCGACCGGGCGGCGGGAACGGCCGGAACGGCGGTGGGAACCGCGCGGGGAAAGGCGGCGGCTGCGCCATCGCTGCCGTCTCACCCCGGGAACGGGGCGGCCACAGCGCCCCCCTGCGGCCCGGAGGGAACGGGCGGCCCCGCCTCCGCCTCGCTTTTTATCCCCTCATGGAATGGTTTGGGGTGAAAAAAACCTCAAAGCCCAGCCAGTCCCACCCCACGCCCTGGGCAGGGACACCTCCTCCGGGATGAGGCTGCTCAAAGCTCCAACGAACCTGGCCTTGAACAGCTCCAGGGAGGGGGTATATCCACACTTTCTCTGGGCAACCTGTGCCAGTGCCGCCCCACGCTCGGCATTAATTGCTTTGACCTATCACTCTGTGCATTTTTAAGTCACTCCCCAGCTTCCCCCAGCCCCTTTCAGTACTGAAGGCTGCCCTATGGTCTCCTGCTAGCCTTCTCTGGCCTGCCCTGACCTTCATGGGCAACACGTGCCAGTGCCTCATCCTCCCCAAGGTGAAGAATTTCTTCCTAATGTCTGATCTAAATCTTCCCCCTTCTAATTTAAAGCCATCACCCTTCATCCTCTAACTCTCTGCCCTTGTAAAAAAGTCCCTGCCCAGCTTTTCCTGGAATTTTCCTTTTCCTTCCAGGCTACTCTAAAGCCTCCCTGAGAGCCTTCTCCAGGCTGAAGAACTCCAACTCTCCCAGCTTGTTCTCATATTGAAAGTGCTCCAGCCCTCTCATCATCTTTGTGGACTCCTATAGATCCATTCCAACAGTTCCATACCCTTCCAGAACTAAACACAGGACTCCAGGTGGGTTTCCCCCCTCTATTCTGCTCTCACGAGAATCCCCTCCCTCACCCTGCTCTCCCTGCTTCTTTTGATGTGGCTCAGGACACACATGGCCTTATGGGCTGCAAGCACACATCTTTATCTTTCAAACAGATCCACTTAAAGCCTCAAAAGCTCCAAATACCCACAAAAATTAATGCTTCTGGGTACAAGGTTCAGGTATGACAACTCTCCACTGCTCAAATAGTTGCTTTGTTTTATTCAAATACCAGAGGTGAGGTACAAACTGTAGTTACACTGCATTTTGTTTCCTTAAAAACAGATCTGGGTTACAGAATTCCAAACAACTTTCAAAACTAAGTTGTTGAACAGTTCCACCTAAAATGTTTTGTCAAACTGTTTAAAAAAAGCATCTAAAGTAAAGGATTCTGAAGTAAAAGCGGTTATTGTTTTCTCACTCTACAAAGAGGAAAGCGAGTATGCAGGCACAGACAGTTCACCACACGTTCCCATTGTGAGGGGATGAAACTTCTCTTAGGAATAGTCTCAACTCCAAAAGTTGCTTTTCTTGAACCATTCATGGGTCATTTCACCTGAAAAGCCTGAAATCCTAAGGGAAGTATCTGTTGAACCTGGCTACCAACTGCATGCTGCTGCTTTGAGGCAAGAACACAAGAATTACATACAATTTACATGACAAAACCAACAAAAATAGGGTAAACGCACCTGTGTGTCCTTTCCTCTCCTAAAACATCCACTAGGCTGAAAATGATGGAATTTTTAGGGAAATAGCTTGAATTAATATTTTAAGAAAAAGGCATCAGGAAAACTGAAGTCTGTGGATCACTGAATGACAAAAAAGTTGTAAGCAACGATTTTAATTCCTGAAACAAATAAAACACATACAGGTCCTTTAGTGTTTTATACAAATGCTTTCCTAAAGGATTGAATTAATCGTGGTGTAAAACAGAAGAGGGAGGATCACTGTGTCGCAAGACTACAAATCAAAGACAAACCCACAAGATGAAATATAACTTAAAAAGCACTGTGTCATGTGAACAATCACTATGGATTACATCAAAAGTATTATACATTTACTTCTTCCATCTCTTAACATTATAAGATAGGCTGGGCAAATACATGGCACCAAAAAATTGATGCATGATAGTTCCAATACGCTAAATAAGATGTACCATATTAGAACATTAATATTTAAAAAACTGTCGCCTTCTTGTCCAAATTCCGATGGCTTACCACTTCCTAGAAATTCTGTTTACCCTTCTGGAAAAATAAGCAAATCACTGACTTCACCTTCTTTCACATTACTCAAGGTGACCAAAACGTACTCCTAAGGGAGAGGTGAAGGAAAAGGTATTATTCAATATTGCATTCAAATTGCTGTAACAAACTAGTGTCACATCAGCAAAATCTCCCAGCAGTATTACAAAGACTGTCCCAATTTTCCAAAACCCCCTTGCAAGGGCTTTCTCCCCCACCAATGTAACAAGTTACTCCAACACCCATCGGGTTTCAAACACCAGTAGCAACCCCACACTGACCTTAACACAACCCACTGGGTTATATGAGGAGCTAAGCATTTATTCACCTGCTACAGATTATCAATCTTGATTTCCCATTTGTAGAGTAGCATTTATTGTAAAATCTAACTACTGGCAGCACCCGCATTGCTGGTTTAGTTTCTGGGAAGAGCAATCCAGGTGCTACTATATTTGCTATACATTTTAATTGAACAAGTGTAATATACAATTCATATTTGAACATTATGCTATCCAAGTCCACACAATGTCCATCAAATAAACGAATGCAACGTTGCAATAAAATAGATGATCTCATTTATCTAACAAAGTTCCTCATCATGTATCATGTTCAAGATAGATCCAATGCCTTTAGTATCAGACTGAAGCCAGAGGCAATCATAAGGAAATAACCCAGTGTGCTTTATGCGGGTGAGCACTCTTGACAGTATTTAATGGTTTGCAGCATCTGCTTGTCGAGGCCAGCCTTCTTCCTCAACGCCAGAGTCATACTCTTCCTCAGATGAATCTTTAGTGGGAGCCCTATAATTAAAATGAATGAATCAGATACTTGAGAAACTGAAGAAAAGAACAGAAACAGTTTCCATAGCTTCTGGTGAACATGCCATCTGCGAAGTGTCTCAACAACAAATATTCTGAGAAGCACTCATCTGCTAAACAATCTCCTGATCTGAAGGTGCCGCTGTGCAGATTTACTCTACCACTAGCATGCCATCCTACTACTGAAAAATCAAAAGGCTACCAATTCAGTTAGTTCACTTGATTTAACCAGTAAATTTAACATTTCCAGCACACATGAATGCTGGTGCTCTACAAAATCCCTTAAAGCAACCATTAGGGTGAGTACAGTACTTTCTAGTCTGACCCTCTTTCAAGACACCAGGTGTGCCAAGCCAAGCTTCAGCACACATAGATGAATATAAAGCATTTACCTCAGAGGAGGAAGTCACTCAGAACACTTCTCAGAGGCAGAAACCAAGCCAGAGTTCCTAAATCTCAGTCTTGAGTTTTTAACCTGACCCATGCCCTCTCAAACTCCATCCTTTGTTCACTGAGATTAATTTTTTTTAATCTGGATTTGTCCATTGCTTTCTGTGCTTGACCACATCATTACCACAATACAATCTTTACATTATTAAATTAATTTTAAAAAGTGTTCACCAAATCAATAGATGGGCCTTTTTGGCTCTCCACTGCTGC
The DNA here is from genome assembly GCA_033558105.1 of Coccyzus lansbergi. Lineage (NCBI taxonomy): Eukaryota > Metazoa > Chordata > Aves > Cuculiformes > Coccyzidae > Coccyzus > Coccyzus lansbergi. The sequence continues at coordinate 20,254 of JAUMJK010000421.1, read as the reverse complement.
AAGAGCGATGGAGGAGCAAACTGCTGCAGCCTGGAACTTATGCAGAAAAAAAAAAAAAACAACATACCCCAAAAACCCCCAAAACAAACCAAAAAAAACCCCCTGACACCTTAGTGGTACAAACCAGGAGGAGAAAGGAGAAAGTTCCATTTTGGAGACTTCAGTACCATCACAATTAAACTTCAGATTTTTACTATTAACATACAATGCTTTTCATTTACTATTTCTAAAATTATTCAGAAACACACACAAAAGGCTTAAAGTAAACTTCGTATACAAGTTTATTTTAAAATTTATATGTAAAAACTAAATAATAAAAACTCAAAGTCTCTAAGACAGAACAGGCACTAATTCAGCTGTGTACAGTATACAAAGAATTGGAACCTTTTAGGTCGTGTGCATGGGTTTGTGTTTATATGCTTGTTCCTACAACAAATATCAGAATACCTGTCTAGCTGTGTTACTCATCTGTTCTCATACTTCTTTTATGGTTTTACCTAATGTATCCTGGCTCTTTTTTGCCTTCTACAACATCTTTGTCAACCTCCACGCATACAATGTCAGAATTGGGAACTTCAAACATGGGCTCCAGCAACAGCTTTTCCTACAAGAAAACAAAGGAGAAAATATTTTTCTCTATGCCCTCCTTCTACATACCAGTATGGTTAGAAAGTGACTTTTCAGAGCTAGAGGGTTTTCTTAGAAGAACTCTGAATGCCCACAGTTTTAGATCAAGATTTACTGCATCCATATAAGACCCAGAACTGAGTGAGGCTTTGACTGAAGATTGTCACAATTATGTCTATACACATGGGCATAGATAGCTTCATTTACTCACCATTATAGATCGAAGACCTCTTGCACCAGTTTTTCTGTCCAAGGCCAGTCTGGCTATAGCCTTCAATGCATCTTCAGTTACATTTAATTCACACTGCATAGAAAATGACAGCAAGTTTAGTTAATTATGTAATTTATAACTCAGTTTGCTGAGTGCAATAGCACAACCTTTACTAAAAAAACCCCACGAAATCACAAACCAACCAGTAGTGATTTACTTGTTACAGACCGTAACATTTAAGCTACACACATAAAGCTTCAGCTACACCTCATCTTTGACTAACATTAACAGTACTGACTACATCTCTTCACCTGCAACTACAAGTACCTCTACGATACATGCAGTGGCTCTAGATGCTTTCTAGGCAAGGTCATAGATTTGAGCACCTGAACTGCTTCCAGATTACTTGCCCCACAAGGAAAGTTATCCAACCTAAACCAGTCAGGTTTTAACAAATTAACTTGCTAACTGCACTGCCCAGAGTGGGGAGTTGCCCATGTGAGGGAAGAATCGATTTCAACTGATACTTTAAATCACTTTAAAACTGTATTTATAAACACGAACACTGAAGAGTTGTCAAATAAATATTCAAACCTTATCCATGCTGAAAAGTGCCTGGTATTGAGGAACCACAGCATTTCGTGGCTCAGTAAGAATCCGTACAAGCGTTTTCTCGTCTAGGCTGTGTAGAGGAACCACAACAGGCAAACGTCCCACAAACTCCGGAATCATGCCAAACTCAATGAGATCCCTGGCTTCCACATGACGCAGCAAGCGATCCTTTTCTTCAATATCTTCATGTGGATCAGACTCTCCACTTATATTTGCAAGGTCAGCTGCTGCTGCAGCCCTTCTGCCTTTTCCCATATTACATGGTGAGCCAAATCCTAGATACTGCAAAACAAATGTATTATGCTTATAGAATTATAGAACTTATAGACTTATAGAATCACTAGGTTGGAAAAGACCCACCTGATCATCGAGTCCAAACATTCCCACCAATCTCTAAAACCATGCCCCTCAGCACCTCATCCACCTGTCTTCTAAACCCCTCCAGGGAAGGGGACTCGACCACCACCCCGGGCAGCCTGTTCCAGTGCCAATGACCCTTTTCTTTGAATTTATTTTTCCTGATGTTCAGCCTGAACCTCCCCTGGTAGAGCTTGAGGCCATTCCCTCTCGTCCTGTCCTGTCACTGGGGAGATGAAGCCAGCTCCCTCCTCTCCACAACCTCCTTTCAGGTACTTGTAGAGAGCAATAAGGCCTTCCCTCAACAGTTATGGTTTCTTCCTGTAACTAAGTTACTTTATGTGAATAAAAAAAAAATATGGAGTGACTGATTATGTCATTATGTATTATTTCAAGCTCAAGAAATTTTATAGTAAAATTGGATGATTTGCACACCATCAATGTCTTATAACATTTGATTCCCTCAGCAAGTATCAACACAGACTAAATAAAAGTCTTTCTTAAACCAAAAAGTTAGCAACCTAACCTGCTAAGTTTACAAATACCAGTGACACTAAAATGGGCTCTTCTGAAGTGAATAAACGCATACAAGAACGCTCGCATGAAAAGCTACATGAACTATCACGAACAGTAACTTGCATTTCAGTCACTCCCGTTAGAAATGGGGTGCACATTTTGTCAGAAAGGTGCAGAAGAACTCTGTCCCCAGGCATTAACACACTAAACAGTAAACTGCATGAACTAGGTATTCTAAGATGACAATAAATTCTAGCATCACTTGCTCAAACTATCCGAGTATCAACAGTAAAGCTTTTTCACAGTTTCAGGTATTTCTCAGAAATCCTACTGCAATGCCTAGATCTGTTTCACATCATCTGTTTTTAGGAAACGCAGGACATGATAATAATGTAAAAAGTTTACCATTCAAGCATTGACAGCAAGTCCTCTACCAAGAGCTTTCAACATTCCCCCTTATTCTTTTCCTGTTTGCATAAGCTAAAAATGTCTCCAGGGAAGCAAAGACCACTGTAAGCTACTAACAATAGGCTTGCTCTTTGCTACCTTTATTAGCTTGACCCTCAGGTTCCCAGATAACAGATGGAAAACCACTGCTCTACAAAGAGACTTAGTGGGTCTACAAATATAGCAAGACCTTTAGGAGCATACTGTGAACAATAATTCAGGTTTTCTAGGTTAAATACAGTGTGATGCACTCACTTTTTCATTTTTCCTCCGGCTGATAATTCTGTCAAGACCATTAAAAGCACCAGAAGCTACAAAAAGTATGTTTGTTGTGTCAACCTGCACCGTTTCTCCACGCAGCTTACGAGAATTCTTTTCTGGAACGTTTACTATTGTGCCTTCTAGTAATTTTAACAAGCCCTAAGGAGAAAAGAAGAAAAACAACATAAGACTCCACTGTGCAGCATCGTATAAGACAACACAGTATACTGAATGCTACACCTATGTGAATGCTACAAAGGCATTTTTCAACTCAAACATTTCTATGAAGCAGACTTAAGTTGGTTTTGAGAATTTTTTGGGGAGAATGAAGAAAATAAGCATTTAAAAGGTTAATTGTTAAGGAACTGGAATGCTATGACATACTCATGTGCTGTGTGACATAAAACGATACACAGACTTGATAGGTTGTTAAGCTTACAAAGCAAAAACTGCTCCACACAAGTACTTACTTGTTGAACACCTTCTCCTCCAACATCCCGTAACTGATGAATACCAGGAACACTGCCAATCTTATCTACTTCATCCAGAAAAACAATTCCTGCAGTTACAGAAAATGGATTTAAGGAAGAGTCCAATTTTTAAAAGAAGCAAAAACTTATACACAGGCATGGACACAATTTAAGATAGTTGCAATCTGTTCTACTTCCATATTGTAGATTGCAAAGATGTAAGGACAGAATATAGGCAAATCTGTAGACAAGAGCATTAACTACAAAACATGTTTAGAGCTCTTTTTAGGTTTATTATTTCTGATTTTAAAGTGCTAAAACTCAGGTATATGCAACAGGAATATAAATTACAGAAATACTGGTAGTTTAGAGCACTTAGGAGAGGTGTGTTCAGTACGTTTCCTGAAGACTGTTCATAGACTGTGTTATAGTTTACCTTGCTGAGCTTTGTCTACATTGTAGTTGGCATCTTGCAGGAGTTTTGCAATAACAGATTCAATGTCTTCACCAACATAGCCAGCTTGAGTCAAGGTGGTACAATCACAGATAGCAAAAGGTACATCTAGGCATTTAGCTAGAGTCTGAGCCAGCAAGGTTTTACCTGGTGAAACAGAAATCTATATAACTGCCATATACAAACTCAAATATCTACCATAAGATCAGCATTACTACCATTAGACATTCTGAATTACACTAGCAGACATGTTCATATGCTCATATTTTTCCAAGGGAGCTACTTTTTGTAAAAGTGTTTTTTATATTAGCAAGCTGTACTTCTGAATTAGACTTATGCTACACATTTGAGGCAGCTCGAAATGGATACAGCATCACAAAAACACGTTCCACTGTTTAAACTAAAACATATATACTTGCATAGATTAAATAGATCATTAGGCCTTTGCAGACACCCAAGGTGCAGCACAAAGTCCAACTGCTGCTGCTTTGAGGTCAAGGAGAAAGAATTAAAATATTTAGTGAATGTTTTCCCAAATAGTCTGAAAATGTCACTTCAGCACAAGCTGTCCCACAAACATACAACACAAATATAACTTCCTTTTTAACCCGCCTGTAACTGACCTGTCCCAAAGACCAAACAAAACAGTAACTACAATTCAACTTGCCATCTACAGAAAAACTTCAAAAGCTTTTTATTTCAGCTTAATGAAACTTGTGCCTTTTAATCAGTTAGTAAATATAGGCATTTAAGAAAGAAAATCACATGATCAACTCTCCTTCCTTTTCAAGGGCACTTAACTCAGCTTGTTACCATGGCATAAAAGCACGAAATGCCAATTTGGAATTCACAGTTCAGTTTGTTATACACCAGATCAGAATAGCTGCAAAAGATAAAAATCACTCAATAACAACCAATTATGTGAACAATCTGACACCTATAAGAATGGGCAGCTATGTACCTGATCCAGTTGGTCCAAGCAGCAAAATATTACTTTTTTCAAGTTTTATGTCATCATTGGGTGAATCTAATACTTCTCCTCCCCGTTTTTCCTGAGGTATCTGCTGGTTCATTTGTTGCTGCATCGATGCTCCTAAAGCATTACCATGTGGACTGATTCCAGCAATCTGCAGGAGTTCTGAAGAGAACAATAACAACACTGTTTGAGCACTGACAAGGTTTGCCACTGCCTTAAATACACAATGAAAGCTCAATGCTTGTTTTGTTCAACCTACAAATGTATCTGTACAGAAATTTACAGATAGGATTGCAACAGAAATATGGCACGATTACTATAAAAACATGAGCTCCAATTGTATTTTGGCACAAGCACATGCTTGCATATATGGAAGTACTTCCAAAAGTACTGTGGATTATCTAAAAATATTTTCAACTTTTGGTCTTTACAAATTAACTAATTTTAACTGGGTTTTCATTTTTTGACAAGAGAAGAAATAAACCCAAACTGCTGATCTCTACCATAAAAAAGCACAAGACTGGTGTAATATAACAATTACAAAAGGAATGTACAGGTCTGCTCTCAAGAGTGAAAGACTTTCCTTTCAGTTGTTACAGGTTTTGCCTCTACACATGGATATGGAGAGTGAGCTGCATTTTCTTTTTTTTCCAGAGCCCTAGTTTTAAGTGACTTGCAGGGTAGAATTTTTAAGATAAGAAAACTGAGCTATAGCTGGGATTACACATTGATCTACACCTAAAATAAACATAACTGTCATCACCTGGACCAAAAAAAAAAAAGCATTCAGAGGTTCAAGGTGACAGTGGCTTTCAGAATTTCAAACAATCTGCAGAAAGGAATTGCACAACTTCCTTCACCACCTACCTCATCACATTCTGTATGGCATTACTGATACAATAACACCTCAAATCTAAGTGAAAAATTCAATTTCACTTGACCTACTGTGAATAATCCTAAGAACAAGTAATTTAACCAGTTTTCATACAAGGTATTTTTACTGTTTACGTACTTTCCACCTAGAATGAGATAGAATCAAATCCTAGTAGTTTCTGTTAAAAACACACTCAATGCCATCAATTAAATTTACTTGCAGAAGAAAAATAAACAAGATTTTTATCCTGCATTTCAAACCAGTGGTCACTAAAGACTATTCTACATTAACATTTAGAGTAGATATTGCAGAGGAGGACATGAGGAGAGAGTTCACTTACTTGTAAATCTGTATTCATCCTCCCGTCTTCTGATTTCTAATTCTATGAGAGAGGATGAAAACAGTAATAAAAACACATTGATAAAAGCTTATAAATTCTCCACCTCTTGCCCTCTTCTGAATATATCTCATCACAGTCTATGAATGTATTTCTAACATCAAATCCCCACACGAATTAGTTTCTATTGCTGTTGAAATAAGTCCAAATTGCAACTTGCATGCTTTCAAAACGACAGCAAGCTATCTACAACATAAAACAGTAACAATCTATTACCTTCAAATAGATTAGATCACTTATAGAAGGGAGAAAAAAAACTTCTATCATATAATTTTGTTTTGAAAAGGCCTCCTTAAACTCACTACATTATAACTCTGATACAAACATATTTCACGTATTTCAAAGTACTCCCTATTATAAACATTCACTGCTAGTCCCTCTGGATGTGCACCAACTAATCTTCTTGTAGAGGGTCAGAAACTGTGCCCTATACACAGCTGCTCTCCTACCACCATGTTTCCCCCCTCAGTTAAAACACTTCTTTACATAAAATCACAGAAAGTTTTCTGTTTGCTTAGCATACTATCTCTTGCAAGACAGAACAAAAGTACCTTAAAAAAATTAAAAAAAGAAAAAAAAATCAAGGTACACTTTGAATCAGAGACAGTAACTTAATCCTACATCTAAAAATAGACTAGATCAACATAGCTACACACTTACTCAAGTAGCAAAAGTACTGCCAAGAGGAACTCCATCTACACCTGCTGGATATGGAACAATACTATGGTGACCAACAGATGCTGCCAACTGCAGCAAGTGAGGTTAGAAAGCTATTCATCAAATTCACTATGCAAAAGATCATATTTGTGATCTGTATTGTTGCTTGCAGATTTATTGTTAAGCAGTAAACAAGATCAGAAAGAAAAACGCCAGAGTCTCACTTTATAAAGTTAAAAGAAAATAACAGTGTTGATTAAACTGTTAAACATCTAATAAGGTAGGCAAGACCCATGGTTTCATTTAGGATTTAAATAAATCACAGAAGCACACACAGTGAAAATAATTTAATAGAAATTCTTCTAGATCATTTCAATTACAGAACACCTACTGGTGAGGTAAAACCCTTCTCAAATTTCTTATGTTAGGGCCCTCAATGGTAAGTTTTATTAGACCAGAAATACACCCAATACCATACAAACCTCTTGGTGTTAAAGAGGTCTGCTTTTCAACTTCTGCTTGCTGTCTCAGGTTGGCTGGGATATTATTGTAGATTCTCTTGTAATGATTGTACACAGCAACTGAAAGCACCTTCTTGGCAAAACACTGACCAACAACGTATTTGTCGAGGTAGTTATAAATCTGAAAAATAACTCAGTCTTAGTAACATTTCTCAGTCAACTTGCAACAGAAAAGAAAAAAAGCCAGTATATCGCCACAGCCACAGCTGGTCTCTTCTCCCAAGTGACAGGGGACAGAACAAGAGGAAATGGCCTCAATCTCCACCAGGGGAAATTCAGGCTAGACGTTAGGAGGAAGTTTTTCACAGAAAGGGTCATTGGGCATTGGAACAGGCTGCCCAGGGAGGTGGTTGAGTCACCTTCCCTGGAGGTGTTTAAGGCACGGGTAGACAAGGTCCTGAGGGACATGGCTTAGTGTTTGATAGGAATGGTTGGACTTGATGATCCAATGGGTCTCTTCCAATCTGGTTATTCTATGATTCTATGATTGTGCCAAAGATGGACTCTTGGCTAAACCAGCCACTACAGAACTGAGAAACAGAAACTCAGCACCTCAAATATAAGTTTACTGTAACATGTGACACACAATCATATTGTGTCTGTCAGTTTCCCCCTACTAATATCTAGAACCATTGTAATTTTCACCCATACTTCTAAGAGGAACAGACATCTCAAGAATATTTTATTTCTTAGGAGGCCTATCCAAGAGCAGCTTCAGAAACCATGACAGTCCACTAAGAACTAAGCAGCACAAGCTCCCTCATGATCTGGGAGAGGGAAACCACATTATTTAAGATAGGTCACAGCCACAAGCTAATCAGCCACAGCTCTTGCCCAGAAATGGGTCAAATCAAAGGTTCTGCTGCCACAGACAAAGCCGCCAACATTAGGGTGCGGAATTTGAAGCCACAGCAGGCAATAAAATATACTACCATTAGTGAGGGTTGAGGTTAACCTTGTGGTCACGAGGAGAAAATCACAGTACTGGACTTTAGTCACAAGACAAAGCCAGAGAAAAACAAGCCAAACTACTTGGATCTGATCTACTCTCAGTGCTCTGGTGGGTCTGAAAGGTTTAATCTTGAGATAATCGCCTTTGTTGCTTGTCACTCTATCACAGCAGACCATTACACACCCGATGCAGATTAAGAATTAAAGCATTTCACCACACTGGAATACAAGAAAACACTGGGGTGAAACAAAGAAGCATACCTTTTTCGGTGGAGGTGGTGGCTTCTGCTGGAATGCCAATTTGACAGCTTCTGCTGCTGACTCTGGCTCTTTAATGATGCTCTTCTTTGTGTCTGCCTCGGACAGTACAACAAAAAAATGGTGACACTTTTCACACTTCACAAATCGTGTGGAAGCTGCAGACAAAGTAAAATAGTACAGTAAGAGGAACTGCTTAGACAGTATCCACTCAACTGCCTCAGTTCGTCACATAGACCATGCCTCGGTAAGACAGTACAGCCACCTGTTTATTCAACATTTACCCTTCCTTCACCTCAGAAGCTTTAGAAGTAATCACTGGACTATAAAAATTGGCACAGAGGGAATGCAAAAAGTCACAATACAGGACAGCATCTAAATAAGAGCAAAAATCTATTTTGTAGTTAGTAGCTCTATATCTGGAAGAGGAAACTTTGCATCTCAGCAATGCAAAACTACTGAAGGCTTTTACCTATGCCCAAGTTGTTTCCACCTCTCAAACCAGCATGCAAGTTGTGCTTAGGGACAGATTACTCTAAAGGGTGGAGATGCAACCTACAGTCTCAGACAGCACGCAGCGCGTTTGGGAGAGGACAGCTGCAGCAGCTCCCGCTCTCTGTGCCCCACTGGTTGTGAAACACCACGGAGCCAGCAATGAGTCACCCAAGAGCAGGTTATGGAGCACAGCGAGGTCACACAAAGGACTCATCACAACAGGAGGTAGCTATGGTAGGTAGGCAACAGATCATCAGGACTTTGTTGTTTTGCAAGGTACTTTGCTTATTTATTTTTACTGTCAAGAGCAGAACAAGTTTCTTTCAAATTCCAAAAGCCAAACCCTCTTCCCACTGACTTCGTGAACCACGCCTCAAGAAACCAGATTATCTGCAAAGACTGGTTTCAAAAGCCTGCTAACAAAAACTTGCACTATTAGTCATTTTCCTTTGGAAAAGCAAAGTTTAACTATTCAAAATAGACAGAAGAGAAGAATAAATTTGTCATTCAAAACAGATCTTTTCTGACTATATTGCTATGCTGTTACATGCAAATCATGTGTAACAGGATTGATTTTAAGTTAATATATTGGTAAGTGTACTAAAAGCAAATTAAATGTAATGAAACAACCACATAAAAAACTTCAATGTCAGCATTGGGAAATCAAAAAAAGGTTTTAGAAGTTGGATTGAACACTGAGGTACCAGCTGATTTGATAACAACCTCTAGCAATAAACAAGCTGCTTATTTATAACTTGTTGCAGCCTTCCACAGAGCTGGCATCAGCAAAAGAGGAGTGGGGTTCTTTTTTTAATACTAAACACCCTATGAATGTATAAGTAAGACCAGTGAGTTATTTTAATAGCATAGCACGTAATACTGTGACCACCACAGGCTTCATTAACTGCACTCCAAAGAAAATCAGTATAACAGCTTGGAAAGATCTCCTGGCAACATTCCAAATCACTGTTATCTGCCTGATGGGAATTCAATGGAGATCCACCTGCCTGCATCCACTATTACTTAGCAACAATATTATAGGGAAAAAACTACAAACTTTCTCTATGACACTAAAAGCTGTGCCCGGTTAAGGCTTCTCCTGTCAATCTGCTTTGAAGCTATTGGATTTCACTTTGTATTCAAGGTTCACATTATTTCGCTGATCACAAAACTCCTTAGAGAACGCCACAATCCAATACAGGGACTGCTGAGAAAGTGTGTCAAAGCAAATTCCTTCTGGTTCAGGACACAGTCTTCCTTAATTGTTAATTACTGGAAAACCATTGCCAAGCAAATCCTTGTGCAAGATTTACAGGTGCAACGTGAAGCCCCATTAAAAGAAAAACTCCGCTAAACAACTAGCCTGTTGTATTGCTGCTCAATGACAATTAATTTGCCAATAAATATGGCTTTTATCCCGTATTCTGTTTCCCTACTTCTGTTATAATGACTAAAAAAAAAATCTAATACTTAAAAACTGAAGGAAATGCTAACTGCATATTTCCCTTTGGCTTAAGACATTTACTTAAGTTGTGTGGTTATAACCAGAACTGAGCAAATCAATCATTTTTCCTGACTAAGCAACAAAAGTTTACCTGAAATCACATTTTGGCATGCTTAATGCAACCTGCAACCCATTCATTTTGGGCAGAAGTGCACAGATTTTTTTTTTAATTAGGTTTTGGTTTCTTTTTAGAAGTAGCTTAAGATAATTAGAACTTAGCTCTTCTGTTTTCCAGTCACTCTATATTCCACAATTAGGCTGGGAAGCAAATTAACAGCCTAAACCAGGAAGACATTGGTCCAGAGAGAACTTGACCATGACTCTCAGAAAGCAGAGCAATTCCAGCCTTTGGTTTCATTTTAAGTTAACAATTAATAACAACCTGATGACTGCTGTTCAAGTCAAACAAGAAGTCTGCTCTCCTCCGTTATCTGGTGTCACTGTGCTGAGTTTGAACCAGTAACACACTGTTTAAAGGCAGTAAAATCCTAAAGCCTCAGAATAGAACATGTCAGTATGAGAAAAGTACATACATTCAATTAGTCACAAGCAGACTTGCTCCTAATTTTGACTTTCAAGCTTCTGACAAACCTGCCCAGCTGCAATACAGCTTTTACAAGTACAAACTGAGTTTCCTGTCCCAAGCAGTTTACAGCATCTGTGTGATTCTGATGCCACCATTCAAGTGCATCATCGCTCCTTGTGAATCTGAGATTGCAAATACCCAACATTTTCTCCAATAATTTTAGTATGAACGATTCCTCCTCCCAAGAAAGCTTCCAAGCATGCTCAAGAATTCCCAGTGACACTGACAGTATACTACATGAGACCTCTGCTTTCCAGGGATACACAGCAATGGTTCTAATCTAGAACAATGCTTGAATGGCAATTCCAGTGAAAAGCACCAACTCCAGTTACAAGGGGAGCAAACACACCAAGGAAATGCTTCAAAATGTCTCTGTCAGCTCATGATTCATCTGTTAAGGCAGGTAAATGACATTTAAAATTCTTCCACTGCTTTCAACCACACCTTGTCCAAGGAGACACTAATGTGCTGAACACACCCCAGGACTGCATCTCGACTTCCATCAACTAGACTCAGATTTTTAAGAAAATCTTATTTGGAGCAGGGGGAGGAAACAAAAAAAACAGTAGGTGAGGACTGATCTTTTTATCTAACAAATACATATACTGTTAATAGAGACTGTCTTGTGATTCACTCATGTCCACTAACTGCAATATTAACTGTTGAAAAAGTTTATGCTGCCTTTGTCCTAAGCTTCTTAGTGCACAAGTCTGATTATGAGTTGATAATTCCCCCTTGTGTGCTATCACCGATAATGGGCATTTGCTTTCTGACAGCTTTTTGCTAGGCTGGTCTCATTAGTACTGAAATAAGGAGAAACACCTTCAAGTCTGATAGAGCATTAAGTGTAACTGGTATTAACTTGGGCCATAGTTCAAAAAAATTGTTATTGTTGTTGGACAGCAGAGTTCTGATACATTTTGGATTTTCTACCTGGACTTTCCTGCCTCCTGTTTGGAATGTTTTATGGACTTGACTTTGCCACAGAACACCACTCCATTTAGCACTACAAATTCCTCTGCTGGATAAGCACTACGTTATAGTGCATGCAGGATTGTTTACGTGAGCATCTCTTCATTGCATAAAATGTAGTGAACTCTTAAAACTGCCTATTCAGAGCTGCAGTCCAAATTCTACTACTACATTCTGCTCCACCACACATCATAGGGAATCACAAACACATCTGCAGAGGCAATACACACTTATGCCAATATGACCAAACTAAGCATAACAAACTTTTTTTACGCTGTATAAATAATTAAAGGTCTAGGCAGACTAAAAGTTGGCTATCAGGAGTATGTTAGGTGATAAATACAATCACATCTGTGGTTAAGTATAGGAGAAAGTATTCTTTAGAACTTACACACAAAGGTCTCCACATGTGTGCACAAGTCACCACACTTCGGGCAGCGCAGCTGGTTCCCTCCTTTCCCTGAGCTTCCAGAGCTTGACTTTTTACCACCCCCCTCACCAACAGATTTCTAAAAAAAGATTTCCAGACAATTAGACCAAATTTATTACATTAGGCATTCAGCAGCACATTAAAAGAATTCAGTAACCACTTATTGCAACAGATGAACGATAAAACAACTATTGTTGGGTTTTGAAAGGCTTTGAAAATTTGTGCAACACAATTTGAAGCGTACTGGCACCTGCATTTCCCAGGTCTGGCAGTTTTGGATGCCTTTGGGGAGGCATTCCATAGCTACATTAGAACTGTCTGACTGCCACTGGAACAGTAACATGCTGAGCTCTGTCAAGAGCTTTATATACTTTTAATAGCATGTTCCAACATAATTTATTCTAACTGCAGAGAAGAAAACCATACAGAAGAGTCATTTCATTATCTCAACTGTATTGATTCTAATGGTTTTGGAAGCCACAACTCCTCTCAGGCCTTTGACAGATGCAGCTATGCTGGCAGGTGGCTCTAAGACAGATACGGCCATAAAAAAAAGCTTCTCAAGCTGCTTGGAAATACTTTATTTATTTTTCACTTCTAAGGCAGAGTCCCCTGACAGAGACCTCATCTTCTGCCACGTTACCCTGTTTAATGCTGCTCAAGGTTAATAGCTTTTAAATCTATATCCATTCTATGCCTTTCTACTTTGATTAATAATAAAAGCTAATATATTTTAGGAAACAGCAAAGACTTCTCTTACCTTTTCTAAGATAGTTCCCTATTTTTTTTAAACTTTGCCTGCCTACTAATTTCTCATTGCAAACCTTTAAGAAAAAAAGACTACTGGAAATTTTTATCTTTTTTATTTTTCAAAAAGGTTTGACCTGAACTTTCAGAACACACCTATGCCACCAGGACAGCTCCTCAGATGTCACAACACACCCCAGTAAGGCAAAGTTACTGCCTGTCAACTCTCAAAATCTTATTTGCTGACTGAAGAGCAGTTTTATTCTTGGGTAATCATTTATCTGAAGAAGCTGTTTATTAACTATAATTAGAGAAAGACTAGGATGAAAATAGTTTACAATTTAGTGACAAGAATAAAGCTAGATTCCTCACAGATTCATCTTGCTGAATACAACTGCCAAACCAGTGCTGAGAACAAGAATATTTTAAAATATTCCTACTTTTAGAAGCCTGCTTGGGAATAGTGGGCTTTAGAAGGAGAACAGCTCCAATTACCACTCTTTCCTGAGATCCTGAAACTTGTTATGGATTTATAACATCCTACAATGACTAAGTGTCCCTTTATGCTGCACAAAAGTATTAATAAACCTTCGAAAAGCTTTATGGGATGTTTGTAAGGTTTGCGTGCTAATAAATTCACAGAACAATTTATTTTGTCTTTGCTGTCATTTGTAGCAATTTGAAGGACCAGAAATGTCAACAGTTAGCAAAAATTTCAAGAGGATTCTGATTTTAAATATGAAAAAACCTACTAGAAACATTTAAGAAACGTTTTACACAAATCATTAAAAAAAAAATGATGAATGGAGATTACCTTGCTTCCTTCTCCAGAACCATCCTTGCTTGCACCATCCTTTGAAGCAAAATATGCTGGTGTTTCTGAGAAGTTTCTAAGAGGAATTCGTCTTAAGGAACAAGTTTCAAAAGTTCCAAGTTTTCCTAAAACAGGGATGCGAGTACGACCACAAGTAATACCTAAAAAAAACCCCAGAAACGTGAAAATTAAACATTTTAAATTCTCTAGGTCTCATCTCAATGCCATCAAACCCCAGAATTTATTTACACTTAGTGGAGCTCAAAGGTTCCTGCAACAGAACTCAGCTCTGACCATCAAGATATCAGTTATCCAAAACAAGTTCTCTTTGCCACCTTAATGTTGATCTCATTAAAAGTTGCTTGGATTGTCCAAAAATGACCCAAAAGTAACTCCATATCCTCTAATGTAATTGAAATGACAAGCCCCATTGTCTCATAAAATAGGGAACGCTCCAGTTATGAAGTTGATTCTCAGAATGATAAATAAAATCAGCACACAGCACTTACTGTGAAATAATTCAGCCCCTGAAGTAAGGTCTCCTTATTAGGCAAAAAAACCCCACAGAAGCATCTTGGACTCGTGGACTGCACATCTGGATTTGGCTTTCACTTGTGAACTCTACTAAAAACCAGTTTCCAGGAATCTGAGGTAATGCTTGACAAAACCAGTTGTCCTAAGGAAAACCGAGAGGTTGTGTCGTATTCTGTACATGCTGACAGACACGCACAGGTAAATGCAGCGCAGCCTTAACCTTGCTGAAACAGCTTACTGCCAGCATGAAAAAAACCTAATTGATAAACCAACAGCCTTTTCCTCCTCTTGCAACAGCGAGTAGGATTAAATTTCATAACTAGGCACGATGTGAATCAACACGTCATGCGTGTGATTTCAAAATCTCCCCACACAGACGAGAACCCAGAATGCACATCTCTTATCTCTCTCATTTAAAGTGCAAATTTCTCACTTGCTCTCTGGTTTTCAGAAGAATTCTGCGACTTAGAGACAGAAGAGCTATGTAACAATTAAAAACTTGCCAATAATACATGGTTTTAGCAACAGAGAGCTGTGAGACGCTTACTAAAAACTATTAAAAAAAAAGAATAAAACCAGTAATAATGGCAAGAGCAGCACAGCTCATTTGGTCTGAAAGAGGTAAAAATGATATCCAAGAGCTGGGATCTTAGTTGAAAGAGGCCTTTTAAGAAAACTCACCTTGCTACTGTAACAGGAAACAGAAAAATAAAGAAAAGCATTATGGATGAGCTTAAATTTACCAGGAAAACTCTCACAGGTATCTGTGAAGTCACACCTAAGGCAGCGTTAAGAGAGATCTGAAGCTAACTACTAACCTACACACTGCTTAAGATTTCTGAGCCTGAAGATGATTTGCAGTTATTTTTTAACATGACTAAATATGTAATCTTTTAAAAACCTGTAATAACATTACTTCTATCTGTAAAAGTAAGGGAGGAATAATTATCAATGCACTTTCCAATCTTAAAGTCCCCTACTGAGTGCCACAGCAACACAGCAGGATGCTTCAAGTTACATGTGATGAACTACGAAACTATTATGTTAAACTTAAAAGTACAGGTCAGCTTTCACAACCATCGCATTCCTTCATCTGTACCTCCAGAGAATTCTGAAGACTGCGTGCACCAAGTACACTTGTTGAGAAATAATAAGTTGTGATATGTGTTTTACAAGGCAAGAGCTGTTCGGCACTAATTATCTGTCTTGGGGGCTTATTCCTCATAGATGGTTTTAATCCAGCACAGCTCTGTAACACAGAAAACAACAAAAAAACCCCATACTGGATGAACTAAGAAAGCATACACGGTGTCAAGTATGGAGCAGATAAGTGCTACACTACTGACCACGCTCATCTACTGATCAGAAATGCTGTAGTTGGATAGGACACTGAGAGTAGATCCAACCAACCCTGCAGCACTGCACACATGCTGTAATGCTAAACTCACTCTCACAAAAGCCTTTGCTGGCCAGCAACTCACCCTGCTACATGGGATGAGCTCTCAAAGGTATAAGTATACTAAACCACAAAAAAAAAAAAAGTATTACTGCTATTTTCCTTAAGATTAAACATGTAAAGCCTTATCCCTGTGAGGTCTGAGTGACGTTTTTTGACAAAATATCATCGAATAATCAAAGAATGAAGTAGTAAGAAAGTTATTACAACTACTTTTTTGCATAAGTAATCCCAGAGGCAGACACTTGGTAGAAATCAACATTCCAACCTGATGCCTAGCAACTTCCACACAACAATCCAGACACTGATAAGTGTTCAAATATGCCACAGCTGGCCAGCCCAGCAGTACCTGCTCATATACACAACCGGCAGTCAGGGCCAGGATGGGTTTTAAGCAGTAAATTTAAAGAACATTTACCCAAGAATGTTGGTAGCAGCAACAACATCTGCCCAGGCTATGCAGATTAGCAAGTTAAGAAATACTAGGAGGTTCTTTTACACCTTATTAAGCTTTAATTGCTAACTGAGAAAAGAAACACTGACTTTTGGGCCAAGCTTCAAATATCCTGGAACAATCTACTGGTAGGGAAAGAGAGGCTGTGACAAAAAAGAAACCTCCTCTCTGCCCCCTGCAGCACTTGATTGACCAGAGTAATCCATGCATTCTGAACACTCTCAAGTTTGTACCAAACAACAATAGCAAAAAAGTGCCTGGCAGAAGACATAATCCATTACAACAACAAAACTGGATCAAAATAAGCTTGCCCGTTTTTTTAAAAGAACTTCCGCAGAAAGCAGACACACAAATAACCTTATTACTCTGCATCTGTGTTTTAGCCTCATTTGTTCTTCTACGCATGCCTTCTAAATCCTAGTTCTGACTGAAAACCCACAAATTTTAAACGAGAAAATTCTGAAGTGCAGCTGATAGTCAGACTGGATGATCTTAGAGTCTTTTTCAATCTTAACAATTCTATGTTTCCAAGTTTAAAGCAAGTAATGTTCTGAATTAAGTTTATTGTTTCAGTGGGTTTACACAACACCAGACAGACTGGAACTGACAGCACTGGTTTAAGCCTTTCAACACAGGCAATGGAAATGTATGACAGGTGACATAAAGTCAACTGCACTGGGTTAACTCACCTCCGGAGGAAAACAAATCATCTCTGACTCCTCAGGCTATTGCCACGGGTACAATCATTTAAAATCTTGTTGCAAATGTAATAATGGCACAGATTTTCAGCACAGTTAGGGGGTCTGCCTTGCACTCAAGCCGAGCACTGTATGACAGCTCTCACTACCCCCAAGAGCACCATGAAACGGACAAGAGTCTTCAAGCAGTGACAGTCTCCCTTTGATCCAGTTCCTGTAAATGGTTTGCACAGACTCATCCTTCTACCAAGCTGGAAACCATCACTTTTGCCAAGCGAGCCCAAGTGTTTATGAGAAATATTTCAAATCCAGGCTGCACACAAAGGCAGTTTAATCAGGCAGCGAATCAGGTTCATTTAGCAACACTGCAGGGTAACACACTGCGTAACTCCTGCTGAAAAACGACTCCAGAGAAAACAAACTCTATTCTCGCATTTTCCGAGTGACATGGCAGCGGTGACCCATTTCCCACAACCCCACACCGTGTGAGGCCGCCCTGAATCCCGTGCCCGCCTCGCTCGCCGGTGACACCGGCTGAAGATAAACAGAGAGAGCCCGTTCTTATCGCGCCGCCGCACCGGGACCGGACCAGCCCGGGGAGGAGGCACCGCCGCTTCAGTGGGGCCTTGGGGGCAGGAGATGGGGGAAGGCCCGGCCCGGGGAGGGAAGGCAGGTGGTTACCTCTCCGCGCAGAGGGCAGCGTGGAGCCCAGGAGGCGAGCGGCGCAGCTGTGGCAGGCGGACATGGTGCGGCCACGGGCCCGACCCGCTCCCCCAGTCGCCAAGTAGGCCTCGCTGGCGGCGGTTGCACCCCCGGCCGACGCCGCCCCAGTGACGACAGCGCGCCCGGCGGCACGCCCCCCGTGGACTACCACTCCCAGCGGGCACCGCGCGCGAGCCGCATACGCAATCAACTGGCGCCCGGGAGGGACCTCATAGGAGATGTAGTCCTTGCGTATGAGAGGAGGTTGCTGCCTCACCGCCCTGCGCGGGACCTCACGGGAAATGTAGTCCTGCGGGTGAGCGGGGACGGCTGGCCGCCGCGTTTCATCACGGGAAATGTAGCCTTGGCTGAGGTCCCTCGTGGACCTCCCAATCCCGTCTCCTCGACACTGAGATTTCAGGCGTTTTCCGCCTTTAATTCTGTTTCCCAGATACCACACGAGAAAAAAATATTTTGCTTGAATAATTTTAAAGGTCTTTTCATGAAAAAGTGAAACAGCAGCACAAAACTTGTAAGCAGCATGGGGAGATGAGAATGCTGCTGTGTGTCGTGCAGATCTTCAGGCAGGGAACGATGTTATCTAATCAGCTATATCCTTTAGCTAGAGAATGCACCAACTACTCACAAGTATCTACAGGTCTGCTTTCTTTCAGCTCCTGTTTGTCACGTACCAATTGCACAAAGCTAATTGATCTCAGCTGGTCTTTAGGGAATGACTCAGAGATGCCCTGCAAGTAACGAACGATTTATTGCCTTCAGAGATGAGTTAACAGCAGGTAAGGCACACCATGCTGTACAGCTGCACACACTGAATATTGTTTTCAACTCCTGCAAGCACTCAAAGTTGATTTTTAACCCTTGTAAAACAGGCTTAATACCACCACCTACAGCCAGACAGCTGCCAGCCTGATTTTAATCTACTTTAAACCCACCACTGTGTTTCCTTCCAGGAGCTTTTAGAAGTTGGGCAAGAATAGCAGGTTAGGCTCAGGGACATGCTGCCATGCATTGGTATTACTGGTTTGCCTCATGCTCACACCTTACAGAAGCACAAAAGGAATGGTGCCAGCTACAGCCGCAGACTGCTGAGAGTGTATGTTCAGTGCCCAGTGCAGGTGAGCAGCTCACAGCAGCAGGCAGTGACCCTGACAAGCCCCTTCGAGCTCCCTCCTCAACCTGGCAAGCGGAGAATGAACGGATCTTACTGAAGATGATGTGCGTGGACAACTCTGTCAGCTTAGAGCTTTAGCTGCAAACTGTCTTATATACAGAAGGCAGGCAGTGATGTTATAGCTTGTGACTAACCCTGTGTAACTTGGGTTTTAGCAAAGCCTTGCTTTTAGCTTCTTTTAAAAAATAAATCTTGCTTAAACAGACCTGGCTGATGAAAAGATCCAGATTTCATGGGAATCATAGGATATCTGCCTTGGAGGGGACCTCAAGGCCCATCTAGTTCCACCCCACCTACCATGGGCAGGGACACCTCCTCCAGTATCAGGTTGAAAGCCCCATCCAACCTGGCCATGAACACCTCCAGGGATGAGGCAGCCACTACTTCTCTGGGCAACCTGTATCAGTGCCTCGCCACCCTCAGTGGGAAGAATTTCTTCCTAATGTCTGATCTAGATCTTTTCCCTTCCAATTTAAAGCTCTCATCCTATAACTATATGCCCACTTCCAGCCTACTCCAAGATCTACCTGGAGCCTTCTCCAGGCTGAACAACCCTGCTCTCCCAGCCTGTCCTCATAGCAGAGGTGCTCCACTCCCCTCATCATCTTCATGGCCTCCTCTGGAACCGTTCCAATAGTTCTTTTACACTGGAGATTCCAGAACTGGACACAGGACTCCAGGTGGGGTCCCAGAGAGAGAAGGGCAGAATCCCCTCTCTCACCCTGTCGGTCACGATGTAGAACGAACACTGCACAACTTCCGGGCCCATGGGGTGGGCAATATCTGCTGTATTAAAAGCAGGACCCCAACGTGAATCCACACGGCTTCACTCCTCGGTATTTTCACTGAAACCACCCGGGATTCTCCCAGCTTTCTCACACACACCACAGAACTGGCGCTCTCCCGCTCAGTGGCAGCGCCAGGCCACGGCGCCGCCTGCGTCAAGCACAGCGGCAGCAAAGAGCGCGACAAAACGCCCCTGGAGAGCTGCGGTGCCTTTGTTTCTAGGTTAAAGCCTCCAATCCTGCGAGGAACCGGCGGGACACTAGCCGCGACCGGTTCCTCGCACTCACCCACGGTC